>CM060904.1:639264077-639889077 GCA_030737815.1 Allium fistulosum
TTAAAAACAGTTTTTCCTTATTTTCTGCATTTGCAAAAAAATTCAAAAGCTATTTTCCCTTCTCCACTCTTTGTTGGAACTGCTATGATTTTTCAAACGCTTTATTCATCCACACCCCATTTAGTGTATATATTGAAGATACAAAACTTGTTCTTTAGCCAAAAGCCAACTTAGTATTTTCATGTATTTAACATCCTAAAAGCCCGTTATTTCTCTATTTAACGTTTGTAACATTTTTAATTCATCTTTTTTGCTGGTATCTTTTCTAGTTTAATTTTTGGATGGTGCCGATTCAATCAGATGCATGAAACATGTAATTTAGGGAATTGTTAACGGTAAAAAGTGAACGCTAACACCCGGTGTGTGTAATAAACCTGTGAAAGCACCACCCGTTGGTACGGGAACAAAAATATGAGCTGAAAATAGCAGAAATGCAGTAAATGAACAACAAATTTATAGTGGTTCGGCCCGTAATTGAGCCTACGTCCACTTTATAGTCTTTTATTGCTGATTCGGTTACAATTCGATACAAATCACTTGTCAAATACAATGTAACTTGATCACACAACAATCTAGACTACTAGCTCAATCTTCGGTGATGAATCTTGCTAAATCCGTATCGGATGAATGGAGTTCTTCACGAAGCTTGTTGTAGTGCCTTGAGAGTTGGAAGATCTTTACTCGTTGAGTCAATCTTCAGTGCAACAGAGCATGGATGCTTGAAGAAATGAATTGCCAAAAAATCCTCTCAATGTTGGAAGTAATGGGGTATTTATAGGAGCTGATCTGGACTCAGGAAATTTCTCTAAGTCTTTAGGTCATAGCCGACTTAAGGTAGGTCGGTGACGAGTTAAGGTTTAGGGTTAGGGTGTAGCAGAGTTAACTCGCAATCTTAAGTCGACCATTTGTTAAGTCCTAGGTCGCGTACGACCTAAGCTAGGTCTTAGGTCGCGAGCGACCTAAGATAAGTCGTAGTCTATTCGCAACTTACCAAATGCAGCGATGAAGTATGTGGTTTTTTCTAAGTGATAAGTCGGTGACGACTCAAGAGATCATGCGCGACTTAGTATAAGTCGTAGGTCTTCCACAGCTGTCTTAAGTCAATCCCTTATCTTATAGATCCTTAACTCGCGGCACTTCTTAACTCGGAGCACTGCATAACTCGGAGAGCTTTTAGGTCGCAACATTGTTAGATCGCAATGTTCCTTAGGTCGCAGAGCCTCTTAGGTCGCGGACTTCTTTAGGTCGCAACATCCTTAGGTCGTAGGTTGCTGGATCACTTCAACGAGTTAGGTTGGCAGGCTTCTTTAAGTCGGCAAGCACCTTAAGTCAGCAAGCCTCCTAACTCGGCATCCTTCTTAAGTCGGTCTTAACTCCTGAGTCACAGATCTTCTTAAGTCGGCAGGCTCCTAAGTCGGCACAACTCTTAAGTCGGCAGCTCTTCTCAGTAGTTAGATCGGCAACTGTTGGGTCAGAGCTTTCCTTAGGTCGGAGCCTGTTGAGTTGTTAGGTCGTCTTCCTTCTTAGGTCGGCAAGCACCTTAACTCGGCATACTGCTAGGTCGTGAGTCGAAAAAGGGGGTTAACATTTGCCCCTCGAAGTATATGCCTAAACCATAGGTCGTATGCTTCGATTCTCTTAACTCTTTGGTTAGGTCGGAGGCGACTTAACGTAAGTCTTAAGTCGTACATTATGTGTCGATTCGTTTTTCACTGCCCCAGTGAGTAAATAGCTTAAGCCGTCCCTTCCCTTCCTTCATCTGTTCCAACCTCCTGTGCCGCCATTAACAAAGTTCTTCAATTTCGAATACAAATTCAAGTCCACCACCCAGCGATTCACCCTTGCTATCCAATTGCGTAAGCGTTTTCGATCCTTTTTCACTTCACGTTCGCCATTGAACCATGAATTCTAACCTCCGAGCCCCGAATCGGAATCATACGTTGCGCTTCACTTTGAATCGTGCTGTGATCAATTTTTAATCGTCACTAGTTGTTGATGTGATTTACAAACGCATGACAGTAGGTCAGGTTTATGACAGATCGGAGATGTGTTGAATTGTTGTTCCAGCGACTTGGTGATATGAAGGGAATGGTGAATTTCGAGTTGATTGGTGGAAGGAGGTGAAATTTATGGTGGAGGAGAAGTAGCTTGAGACGACTCCAAACATTCATGCGACCTGATTATCTCAGCAGCCCAGTTTTCTTGCGACTTAATTATTCGCCGACATAAGCCTTAGGTCGTGGCCGAGTTAGGACTTAGACATTCATGCCGTTCTGACTTGAGATCTTTTGCACGCAGCCCGACTTAACTTATCACACAGCTTCTTGTATCAGGTCGTGACCGACCTAGAACTTGGAATAATTTCAGCGACTTATTTTTCACAACAAGGCTTTAGGTCGCAGCCGAGTTAGGACTTAGAGAATTTCTGGTTGCCTCGAACTAATTTTTTGCTTCTTTATTCGACCTAAGACTCGGGGACTGCCGACCTAGACCCATAGGGAATCTCTTAAGTCGTCACCGAGTTAATACTTGGGTTTTCAGCAAACTAAGCAGATGACTTTTAAACTTTGCCTGGACTTTGAACTGTTGAACTATAAACCATGTTGCATGCCTTTTTACGGATTGCTTCAATTTTGCAAACTAACAATCCTGCTTAAAACATCATTCACAGAATACTGGGTCGAATATACTGTCACTGACTGCCCATATCGAATGACAGATTAGTTGGTAAAGAGAAAGTTAAATTAAATGAATATGAATGAGATGCTGTACAATAACCAATTCAAGTGAAGTATTAAAACAAAATCATAGTAGTCAAATGAAACTGACTTGTCTGTATTAACACTGCACTTGATCATTGACAAGTTCTGAAATTCTGTAATCGATTGATTGTTAACTAATTTAATTCCAGTTATGCTTGTCTTTTATTTTTATTAGTTTTTGCACAACACTTCACACTTTTAGGGAACGTGCACCTTCACATTTGAACATTCAGCTGATTGTGTAGAATGTCTTCTCCACAAGAAGGAACAGAGCAAGCTGAAGATGTATTTCCAGTTGCTATTCCGCTGAACGATCCTCCAGAGAGGACTCCTACTACCTTGAGCCATAAAGCCTTTCGTCAACTATGCACCCAGTTTGGCATTGCTGAAGCTGACGCTTTGCTTCCCGAAACAAATGATACTGCTGACAGGCCGCCCCATGGCTTCGTTGCAGTTAACCGCCAAATGTGCTTGAGCGGAGCTATCCCCCCATTCAATGACTGCATTCGAGAACTTCTTCTCCAACTATCTATCTCCCCTTTTCAGTTACATCCCAATGGCTACGCCATCTTGCTGGGACTATGCGTGCTTTTTAGGAGAACGCTGGGCCGCTTTCCTACCTTCGGAGAAATTCGCTATCTTTGTACATTTGCCAAGAATAAAGATCATCCCTCCATCATAGTCGTAAGGAGTGCGAGGAATCGTAAGTTGATCACCGGTCTCCCTGAAAGTGTTCACAGTTTCCTGAGCCCGTTCTTTTA
Source organism: Allium fistulosum (assembly GCA_030737815.1). NCBI lineage: Eukaryota > Viridiplantae > Streptophyta > Magnoliopsida > Asparagales > Amaryllidaceae > Allium > Allium fistulosum. Next base: position 639,267,601 of record CM060904.1, read on the forward strand.
TGTCCGCTGTCCTCCTGGGTTTTATGCTATTTGGAGAATAGGGAGTAAGATCACTTGCACTTGTCTCTTATGTTCCTTCAAACTTACCGAAGTTCGGATTATCAAGTGCTAACTTCGATCTTTTTTTTTCTTTTTCTTTTCAGCACTTCCTTCTCCTTCTAAAAATCTTAGTCACAAAGTGACTTTCGAGAGGCTTATGGCGGTGCCTGTGGAGGAGAGGAGTATCCAGTTTCTATTAGATGATGAGCTTTTGCACCAATTTGGGCTTCTACACCCTTCCAGGTCGACTCGAATTCATGAAATTCCTAGCTCTGATGCGGAAACGTCGGCTGCTTCGGGTTCTCAAGCAGAGGCGTCAAATGCCCCAGTTTCTGCGGAAGAAGCTGCATCAAAAACACTTGTCATGGATGCTGCTTTGATAAAGTGTTCTGGATCCACTGATGTTGTAGGGTTAGCTGGCAAGTCGGCACTTCCCCCAATCATTGAGGAAGAAGAGAATCTTCGAGCTTCTGATAAATCAACTGATGTGGAAGTTGAGAAGGAGAAATCTGCCGAACACTTGGGCGATGACACCTTTGATGGCTTGAGTGACATTATGATTACTTCTCAAGAGCTTTTCAAGGATAATATTCCAAAGGCAAACTCTCCTGTCATTGAAGCGACTTCCTCTTTGAAACAGATCTCGACGCCTTCGACACCTGTCGTCTCCGTTCCTGCACTGAAGCGTGGTTTGTAGTTTGACGCGCGTAGCTCGCACGCCGCACACACTTAGGATTTTTCTGCACTTATAAGCATTTACTTTTCCTTTCTGGAAATTTCTAAACTTTACTTCTTTCCTGTTTTCAGATTCTCCGATGGGACGCTCCGGCTCATATTATGACTCATTTCAGCGCCATGGAGGCCGTGGATCCTATGACTTCAGGAAATATCTTGGTGACCAGAGAGAGAAGATGAGGAACGGGCCCAAAGGAAGGCTCAAGAAAAATGGGATTATGAGCAGCGGCAGAGAAGGAGAGATGCTGATCGATACGATTCTTCTTACAAAACTTACGATTCTCATAAGCGAAAATCTTATGATGACAAAGGGAAAACTCAAATTACTGATGAATCGAGCAAACGGTCTAAGCCAAGCGACGCGTCTGCTATTTCTGAAAAGACCAACGTTCCCATTTCTTCTGACATTCCGGCCGGTTCTCCTCCTCTAAAGGAAACTGACATTCAAACCATCATTAACAGGCCACAATATCAAGTTAAAGACGGCCCTCCAACGCTTCAGAGCCGATTTCCGAATTGGTGTCTAAGAGGAGTCCGCTTTGACTTAGATTTAGTTCCCATTGATAAGCAGGCAATGCTGAGAAATGTCGACGCTGTCAAGCTTGATATTGAAAGAATGTCTGGATGGCAGAAGTTGGTTGATGAACTTCAAAGGGTCAACCATCTTAACCTTGAGGCGATGATGACGATGGAGAATGATAAAGCAGAATGGGACAAATGGCGTAAGCAGCATGACGCGGAAATGACGAGTATTGCAGACGACAATGCAAAGCTTGCGTCTGAAGTTAAGCAGCTTAAGGAAAATCTCGCTTCTTCTTCTGCATCATATACTCAAAAAGAAGAAGTCTTTCAGAAGCAGGTGTGGGACGCACACGCTGCACAAAGAGATGTAGAAATGAAGCTTGCCGCCGAACAGCATGTCAATGAGAAGTATCGCGCAGAGAATGCCGAACTGCGGGCAAAAGTCACCTCCCAGAACGTGGAGATTGAGTTATTAAAGTCTCAACTTGCTAAAGCTGAGGCAGCTCGTGATGAGGCTATTACTGGTAGGGTTGCTGCCATTGCCGAAAAAGAAGCGACTGAACAGTCACATGAGGCAACGAAAGCAAGCATCAGTTCTACCTTATTCGACTTTTACTTACACTGCGTTCTGGGTCGTGGGAGCCTTGCTTTTCTGGGTCCAGATTATGAAATCACCCTGGCGGAAGTGTGGGAGGCCGCACTAGATATGTTTAAAGGTGCCGGCTATGATGAAGCAAAATTTGAGGAAGCAAAATTTGAGGCTCGCTATCTTGATGATGAGGCTCGCGCCGCTCTGGTTAGAGGGAAGGAGCAGCTTGCTAGGGCACGGGCTGAATCATTGGGAGAAGAATTCTCAAAAGAGGAAGCTCTTTTAACTGCCCTTGTTCATGCTTCCACTTCGGATGATGCAAACATTATGGATTCCAGCTCTCATCCTTCACCTCCAGTTGTGACCACTCCTACAGAAGAGGAGGCAATGAAGGACTTTCAGGTTCGGGAATTTGAGATTGATCTTGCCAAACCGGCTTCTCCAGGTAACTTTGACGATTCACGGTCTTCTTTTTTCTCGAGGAATACTAATTTTGATTTCTTTTATTATGCAGTAGTTGCGCCGGAAACTGCACCAATTCTTCCTTCTTCAGCTGCCATTCCTTCTTCTCAAGTTACTCCTCTTCCAGCTTCTCAACCAGGTTCACAGGAAGAACCGATAGCAGCCCTTCAAGGTTTGGACGAACCATCTGCTTCCGAGGAACAGAAAGCAGAAGATCTGGAAGATAGCGAGAAGACCCCAAAGCGGTCTTTCGACTACGACACAAAACTTTCTACATTTCTTACTCCGGGGAGTGAATCTTCTTCCAAGAAGAAGGGGAAACGTGTGGTTTCGAAGAAAGGAAAGAAGAGTTCTACTGCTGCTGGAGATGAGGCAGAGATTGATCTGGCTGAGTCTCTTTCTCCTTCTTCTCCGACGCGGCCTACGAAGCTAATTACCAGGCCGGGTAAAAGTTCCAAGGGTGGGAAGAAGGGGAAATGAGTTTGATTTTGCATTTTCTGCTTTTTGTATTGACCGGGGATTGTGCGGATTCCGGTCTTCGCTTCTTTTTGTAACCTGTACAATGTAAAAATTTCTCATAGTGTTGAAATAAATAGATATTTTTCTTGTACAAATCCTTGTGTATGTAGGAATACATCTGTTTTTCATTTGAAGTGTAGAGTAAATGATTCTTTTCGCTTGTACAAATTTTTGTCTGTGTTTCAAGAACGCACTTACTCCACATCTTTATTACGTGATATTGCAATGAACTTGTGGTATGTTGCTTGTATATTACTTTTATTAATGTAACTGAATTGTATAATGTTGCCCCCATACCACAAGTATATTGTAATATTTCTTGATTTCACAAGACCGATACTCTTATTTTAGAGAATAACTTTCCACTTTTTCAGGGAAGAATTATTCTGCATTTAATAGAGTATATCTTGTCTTTGGAGAAATCTTTATTTTCTTTTTCTTCCTGAAGAACACTTCGACTTCTGGGAATGATCACTTTTATTTGTTTGAAAGTGAATTTTCCTGTACAGTGAAATGAGCTTCTGAAGAAGGTTTTGATTTTCGTGCCCCGGTAAAGGGTTTATTTTTGGTACTTCAAGCAAGGTGAAGTACGCCTCTGAAGAGGTCTTTTGGTTTCCGAAGAGAAGCGATTTTGGTCTCCGAAGAGAAGCAGTTTTGGTCTTCGAAGAGAAGCAGTTTTGGTCTCCGAAGAGAAGCAGTTTTGGTCTCCGAAGAGAAGCAGTTTTGGCATTTCATCTCTGGTGAAGTGGGTCTCCGAAGAGAAGCATTTTGCACTTCTACACGGGTGAAATGTGCCTCCGAAAAGGGCTTTTTAGCATTTCATCACTGGTGAAGTGGGTCTCCGAAGAGAAGCATTTTGCACTTCTACACGGGTGAAATGTGCCTCCGAAAAGGGCTTGTGCCTCCGAAGAGGGCTTTTGCCTCCGAAGAGGGCTTGTGATTGCCTGGAAGTTACTTTCTCATGGTCGGAGGGGTCCACGGGACAAGCGTAAGTCATTCGATTGGATGTTTGTTTGTACAAACGATCGCAATCGATTAACAAGGTGCCCCTTTTTGGTAGTCCCACCGATCTTTTTGATTGAGGAAAGCTCTCCATTTATTGGCGTGCCTCGTTAAAGGGCTTTGTTGATCCTTGGGAAGGAGCATCAGTTGGTTGGCGTGCCAGGAGGGTTGCGTCTTAGGTGCAAGTAGATCCATGGGATGGACACAAGCTGCCTGATTGGATGCATCACAATCAGCCAGCGAGGGTCTTATTCCTTCTGCTTGGGAAGTTATCCCTTTAGTGGATCTACCTGCTTTCCTGTTGAGAGGCACACCTTCCTTTGGCTGCTTCCATGTCTGCTTGCTCATGTTGTACCATCATCCGCCAATCTGCGATCCTTTATCATCATTTCCAAACGCGTGCTTCTTTCTTTTGCAAGTAAATTTCTTTATCCGAAGAAGTAGACTTCACTGTTGAATGACTCCACAGAGTAAACACAAGTTATTTGGTTGGATGCCTTTTTATATCAACGATCGCAACCAGTTAACGAGGGCTTGACACAGTGGAGCCGTCAACTTTTTATGTGAAGTTCCTCTTGTATGGGATTTGAGTTTGAAATTTTTGTTGCTTGAAATTTGCTAAATGATTTGTAAGGCTCGTTTAGCTTTGCGATGGGTGAGCTTTGCTTTAATGACCTGCAGTATTAGATCGATATTTTAGCAATACATTTAGAGTATTTACACATCGAAATATAACAGGCATTTTCTAACAGAAAACACAATGCATGGTTTTTTCATTATTGATTTACGCCGATTTCTCAGCGGTTTACAATGCAGAAGTTACACATCTATCATTATCTTTACAAATTCAAGCAATGCTGTTAAGTAAGAATGAATGCTAGTTATTGTTGTTTCAGAATCTCCAAGCTGGATTTCCATTTGTGCTTGATTCATAGCTTTTGGATTTTTCATGTCAGAGAAAGCGAGAGATGCCCCAGTCGCAGTTTTGTGAGTGATTAGTAGTCATCCCAACTTCTGCTTGCTGGGTATGGTCCCCCTGTGATAGCATTAATGACAAGCTTTTCTTAATCTTGCACTGCAGTGTTGTTGAGAGAATCGGATTGATGGGTAGGACGTTGTTGATCCCGAGTGGATGGGGTTGGATCGACTCCGCTTCTTTTAACGTATTGTTGGAGTTTACCCTGCTCTAGCAATTCTTCAATCACCTTCTTTAATTCGCGACACTGGTCAGTGTCATGGCCAGGTTGATTGTGAAATTGGCAGAACTTTCCATTACGCTTTGCCCCTCTCGTCATCTCAGGCGGCTTAGGATACCTGACAACGTCCTTTGTTGCAAAAAAGATATTTCTTGGTGTATCAGTTAAAGGAGTAAAGTCCGAAGGATTAAAGCGGCGAGGTTTCTTTTCATTTCCCTGGCTTTTTCCTCCTTCATTCTCCCTTTTCTGACTTTCAGATTCTCTTTTCTTAGGTGGGACATTATCATTGTTAGTCTGGGCAGTAACCACTTTTGACGTTGCAAAAAGGCTTTCAAGGCGAATGAACTCATCGGCCTTTTTATAAAATTTATCAAGTGAGTTTGGTTCTTTCATCTTTAACCATATCCCAAATTCACTCGATTTATCAATGGCTCTCATCAAATAAGTCAGGATCATGCGTGGTTCTGCATTCTCTACTTCGGCTAAAGCTATATTGAAACGGCTCAAGAAAGATTTGATTGATTCTCCGGGTGCTTGTTCAAGGTTAGACAGTGACATTATATCCTTAGCTTTTGAAGCATACAATCTGAACTGTTCTTTAAACTTTTGCGTTAAGTCGGAGAATTTATCTACAGACCGAACTGGAAGCTTTGTGAACCAAAGTAAAGCCACACCTTCTAGGTATACCGGAAAGTATCGACACTTGATCTCATCTGATGCTCTTGCACCAGTCATATGCCAATCGTACTTGTAGAGGAAATGATTAGGGTCACTGGTTCCCCTATAAGCTTGGATAGTAGGAGGTGCAAATTTCCTTGGAAACTCTGCTCTTAGGATCCTTTCAGTAAACGGAGTTCTGCTTGGTGCAAATCCCCAGTCAGCCTCATCTTCTTCCCTTTGCATGCTCTCTTTCATGATGTGGCCAACCATTTCAGACAAGTACTCTTTATTGTTCAAAGACACCTCCGGGCAAGTATTAGTTCTTCCCTCGGAATTTTGCCCGGGCATATGCTCATGACAAGTTGGTTGCGGCATAGAACCATCAGCTTGGAAAGGTGGCGTTTCAGGAAGAGTAGTTCGACGGTTTCCTGGTTGACGATTTGCCCCGAGCAGAGCAGTTAATCTATCCATCATCAAAGCGTTTTGAGTTTCAATTTGTTGGTATAATCCAGAAACTGCGTCATCCAATTCAGCCCTGGTGACCCCAACGGTTGGAGTTGCTTGGTCTGTTATTGGGGAAGCGGAAGTTCCTTCGTGAGCGTTTCCGGATCTGATAGGTCTACCTCTTCTTCCAGGAGCCATTATTTCAGATCTGGTTTTTAAAGAGAGGTTCTTTTTATGAATCTTTGCGAAGCAACAGTGGATGATCGCCTGAGTTGGGTTCTCAGTGAAAGCACCAAAATGTTAACGGTAAAAAGTGAACGCTAACACCCGGTGTGTGTAATAAACCTGTGAAAGCACCACCCGTTGGTACGGGAACAAAAATATGAGCTGAAAATAGCAGAAATGCAGTAAATGAACAACAAATTTATAGTGGTTCGGCCCGTAATTGAGCCTACGTCCACTTTATAGTCTTTTATTGCTGATTCGGTTACAATTCGATACAAATCACTTGTCAAATACAATATAACTTGATCACACAACAATCTAGACTACTAGCTCAATCTTCGGTGATGAATCTTGCTAAATCCGTATCGGATGAATGGAGTTCTTCACGAAGCTTGTTGTAGTGCCTTGAGAGTTGGAAGATCTTTACTCGTTGAGTCAATCTTCAGTGCAACAGAGCATGGATGCTTGAAGAAATGAATTGCCAAAAAATCCTCTCAATGTTGGAAGTAATGGGATATTTATAGGAGCTGATCTGGACTCAGGAAATTTCTCTAAGTCTTTAGGTCGTAGCCGACTTAAGGTAGGTCGGTGACGAGTTAAGGTTTAGGGTTAGGGCGTAGCAGAGTTAACTCGCAATCTTAAGTCGACCATTTGTTAAGTCCTAGGTCGCGTACGACCTAAGCTAGGTCTTAGGTCGCGAGCGACCTAAGATAAGTCGTAGTCTATTCGCAACTTACCAAATGCAGCGATGAAGTATGTGGTTTTTTCTAAGTGATAAGTCGGTGACGACTCAAGAGATCATGCGCGACTTAGTATAAGTCGTAGGTCTTCCACAGCTGTCTTAAGTCAATCCCTTATCTTATAGATCCTTAACTCGCGGCACTTCTTAACTCGGAGCACTGCATAACTCGGAGAGCTTTTAGGTCGCAACATTGTTAGATCGCAATGTTCCTTAGGTCGCAGAGCCTCTTAGGTCGCGGACTTCTTTAGGTCGCAACATCCTTAGGTCGTAGGTTGCTGGATCACTTCAACGAGTTAGGTTGGCAGGCTTCTTTAAGTCGGCAAGCACCTTAAGTCAGCAAGCCTCCTAACTCGGCATCCTTCTTAAGTCGGTCTTAACTCCTGAGTCACAGATCTTCTTAAGTCGGCAGGCTCCTAAGTCGGCACAACTCTTAAGTCGGCAGCTCTTCTCAGTAGTTAGATCGGCAACTGTTGGGTCAGAGCTTTCCTTAGGTCGGAGCCTGTTGAGTTGTTAGGTCGTCTTCCTTCTTAGGTCGGCAAGCACCTTAACTCGGCATACTGCTAGGTCGTGAGTCGAAAAAGGGGGTTAACAGGAATAGGATCCAAATGGCCCAAAATCAAATTACATATCTATATATATATACGCAAAATACTAAAAGTAAATCAATAAATCTCATGAACTAACAAATTTGACAAAATATGGTTAGTAGAAAGAAAATGCTAATTTGACTAACTTCTTTATGTATAGTACGACAAAAAGGATGATAATGGAACCCAGTTATGAGCCACACGGTTGGGGTATTATTTTTATTTTATTCTTCATGCAAGGAATTCTGAGCCATACAGTTTGACTTGGTGTTAAGAGAAATTACTACGATTTAAAACAAAAACAACTCATAAAAGGTCTAACCTGAAATTCCCAAAACTACAAATTATCAAATATATCATTTAACAAAGTAGAAATTTTGTAAAATGTTTGGAATTTTATATAATATAAAGTATTATTTCCTTTAAGAAATTTATTTAAGAAAAGGTTTCAATTCTTGGAAAAAAACAAAACTTCTATGAAATTCATAAAAATTCAAAATTTCCTTTAATTTTGTTGTTGAAAATTTAAAAAAAAAATTAAAAAGTTTAACAAAATGATCAACTTTTTCTCAAAAATCACTTAAAAATATAAAATTCTTTCATAAAAAAAAATTTTGATGTATAACGAAAAATTCATGTTCGTAATATTTTCATAATAGTTACATTTCTTATGTAATATCCAAATACTGGAAAACGAATACAGATTCCTTTCCACGATAGCTCTTGCAATTATACGAGTGTATAATTACATTAAACATAACAATGTTACTTTCTTCCAAGGAGTAATTTTGGACTCTACGTATCATAATCTATTTTACTCATTTATTTTAATGTATTTTTGTTTTGATATAATTGATACCTATTTTTCTAAAATAATAATCTATGTTCACAATTAAATATGAATTCAAACTATTTTCCTAATTTATGTTTGTTGCTTTAGCTTATTGAAACAAAATGAAACCCAACATTCAAAACTTGCATTTGCAAAAACATTTGTATATATTTACAGTTTCAATTTCAATTTACCAGACAAAACTAGAAATAGTTACATAGATAAAAATATATGTATCTGATCTTCCCAATGCAATATATTTTTTAATTTAATATTATTACCTAAATATATACTAAAATAAATAAAAAATTAGATGCTAGAAAATCATGCGATAACTTGTTTTGTTTGATTTGATGTATTGCTTATTACACGTGAATGAAAACACGTCCTCCAAAACAAGAAATCAAAGAAGCAAAAAAAAGTACCTCTAACTGTTGCCTATTGTTTTATTGCCACTTTATTATTAACACCCAATATTTGATTCCAAATCGAGAGAGAATGATCGGGTTCTTCTGTATTTTTTAACTTGGAATAATTGAATAAGTCTTAGCGTATCACGAGAGTCCAGGAAGTATGAATTGGGCTTAATCCATATCAAGATATGTTACACACACTTAAAATAATCTTTATTAATAGTTGGAATATCATTATTGATAGTTGGAATATAAACATAGTTTTTTTGGTTTGACCCTCGAACTTCCCAAAATGTCCTTTACATCCGAGCTCATAAAAAAATTAAAAAAGGAGAAATAATAGAAATTTTTTTTGAATGTTTATCATCAAAGGCACATGAACTTATTAACTATTATTTTTCTAAAAAATTGTTTTGTTAGTAAATGCATTTGGGAAACTACAGTTGATGAAAATCTGTCTATAACTGTTATTTAAAGAGTTGTGCCTACTACCTCGTCATGTTTTCTACATCGTATCAGTTTTTAGATGTTGAAAATTTAAAATAAGTATATTGCAACAACCCGCCTTTTTGATCCATGGAATTCAACACTAATACATCTACGGTATTCACATGCTGAACATCCAAGTGCTGGAAAGACAGATTAGTGGGGTGACAGAAAAGAAAAGACAGAACAAAATCTCACAACATGACGATTAATCTATAATTTACCAATGATCTTTTCAAAAAGATAATTTTTATATACACGCATAAATTAGAGTACTAAACTATAATCAGCCTGGACAGTTATAATAACTTGTCCTTACAAATGCTGATAGATACATCAAGAATAAAACAACGGAAAATAAAATACGTGAATAAGCCTTGGAGGATCCAGCTTATCTCCTAAAGCTCCAAATTTTCCAGCTAAATCTGGAAAATATTCTCAGGCTTATCGGAGCATTATAAGAAAATAAGGCCCGGATTAGTCCGATAAACCAATGTGTGAATCATAATCAAATGAATTTGTAATATTTTTTAAAACATTTCAAAAACAAAGGTATCTTGTAAGACAACATCGCACATAAACATGGACGGGTTTTTAACTTAAGGTAATCAAACAATTTTATATGAAATCTTGTGACATTGTAATACCGTCTAAGGTTTAAAATAAATATATAACATAGTTAAAATGTTTGCATTTAACATACTTAGATATAACATGTCACTGGAACAACATATCACAAATCACTTTTCAATATATGTTCGAATCACGCTACTCAAGTTTCGAACTTATGACTTCTCGCACCAAAGTCGAATCACCTAACTGCTGGGACAATGGTGCTTGTCAACGTTCCAATTGTTCGGCATAACTAAGTCCGTAAAGACACGTATTGGAGATTGGATTCCATCAATGACAAGGTAACTGAGGTACCTCCTACCACGGTACATCTCTAAACAATGTACCAAGGACCTCACATGGACCACCTACCAACAAAGAACCGACTGTCCATTTAACGTGGCCTACCGGATTGGATCACTCCACGGGCACCAAGGCTGCAAAACATTTCCACCAGGCCATGGCCACACTCTTCCCGTGCGCATGCCTACAAAATCTATAAATACTAATTCTAGATCAAGGAATTACTGCTCCTAATGGTAGCAAACCACATAACTCTGATGCAAATCCTCTATTTTAGTCATTACCGGGTTGTGAGGCTTATGAGGTAATAATTACCTTTTTCCTCTCTTAGCAAATCCCACATGGAATGCTAACACTGCTCTCCAAGAAAAATGCAATGTCAGCATTCATTCGTACAAGTTGTTCAAGTTATGAACAAACCGAAGGCACTACTTTTACACATCCATTTTGGAATCACCCTTAGGACTAGTAGTAAGTAGCCCTTGCACTTCAAATAATTCCACCTTCGATTCCATCATCTCAAGTTAGTCTCAAACCTCTTCCAAAGCGTTGAACACGTATATGGTTTTTGAGTGGTTTCAGTTTCGAGTCATCTTACATAAGTACACTCCCCTGCTTATTGATCACTCTAAAACCAAATCGATAGTTCCAGCAAACTCAACTTCAGTTCTTTTGAAAATAATCAGATAATACATAATAGTGAAGATCACCTCCTAACCGTTTAAGCGGATGGGATTTTCTATCATTTGTCCTAGGAGAACAGAATGAGATTAATACACACAATGTAACCTCATCGAAGTTAACTGTGTCAAATAAGCTCCATGTTTCTCCTAGATATTTCTAGAGTTATATTTGATTAAGATTTGATAGTCTATTATCTAACTATCAAATAAGCAACAATCAAACATAGATTTAATTTCATGTGCGATCCATTAAGCCTATATAAATCAATGATTATTAATCAAACCTCTTTCAGTTATTTGATTCAAAATTCCTTTACAAAAGATATATTCACAATCCTCTTATATCCTTCAATACTTGAAAAAACACTCGTATACTTATTTCAATGGTATAAGTATATTACAAAACAATATACTTTCATTACTTAGAAAATATATCCATATACTTATCTCAACGGTATATGTACATTAACAACACCTAAGGAAGACTTCATCTTTTCCAAATTTATATTTACATGGGCCAAAAATAAGTATCGTTTAAAACATTACTTCCTCTAAACTCGAACCATTTTCCTTCGATGTTGAATACGGTAAGAATGCTTCCATACAACCATAATTAAGAAAGATTATTTATCAAAATCAAATTTAATTTCTTTTATAAAATTCCTTTTTTATAAACTCATTCCATATTTACAAATCCTTTATAAATCTCCAAATTAATTTATAAATCTTCTTTTATAAACCACTATTAAAATTCCTTTCTATTTATAAAACTCTTTCTATTAATAAAACTTTTTCCTATTTCTTCCTTTATAAACTCCTTTGTAGAAAAAATTTAAAAAAAAATCTTTTTATAAATATAAATCTCATTTTTAAAGATCTTATATATTTAATTCAAACCTTTGTTATCTTTAAAATATCACTTATAAATCCATTTTTTTGTTTATAAATTACCACTTATAAATCCCTCCTTTATTTATAAAATACCATTTATAAATCTCCCTTGCAAAATATCTCTTGTAAGACTCCTTTACAAGATATCCTCTAAAATCTCCTTTAAAAAATATCATTTGTAAATCTCCCTTTAAAAACTATATTTATTATTTGTAAATACCTTCAATAAATCGCTTTATTAATTAACTTAGACAGGTTAACTAAACAAATAAGCTAACTTTAAACATCATTAATTTCATCGATTAATTAACTTAAAATACCAATAATTAATTAACTTAAAATGTCATTAGTAGATAAATGATTGATTAACTCTAAAATATCATTAATAAAATGATCAATTAACTTAAACACCATTAATTAAAATAATTTAAATTATTTAGAATTAAATAAACACTTAACGTTAAATTGTTATAAAATTGAAGTAAATTTAAATACATAATCTTTTAGATTCGAAAAAAGGCATAGCAACTACTATGGTACTTAAACAAATTACCATTTTTTTTTGTTCATTTTCCAAGTCATATCACTGGTATTTACATAAGCAAGCATATCTATAAATAAAATCAACAATCAACAGCTAATCCGTCACTTATCCAATATTAAGTAATCCATATATTAATTATTGGCACATGAGCAAATGTTCCATTAACATATATAATAAGAGAACGGAGAGTTATTCTACTAAACGGGTGTCATGAAGATTCTATTCAATTTAATTATAGGAGAGCAGTATTTTATTCTACTTGATGGATGTCTAGGATAATCTTTCATATAATATCAAATTGTGTTTTATTTGACTAAATAGATAACATGAATGAAGTATAATTAATTTAATAGTACCACGTTATTATTTAAAGCAACGTAACTAAATTCAATCACTATTATTATATATAAAATTTATGCTTCATTAAAACTATCAACTATTTATACTATATTATTGAATTTGTTATTGGGAATTTAACGCAAAACTATATGGGTTAAATGGATTTAATATGAGTGAGATATTAATTTTCAAAGTTAATTAATTTAATATTGTTAAAATAATTAACTGAGCTATTCACACCAGCACACAGCCGATCAAAAGCCCATGGCCGAAAAAGCACTAGCCCATCTTCTTTCCAATTTCCTGTCACAGTCCTTCCTCCATTTTGAAATGCCCACACTTGCTCCTCACCAACACAGCCAACTCCACTTACCCAAAATTCATGAGCCAAGATCCATAGCCAACAGCACCATCCCCCTATTTCTACTCCGCTCTTCACAAACATGTACACGTTTTCATGCACCTTACCTCCTTCATACACTAATCCCTGTACATGGCCAGATGCATGCAAGCTACCCAAACCTGAAACCTCTCCTTCCTTCTCGACCTATGCATGGTCATGTACACTCCTCCTTACAGACACCACACATTCCACTTCTTCTCCAAGCCCACATGCATGCCTCCTCTCTTCTTTCCCTATACACCCCTCTCCAATATATGAACACGCAAGCTCTAACTGCCCAACATCACACTTCCCAACTCATGCATGCAACTCTCCTCCTTAAATCCAAAACATGTACCTGTTACTCCACTCACTCATACGTACAACACATACCCTACAACACACATTTGCACTCACTTTTTCAGAGGAAAACAAGAGGGAAAAGATAGAGGAAGAAAAGAAAATGTGCTTTGGTTCCATTGTGCTATTGTGTCACCCTCCTTAAGTTGTTGTGTTTTATTTTGCAGTGGAAAAAAATGAAATACGGAAAAATAAAAGTGTAAATTGCCCGTGTATTGTTCTTTTTCCTTTATGCATGCATGCTCTATCTTCATTTTATAGAAGAGAAAGGAAAAAAACAAAAAACAAAAGAATGTGTTGTGTTGTCCCTTCCTACATGTGTGTAAGTGAATAGATATATACATATAATCTAGTATACTTCAAAGCTAAGGAACAAGCACTTAACGTCAGTGCAAGGACAAGCAAGGATAGAGAAAGATACGTCCTGTCTTGTTTTAAAAGTTTGTTTTTGAAAGTTTTGGAATACGATGCCACATACGTTCTCATACGAGTTGCGAACGACAAAAATAAAAATAGGATCGTGCACAGCAATGTGAGATCATCATAAAATAACAATAAAATACACCGGTTAATTTATTCTATAAAGTTTCAAAACTACCATCGTTTGCGGTAAAATATGTCAAACAACAATTCAATTATTTTCAATTTAAAATTTATAGAAAAATCATATAAATTAAATTGAAAATACAGCATTATAATCAAATAGTTATTTGAAACACATATTTTATTACATTTAAATTCAAATCGAATATTTAAATAAATTAAATATTCAAATTCAAAGGCTTAAAAATTACAGGTCTTTACATATATGCCAGGTGACACCTGTGTATAAAGTTTATTGCTTATTTTTTTTGTTAACTTATGTTCGCAATAGCATTAGACTCCATGATAGTTACAAATTATGCATGATATTCTAAGTTTATCAACGGTGAGATTAATTGGAAACATAAATATAAAAGGGATCTCGCTAATAAAATATGTGTTTAATATCTTAAAAGTTTTATATACAATGGCCCAAGATTCATCATCATAAATATATAATTAAAGATAAACCATTGTAACTACAATTTGTACTATTTACATCTTCATAAGTTTGGTCAAGATGAGACAAGTCTTATAAATTGCAGGGATATTATTCTATATACAATGATAGGTCACCTTATGAGAATTCCTAAAACACATGGTTGTATGACCCTCTATTATACCCTCTCGTTCTACCTTATGTATGTTATGGTTGGGACCTTAATAGAAACAATGTAAATGGAAATCCTATTACATTCCGTGAGTACCGTGCTTATATTTTGTAGGTATAAATAGCTTTACATTCATAAAAATATAAACTTAAAGTTAGCATCATCATATAATAACTTAAAGTTAGCATCATCATATAATAAAAAGCGATCGTTTATTGGACACAAATTTAAAACATAATTGATGACACGTTGGATTTTGTTCTTTAGCTTCACACTAGAAGTCAAACATAAATAAAAGAAGATCTAGCAATTGAGATCCCCTTTTGCAAGGTGTCTTTATTTGTGTTCCAGTGGACTTTCTTAACAAAAATAAATATGTACATAGAAAAAAACTAAAGTAATTCTTTATACGTGCACACACACATATACACATACATATATACATACACACATACATATATACATACATGTATATTTATGCATACACATATACATACATATATACACACACACACACACACAAATATATATATGCCATTTGCATATCCTAATCAACTTAAACTTTAGATTCGACGTGAAGATACTTCTCTTTTCTTACGTGGTGGATGTTATTGCAACAATATCATGGATAATTATGTGAAAATTGAAAGTGGTAGAATGAGATGATTTCATAAACACCAGTATCATATTAGATCAGAATTGTTTGTAGGACTTCAAGATGCATTGAATGCTCGAGAAACTAATGCGGGTATGACACTTTCCCTACTCTTTGATCTAACTATATGATATACAATTCATTCATACATGCATATTTACATACATACATACATACATACTTACATACATATATGCATAAATACATTCATATATAATTATTTTATTATCAATTTTTTTAATACAGGTAATATTGACAAAAAGATAATACACACTCTTCGTTCAGTGGAACTCCATGCAGTATGTACGAATGTTATCAAGATGCAATGATTGTAGTACAAAGTTTGGAAAGCTTTATTTGTTCATTATAATGACATGCAATCTAACATGAGATTAAAACACACCTTAACTATAAGATGGACAAACTTCTCAAGATCGTCCAGATCTTACTATTGGAATTTTTTGTGCAAAATATGAAGAATAAAGCATGGTATCTACGATAAGCAAGTTCTCAAAGTGGCACATGTGCATGGCATCAAGTTTCAGAAAAGAGGACTACCTCACGCTCATATGCTTATTATTCTAGATGATGAAGATAAATTACATAGCCCATATGATTATTATGTTGTTGTAAGAGCTAAAATCTCGGATCGTGATGAAGAACCAAAGTTGTATAATGTTATTGTTAAATGGATGGTTCATGAGCCATGTGGAAGACAACGGCCAAATGCTTCATGTATGAAAGATGGAAATTGCAAAAAATATAACCTAAACAATTTTCACCCTACACGCTCCAAGGTAACAATTATACCCTATTTATCAAAGGTGAAATAATGGTATAAGCATCACACTAAACAATGATGGTGATATTGTAATAGATAATCGTTGGCTGGTTCTATATAACCCATGGTTGCTAAAAAAGTGTGGTTATCACTTTAGTGTTGAATTTTATAGTAGTACGAAATCTGTCAAATACTTATAGAAGTATATGTACAAAGTTCCAAATCATGTGATAGTGGAAATATATTCAACGATTGAAAATGATGAGATTCAAAAGTTTTTAGATGTGAGGTGGATATGTCCACAAGAGGCCTTTTGGAGAATTTTTGAATTCTCACTGCACATAATTTATCTTTCAACTCAACGTCTATAGATATACCTTTTAAGCAGGCAAAAGTGACCTATCATGTTAACAAAACAATGTGATGTTTTGTTGGATGAGAACCTCTCAACGTTAATGTTGATAGAATTCTTTAATACAAACTCACAAGATTCGGAAGGAAGGCATTTTTATATAATGAATTTAAAGAAATACACTTGGATATCAGATATTAAAAAGTGGCGATGAAGATCGTCACATAAGAAGGTCATTGGACGAATTTGCAATGTTTCTCCATCAGAAGGAGAAAGTTACTTCTTGTGAATTCTTTTGAATCATGTAAGATGACCAACATTATTTGACTATCTCCTAACCATTGATGGTATCAAGTACCCAACATTCCGGCAAGCAACGAAAAAGATGGGATTGTTTGAAGAAGACTAGAGTATCAGGGCATGTTTGGGTTGGACATGTATGGATTATTGTCAATTTAAACCTTCCAAAATGTTGGTCGTCACATGGACCGTTGCAAATACAATCGATAAATCATAATAGATATGTTTTTGTAATTGTAGATGAATTTTCAAGATATACAAGAACAATTTTCTTAAAACTTAAATTTTTGACTAAAAAAATTCAATATCAAATGTTAACTGACATTAAAACAATCATGAGAGATTATGAAGGAGAGTTTGAAAATGAAAATTTTGAAATTTTTTGTAATAATAAAGGAATGACACATAAATTTTCATTTCCAAGAACAACCAACAAAATAGATTAGCAGACAATAAAAGTAGAACCGCACAAGAATGTGTTAGAATAATGTTAAATGATGGTGATTAATCTAAAAGCTTTTGGGCTGAAGCAGTTGCTATAACATGTTATATTTTAAGTAGAATTTTAATAAGACCTTTGACTAAGAAAACTCCTTATGAATTGTTTTATAATAAAAAACCTTAATTACCTTATTTTCGAGTTTTTGGTAGTAAATGTTTTATATTAAATACAAAATACAATTTAGATAAATTTGATGCTGAATTGGACAAAGGAATTTTTATTGGTTATTCTAATAGAAGTAAAGCATATAGAGTTTTTAACTAGAACTAATACCATTAAAGAGACATTACATGTTTCATCTGATGAACATTTTCAAATCAATAATAACAATTTTGATGAAGAAGAAAATACTAATAATGAAATTACAAATAATGAAATCACTAATGATGAAAAAAAAAAAATCTGAAATTTCACATCCAAATAAAAGAAAAAAATATTTGAAAGATCGTCCTACAGAAAATATTCTGGGAAATATAGAGTTTGTTGTAAAAATAAGAAATCGATTAAATAAAATGAGTAACATTTCTTTTACCTCAACTATTGAACCTTTGATTTTCTATTGCTTTTGTGATTCGATTGGGTGCACCTTTGATTTGGGAGTGTGTCTCAAGGTGGGTGGTAGTAGCTACTATGCGTTACCACCAGTCTGGGAGTACAAAATGGTAGTATCCTACCCTAGGCATTGCCTCGCGTGTCTTGTCACATGCCTTATTGCGCCTTCTACGAGCTTGGTTTGTGTCGTACCAATGGATTGCTCCCTGATAGCACACCGTTTTGGTGGAGTTTACGGTACTGTATAGACTACGACATTTATATAAAATGTGTTAAGGGAGATATGGGTAATGTATTAATGCTATTTTACTAGCTTACTTTACTATAGACATTATATGTGTAGCGTATTTTACTATGTATGTAGATAGTTTAATAGATCCTTAAAGGATGGGAATCCCAAACATCCTTTAAGTTATTTGTATTTTAGTTAACATTTCACTTGAGTTGATTTACTGGTATAAGAATGTTAATCCTGAATCGAGTATTTTTTTTGCTTTATGCTCGGGTCAGACTGAGTGTCACAGTATTTGAGACTCACCTTTGGAGCTTGGAGTTTTGCCTAAAGATTTGTCTTATATCTATTCAGCTTTCAGTTATTGCCAGTTATTTATGTTCAGACTTATCTTCTGCTTATGTATTTGAGAGTTCTTGTACTTGAGATATTCTGTTGTATTTTGTTTTAAACTCTGATGTTCTATAGTAGCTTAATGAACTACTATTTATTTATTCTGCTGCTTATTGTTATATTACTCTATGTTTGTGATTCTGTGATTGATTTTTTTACTGTATATGCTAAGTTTTGCCAAATATAAATTAACAATCTATTGTTTTTAGCAATTCAAGTTTTTCATGAGTGGATGATTATCGATTTGAACGATTCAAAATAGCAAGTCGTTACATAAATCTCTATTGTAAAAAGACCCTAAAGGGAAAATTTATTTGATGACTATTTATGCAATAAAAACTTAACTCATACTATTTAGAAAAGGAAATAATTTGTTGTTTAAAGGAAATGATTTTTTAAATTATATTGCTATTTTCAATTTTGAACTCTATAAATAATCTTACTTCATAAATCCTGAATTATAGTTTTAAAAGTTATGACACATACAGCTAAAGTTAGTTAAAATGAGGAGTTTTTCATAGCTTCTCTTAGGAACCAACCAATTTTAGAATAGAAGGTTTCTAAATTTTGTATTTTCAAAGATGAAATTTTGAGTTAAGTACTTTATGACTGTAAAGTTTAACAGTTTTATAATAGGAAAAACCAAACCAACTTTGGTATGGAGTAGATATGTACGGCTGCCTTAGTAAGACAGAGCAAAAGTTAAGATAATGAAAAAAATAGCTACGAAAGCTTATAGAGTAGCAACGAAAAATCCCCATTGAATATAAGGAATACTAGTATGAAGCTAGGTATGTTTTATTGGACATGTGTAAAAATCATAAGAACAGCCCACAAAAAATATGGAATGGTACCGAAGTACACTTTTGCCAGTTCTAGAGTATATTCACATGAAAGATCGAAGATAAAGAAAATAAATACCTAAATTTGATAATATTTTCAAGAGATTTTGATTAAATGAAATATAGCAATATAACTCGTTGTAAAAATTGAAGTAATGAATGGACCTTATTTATTGGAAGCCAAAAAGGTAAGTTAAGAAATGTGGGCTATAGTCGAATGGCATTCCAAAAATGACCATTTTAGTTGAGTAAGAAGTGATAAGACTACAACATCACTACCTGTTGATGTTGAAGGGAACAATTGTTTCTTTTTGGTTATTTGGATGGTAATTGTTAATTGTTTCCCTCCGAGTATTAAAAATAGTGTACGATATAATATGAGATATATTCTTATTTTATTATTGTGTTAATTTTTTGGATGAGCATTAACCGTGGTTTATATATGTTGGAAAACAAGACAAATACGTAAATCTCCTAAGGACATATAACTAACGATAAATGTAAAGTAAGCATGGAAGTCTATAAAATAAAATTAAATAATGTTTAATCCCAAAAAATTTAGGATTTTTGGAATATAATTTATAAATATAATTGTGTTTTTTTGTTTTTCTAGAATAAAAGAAAAAAATTTCAATATTTTATTTTCTATAATCAATCATACGCGTTAACTCATCGATTGAATCCTAATTACATTAAGATGTGGCTTGATTTGTTTTAAAGGTGTAAAAGAAAATGCCTTTAAAAAATTGTATAAAATAAGTTCAAACTATTTTACACATATAATTGAAAATGCAAAAGATTTAGAATGGAAAATGAGGAAATCTCCGATTTTAAAATGCAACGTTAGTGTAAGGAGGCCCGATAGGTTAGTAAATATGAATTTTACTGTTTAATAAGTATGACAGTATACAAAACATAAATAGGGACAAGGGAAAAAGCTGCTTTAGCATTGAAATTCATGTTTCCATACCTTGTCGACAATAAGAAAAACTTGTTTTTAAAAATAATTCAATTTTAAAATTTAGATATAAACTTCCTTATGCATATTGTACATGGAAAAGTCAAAAAAGGAAAAAAGAGAAAGTTCAAGCGTATAACGAAATTGCTACATAAAAGAAGGGTGGAAATATAAAATTATCCATCTATATTCATTCTTCTACATAGGAGTATTAATTTAGAAAGATTGGATTTCCAAAATTTAAAATGTTAAAAAATGTGCTAGGTATTAGATGGTAGAGATTGGATGAAAAACTAATTGAACCATACTCTTATTCGTGAGAGTATGGAAATTGTTGTGCTAAAATAGGGATTTTGGTTTTTGAAAATTTGCATAGACAACAGTATATATTGGTTATTTGCACCATATTTTGAAAATTATTTTAATGAATGTATTCATACAGGTGACACAGATTTAGTATTATTTAGCATACATATCATATGTGCTAGGACACACCGTGCACTTGTACACGATTGGCTGCAAAATTGGTTATACGCTAATTAGTAAATGTTTAAAATGGTTGCACACAATGATATATGATTCAATCCTTGAAAAATTTCAAGGACAAAATTCTTTTAAAGGGGGAAGAAATTAGCACACATAAAATAAATATTAATTACTTAAAAAAGTTAATAAAGAAATTTATGTGGCTTAAAACTTGAATTTGAGCAAATGTAACGACCCAGAATTTTGAACGAATTAAATTGAAAATATTTAATTTATTTTAAATATTTGAACGACGATTTAATTTGAATCCCGGATATTTCTTTGAAGTTGGCGATTAAATTATAAAATTTAATCTATTGAACTGGATAAATATTTGAATTTTTAATTTTAAGCCGAAGAAAAATATTTCAAAAGCTTTTAAAATTCGTAATGATAATACTGAAGATGATTGAAGCTTCAGAATCGAATTTAAAACTGTTTTGTTCAGTTTAGAAATTTATATCGTTTGAATTGAATTTAAAATACAGCGTTCCGGGGCACAGTCTCGGAATTCGACGAAACCAATTCCATTGGGTCCGTAATACCGAATTATTGTCGGATTTCAATTTTCATATTTTTCGGAGTTGTTTCGTGACCGTACGATATGCGAACGCGTTAAAAGTAAAATGAAATTTAAATTTAAAATTTAAAATATATATTAATTTACATCACCACGTTTTCTCCCTATAAACACGTTCCTTTGTTTCAGCCTGAAATCACGCTACCTCACCTTAACTCGCGCCTCACTCTCTCTCAGTTCAAAACGAAAAGAAATCACCGTCCTCTTATTCTCCTCTTTGTTCAAAATCAAACAAAAGAATGGCCGAAAACCTCAGTTCCACAAATCGAAATCCAATTCATAAATCGAACTCGTTCCCTCTCGTTCCTTTCTCTGCTTAACATCCAAGCAATCGAAGAAATGGGCCGCTCGAATAATCTTTGTTCGTTCGAAAATCAGGGCTTCGCGATCGCGTAGGGGGGCGGAGGTGCTTGATTTCGAAGCACGAATTGAAGTGGCAGGCGATTCGCGATGGCGAGTCGTTCAATTCAGTGAAGGCGTTCGCGAATTCGAAGGGCGATGGATAGGTGTCGCGATGATGGGCAGTCGTAGTCGAGGGCGCGCGAGTATCTGGGTTGGAGTCGAGCGACTGCTCGTTAGCAATGCGAAGGCGAGCTCATGGCAACCGAAGGTGAGGGCTGGAATCAAAGTCGAAGGCAGGCATGCTCGTTCGACTGGGAGGAAGTCGTCGCGAAGTCGAGGCGGCGACTAGGGGTTCGTCTGGGGTGTCGAAGGGCTCGCGAATAATTCAGGCGTGCGTCTGCGATGTCGCGGGGTCGTAAGTCGAGGGAGGTGTCGATCGAAGGGTAGGTGGTTGTTGGGTAAACTGCGACGATGGCTCGAGCTCGAAGACTTGGGGCAAACTGTTGTCTGCGATTTTGTTAAAGGTAATTTTTGTGATTTCAAAATAATAATATGCAGTTTTTAGTTTATAAAAACATAACAGCAAAGATGATTTTTATTTAAGAGAAAATTTTGTTTAAGGTTTAACTGTTAGGAAATAGGAAAAAAATATATAAAGCAGTTCTATTTTAAATTTTTTAGAGGCATATAAGTTTGAAATCATGACAATATATTACGATGATTTACTTGTTCGACTATTTTATATACTGGAAATCTATAAATAATTTTAAGTACAGGAGTTTCAAAATGAGAAAAAATAAATTTATGAACGTATATACATTTTGATTTACTTGTTTGATTTTAAAAATAAAATAAAATATATTATGGAAATAGTTTTGTTAGTTGTTAAAAGGATATTTTATTAAAAAGGAAAAGTTGTTTAAAATCAAATTATTAGCTAAAACCAAAACGCTTAGTTAATTAAATAAGTAAATGGAAATTCATTATTCGATCTATTCGAATATTAACATAATTGTATAAATTATTTATACAAGGTTTGAAACCGTGAAGAAATGGTCAAAATGGAAAATGGATGGCAAAAATAAAAGCTAAGGTGAGATCTTCTCACTCAAAAATTGAATGTGGAATTTTTGCAGTTATTGATTGCTATTGATGTGTGATATTAGATATAGTAGGATATATCTATTATATATATAGCAATATATACATATTGGCATATGTATATATTGGATTGATGATTTCCCGCCTCGTATAGCGGATGAGACCCTATTGCGCCGTTAGTAAGCGGATTTTTATAAAAACCCATATACCGCGATATTCCACCTCGAAGTGGAATGGTATTGTGCTAACGTCTTTGGATGTAGGGAAACAGGTTGGAGGGATCCAACTGGATTCCTCACCA
Source organism: Allium fistulosum (assembly GCA_030737815.1). Lineage (NCBI taxonomy): Eukaryota > Viridiplantae > Streptophyta > Magnoliopsida > Asparagales > Amaryllidaceae > Allium > Allium fistulosum. Next base: position 639,290,777 of record CM060904.1, read on the forward strand.
GTAGTTATTTATTTACAGGATTGATGTATATTCTGTTATCATATGTTGATATATGATGTTGATGTTGTGATTGACTAATTGATGTGTTGCATCATTGGATTCAATTTTTGAAGTTTTAAAATAACGATTTTAACTTTAAAAGAGATTTTTAAAGTGATTATTTGTGAATATACGTTGTTAAATTTTTGGAATTAATTTACAAACGTTAAAATTATTAGAGTTATAAAGGTTAAGATTTTGGTGAAATATAACCGAGAGGTGATTTTTGAAATAAACAGTTAAGTAATTTATAAAATAGTTTAAATTTGGATTTTCGAATTATTAAAAACGATGTATATAAAAGATGTATAGAATTGATATTTATCAATTAAAATTTTTGGAATTTAAACGAGTTTTTATAAATTGTGGAGATAGAAAATTTATAAATTTATAAGTTGTAAAGATATGAAATTTATAGATTTATAAGTTGTGAAGTTAAAATGAATGAAATTTATAGATTTATAAATTGTGAAGTTAAAATGAATGAAATTGTAGAATGGAAGGTTTATAAGAAATTAACTTATAAATTGGGTTTTTGCCTTCAAATGAAATATGGATCGAATTTGTTAATAAAGGAGATTCACAAATCGAAGTTGTTATAAAGTAGGAATAGAATTTATAAACGTTGTTTATAAATTCGAAATCAGTTGAATTTGAGAAATTAAATATATAAGATTTTTAAAGGAGATATATTCGCGATTTTGGATAGCGAATTTTTATTGAGATAAAATGTGTAGAAATGATTGAAATTGGGTTAAGTGAATTATATTCACGATTTTGGACAGTGAATATATTATTAAATAAATGGATTCATTTTTGAAGAAGTGACATTAAAAAAATGAAGTAAACATTTTAAAGATGTTTTTAAAATGTGGGAAATATCGAAACCATAGATTTCAACATTTTTATTGTTGAAATAGACGTTTTCGAAAAATAAGGAAATGGTGGACTATAACACACTGTTGTTATAGTAAATGATTTCCGAAAGGAAATATTTGGTATAGTATTGGGATTTATATATCTATCTAAATTTCGAATCCCTATACTAGTGATTTTGAGTCGTCGTAACGATGTTTTACATAACATTCGTTTTGACTCAAATAAATGTTGTTATAGTAAATGTTTTCCTTAAAGAATGAATATATACTTAATATTGATTTAAGTATATCGGATATTTTCCAAGTGTTGAAAATAAAAGATTTGTGAAATACTTATTATTTAATAAGTAAGGAAATACTTTTCCAATATGAAATGAACTGTTTTGAGATTTTATCTTCAAAGATAAATTGAAATGGGAATATTTGAAATTTGTTTTCAAATGATTAAGTGTGGAAATTTTATATCTAGTAAAGATATTTTGGAAGATAAAATAATTGGGAAAATTATTTGGAATCTGATGATGTTGCGCATCTTTATTGATAGTTAAATAACCGACTACCAATAATTACCTTGAATATGGTATTTGTTGTGATTGGATGAATTTGAATGCCACACTTATTTTTGAATAATCGCTCACTATTCGGGTTAGCCGGGAAAGGACCATGGGGTCGTATAACCCATTCCGAATATGTGATACGTCGTTATGAATTGCATTCGAAGACCGGTGTTGAAGACCAGATATTTTTGAAAACGGAAGGATTACCGTCGAGTTACTCTACATCGGCTGATCTCCGATTTTGAGGTTTTATCACCCTTAGTGACGGGAAGTCCGGACGTGATTAGAAATTTATCCGGAAATGCAAGGGCTTCGTGAGAAATGCCTTCGGTCCTGTTCGATCCCGGAACAGACTTGTATGGATTGTGTGTCTGACGTTACACTTTGAGATATAAAGCTGATTTCTTTCAAATACATTTCTGTTGGTGGCGGAGAATTTATTCTCTTAGCTTAACACCCTTCTCTGAGACGTACGAGCTCAGAGGTTATGTAGTTGAAATTCATCAGCGATATACTCCCAATTTGGTAACGTGGCATACTGAGTGTTGCTGTGAAATGATCAGTGTTTGATCATTTGCGATATGATCATTTGTTTGATCGTATATCTTTGTGATCATAGGTTGATCATTTTGTTGGACCCGAAGCAGGGCTTTTTGAGAAAGCGTAGCTTTGTGGACGAGACTTCATCGAGCCTCACACCCCGGAAATGGTCGAAACAGGAAGGATGCGGCAAGGTTCTAGGGAGTAGCGCCCCTTAGTGTATGTCATTCCTTCTGGATAAAGGTGGTATCATGGTATGCAGCCCAGATACTTAACCTCTGTGGTTGCTGCAAAATTTATTTCTTTGTGGTTGTTGCGAATCGGGGATCCTCGGGAAGATCGGTGACGATCGGGGGATGGCATATGCGTGTCAGTAGTTACCTATTTTTGCAGAGGTAACCCGGCCTTGTGTTGGCAGAGATTCGGTTAGGTTCTCGGGTCGTCTATTCCAGGGACGTACCCATCGTGGATAGGAAGTTCCTTAGCCTGGCCATTTGTTGGAAATCCAAACTCCAATACGCACATTGTACGGTATTAGTTGTAGAACCTGCCATTTACGTACGGTGGTCACCACTGTTTAGATGGTAGCTATAGTAGGCATACGATACTGGTCGTATGTTGGCTAAGATTAATATTATACTTTCGAAATGATTTCTACACTATGCACTAATAATAATATCAAAAATGATTTGATTTTGCGTAGTAAGCATCTTTGACTATCATAAGAAGAAATCTCCTCCAATTCTGCGTTTGCATTGTGTGTGTGGTGGGAGGTCTTATGGTAGTTTCATTTTCCAAAAGCATTTCGAATTGACTTTAAAATTTTACTGTTGTTTATTTTAAAGATAAACTGTTTTACGATCTCACACCAGTCACCATGACTGACTCGGAGTTTATTGTTCCCTTCTAAACTTTGGGTGCCCACCAATTTCCACACGGGCGGCCTAGAGTTATATTATCAGGATATTCTGGATATTCTGGAGCTTGGAGATAAGCTGGACGACGAGACGTAGTATTTGTATCTGATAGTATTTATTCCGCTGTGTATTCTGTATGAGGACAAGTTTATATAACTGTCCATTGTTGTTTATTGACTCTGATGATATGATGTGATGTAATGTAATAACAGATATAATTCTTTTGTTTTTAAATGATATTCATTTATCTATTATATATTGTTCCGCTGCGATATGTGAGATTCTGATATCTGTTTCTGTTTCTGCTCTTGTTCTGTTGTTGTTCTTCTTTCTTCTTTCTTCTACCTTCTTCTTCTTCTGCCTTTTTCTTCTTTCTTAAACCCTCACTATTGGAGTTTCCGGCACTCGATTTCTCGACAGTCGGTAAAGTGAGTATCGATGTTGAATTTTCGAAAGTCGAAAAATCCCGTACGTGACAGCGTGGTATCAGAGCATTGATTGAATTTATTTGTACTGTGATATGAATCTGTGAATGATTATATATTGATGTTATTAATCATATTGATATCTGGAAATTGTTTGAAGCTAAAATTTAGCTGAATGGATGTTTGATATCATTGGATTCCAAAAATAAATGAAATTGGATTTTTGAAATCAAAATAGAAATTTTTAAGTAAATAAATTTTTAGAAATTGAATAAATTCGAAGAAAAGAATTTAAAAGTATAAAAGCTGATTTTTATAATCTTATTGAATAAATTCCAGAATAAAGTGAAAATGCTAAATAAATGGATTTCATAAAACAGTGATTATAAATTGAAGAATGTAATAAAAATTTGGATTTCTAAATAGTTTGAAAAAGATAAAGAGATTTATTTTCTTTAAGGGAAATTTATTTAGAAATGAAGATTGAATTTGATTTGGTATTGAAGTAGAGTTAGAAATTAATTTGGAATCTGATTTTGGGGTTAAAGTGAAGAATTGGAAAATGAATTAAATTGAAATAAGGGAAATTGGTGTAAAAATAAATATTGATTTATTTTTAAATTGTGGAAATAGATTTACGAATTTGGAATAGAGATTTAAATAAATCGATAAGGATTTATTTAATTGGTTTAAATGGACCATTGTGAAATAAAAGCATTATATAGAAGATTTATAAAATTTGATTTGGTATAAATCAAAGTGATGAAATTTTAAAGGAATTTTATTAATATTGAAAATTTTGTAATTGAATGTACGAAATGGTTTGAATATATGCAACTAGATATTATGGCTAGTAGGATATACAGGTATAAAGGAATTGGAATTTAATTTCGAAGATGAATTTGAATTTGCTCAAAAAAGGTATGTATTTAAATTTCAATATGAGTTTTTGATGATTTCTGGTCTAGCCGCTTGGCTTTTTCTTTTTCTTTTTGAAATCTGAGAGTCCGTAGGGACGTTTTGTAGTCGTGCCGTATTAGCCGCGCAAAGGAGACGCTGGCGAAATTTTTCGGAAATTTAGGGCGTTAGAAAATTTTTGTGAAAATTTTGAAAGTTTAAATTTGAATTTGAATTTTGAAGTAAACAATGTTGTTTGAAGATTATGAAAATGTTTAGAAATTTAGTTGAATTGATAACGAATCTTTAATAGAAGGATTTGTTTTGAAATTAGATAAAACTATTAGACGTTGAAAGATAGTAGACGAGTTAGGGATCATTTTTCTTGACTTGTAATTTCGAGGACGAAATTCTTTTAAGGAGGGAAGTCTGTAACGACCCAGAATTTTGAACGAATTAAATTGAAAATATTTAATTTATTTTAAATATTTGAACGACGATTTAATTTGAATCCCGGATATTTCTTTGAAGTTGGCGATTAAATTATAAAATTTAATCTATTGAACTGGATAAATATTTGAATTTTTAATTTTAAGCCGAAGAAAAATATTTCAAAAGCTTTTAAAATTCGTAATGATAATACTGAAGATGATTGAAGCTTCAGAATCGAATTTAAAACTGTTTTGTTCAGTTTAGAAATTTATATCGTTTGAATTGAATTTAAAATACAGCGTTCCGGGGCACAGTCTCGGAATTCGACGAAACCAATTCCATTGGGTCCGTAATACCGAATTATTGTCGGATTTCAATTTTCATATTTTTCGGAGTTGTTTCGTGACCGTACGATATGCGAACTCGTTAAAAGTAAAATGAAATTTAAAATTAAAATTTAAAATATATATTAATTTACATCACCACGTTTTCTCCCTATAAACACGTTCCTTTGTTTCAGCCTGAAATCACGCTACCTCACCTTAACTCACGCCTCACTCTCTCTCAGTTCAAAACGAAAAGAAATCACCGTCCTCTTATTCTCCTCTTTGTTCAAAATCAAACAAAAGAATGGCCGAAAACCTCAGTTCCACAAATCGAAATCCAATTCATAAATCGAACTCGTTCCCTCTCGTTCCTTTCTCTGCTTAACATCCAAGCAATCGAAGAAATGGGCCGCTCGAATAATCTTTGTTCGTTCGAAAATCAGGGCTTCGCGATCGCGTAGGGGGGCAGAGGTGCTTGATTTCGAAGCACGCATTGAAGTGGCAGGCGATTCGCGATGGCGACTCGTTTAATTCAGTGAAGGCGTTCGCGAATTCGAAGGGCGATGGATAGGTGTCGCGATGATGGGCAGTCGTAGTCGAGGGCGCGCGAGTATCTGGGTTGGAGTCGAGCGACTGCTCGTTAGCAATGCGAAGGCGAGCTCGTGGCAACCGAAGGTGAGGGCTGGAATCAAAGTCGAAGGCAGGCATGCTCGTTCGACTGGGAGGAAGTCGTCGTGAAGTCGAGGCGGCGACTAGGGGTTCGTCTGGGGTGTCGAAGGGCTCGCGAATAATTCAGGCGCGCGTCTGCGATGTCGCGGGGTCGTAAGTCGAGGGAGATGTCGATCAAAGGGTAGGTGGTTGTTGGGTAAACTGCGACGATGGCTCGAGCTCGAAGACTTGGGGCAAACTGTTGTCTGCGATTTTGTTAAAGGTAATTTTTGTGATTTCAAAATAATAATATGCAGTTTTTAGTTTATAAAAACATAACAGCAAAGATGATTTTTATTTAAGAGAAAATTTTGTTTAAGGTTTAACTGTTAGGAAATAGGAAAAAAATATATAAAGCATTTCTATTTTAAATTTTTTAGAGGCATATAAGTTTGAAATCATGACAATATATTACGATGATTTACTTGTTCGACTATTTTATATACTGGAAATCTATAAATAATTTTAAGTACAGGAGTTTCAAAATGAGAAAAAATAAATTTATGAACGTATATACATTTTGATTTACTTGTTTGATTTTAAAAATAAAATAAAATATATTATGGAAATAGTTTTGTTAGTTGTTAAAAGGATATTTTATTAAAAAGGAAAAGTTGTTTAAAATCAAATTATTAGCTAAAACCAAAACGCTTAGTTAATTAAATAAGTAAATGGAAATTCATTATTCGATCTATTCGAATATTAACAGAATTGTATAAATTATTTATACAAGGTTTGAAACCGTGAAGAAATGGTCAAAATGGAAAATGGATGGCAAAAATAAAAGCTAAGGTGAGATCTTCTCACTCAAAAATTGAATGTGGAATTTTTGCAGTTATTGATTGCTATTGATGTGTGATATTAGATATAGTAGGATATATCTATTATATATATAGCAATATATACGTATTGGCATATGTATATATTGGATTGATGATTTCCCGCCTCGTATAGCGGATGAGACCCTATTGCGCCGTTAGTAAGCGGATTTTTATAAAAACCCATATACCGCGATATTCCACCTCGAAGTGGAATGGTATTGTGCTAACGTCTTTGGATGCAGGGAAACAGGTTGGAGGGATCCAACTGGATTCCTCACCAGTAGTTATTTATTTACAGGATTGATGTATATTCTGTTATCATATGTTGATATATGATGTTGATGTTGTGATTGACTAATTGATGCGTTGCATCATTGGATTCAATTTTTGAAGTTTTAAAATAACGATTTTAACTTTAAAAGAGATTTTTAAAGTGATTATTTGTAAATATACGTTGTTAAATTTTTGGAATTAATTTACAAACGTTAAAATTATTAGAGTTATAAAGGTTAAGATTTTGGTGAAATATAACCGAGAGGTGATTTTTGAAATAAACAGTTAAGTAATTTATAAAATAGTTTAAATTTGGATTTTCAAATTATTAAAAACGATGTATATAAAAGATGTATAGAATTGATATTTATCAATTAAAATTTTTGGAATTTAAACGAGTTTTTATAAATTGTGGAGATAGAAAATTTATAAATTTATAAGTTGTAAAGATATGAAATTTATAGATTTATAAGTTGTGAAGTTAAAATGAATGAAATTTATAGATTTATAAATTGTGAAGTTAAAATGAATGAAATTGTAGAATGGAAGGTTTATAAGAAATTAACTTATAAATTGGGTTTTTGCCTTCAAATGAAATATGGATCGAATTTGTTAATAAAGGAGATTTACAAATCGAAGTTGTTATAAAGTAGGAATAGAATTTATAAATGTTGTTTATAAATTCGAAATCAGTTGAATTTGAGAAATTAAATATATAAGATTTTTAAAGGAGATATATTCGCGATTTTGGATAGCGAATTTTTATTGAGATAAAATGTGTAGAAATGATTGAAATTGGGTTAAGTGAATTATATTCACGATTTTGGACAGTGAATATATTATTAAATAAATGGATTCATTTTTGAAGAAGTGACATTAAAAAAATGAAGTAAACATTTTAAAGATGTTTTTAAAATGTGGGAAATATCGAAACCATAGATTTCAACATTTTTATTGTTGAAATAGACGTTTTCGAAAAATAAGGAAATGGTGGACTATAACACACTGTTGTTATAGTAAATGATTTCCGAAAGGAAATATTTGGTATAGTATTGGGATTTATATATCTATCTAAATTTCGAATCCCTATACTAGTGATTTTGAGTCGTCGTAACGATGTTTTACGTAACATTCGTTTTGACTCAAATAAATGTTGTTATAGTAAATGTTTTCCTTAAAGAATGAATATATACTTAATATTGATTTAAGTATATCGGATATTTTCCAAGTGTTGAAAATAAAAGATTTGTGAAATACTTATTATTTAATAAGTAAGGAAATACTTTTCCAATATGAAATGAACTGTTTTGAGATTTTATCTTCAAAGATAAATTGAAATGGGAATATTTGAAATTTGTTTTCAAATGATTAAGTGTGGAAATTTTATATCTAGTAAAGATATTTTGGAAGATAAAATAATTGGGAAAATTATTTGGATCTGATGATGTTGCGCATCTTTATTGATAGTTAAATAACCGACTATCAATAATTACCTTGAATATGGTATTTATTGTGATTGGATGAATTTGAATGCCACACTTATTTTTGAATAATCACTCACTATTCGGGTTAGCCGGGAATGGACCATGGGGTCGTATAACCCATTCTGAATATGTGATACGTCGTTATGAATTGCATTCGAAGACCGGTGTTGAAGACCGGATATTTTTGAAAACGGAAGGATTACCGTCGAGTTACTCTACATCGGCTGATCTCCGATTTAGAGGTTTTATCACCCTTAGTGACGGGAAGTCCGGACGTGATTAGAAATTTATCCGGAAATGCAAGGGCTTCGTGAGAAGTGCCTTCGGTTCTGTTCGATCCCGGAACAGACTTGTATGGATTGTGTGTCTGACGTTACACTTTGAGATATAAAGCTGATTTCTTTCAAATACATTTCTGTTGGTGGCGGAGAATTTATTCTCTTAGCTTAACACCCTTCTCTGATACGTACGAGCTCAGAGGTTATGTAGTTGAAATTCATCAGCGATATACTCCCAATTTGGTAACGTGGCATACTGAGTGTTGCTGTGAAATGATCAGTGTTTGATCATTTGCGATATGATCATTTGTTTGATCTTATATCTTTGTGATCATAGGTTGATCATTTTGTTGGACCCGAAGCAGGGCTTTTTGAGAAAGCGTAGCTTTGTGGATGAGACTTCATCGAGCCTCACACCCCGGAAATGGTCGAAACAGGAAGGATGCGGCAAGGTTCTAGGGAGTAGCGGCCCTTAGTGTATGTCATTCCTTCTGGATAAAGGTGGTATCATGGTATGGAGCCAAGATACTTAACCTCTGTGGTTGCTGCAAAATTTATTTCTTTGTGGTTGTTGCGAATCGGGGATCCTCGGGAAGATCGGTGACGATCGGGGGATGGCATACGCGTGTCAGTAGTTACCTATTTTTGCAGAGGTAACCCGGCCTTGTGTTGGCAGAGATCCGGTTAGGTTCTCGGGTCGTCTATTCCAGGGACGTATCCATCGTGGATAGGAAGTTCCTTAGCCTGACCATTTGTTGGAAATCCAAACTCCAATACGCACATTGTACGGTATTAGTTGTAGAACCTGCCATTTACGTACGGTGGTCACCACTGTTTAGATGGTAGCTATAGTAGGCATACGATACTGGTCGTATGTTGGCTAAGATTAATATTATACTTTCGAAATGATTTCTACACTATGCACTAATAATAATATCAAAAATGATTTGATTTTGCGTAGTAAGCATCTTTGACTATCATAAGAAGAAATCTCCTCCAATTCTGCGTTTGCATTGTGTGTGTGGTGGGAGGTCTTATGGTAGTTTCATTTTCCAAAAGCATTTCGAATTGACTTTAAAAATTTCCTGTTGTTTATTTTAAAGATAAACTGTTTTACGATCTCACACCAGTCACCATGACTGACTCGGAGTTTATTGTTCCCTTCTAAACTCTGGGTGCCCACCAATTTCCACACGGGCAGCCTAGAGTTATATTATCAGGATATTCTTGATATTCTGGAGCTTGGAGATAAGCTGGACGACGAGACGTAGTATTTGTATCTGATAGTATTTATTCCGCTGTGTATTCTGTATGAGGACAAGTTTATATAACTGTCCATTGTTGTTTATTGACTCTGATGATATGATGTGATGTAATGTAATAACAGATATAATTCTTTTGTTTTTAAATGATATTCATTTATCTATTATATATTGTTCCGCTGCGATATGTGAGATTCTGATATCTGTTTCTGTTTCTGCTCTTGTTCTGTTGTTGTTCTTCTTTCTTCTTTCTTCTACCTTCTTCTTCTTCTACCTTTTTCTTCTTTCTTAAACCCTCACTATTGGAGTTTCCGGCACTCGATTTCTCGACAGTCGGTAAAGTGAGTATCGATGTTGAATTTTCGAAAGTCGAAAAATCCCGTACGTGACAGCAAACGCCGGAATTTGGACATAAAACTTGCACCATTTTGTTAGTAGCGACTTCTGAGCAGCTTTCATATACATAGCTTCATGGTCGGAGTTCAAACAAAGAAGTTTTGACGTTTGAAGATTTCAAAAAGAAAATAATTTAAAGCAGAATAAAGGAAATAAATATTAACAAATAATAATAACTTTAAGAATAACATAAAAAGGGAAGTAAATCACCGACCCAACACCGATCGACACCTGAGTAGCACCGGGGGTTGACCACTCCAATCAACCGATCGATTAGGGCCAGCGTAGGTTGAACCTCAGCCTAAACTACCTGAATTTAATAAATAGTAATTTAACAAACATAACTAATTCGAGCACCTATAAATATAGGCATAACCCCTCACTTTTCTTCCCATACTTTTTGAATATAGTTACAAAGCTCTACCATTCTTCCTTCTCCGTTATTTATAGAAAATACGGACATAGATATATGAGTGGGACATAAAATAAAAAGAGAAGAAGAGAATAAGTGAATCAATTCTACGAGAAAGGTAAACTATAGATTTATAAATTTTGACCCTAATTATTTTAAAACTCCTTTCAAATCTTAAATTCTAATGGTATCTATACAGTTTTAAATACATATTTTGGTTGAAAAGAAATGGAATCATGTAAGATGAATGGTTTTAGATCTGGAGATTTGGATACCATAAGGTGGGAGGAAAATTATGTATTTTAAATAATACTAAATATATATCGTAGGAATTATGTTTATTTATTATGCCTATGTTGAAACCATTGAATTGTAAGGCTTAAATAAATAAACTTGAAATCCATCTTTACATTATGGGTAATTCGACTTTTGTGCAAACAATAAAAATTAATAAGAATAAAAAACATATAAATTTTAATCATCCTTCAAACATTGAACATATACACATGTTTTAGAAGGATTGTAATCCTTCAAGAGCATAAAAGTTTCTCCATTCACATATTTCATTCTAGTTACTTTTTGGATTTGATATACACACTTTTTTTTTCAAATTTATATGAAATCTAAAGAGAAAATTGGTTGTTAAATATATTAACTAACCCGCAATTTGATAAAATATTATTATACAATAATAAGAGAAAACGTACATTTATTTTGTTATCCAAGCTCAAAAATAATTAGGCACACCGAACTAAAATTAATTCACTAAATACTGGATAACTAATTAAATTTGAGACCTACAATAAGGACATGTTCTCTTTAAAGATAACCACTCCATTAAACATGACTCATGAAACTTATGAGAACATGTAGTTATAACTAATTTTGTACCTACCCTGAAATCCTCCATGCAAATAGGACACATTTTTGACGATTCTATATCTTCAAACATCGCCCCTTTAATCCTTTTAAAGGATCATCTTTTGCTTCTAATTGGAATTTCCTTGAGCCTTGCTCTCTATCAACCATCGATCTTGTTTGCCACATATCTTCCATAGATTGAAACGAAGCTCTCACTTCTTGTTCAATAAGTCTCCTAGTTTGTTCAATATGTTGTAGAAGTTGGTCCGCATTCATATTATCAGCTCTCTCTATATAATAAATATACAATTTATGGAATAGCTTGAAAATATGTAGTACGGTAATGGTAATAAACTGCTAATATGATAACTGCTACACATACCACATACAGTTGCAATATATATTCTTTTATTTCATTAAAAATTATTATATAGCATCTACAATCTCATGTATAATTATTTAACATAAATTACAACAAAATATTATTTTGATATTGACTGAATGAGATTCTAATCATGTATTAGAAAATATAATATAGTTTTATACAATATTTTAGTTTTTTCTACAAAGTTTTCTTGTACGCTTGATTGCACATAAACGAGCCGATAAATAATTGTATAATCAAATATAACAACTTTTAATATTTATTTTTTAAACATGAAATATTGTAAACAAAACAGATATCATACCTACAAATGGTTGTTTGCGCCAAAAATGGTCACAAACCCCAAGTGTAGTGAAAGCACCAACGTATGAATACAAATCAACAGTATTCACACACAAATCGCAGATCTAAGCAAGTAACAAGCAGCAATTAAGAAATAATGAATAGTGACACACGATTTATAGTGGTTCGGCTATCTCCGGCCTACGTCCACTTCAAGGTTTTTATGATTTTATTGCTCGACGCTTGAAGATTACAATTTCGTGTGTTGTATTACAACTGATTTGCTGAACTAAGTCTCAATCTAAGGCAGCAATGGTGATCTGGAGTAAATCTGGCAGAATCTGGGCGCTCTTTAGCTCTCAAAATTGTCTGACCCCTTTTATGAATGATCAGGGGCTCTATTTATAGGTGTAGGAGGCTGATATTTCGCCTAAATTGAGGGGAGACCAGTTCTGGCACGTGAGGGAGCCCACATGGCCGAGATCTGGAGATCCGGGCCCACTTTGGGATCGATTCGACCCTTGGTTCGAATCGATCAAGAAATTGTCCAATCAAGCTGAAATTTGGTGTGGACATTCTTCAACATGTGCTCAAGCTTCTGTGAAAATTTCATGGCGTTTGGACTTGTAGAACTTGAGTTATGATTGATTCAATATGGTGTTTTTCGCTTCCTGGAGTCGTTCGAATCGATACCTTCGAATCCATAGGGTCGACTCCATCTCCTAGCACGTGAAGGCAATGACGTGGTGCGCGTGCTTCGGGTCAACCCCCCTTTTTCTCCGAGTTTTACTGAGTCGTACCTGGGGTTTTAGCTGTGTGGACTAGGTGGATTTAAGGCAATCGATTCGAAGACATGTTTCTTCGAATCGATGGAATTGGTGCTTGGTCGAATCGATCCAGATATGCCACTGCGGATCGATTCGAAGTTATCTCAATATTGGGGGTTCGAAGATGCTGGAGTCGAAGTTCCTTCAACTGTATGGAATCGAAGGGTTTCTCATTGACGGATTCGAAGGTGGGAATGTGAGGATGGACTCGAACTATCGGAGTCGAACTAATGCTTGCTCAATGGAGTCGAAGCAAGGCGTATTCCGATGGGTTCGAGGCAAGGCTCGTCGTGATCGATTCGAGGCAAAGGCTGGATCGATGGATTCGAAGTAAGCTGACTTCTCATGGATTCGAGGCAACATATTTCTTGATCGATTCGACCTTATACCACCTTATCCATCTTCTTTTGGCGATATCTTGAGCATACGAACTCGGATTGACTCGAAACTTGGAATGTTGTTTCATCTGGCCTTGCTTAACATGTCTCATCAATTGCAGCCCGATCCGGACTCGGACAAAATTCATCGATATCCATGGTGAACCTGCGATGCACAATCGATGTTCATGACTAATAATCATTGATTTTCAATTAATCTTTGGGTATCTCGGCTTTTCCAAAAGTTGGGATAACATTTTGCCCCCCAAAACATGCCTTTTGGTAAAAGGCGTGTTTTGATTAGTCTCAAGTTGAATGCAGTGAGTTCATGTTTTATTCAGAGTTTATAGCATTTTTAATCAAGTCCATGGCTGTTCGAAGCCGAATTGTTATCAGTTTTTTCTAGTGGAAGTCAAGAATGAAATTCTACGGTCTCTCCGTACTATTGATGGTCACTCCGGACCCTTGTCAAACCCATTCTAGATTTAGCGATCGAATAGAAAGATCCTATTGCACTCCGGCACTGCTTTCTATTCCTTGCACTCTGGCCCCAGTTAGGGCGTATAGCGATGTCTTGGTCATTCTGGACCGATCATAGCCTCTTCGGGCTCATGTTGGATCTCATCCTGTCACTCTCCAGTGAAGGGGAAACAACGTTAAGCGAGTCAATCCTGTCGCTCTCCGGCGAAGCGACTCACCTCCTGCACTCCGGTTCAGCGTATCTGAACATTTAGCGATGTCATGACCTGAATCGTCGGTCGATCACAGCCTCTCCGGGCTCATGCTGGATCCCATCCTGTCACTCTCCGGTGAAGGGGAAACAACGTTAAGCGAGTCAATCTTGTCGCTCTCCGGCGAAGCGACTCACCTCCTGCACTCCAGTTCAGTGTATCTGAACATTAAGCGATGTCATGGCCTAAATCGTGGGCCGATCATAGCCTCTCCGGGCTCATGCTGGATCCCATCCTGTCACTCTCCGGTGAAGGGGAAACAACGTTAAGTGAGTCAATCCTGTCGCTCTCCGGCGAAGCGACTCACCTCCTGCACTCCGGTTCAGTGTATCTGAACATTAAGCGATGTCATGGCCTAAATCGTGGGCCGATCATAGCCTCTCCGGGCTCTTATCGAATCCTGATCCAATCACTCTCCAGTGAATAGGAAACGATGCTTAAGTGAGTTGATCCAGTTGCTCTCCGGCGAAGCAACTCACTTCTTGCACTCCGGACCCTGCCTCTCCGGGCAGGATCATAAAGCGATCATGTTTATATTGATATTTTAATGTTTATCCTTTAACTCTCCGGTCAAAGGTTTATTTTAATAAGTGTTTCTTTATTAAATTCAAATCCTAGATGTTCAATCTCAAACACCAGGAAAAACAAGACAATGCCTCTCCAGGCGGAGCGGTCTATTACCATCTCAGAGCATGCCTTGGGATCTCTCCGGTTCCCGTACATGAGTAAGTGGAATAGCCGTTTTATTTTGAAAATCAAATATAAGAAAACTAAGTGACCAAAGCTCATATCCTGAACTTGGCCCTTGCCATCGTGATCAGTTGATGACGAGTCGTGATCCCGATCCAGGATCAGTCCTGTTAGGTTGAGGCGGTAGTTGTTCGGGCCTGACCGCCGTTGCACGTTCTCTGACATATTGTGGCAATCTACCACTCCTGGCATGTTCTTCCACCTCATCCTTCAGGTGGCGGCATTCATCGGTAGTGTGCCCATCTAACTCATGGAATAGGCAATATTTTCCGGTTCTACGTTCCCGCTCTGTGGGATCTCTCCTTGGTGGCTTTCGATAGGGGAGTTGCCCTCGAGTTTCGGTGTAAATTCGTTCCAGTCCTGCCACCAAGTCTGTGTACTGCCTGAATCTAGGCTCTCGGAATTTCTTCCGTTTGTCAGGACCATCATGTGCGTCATCCTGCTTTCTCTTTCCTTTGTCTGCCCTGGACTGTTCCGTGGCGGTTCCTTCGCCTTGTGCAACATTTATTTCCTGCCTCTCGGCTCGTGATTCTTCTAACCGAATGAATTTTTCAGCTTCATAGAAAAACTCTCCAAGATCTTGCGGTGGATCTTTAGTCAAAGAGTCTTTGAATTCGGTGCCTTCCCCAACTCCTGCCACTACCGCCATCAGAATCATTGATGGATCCGGGTGATCTACAGAAGCCACCGTTGCATTGAATCGTAGTAGAAAATCTTTTATGGACTCTCCGGTCCTTTGCTTTATTGAAGCTAGAGTCATCACACTCTTGGGCCGTGTTACGTGGACCCTGAATTGTCTCATGAAGCAATCCACAAGCTCGCCCCATGTTCTGATTGATCCAGTCTCTAATTGTCTGAACCAAAGTGCAGCCAAATCTGATAAAAATAAAGGGAAACATCGTGCCATCACTTCCTCGGATGCTCCAAGTACTTCCATGTGTCTAATGTATTTGGTAATATGCATGGTTGGATCCGACTTCCCGTCATACGAATCCAGCATTGGTAGTTTGAACTTTGGAGGGTTCCTTGCATTCCTGATATTCGGAGCGAACGGACTCCGACTAACTTCTTCTAATCCTCCTCCTGACAACCCTCCTCTCATGAGTCGTCTCACTAGGCCAATCATTCTTTCATCTCCATCCAGGGGTTGCCCCCTTGTCATGTCTCTGTCTTGCCCTCCGAGTCTTGTAGGGAATTCGGGTACGTACTCTTCGGGTGGCTCGTTAGCATTTGTGTTGGCCCTAGCCAGTTGATCTCCTTCCAAAGGTCCTTCTGCGTTGGATCCTGCGGGCCTGCCCCCAAGCCCTTGTTGATTGCCTTCTGGCTCTGTATTCTGTCCTACGTTGGGTTCCATAGCCCTAGCTCCTTGTTCCACATTCACAGCCGCTGTAGCTGGTCCTGGGTTTTGTGTTCCTGCAGCTCTCATTTGTTCAAAGAAATTCTGTAGCATCTCTTGTTGGCTTTTCATCATTCTTTCCTGCATTTGGTTATTCATAGCCTCCATCTCTTCTCTAGTAATGTAGATCGAAGCTTGTCCTTCTCCAGCGCCAGAGGATGCTTCTTGACTTCCTCCTTGTTGGCTCCTCTCAGCTCTTTGTTTTTTACTTGTTTGTCGAGTCATTGTAGAGTCAAATCTGAATCCTTAAAATTTCAAACCTGGTGTAGCGGGTGCTAGTTCATCTCAATGAAAGCACCAAAGTGTTTGCGCCAAAAATGGTCACAAACCCCAAGTGTAGTGAAAGCGCCAGCGTATGAATACAAATCAACAGTATTCACACACAAATCGCAGATCTAAGCAAGTAACAAGCAGCAATTAAGAAATAATGAATAGTGACACACGATTTATAGTGGTTCGGCTATCTCCGGCCTACGTCCACTTCAAGGTTTTTATGATTTTATTGCTCGACGCTTGAAGATTACAATTTCGTGTGTTGTATTACAACTGATTTGCTGAACTAAGTCTCAATCTAAGGCAGCAATGGTGATCTGGAGTAAATCTGGCAGAATCTGGGCGCTCTTTAGCTCTCAAAATTGTCTGACCCCTTTTCTGAATGATCAGGGGCTCTATTTATAGGTGTAGGAGGCTGATATTTCGCCTAAATTGAGGGGAGACCAGTTCTGGCACGTGAGGGAGCCCACATGGCCGAGATCTGGAGATCCGGGCCCACTTTGGGATCGATTCGACCCTTGGTTCGAATCGATCAAGAAATTGTCCAATCAAGCTGAAATTTGGTGTGGACATTCTTCAACATGTGCTCAAGCTTCTGTGAAAATTTCATGGCGTTTGGACTTGTAGAACTTGAGTTATGATTGATTCAATATGGTGTTTTTCGCTTCCTGGAGTCGTTCGAATCGATACCTTCGAATCCATAGGGTCGACTCCATCTCCTAGCACGTGAAGGCAATGACGTGGTGCGCGTGCTTCGGGTCAACCCCCCTTTTTCTCCGAGTTTTACTGAGTCGTACCTGGGGTTTTAGCTGTGTGGACTAGGTGGATTTAAGGCAATCGATTCGAAGACATGTTTCTTCGAATCGATGGAATTGGTGCTTAGTCGAATCGATCCAGATATGCCACTGCGGATCGATTCGAAGTTATCTCAATATTGGGGGTTCGAAGATGCTGGAGTCGAAGTTCCTTCAACTGTATGGAATCGATGGGTTTCTCATTGACGGATTCGAAGGTGGGAATGTGAGGATGGACTCGAACTATCGGAGTCGAACTAATGCTTGCTCAGTGGAGTCGAAGCAAGGCGTATTCCGATGGGTTCGAGGCAAGGCTCGTCGTGATCGATTCGAGGCAAAGGCTGGATCGATGGATTCAAAGTAAGCTGACTTCTCATGGATTCGAGGCAACATATTTCTTGATCGATTCGACCTTATACCACCTTATCCATCTTCTTTTGGCGATATCTTGAGCATACGAACTCGGATTGACTCGAAACTTGGAACGTTGTTTCATCTGGCCTTGCTTAACATGTCTCATCAATTGCAGCCCGATCCGGACTCGGACAAAATTCATCGATATCCATGGTGAACCTGCGATGCACAATCGATGTTCATGACTAATAATCATTGATTTTCAATTAATCTTTGGGTATCTCGGCTTTGCCAAAAGTTGGGATAACAATGGTAAAAGTTTATTACTAACTATTTTCAGCCATTACTACCAACAACAAAAGTATTGATTTTCAATTTGCCTTAGTTAGTAACGGAATGATTTTTCTGTTACTTTATAAGTCTGAATGTTAATGGTTTTGAATATAAATTTTTGATATCAAACTAAATCTAATCCTAATTACTTGTACTTGTTATGGATAATTGCCATTTCATCCATCATTGCACCAGATATTTGTTTTCATATATGAATTTCGTAATTGAAGTTATTGGTTGGTATATAGAGAAATTGGATTTGTTTATTTGCTCGATATTAATAGAAATGCACAAACATAAACCTTACAAATAAAACTTGGTTCTCTAAGGATTTTAAAAGGAAGAAGAAATTATTGGCTTATGCATGTTACTTTTATCTTCTACTTCTAGGAAACACCTAAGTATTATTTTTTTTGAA
This sequence comes from Allium fistulosum, assembly GCA_030737815.1. Lineage (NCBI taxonomy): Eukaryota > Viridiplantae > Streptophyta > Magnoliopsida > Asparagales > Amaryllidaceae > Allium > Allium fistulosum. The sequence continues at coordinate 639,309,203 of CM060904.1, forward strand.
TGGCACTTTATATACAACATGTCACTAGGCAACATACCACATGTCAATAAACGTTCGAATCATGCCATGCAAGTTTCGTACTTGTGACCTCTCGCACCAAAGCCGAATCACTTAACCACTTGGACAATGGTGCTTGTCACCTAAGAAGTTTTTTTGATTCCATAAATAAAAAAGGGTTATTAATATGAGTCTTTTGTGCTTATGCTATGGTTATAACATCACAGCTCTTTAATATCTATTACATATAAGCTTATTTGATAAATCAACTGAAGCATTGTTAATATTTTCCTTCTACATTCAAACATGTTTGAAGCACATATTAATGTTTTATTAATTCATTATTGATTAGGATTTTTACTTAGAAATAAGCTAGACATCCTTGTTTATATGAAAAGAAAATATTAACTTCTCTCCAATTTCTACATACAAGTCATTATAATTATAAAACCTGAAGAATAAAAATATAATACCAGAGATGTCGCTTTTAAAAGTGATGAGCCTGATTTGGCGATATTTGTTGATTAGTGTCAAATTTTTCCTAAAAGCACACTGTTAGTGATCAAAATTAACATTTAATCAATAACATAGTAGAAGTGAACGAAAGAGGTTATGTTGATATTCATTGTTTCATTTTTAATTCTAAGTTGATCTGTTGTATAAAAGGGTAGTGATTGAGGCTGTAATTATAGTGAAGTGCATATGATGATGTAACTAACATGATATTGCAATTACTTGCAATGCATATTTTTTGTGGTGCGAATTTTTAAATTACAAAATAGTTCCAATTCAAGAAACATAATGAATCAACCTTTAAATTTCAAACAATTGCAATTCAAAACAATCATACATACTTTGTTGGGCATGTATTATAAACATATTTCCTCCATTATGTTTTGTTGCTGAATAAATTTTTTGGTGATGTAAATAATTACAATACAACAACAAATAATTGCATCACAACTATGACTAATTATATTATAATTATTTTTTCACGATAATTAATTGCATTAGAAATGTAGTTTTTTCAAACGTATACATAAAAAACTTAAGCACATTAAATCCAATATTCGATACAAAAAGTTTTCTTTGTTTGGAAATGATCATGGAAAACTCATAAATCAAAATTAACTTTATTTTGAATTAAAATTAGATAAATAAAAAATGGATGGACATAACGGATATTATTTTTACGGCGGAGATTTAAGAATAATATATTATTAGAAAGAGAGAAAAAATGCTCCATTTCTATAAATTTAATTTGTATGTTCAAAGATATATGCATTTTAGAATTACTTTAATTTGCAGATTGCACATTTATTGTTGAGCCAAAGAATTCATGTTCCTCTATGTAGAATTCTTAAATTATATTGTTATATTTTTTTATATGTATGTGAGTATGTATGTATGTATGTACAAATACATTTATATAATTGATGACTTATAACAATGTTTAAAAATTAATTAAAGATATATTCAATATATACATACACCTAATAATCATGTAATACTACTGTAAGTACACAACGAGGAGAATCTACTCACGGTCTTCTTTAATATAGTATAATGCTAAAATTGTTCATCAAATATGAAAGCGGATGAAAAAATTCATTAAAAATGAATATTTTGAGAATAATAAGTTTGATTGACAAAGGCTTACTAGTTTGACCTCATCACTAAATGACAATGTAAAATGGATATAAAGGTAAATTTTTATGGATTTTCAAATAGAAAACATTACTAAAGAAAACAACATTCTTTCTAAAAAAAAATACAATTAACCATCTAACCTTATGGGATAAAAATCTTATAGTAAATTTGACATCCCTTTCTTCCTTCAATATATTAATACAAAATCCTAAGTCTAACGGGTAGCAAGCATAATCATTTAGAATAAATCAAATATTCATAATGATTGAAGACATTTTAACATAGTCACAATCTCCATAGTTAGTAAGAACCTAAACTTAGATTATACAACACCAATTCAATTTTTAACGACATAAGACCTTCCATGCTGATAGAGTTTCAACAAAAATTAGGGATACGGTAAAAATTAAATATAATGTTTTCACATAATGGAGTAGTGGATGATAGAGTTAGAGAAGAAGTATACAAGGTTGGCCCACTTTTTTCATTTTAAACCATTTGTATTATTTTAAATCTAAAACATATTTCTATCTTCAATTGAAATGCAATTTGCCAATTTTCAATCTAAATACATAGAACTTTTTATTATTAGTTTCTTATGCAAAAAATTAAAAGACTAAATCTTAACAAGGCTAATATCTTAAAATGTTTTGTTGCTAAATTGTCTCGAAAATTTGAAAAATGAACCAAAATTGTCAGTTTTATTCTTAATAGAATTTTTGATGCACGGTAGTTATAAATTTATGTTTACATATATTGTCTTTCTTAAATTTTAGTATAAAAAATACAAACCTTTGAATTTTATAGTCAATGATGGAAAATGCTATTGTTTTCATATATACCTAACAATTTGGTTCCAGTACAAATAAGAATATGATTATAAAAGAACAATTCTAAAATAAAATATGTAAAATTTTAGTTCTTAATATTCTATACATATAAAACATTTATTCTTGATATAGCACAAGAGTAAAGTTTTATTTTCCAACCATATTGTTTTGTATCTTTTTGTAAATTCATTGCATTTTCCATTTTCTTTTGATTTATGCTTTTTTTCATTGCTTTATTAGGTTACAACATTTATTAAAATCCTCCATTTTTTTGTATATATGCAGTTTTTATTTGAGATAAGCGAACAATTTGAAAAGAAAGTGAATTCACAAATTGTTTAGGACACGACAATATAAAACGAATGTTCATAGTTTAGGTTTGTACATTAAGTTTCTTATGCAAAGTGTAGCTTCTTTCTTATTACTTGAACTGAGGTAATGGTTTTATTACATATAAGTTATTTCTAGTACTTCTTACTTGAGTGATAGAGTTGAGTGAAAGGAGTAGTGTCCTATGATGAAATATTAAATATCATAAGATTAAATTCTCATGGCATATATTATAGCTAAATTCAAAATAAAGACCTACATAGATTGCGCCTTTAGATATGATTTTCACCATAACTTTAACCATATTTTTATGTACAACTAAATTAAACAAATGTAATAATTATGATTTTATGTATGACATTGGATGTATGCAGAGAGAAACATGTATTAACTTAATTTCAGCACAAAATAAATGTACAGATATGCCAAAAGATTAATGTCTTAAATATATGAAAATTTTGGTTATTGCATAAAACATAAGAGAAACAATATATGGTGCGCAAAATTCGTTAATCAAAATACCTATCAAGATGGTCATGAGTAACACAAATGTCTAATGAACTAATATTAAAGTACAAATGGCAAGCAATATATTATTTATCTAGGATATAGATGTAAATACGTTATTTGAGGGATATTTTGGCATAACCTACAATGTTAAGGTAACCATTAGATTTCAAAACTACCATTCACTATATTTAACGTAAATCTATGTTTCAAATCCGATCATTAGTTAATATATGTTAAAAAATAACTAAAGTAAAAGCAATTTTGGTTTTTGATCCATGAATAAAATTAACGACGAATTGCTTGAGGAAGGAGTAATTTTATGTAGTGGAGAGCTATCGATAATAAATATATCAATTACATAAAAATAAATAATTTAAGAAAAGAAACAAACCAAACTAATACAATGCCAACGTTAAGATAAAAAAGATTTGACTCTACTCATAAGATTAGAGGAAAAAACGAATAGATAAAGCTATCACATTAAATATTTTCATTGGTTGTTACTAATAATCATGTTCAATTGCGGGGGAAGGTATATAGGGTGCATCGCATAAACTTTCCTATGTATAACTATAATTTTGTAAAGTCATCAGATTGTAATTTTAGTACTGTATTGTGAGGTTAAATATAGTAGAAATATTTACACTTCTAATATTTTCCTACTAAATTGTGTAACTATATTAAAAATCTAGTTGTAATAATTCTTCTTTTCAAAGACCTCTAACTCAAGTTGATATAGGTATAAAGCTTTAAAAGAAGGTTCTAGAGCTCATGGATTCAAGCCCCTAGGACATCATAATAAGTGTCCTGCTTGAATAAATTTTCATTCTTGTTATCAAAAAAATAGGTTATGATATTTCTTCTTATAGAATTATAAATTCCGAAACTAAAAATGGATGCAATCAAAATGATGGATAAAATTTCAAATGTTTTATCGATACTTAGAGAGGCAAAAACGGTATCATGCAAATACAAATTTATGATTATGAGCATTAAACATTTAGGTTGAGTTTGGTTTGAAAACAAGGTTTGTGTTTTCCATATGTACTCTAAAATGGATAGAGGATGAGAAGGTGGTGGAAAACGGTCAATTTTGAGAATTCTTTAACATATAAAATTGAAATTGAAACTTTTTCTACCTTTTGAGAAATATCAAAAATTGTATTCTACCGTCGCGTCTTCCTTTTGTTAAAATGAAGAGGATTTTTCAACTTCTCTTTCTCTACCACACCATTTTACATACATATTGAAAACATGAAACATAAAACTCATTTTCATGCAAAACATTACTATAAGATTTTGGAGACCTAAAAAGTAGTAGAACATGTAAAAGAAATTTTCATAAGGTATTATATTTCCAAAATGAAGCAACTTCCAAATTCATTAGGATTTTAACTAAACCTTTTGTATTTCTTATTAAAACCCCTTTGGATAATGTAATATAGATTGACCATGACCAAAAATATAAATATATATGTATAAGAAACTAAATTCAAAAGGTAACACATGCTTTCCTTACAAATTTTACTATATGTAAATTGAATATAAAACACGTAAGTATTATGCAAAATATGATAATAATGAGTATTAGAAAGTAAACTACAAAATCATTATTGAAAATACAAGATGAGAAAAAAGAAAAACACAAAAAAGAAAGAAAGAAAAACTCACTATGTAGGGATTTATTTGGCGATCACAGCAGGGAGAAGAAAATAAGAATGTTGTGAAGTAATAGGTGCTTTTAGAAAAAGAAGATGAATTAGGAATAGAACATATTATTATCTTTATATGATGTTTGGATGATATAATTTTAAAATATTCTTGCCTTTTACTTTGATATATTTTAGGGTCCTATATGGAAAATCTTGTTACCTATTTTTAAGTTACTTTATATTTCTTGTAGATAGATTAAATCATTAATCACTCATATCTTCATGTGTGCCAAAGTTAGGATAAAATAAAATAAAAGAAAAACTTACCATAGGATTTTTGGATAATTTAGCTTATATTTTATGTTTCTTAATTTTATGTGTGAGTAATTTAATCTTTCTCTATTTTAAATTAATATATTACATATAAAGATCGCTTTGAAGGCTATTTTAGGATATATCTGTTTAGGTTTCTTGTACATCAAATAAATTTTGGCAGTGTAGAATCTTTTGTATGTGTATTTATGGAGATTATGATAATCTGAAGATTCTTTACCTTAATTACATGGCAAATTAGACCTTTTTTGAGTTTTTCAGTTCTTTTTTAACTAATTATGCATTTATCCATTTAAAATAAAATTCTATCTGTAGTAGGATACGTTTCAAGAGCATTAATTGAATTTCATGGCCGATCAATAGATTATCACTTTATTACAGCAACTAATAATGATGAATATTTAATAACAAGATTGTTGAACCTTGCGATGCATGTGCATATAAAATAGGTCATTACAAAGACTTTAAGTCGGTAAATTTTAATTTGTAAATTATTTTAGTAGACATAAAATGTAAATTAGCAAGGAAAAAAGTGAATTTTGGCACAACTGCAATTTGAACATATGATCATATTCACATATGAAAAGTTTCACTTAAGAATAAATGTAAAGATTTATCTTGAATAGTATTAGAGACCATATCTTTAATTTACTTACAATAACACTTTTAGAACTTCATGATATGGCCAAAAAGTCGAAAATCAACTCTAACTGTATTTTTAATGGTTACATAGTGAACTAATGTGTCATTAAAAGAAAGCTTGAACTAAGAATTGGACAGAGGCACCCCTACCTAAACCAAAATGATCCGGGAAGACTGATGCCCGACCTCAATTCGACAGATTTAGGTGAGGAAAAATGTTATGAAGACCCGATCAAAGGCGATCTGACCTGAAAGGTCAAATTTAAAAATTCAAATATTTCGATTTTTAAAGATATTAATAAACCAAACAGAACTAACCCAACCAGATCCAAATCTTTGATCAATTGAGATCTAGGTTTAAACTGTGCAGTTCGCGTCAGGTGTAACGACCCGGATTTGTAACAACCCGCATATTTTATGATTTGTATATTTAAATGTTTTATTTAAATATATTTAAAGTCCGAAAAAGCTACTTTTTGTAAACAGTCGAATTGGGACTCGAGACCACCTCCATTGAGTCCAAAATGGCATTTACAACTTTTTTGAGTATAAACATCGATATGTTTGAAGTTGAGTAAAAATTATGACTTTTTCACTTTGGGTTTGGGTTTAGGTTTCAGCCCATCAACCTTCTAATAACCTAACCCTTCATCCAACTCCCCTTCACTCATTCTATTATTTCCTAACACTTCAAGCTTTAGAAAAATGGGGGAAGAGAAAAGAGATTAGAAAATCCTAAGCCCTAGATTCATTTTCAAACTCAAGTTCTTTCTCCAACATCTAACAAAAGCTTAGGTAAGCATCCTCTTCATCTTCTCCGTCTCATTTCCTCTTCAATTTCAAAAATTTCCTAAACCCTAACTTAGGAAATGTTTTTCTTTTTGAGCTTAGATTGAAGCTTCTTGGGTTTACATTGAAGAGTGATTGTTCTTGCCTTGCTCTATAGCTTCTCTCTTGTGTTTTTGGGTTTAAAGGTGAGTTTTTGAACTCACATCTTTGTCTAATTCTATCATTGTTGTTAGGTACGAATTCCTAATGTCTATTCACGTTCATTTGCTCTTGATTTGAATTGATTTGGTGAACATTTCAATTTTTGGTGTTTTGAAGTCAAAAACTCTAATAATCCTAGCTTTGATGTATGAACATGCTTTTGGTGGTGTATCGAAGAACCTATAGGGCAGGGTTGTCGATTGGCATAAACCCCTAACGCCCATTACTCGTCCGATCGCAAATTGTGAGAGTTTGCTCTTCATTTTGATAGGCTGCAAAAACAGTTCCAGTGCCAGTCAGTCGACTGGCCTCTGCAGTCAGTCGACTGACTGCAGAAACCTACAGTTTCAGGTTTCTGGATCAGTCGACTGGCCTCTGCAGTCAGTCGACTGACCTGCTTGTCTCAGCCCAATTTGTCTATTTGATGTGGATTTCCAATTTAGAACTGATTCGTATTGATCGGATTTATTGTTATCATTTATTATTGACTTCGATGACTTCTTTTTCGGGATTTTTTTGAGAATATCTACTTTGATGGATTCGGTATCGATTTCTTTGGATTTGATTCCCGTCTTCATATGTGGATTTTAGTGATTGATTGTTTCTACAATCATTTCTATACTTTGTCACTTTAGAATACAAATGTTTCTATACTAGTAGTAAATATTCAAACTCTTTTACAAAGATGATTTCATCTCTATTTTTAATACAAAGTTCGTTTATAAAATCGTTTTCTAATCTATTAGTATATACAAACCTTTACCTCATTCGTATGAGAAAATCTAATTAAACGGCTTAGCAAAACAAGTGGTATGAAATGCTTGCGTTTACTTTGTCGGTTAATTTTTGGACTTGTTCGATTGAAATTTTTGTGACAATTTTCGAGTGGGAATCTACAATTTGTTCGTAAATATTTAAGTTAAGCTAGTGGTTATGGGACATGAAGCTAAACTCGTATATTTACTAGCTTAGTGTAATCGACACTTTTAATTGATCGATGATGATCATTTTGTGATTTAGACTAGCGATGTGCGATGTCTATTTGTTTGTGTGGGGATTACAATCCCCGTTTGTGGAACTTTGGTTCAATTTGGTGGGGTAGCGACCCATGGTCTTCGGGCCGTTTGTGGAGCCTCGGCTCAAAATTGATGGTTAGCGACCATGGAATAGCGTTCCGTTTGTGATACACGTGTTGGTGAGTTTTCATGCTCCCGTTTGTGATAGGCCTTCCCCTCCCCCTTTGTGATTTCTGGATTTCTAGTTGATGATTTCTAGAATTTTTGTTTCACCTCTTTTTGCGATTGGCAATGATATGTTTGTCAATATTTGGGGTTTGGTGAATAAAATAAAGAATATGATATTCTTTTTTGTGCTTTGAGATTCTTGAGATATTGTATGATTTTGTTGTTGTTTAAAGCATACTTGTCACAGTATGACATTATTGTTATCATACGTTTTTGTTATATCTCTACTTATATCTCATTTTATAAATGATAATTATAGCTAGACTGATCTGTTTATTATTTTCTTATTAAATAATGCTCGGGTCAGACCGAGATGTTACAGGTGCTTCTACTTGACTCCTTATCTGGGATCATCTTCTGACTTTTGTCTAACTACATTAGATTGGTAGTTTTTGTTGTTATACATTTGAGATAGGGACTCCTTGATGTATACATATTCTTTTGTCTAGCACTTGTATCTATTCTTTTGTGATATTGTGGATCTTGTTTGACCACTACTCTGATTTACACTTCTATGTGTTATATTCATATCCGTTTCCGCCTTTGAGATATGAACATCTGTGACTGATTTGTGTTATGTTTATTTCTATATTTGTTTCCGAAGGACTCATAGCCACTGTGTAGTAGCTTTGAGTTTGTATTTGATATGTCGGATTTCCTCTTGAAATGAAATGCATGTTACACTATCTGACATATCGGTACTCGCACAAAGCAATTACACAGATGGTCGCTCCTCAACAGCCTTATTCTTCGCGCTAGTCGACGACATTACTCCGTAGTGTCCTTGGCTAGCATGAGTATAGAGGTGGGGCGTCACAGCTTGGTATCAGAGCCAAACTTCGGAACAATGTAGAATAATCTAGCGAGGATCGTTGTCCTAAGTCTTCCTTAGGAATCGTGCCATAGGATTTAATACGAGTCTTCGTACCGTTCTATCCTGTTTCTTTTTATGATGCCTTGTTTTATCAATCAAGTTTGTTTGATATTCATTTTGTGAATAACCCTTTTCTTCTTTTCTTTCTTTCTTAAAGAAGAGAAATGGTTAGACGAGGTCGTCCCAGCACCGGTCAATCAAGTGCTACTCCTCAGGATGGAGTATTTATGTCTGCTCGGCAACTTCTAGATCTTGTGAAAAATGCTCAATCTATCGGACCCATTCCAGAGCCCACTCATCCTAAATCTGGGTTTGCACGCTTGTGCAGTGATTACACCAACTTGGGTGGAAAGCCATTCAAAGGTTCCAAGATGTGGTGACCCTCACTCTATAACACATAGTTTTTTTTTTATACAACTTTCAAGAGGCCTTCACCACTAAACCCCAATTCTTTTATATTTGAATATTTATATAATTTCCAAATATTTTTCCCAAGACCCTGGTTTTACCAATATAATCATATCAGTGTACAAACAAACTAAGTCAATTGTATATTTGATGATATACAATTGTTTCTTTATTATTATTATATATTTTTTTTATCAGAGGGAATTTAAATCAAAATGAAATTAAAGTAGCATACAAGCTATTGACATAGCCACTTATTTCTTTTCTAAGTCTTGTTCTACTGCCATAGGTGCACTTTGACAAATACTAACACTTATATATATATATATATATATATATATCTTGCCTAGATAATTCTATTTAACTCTAAAATAACATTTACTTGATCTCATGATAGTTATCAAGGTTGATAATAATTAATAACAATAAGTTGGATCTGCTAAAATCGATAAATCTTGGAAATTTACTCGAAAATAGACAAATTAGGCAAAATCAGCAATTCAGACGTCTAAATTTTTATGACAGACGTCTAAATTGGATCTTAGACGTCTAAATTTTTATGACAGATGTCTCAGAGTGTCTAAAATTGAAACAGAGAGTAGAAAACATTTTGAACTAAGTTCAGACGTCTAAATTTTTATTAACAGACGTCTATATTCAATCTCAGACGTCTAAATTATTATGACAGACGTCTCAGAGTGTCTAGATTTTAAACAGAGAGTAGAAAACATTTTGAACTAAGTTCAGACGTCTAAATTTTTTTTAACAGACTTCTATATTCAATCTCAGACGTCTAAATTATTATGACAGACGTCTCAGAGTGTCTAGATTTTAAACAGAGAGTAGAAAACATTTTGAACTAAGTTCAGACGTCTAAATTTTTATTAACAGACGTCTATATTCAATCTCAGACGTCTAAATTATTATGACAGACGTCTAATTTGATTTTAGACGTCTAAAATTGTTGATAAGTTTTCTCAGAGGTTAAACTTGAATACTCAATTACTTATAAGTTTCCAGAACTCGTGCATATGCAAGTATCACTTACCTGCCATGCACAAATTCATCTCACTTGAATATTCTACTAAATTCTTGAGTGTTCATTAAAAATCAATCCCCTTAGCTCATTAATTTCCACAAGGCAAAACATAAGCAATGAAAATCAGAGTTCAAATATATATGTATCCATACCAAATGTATATGACATGTCTAACCCCTTATTTTCTCCAAATCAGACATTCATAAAATAAATTTAGTAGTTATCAAAAACATCATCAATGATCACTCATAACAGGTTTTGATTAAGTACATATCTTCAACTCAAAATACTTAAAAGTTTCCTAAAAGTAACTTCAATTGCAGAAAATAAAATGTGCCTAGTGATTTCATTACAATGCATCTGCAAATTTTAAAAAAAACAAGTCTCTCTCTTATTTATACTAGCAGCCAATGCCTTCTCTACTCATCAAGCCAACTTCAATTTCCTGCAAGCAAATCATTTAGCTGCCCCAAAGAATTTTTGAGACACCCAGATGATTGCAAGGGCAACCAAAAGGGTCAGTTTTCACTGGTATGAGCATTTATCAATTTTGTATACATATTCATAATTTTAAAACATAATCTTGCAGTGCCTTCCTAATTTAACAGATGTTTATACTTAGCATGTTTTGGTTCATACAAGGTAATACAAAAACACATTCATCTATTCAAACAAATACACAGCAAACAGTAAAGATAAACATATGTATAATTCTTGATTTATTCTCCCCAAATCTAGATAAATAAACACAAGTTTCATACTCCAAATTTTCACCCAGCAACTAATCAATGAACAAGTTTAACTTGATTAATTTAACACCATATCTGGATATTTATAACCCAGATTTTTAAACCCCTGTCCCCATTTATTTTATGGTCTTTAACTCCTTGTCAAATGAATACTATGTATGCATTGTGAAGGAAACTCCCAGGTTGTTTAAATTATTCCAACACACAAAGGCCTCAGGGTGCAGTTGCACCATGCATATACTTGCTTCCACCTGAAGTAAGCAAATCATTGACTAACTCCCAAGTGACCAATTTAGTTTTTCTTTCATTCATATTTCAGAAAGATATGACTGCTTGTATATTTTCTGATTCAACCCATGTTCCCCTGTTTAATCTATATCCATGTTTAATGATACTAAGATAGAACAAGAATGCTCCAATCATGTTAACACCAAAAGCCCACTTACAGATTAATACTCCAAACAAACAAAAAGAATGCACAAACAAACATCCATACCACCCATAACAAAATCAATTCAGAGATTTAAATGTCTCATAATATTCTAGGCTGCCTGCAATAGGACTTAATGCCATTGCATACAAAGGATAAATACTCACTTAATATTTTTCCTTTTACTGCCTTAATCTTTTGAACAGCAAATCCCCCAAAGCCCCAAGCTAGTGTTTCTTCCTTGTTTATTTTATTTTGTTTTTGATCCCGAGAGAGTGATGGTTTTGGCCATGTGCAGTTATTTATAAATCCATTCTAGGGTTTAAGAAAATGGGTAATTCTCCTAATACCCTCAGTTGTTCATGTATACATCTCATTCCTGTGTGGTCCTAAATGGGAAATGCACACATCAGGTTACTTTAATTGGTTATTTTGGGAGTTGAACATTTTAAACACTGCATGCTATTTTCATGTTTCTATTTTGTTCATGCCATATGCATGTGATCCTTTATTCATTTCTTTTTATAAGTTTAAGGAATCTGAAAATCTCCTTTGTATTTTCTACCTTTATATAAAACAGAAAACACCCCATTTGCATATATTTACATAATTCTTTGGACATAAAGCTATACTTATTTTTGAGTTCCAATTCCTTTCTTAATTACCTTAATTCCTTGCATTTTATCAAACAGAAGCTCCCATGCAATTTTATTTATTGCCAAATTCTTTTCTGTTTTAAATGCAATATATATACTTATATATATATATCTCAGAATTTTCTAATATAAATATATATATCATTTTATTTTATTTTATTTTAGGGTCATTACACAAGAGCATTATAGAAGTCCAAGCTTGGCTGAGAACATGCGATCGCATCTTTTCCCGCATGAATCTTATTGATCTTCATCGAGTCCAAGTGGCTTCTAGTATGCTCCAAGAAAGAGCATTAGACTGGTATGAGCTTTTGATCTCTGAAATTATTGAAGCGGACCTTACTTGGGAGCAATTTCGGGAAAGGTTCCAGTTGAAATTCGTGTCGGAAGCTAAGAAAGTATCTTTAGTTCGACGATTTATTGACCTTGTTCAAGGTGAATCTTCTGTGACGGATTACGTCGCTTCTTTCGAATCTCTATCTAAATATGGGGTCGAGTATATTAATACCCCATTGAAGAAAAATCAGAGATTTGTTTATGGGTTGAACAAGAACCACAAAAAGCCATTACTTTGAAATTGGAAGTTTCTTTTGATCAACTAGTTGATATCGCTCTTCGACTCGAAGAGGCCAATAAAGAAAGTGATGTTGAGGTCAAACAAAACATCAACAAGAAGAGACCTTTTAAATTCAAGCCTAATCCCAACAAAAAGGGGAAGCAAACAACTTTGGTAGCAAATACTCCTACCTCTCGTCGTGGAGAATGTTACAATTGTGGTTCTAAGGACCATTATGCAAACAAGTGTCTGAAGTCTCTTTCTTGCTGCTATTGCAAGAGTTCGGGTCATACTATAACTTTGTGTCCCAAACTTCAAAGCAAGAAGGAAGGCAAACTAAATGTTGTACAAGCCCCTACTAACACTTCTCATGGTCAAGGTATTTCTCATTCTATCCTTGATGGCATTATTATATTTCATGATCTTCCTATTCGAGTTCTTTTTGATACGGGTGCATCTCACTCTTTTATATCAAAAGAACTTGTTGATGCTTTGTCTTTGAATGTTATTGGCTTGATGACTTCATTAAGGATTGCGAATCCGGTTGGTGGATCCGCAACACTCAGTTTACTTTGTAAAGATGTCGAAATTATTTTATGTGATTATGCTTTCCAAGCCGATTTGCATGTTATGCGTTACCTTGGTTTCGGAATGATTTTGGGAATGGATTGGCTTAACCGTTATGAAGCCCATATTCTATGTCCTGAACGGACTATATATCTTCGGCATCCTCAATCTGTTAAGCAGATTTCTCTTCTTCTAAAAGATTCAGAATCCAATTCGAAAGCATCCTTATATTCTCTAAATCCTCATGATGACGATAATGATGACGAGGAAGATGTTATTTCTCTCATTCACATTGTTTGTGAATTTCCCAACATATTTGAGCCCGTTCTAGGATTACCACCTAAGCAAGCAATTGAGTTCAGAATTAGTCTAATCCCTGGAGCTCTACCTTTTACTCGTCCTCCTTATCGTATGTTCAATAAAGAAAATGAGGATATGTGCAAACAATTATCCGAATTGGAAGCGAAGCAATTTATTCAATCTAGTTCCTCTCCATGGGGAGCTTCAGCTATTTTTGTGAAGAAATCTGATGGTACACTTAGGCTTTGCGTTGACTACCGCAAGCTTAACGATCTAACCATCAAGAATAAATATCTCTTGCCTCGGATTGATGATTTATTCGATCAACTTAGTGGTGCTAAAGTCTTTTCACAGTTAGACTTAGCAACCGGTTTTCATCAGCTCCGTATTGCAGGGGATAGCATTCCTTTGACATCGTTTCGTACTCGTTATGGATCTTATGAATGGCTTGTTATGCCATTTGGTTTAACGAATGCTCCAGCTTATTTTGTTGAACTTATGAATCGAGTTTTCAAAGACTTCCTCGATCGATTTGTTCTCATCTTTATAGATGATATTCTTATTTATTCTAAAACCGAGGAAGAGCATGAAAATCATCTTCGGATTGTGTTGGAAACTCTTAGGAACAACCAATTGAAAGCAAAATTTTCTAAATGCTACTTTTGGCAATCTCGTGTGAAATTTTTGGGGCATATTATTTCTGAATCCGAAATATCCGTGGATCCTTCAAAGATTGAAGCGATTCAAAATTGGAAGAGACCGAAGAGTGTGACGGAAATTCGTAGCTTTCTCGGATTGGCGGGCTATTACCGTCGGTTCATAAAAGACTTTTCTAAAATTTCTGTGCCTCTTACTAGTTTGACAAAGAAGGGAGTTAAATACATTTGGTTGAACAAATGTGAAGCTTCTTTTAATAAATTAAAAGAACTCATTTCCGATGCTCCTATTCTTGTGATTCCCGATGGGAACCAAGACTTTATTGTTTACACCGATGCTAGTCGTGTTGGTTTAGGTGATGTTCTCATGCAAAGGGAACGTGTTATTGCTTATGTTTATAGGCAATTAAAGCCTGCCGATTCTAGATATGCCACTCATGATTTAGAGCTCGCAGCTATTGTTTTCACCCTTAGAATTTGGCGTCATTATCTTTTGGGAGAGAAATTTGTTCTCTACACCGATCATAAATCTTTGAAGTATTTATTTTCTCAAAAGGAACTTAATTTGCGTCAACAACGTTGGCTCGAGTTCCTTGCATCTTATGATCTTGATATTCTTTATACTCCCGAAAAGGGAAATCGTGTTGCCGATGCCCTTAGTCGTAAGCAACAAGCAGTTGTTTCCATGATGATATCCGAATGGAATGATCTCGCGACTTTATCCACTTGTGAGATTCGAGATCGTGAATCCAATTCATGTTCATCTCTTGGTTTATGTAGCCTTGAGGCTCATCCTTCTCTTTTAGACCGCATTCTTGAAGCTCTAAAGCATGTTCCCGAATTGGTTCTTCTTAGCCAAAGTTGTAGGGATAAAATTGATATTGAAGGTTTGAAAGACTTTGATATTGATGCTCGTGGCGGTATTCGAAAATTTGGTAGACTTATGGTGCCAAATATTATTGATCTTTGTAAAGACATTTTAGAAGATCCTCATCATTCTAAATTTACCATTCATCCCGGTAGTAGTAAAATGTACGCGGAAGAAGCGACTTTATTATTGGGATGGAATGAAATCTGATATTGCTAACTTTGTTAAGCGTTGCATGACTTGCCAACTTGTAAAGGCCGAGCATCAAAGGCCCGGTGGGTTATTGCAACCTTTAGAAATTCCAATATGGAAGTGGGATCAAATTTCCATGGACTTTATTGACGGTCTTCCCCGTTCTCGTTTGGGTCATGATAGCCTATGGGTGATAGTTGATAGACTTACAAAGTCCGCCCATTTTATTCTCGTTCGGTCTAATCGGACAGTACCTATTTTGGCTAAACTTTTTGTCAAGGAAATTGTTAAATTGCATGGAGTTCCTACTTCTATTGTTAGCGATCGTGATCCATTGTTTACTAGTGGATTCTGGAAAGGTCTTCAAAAAGCTTTAGGAACGAAGCTTAATTTTAGCACCGCTTATCATCCTCAGTCCGATGGACAAACCGAGCGTGTGAATCAAACACTTGAAGATCTTCTTCGTGCATGTGTTCTTGATTTTGGTGGAAGTTGGGAAGATCATATTTCTCTTGTTGAGTTTTCCTATAACAATAGCTTCCAATCTAGTATTGGTATGGCACCTTTCGAGGCACTTTATGGAAGGCCATGCCGATCTCCTTCGTGTTGGCTTGAAGCCGGTGAGAAACTGGTTTTAGGTCCAGATTTTATTCGGGATGCCACAGAAAAGATTGACCTTATTCGTCATAGAATGAAAGAAGCTCAAAGTAGACAAAAATCCTATGCCGATAATTGAAGGAGGAGATTAGAATTTTCTGTAGGAGATTTTGTGTTTATTCGTGTTTCACCTATGAAGGGTGTTGTGCATTTCAGTCGATCGGGAAAATTAGCACCTCGATATATTGGGCCATTTCCCATCACCGAACGCATCAGCTCCGTGGCTTATCGCCTTTTGTTACCGGCTCAATTTTCTGCTATTCATGACGTATTCCACGTCTCTCAACTACGGAAATGCCTTCGAGATTCCGATTCTATTCTTGAGCCCGGTATTATTGAAGAAATTGAAGTTTCGCCTAATTTGACTTATGGGCAATAACCTATTCGTATCATTGCTTCGGAGGTTAAACGCCTTCGAAATAAAGATGTTCCTCTTGTGAAAGTTCAATGGTCATCAAATCCTAAGGATTGCTCTTGGGAATCCAGAGAATTCATCGAGCAAACACATCCGGACTTAGTCTCTCGTGCTCCTTAAAGTGAACTTTTTATTTCAAATTTCTTCCTTTTGTGTTGATATGCTTTTATTGTTGTTACTTCTTATTTATTTCTTAAAGATTGCGAGGACGCAATTTCTTTAAGGAGGGGAGTCTGTAACAACCCGCATATTTTACGATTTGTATATTTAAATGTTTTATTTAAATATAGAATCGTTCATCGGATTAAAGTCCAAAAAAGCTACTTTTTGTAAACAGTCGAATTGGGACTCGAGACCACCTCCATTGAGTCCAAAATGGCATTTACAACTTTTTTGAGTATAAACATCGATATGTTTGAAGTTGAGTAAAAATTATGACTTTTTCACTTTGGGTTTGGGTTTGGGTTTCAGCCCATCAACCTTCTAATAACCTAACCCTTCATCCAACTCCTCTTCACTCATTCTATTATTTCCTAACACTTCAAGCTTTAGAAAAATGGAGGAAGAGAAAATAGATTAGAAAATCCTAAGCCCTAGATTCATTTGCAAACTCAAGTTCTTGCTCCAACATCTAAGAGAACCTTAGGTAAGCATCCTCTTCATCTTCTCCGTCTCATTTCCTCTTCAATTTTAGAAATTTCCTAAACCCTAACTTAGGAAATGTTTTTCTTTTTGAGCTTAGATTGAAGCTTCTTGGGTTAACATTGAAGAGTGATTGTTCTTGCCTTGCTCTATAGCTTCTCTCTTGTGTTTTTGGGTTTAAAGGTGAGTTTTTGAACTCACATCTTTGTCTAATTCTATCATTGTTGTTAGGTACGAATTCCTAACGTCTATTCACGTTCATTTGCTCTTGATTTGAATTGATTTGGTGAACATTTCAATTTTTGGTGTTTTGTAGTCAAAAACTCTAATAATCCTAGCTTTGATGTATGAACATGCTTTTGGTGGTGTATCAAAGAGCCTATAGGGCAGGGTTGTCGATTGGCATAAACCCCTAATGCCCATTACTCGTCCGATCGCAAATTGTGAGAGTTTGCTCTTCATTTTGATAGGCTGGAAAAACAGTTCCAGTGCTAGTCAGTCGACAGGCCTCTGCAGTCGGTCGACTGACCTGCTTGTCTCAGCCCAATTTGTCTATTTGATGTGGATTTCCAATTTAGAACCGATTCGTGTTGATCCGATTTATTGTTATCATTTATTATTGACTTTGATGACTTCTTTTTCGGGATTTTTTTGAGAATATCTATTTTGATGGATTCGGTATCGATTTCTTTGGATTTGATTCACGTCTTCGTATGTGGATTTTGGTGATTGATTGTTTCTACAATCATTTCTATACTTTGTCACTTTAAAATACAAAGGTTTCTATACTAGTAGTAAATATTCAAACTCTTTTACAAAGATGATTTCAACTCTATTTTTAATACAAAGTTCGTTTATAAAACCGTTTTCTAATCTATTAGTATATACAAACCTTTACCTTATTCGTATGAGAAAATCTAATTAAACGGCTTAGCAAAACAAGTGGTATAAAATGCTTGCGTTTACTTCGTCGGTTAATTTTTGGACTTGTTCGATTGAAATTCTTGTGATAATTTTCGAGCGCGAATCTACAATTTGTTCGTAAATATTTAAGTTAAGCTAGTGGTTATGGGACATGAAGCTAAAATCGTATATTTACTAGCTTAGTGTAATCGTCACTTTTAATTGATCGATGATGATCATTTTGTGATTTAGACTAGCGATGTGCGATGTCTATTTGTTTGTGTGGGGATTACAATCCCCGTTTGTGGAACTTCGGTTCAATTTGGTGGGGTAGCGACCCATGGTCTTCGGGCCGTTTGTGGAGCCTCGGCTCAAAATTGATGGTTAGCGACCATGGAATAGCGTTCCGTTTGTGATACACGTGTTGGTGAGTTTTCATGCTCCCGTTTGTGATAGGCCTTCCCCCCTTTGTGATTTCTGGATTTCTAGTTGATGATTTCTAGAATTTTTGTTTCACCTCTTTTTGCGATTGGCAATGATATGTTTGTCAATATTTGGGGTTTGGTGAATAAAATAAAGAATATGTTATTCTTTTTGGTGCTTTGAGATTCTTGAGATATTGTATGATTTTGTTGTTGTTTAAAGCATACTTGTCACAGTATGACATTATTGTTATCATACGTTTTTGTTATATCTCTACTTATATCTCATTTTATAAATGATAATTATAGCTAGACTGATCCGTTTATTATTTTCTTACTAAATAATGCTCGGGTCAGACCGAGATGTTACAGGTGCTTCTGCTTGACTCCTTATCTGGGATCATCTTCTGACTTTTGTCTAACTACATTAGATTGGTAGTTTTTGTTGTTATACATTTGAGATAGAGACTCCTTGATGTATACATATTCTTTTGTCTAGCACTTGTATCTATTATTTTGTGATATTGTGGATCTTGTTTGACCACTACTCTGATTTACACTTCTTTGTGTTATATTCATATCCGTTTTCGCCTTTGAGATATGAACATCTGTGACTGATTTGTGTTATGTTTATTTCTATATTTGTTTCTGAAGGCCTCATAGCCACTATGTAGTGGCTTTGAGTTTGTATTTGATATGTCGGATTTCCTCTTGAAATGAAATGCATGTTACACTATCTGACATATCGGTATTCGCACAAAGCAATTACACGGATGGTCGCTCCTCAACAGCCTTATTCTTCGCGCTAGTCGATGGCATTACTCCGTAGTGTCCTTGGCTAGCGTGAGTATAGAGGTGGGGCGTCATAGGATTTTTCGTTGTTTGATTTTAAATATTTAAATGATTTTAAATATTGAATTTGAGTTATAGATTTATTTTGAATATGAAAATATGGGTTTTTATTTATAACATACATTCAGTATTTAAATATAGCGATTTGTTGAATAATTTAATTATTTAATTTAATAATTGAATATTGGTTAAATTATTGTATCTTGAGTTTTAAGCTCGATAAAAATAATTTAAAGGGTTGTAAAATTTATACTAATAATAATGAAGATAATAAAAGTTTTAATTTTTTTAAGTGATCCTTTCAATTTTAAAAATAGTCGTCCAAATTAACATTTAAAAATAGCGATCTGAGGCACAGTCTCGGAATTCGACAAAACTAGTTCCATTGAATCCATAATAATGTATTATTATCAGATTTTAAATTTCGTAGCATTCGGAATAGGGGTATAACATTATAAATGCCTAGCAGCACGCCTCGATAGGAGATCAAAAATTTTA
Organism: Allium fistulosum; assembly: GCA_030737815.1. Lineage (NCBI taxonomy): Eukaryota > Viridiplantae > Streptophyta > Magnoliopsida > Asparagales > Amaryllidaceae > Allium > Allium fistulosum. The sequence continues at coordinate 639,329,065 of CM060904.1, forward strand.
TTTGTTAAAACGAGATATTTTGAATATAAAAGTATAAAATTAGTAACGTCAACATCCTATCCAACACGCTGCTTACCTTCTGAATACGCTACCCCATTTATCTTTAAATCTCATGTCTCTATTCCTTTCATCTCAGTTCAAAAATCAAATCATATATTCTCCCTCTTTCACAAACAGTTATTCGATATGAAAAAAGGAACTTACGATTAGATTTACCAATCAGTGGCATTGGGTTTGAAATGACATAGGATACAAAATAAATTTCATTGCGCTCGTAGCTAGGAAGTCCATGCAACAAAATTAATTTGGGACTTTTCGGAGCCAGTTTGGATTTTAGAAAGTCAAAATTCTGGTTGTTCAGCAAATAGAAATCAAGGTGAGTTAATCTTACTCAATTTTGGATTTACTATAATTAATTTTTAGATTGCAAAACTAGTTATTGATTGATTGATAAAATCTATAAATTATTATCAGTTGGCTGTGATATTATATATAGTGGTATATATATTAGTATTTGGAGTGATATTCCCGCACATTATAGCGGATGAGACCCTATGCGCCCCGCATAATAGCGGATGACCTTATATACCGCAATATCCCCTTCAAAGTGGGATTGGTATTATTTTATGTTGCATCAACATATATGGATGCAGGGAACAAGTTGGAAGGATCTAACTGGATTCCTCAAATATTTTGTTTATTTTTCATACATAGCGATATATGATTTGTGTAGAATAATCTATTACAGGTTATTGTAGTGATTTGAGATTATTGGATGTTATTATAGCGCTGGCCTAAAATTTGATAATTTAAATACTATAAATGTATATTTTATAATTTATGGAATTAAAGGGAATTTGATAATAAAAATATATGCATTTGAATTGGAGTTATTTTAAAGAAATTGAATTGGAGAAAAATATATATGAGTTGGTTATACTTAACTATTGTGAATTAGTAAATGGGGATTTTTTTTAAAAAAATGAGTTTTATAAAGGAATTTATAAATGAAATTCGGAAAATATAAAAAGGAGTTGAAGTTGGTATTAAAAATAAATTGGGAATTATAAATCCAATTATAAAGAAATGGATTTATAAAAAATGGAATTTTATAAATAAGATCGTTTTATGAGCAAGAAAAAAATCTAAAAGAGTTATAAAAAAATTTGTAAACGACATTTATAAATAAAGGAAATCGAGATCAAGATGATAAATTGGAAGTATTAAATTCATAGGTGAAATTATATTAGAATATGGAAATAGGTTGAGGGAGATAGTGGATCACTATTTTTGAAAAGTGGAAATGGTTAAGCAAATCAAAATGGAAACGATGTGATAGGAATCGAGTGAATTTATAAGTTGAACTGATTCTTGGGATTTTAAAATATATTTTTAAAATTTTAAGAAGTGAGTTGTTTTAAAAGGAAACTTCATTTATTTTAAAACTGTGAAGTTTTAAACTAGTTAGGTTGAAATGCTCGGTAACTAGATTTTTAAATATGAAGTATTTATTTTAATAAATTCTAACTTTCAAAAATCAACTTTGAAAATTATTTGTTTAACTAAAGATGAGTTATTAATGTTATAAAAGTGTTTTTCAATATCTTAAATAATTACTTGAACATATTTTAAAATAAATTATTACTCTTTAAATACTTATCATATATATATATATATATAGTTTTAAAGTAATTGAAAATTTTATTTTATAAATTCTCTCAAGATCTGAAAAGGGACTTATAAAAAGATATGATTTTGAGGAGAGGAAATTTATTTGTGATTCTGGGGATATTTTGAATAAGTTATAGAATAATTCTCTGAAAAGTTAATATTGAAAAGATTTTGGAAAATAGGACTTGTAATATTTTCCTAAGTATAGAGAATAGGAATTTGGAAATATTTCTAAGTGTTGAGGTGTTGGAAGTATCGTGTTATGGATTTAAGTATTTGAAGAATTGTTTTCAAATGTTGGAAGGAATTGAGATATCTTTTAAAATATTTTAAAAGTAAATATTTTAGGAAAATTTATAATAAGGCCAGATGATTGCTTATGGATGTAAATTGATTGTTAAATAACTGAATATCAATAATTGGCCAATTTCGTTAATCATTTTGAAGTGACTGGGATCAGATTTAGTTATCCGAAAATCACTTCAATCCGGTTTGAACATTACGAATGAACACCATAAAGATGATGAAGACGATGATTCAGTTTATCGAGACCCAGGACAACTTGTATGGACGAATACTATCAGAACATCGTCATTGGAGGACGATGGGCATTCTAAGTAAAATTTTGTTCTGAAGGTAACGCTTAGCCTCGAGCCTCATCAACTGGGAATGACTAAAACAGGGGAGATGCAGCAAGGCTAAATGGGTCGCACCTAAGTAGGCTATGTTATCACCTTTCTAGATGCCCTCGGAAACCTTTATATTATGGATATGGTTGTGCATGGAAGGAGCGCTCGATGGTAAGGGTGGGAACACCCGTGGTGATAACATATTCGGTCTATCCAGGTCAGGGGTAGGTCTGTCTTGTGTAGCAGAGGATCCCGACGTGGTCCTTGGTACATATTTCTAGAGGTGTACTGCGGTGGGCAGTACCCCAGTGGCCCAGTCATTCGATGGAATCCATTCTCCAATAAGCGTCGTACGGTTTTGATTGTGCCCAACTATGCTGGAATGTGAGATGCAAGCATTTCAGCTATTTTCTATTTACTTTCTATACACACTATTATAATATTAGATGATTTTGATATAAACTGTTTTGGTTATCGTAAGGTAAAAACCCGTTGCGTTTAATTTTGACGCGGACTTACGAGATACCTTTGTTTCCAAAGGATTTTGAGAAGTTAATAATTCAAATTGAGTTTGCTTTGCCATGCTGGTTTTCCAGACTGACCCGGGTGTTATTTTATTATAATGCTCCGATCAGACTGAGTATTATAGGTTCAGGTTAAAGCTATGGAGCTCAGGAGACTAGCTGGAAGAGTTTCAGACGTATATCCGTACTTGACTTATATTACGCTGTGTAGGGACAAGCTATATAACTGTCCAATTTGATGTATTGATTATTGTACGCTGATGATTATAAGTATATAAACTGTTACAAATTCTTTTGTATAAAATGTATTATTATATATTATATATTATATTTTATTCCACGGCGATTATGAGATTATGTGTTGTTATTTCTATTTCTTCTTCTATCTTCTCTTCTTTACCCTAAAGATTTGTATTTCCTTCTAATTATAGTCGATCTGATGTGAAATCTTTTGGACTCAAAGGGGTACGGATTTGCGGGCCTTTACACTTGGTATTATAGCTGAAGGTTAAGCGAGAACCTTGGCTCTATTAGGGATTACTCATTAGAGATAGAGTTAGTAGTACTCTAGAATAATTTTGAGCATATTAATAGATATGAGTGTGTATTTGTTAGTGAATATAAAATGGTTTTATATTGTGTTGACTTATTGGTTGAGTGGTATATATATTCTTGTCGAATAGTGGGATGCCACTAAATCGATAGGAATTTCTAAGCACTTGAACGCGATAAACTGACACAATATTGTTTTGAAGCAGGTAAGTGAAATAATTTTTCCCCAAATTATATTTTTATATAAAGGAAATAATTTTCATAAATTATTATGGTATATTTGGAGTGTTTGAATGATAATATTATAATCAAAACAAGAGTATAAATAGTTTATATAACCAAATAGACATTGTATAAATATGGATTAAACAATTGAGTTAAAACTAAGACTTGATTAAAACCAGAATTTGGAATATAAAAAATTTAATCCCAGAGATGTTTAGAAGTGTTTTTCAAAGTGTTTGAAAATAAATAATAGTAATATAATTTTGGAAGTATTTTGTAGAGAAATCGGTTCTAAATGGATTTTGAAGATGTTTTAGCACTGAAATCGCTTCGGATGCTGGAAAATAATTCCGATGATGATCGCAACATCATCGGTGTTCATTTTCGAGTTTCTAAGTGATGGATTGCTACCATGGTCATTGTTTCTTGATTGTTTTGAGGAAAACAAGTTTTGTTTTGAAAATTCAAAAGGGAAATTGTTTGGGATGGAACCAAGTGATTTTTTTTAAATTCCAATGGAATGGTTTGTTGAAACGAAGGGTTATATATGTGTATATAATTAATTTCAAAGTGATTTAAAATAAATACCGGGTGTTTGAATTCTGGAATCCGTGTTTAAATAATTTAGAGATCATCAGGAAATAAGTTATAAACTTATAAATTGAGGATGGTTCTAAATAAGGAAAGAAAATATGAGAATTGAATTTCAGAAATAAATTGTAACTTGAGTAAAGTTAAAATAAATAAAATTTAACTTAAGCAAAGCAAATGAAATAAATAAATATAAGTAAGATAGTGGAAAATTCTAAATTTTGAATTAAGTTCTTACTTGATAAATTTCAAGTGAATTGTGTAAAATTAAAATTTAACTTATGCAGGTTAAATAAATTATCCTTGTAAAAGGAAATGGTATGGATTTGAAATTAAATTAAGCTAAGTAACTGAAATTGGGTTGAATTTGGGGTGGATTGAAATTAAATTGAATTAAGTTATAGATGATGTTGAATGGAAAGTGAATTCTTACTTAAATAAAAATAAAAATCGGTTTGGTATTATGGTAAAGAAATAAAAAAGTAAAAAAAATCCAAACTTGAATTATAAAGTAAATTTGAACTTAAGTAAATTAGGTGGAGTGATTTTTGAAATAAAAATTAGATGTTGAATTATAAAGTGGAAATGAACTAATTGGATAATAAATTAGTTAATTGGGAAATTAAATGGATATTAACTTGGTTAAATAAAATTGGATTGTTACTAAAAATGGATTTTTGAAAAGAAACTTGAGTTATAAACAAAAATTCGACTTAATTGTAAGTGAACTAAATATAATTGGAAACATGGTGAATAAAATAAAAATTGGATTGAAATAAAAATATCTTATGTTACAAATAAAATCCAATTTGTGTGCAAAATAATTGAATATGGCCTTGAGTATCAATGAAACGAATTCGAGAATGATTTGAGTACGGAATTAAAATTAAAATGGATTGAGTGAATGAACTTATTGAATTAATTAGTAAATGGATGAAATTTGAGTGAATAAAAATCAAATCAAAAAATTGGAAAGAAATTTGTTTGCAAATAGCAATGAACTTAAGTTGTTGGTTAAAATGATTGAAGTAAATAATTTAAGTTAATATTTAATAGAAGCCCGGCTTCAAATAAATTTTTGAAACAGCCATTAAATAAAATAGTATGGAATGTTTTCGAGCTAAATAAAATGAATTTGAAAACAATGAAGGTGGATTTGAATGGAATGCAAAATGAATTGAATTAGAATTGAATATAAATTGATTTGGAATCAATTTAAAATAGCTATATACTTAAATGGTATTTTATTAAGCGAATATCGTCGAATTTGCATAGAAAAGTTAGTCGTTTGACGTAAACGGAAGTAAATAAAAACTCTATGAATTAATAGAAGTGAGTAAATTGATTTTCAATCAATTTGTAATGAATATGAGTTTGTTTGAAATAAAAATAAATTGAATACGTGTAAAGTGAGTAATTGATGCGGCACGATCTACAATTTCACAAGGGTTAGGTCAGCCACGACCTAAGGGGGAAGTTTTAGGTCGACCACGACCTAACAGGGGAACAGAGGATGCGAGTTATGCGGGGGAAGGTGGATCAGTGACCTATGATAATTCGCGACTCATAGCTAACGAGTTACGACTTAACTACTTAGGTCGCAAGATCTTAAGTCGTTCCAGATCTTTAGGTCGGCCACGACCTAACTCATGCGCTTCATTAGGTCACGAACGACCTAACTTACACCGGCTGCTTTCCTTAAGTCGCTCAAGAGTTAACTCGGTAAGTCGCTGCATTGTTTTTAAGTCGCTCGAGGATAAGTCGCGTACCATATTGTCTTGAAGTCGCATGAAGATTCCTATTGCTGTGAAGTGATAAGTCGTTTGTGTCTAGGTCGTATGTCATTGATACTATGTTGTAATGTGTTTGTATTTTTTTCTCTTTAAGTCATAGGTCGGCACGTGTGTTTAGTCGGCTAAGGCGGGTGTGTGTGTTGTAAGTTGAGTCGTGTGGTGTTGTTAGGTCGGCAACGACCTAAGTGTTGTGTTGTAAATGTGAGATACCATGGGGTACTGTTGTTAGATCGCGTTCGACCTAAGTTGAGTCGTGTGGTGTTGTTAGGTCGGCAACGACCTAGTGTGAGTTGTAGCCTATAAATAGGCGAGTCGGGTCATTTGTAATGGTTGTTGATTTTGAAATAAAATTTGTTTGTTAGCTTTGTGCTTTCATAAAAATTGGTAGTTGAGTGTAACCTCCTATCTCCACTTTCGGTTAATCGAGTGCGCTCGATTCAACGATTGTTGAAGCCAATTCACGGAATCAAGTGCGCTTGATCAACGCTCGAAGAATTGTAGATCTTCCTTCACGGTATCGTGCGCGATCAACGTGACGAAGATAGCTAGAATTCGGTATCTTCGGATCAATGAATTTGGGCATTTCGGTATTCTTCATTCCATCGATTGCTACTTTCATCGATCTATCTTGTTTTGTTTTAATCCGCTACGTCAGTTTTGGTATCAGAGCTTGTTTTAGCCAATCATAGCTAAATCGAGTCTTGGAACCGAGAATTTCGAAGTTGAAGTGTTAGCCGAGCTTGAAGTATTGAGCCGAGCTAAGTAGGAGTGTAGATCGAGCAATATTTTATTGTTCTAACCGAGAATTGAAGTGTTTGAGGAGTTTGGTGTTCATAGTGTTCATCATAAAGTTGCAACGAGTGGGAAGATTTTGATCCATTTTGTTTTGGATCGAAGTTGGAAAAGTGTTTGGATTTGCGCGGGATTGTTTGGCGCCAAAATTTGAGATTGAGCCGAGGCCGGTTGAGTCATGGACGAGTTAGAGCAAGTCGGAGCCGAGTTAAGAGAAGTGCCGAGACAAGTTAAGTCGTGCGAGGCCAAACCGAGCTAAGTGTTGTGAATTTTTGAAGTTTTGAAATTTGAAGTGTGAATTTGTTGAAGTGTTTGTGAAGTTTGACAATGCCACCGAGAAGAGCAAATCGACATCAAAACATTGAATTGTTGTATAGAAGAGAAGAGGCCGAGCAGATGGAACAACGAATCAATGAAAAATTTGAAGAAGGTATTGAGAAGTTAGAGAAATTGATGAATGATATGAATCAAGGTCAAAGACGGAGGTCACCAATCTCGAACCATGGAGGAAACAGAGTTTCGCCATCGGTTACGGAAGCGAGGAGGGTGTCGCCACATTTTGATCGTGGTAGAAGAGAATAATCAGTTTCAATGAGAAGAGATCACCATGAGCATGAGTATAGAGATGATGAAAGAAGAACTCAACGTGAGTTTGAGTATGAACCATATCATGATGAAGAACGACATAGTAGAAGAGACATACGTGATCGAAGAGATGTTAATGGTCGAGATCGATATCGAAATACACGTGATTATGATGAAGAGAGTGATAGAAGCAATATTCATTATCGAGATCGAGACCAAGGACGTAATGCATATAGGGATGTTGAGGATGATCGTCGATGGGAATTAGGGATGAAGACTGAAATTCTAGAATTCAAAGGTGGTATGCAAGCTGAGGAGTTTTTGGATTGGTTGTCTAATGTGGAGGAGATTTTTGACTTCAAGGAGGTTCCAAAACATCGTAGAGTGAAGTTGGTTGCTACAAGGTTGAGGGGTAGTGCTTTGGCGTGGTGGCAGCAAACCAAACTTACACGTGAACGGATGGGGAAGTCGAAGATTGAATCATGGGAGAAGATGAAGAAACTGATGAGAGCTACATTCTTACCTTATAACTATCAGTCGCTTATGTATTAGAGGTTGCAAAACTTGAGACAGGGGACGAAATCTGTGAATGACTATGCTGACAAATTTTATCAACTGATTGCAAGGAATGATATTATGGAGACAGAGGAACAATTGACAGCTAGATTTGTTGGAGGGTTGCGGATACAGATTCAAGATATGGTAAACATGTATGATCCTAGATCTGTGGCGGAAGCACACCTAAAGGCGTTGGCTTGGGAGAAGCAGGGAAGACGAGGAGGTGGTGTGTTTACAAATTCCAACAATCCAGGAAAGGGTGTTAGTGGAAGTTCTAATGTTTCAAAAGCTATTGCAAAACCAGTTGTGAATGTGGTTGGGAAGACGAAAGTCAATAATGGTTTCAAGTGTTATAATTGCCAAGAAATGGGCCACAAAGTAATGAATGTCCAAAGCCAAAGTAGAGAGCTATGATAGCGGAGGTTGAGGATGAGGATGAAGAAGCTGAATGTTCCAATTCACCACCTGATGAGGAGGAAGAAGAAGTGTCGGGAGACGAAGGTTGTAATCTGATGATGAGGAGGTCTTGTTTGACACCAAAGCAAGAGGAGGATTGTAGTTGGTTGAGGAGCAATATTTTTCAGTCGACATGTACTATTCTTGGAAAGTTTGCAAATTTGTTATGATGCTGGAAGCTGTGATAATATAATTTCTTCAGAAGCTGTGAGGAAGTTGGCATTGAAGACTGAGAAACATCTGAAACCGTACAAGTTGGCTTGGTTGAGGAAAGGAGGAGAGGTGAAAGTTGGACGTCGAGCTTGTGTTAATTTTTCAGTTGGAAAGAAATATAAAGATGAAATTTGGTGCGATGTGGTAGATATGGATGTCTGTCATTTGTTGCTGGGAAGACCGTGGCAGTATGATAGGGCGGTGCAACATGATGGGCGTACCAACAGTTACAGTTTCATGTTTGAAGGCACGAAGATTACTCTAGTTCCAAAGAAGCGACAATAAGAAGAAAACAAACTGGAGGAGATTGAAGAGCTGAAAACTTTATTATCCTTGAAGGAGTTTGTTAAGGAGGTTGAAGAGGAGCCTGAAGTGTTTTTGTTAATTGGGCGTGAGAGCAGTGAAGTGGTTGAGATACCTGAAGAAGTAAAACCAGTACTGGAAGAATTTGACGATGTATTTCCTGAAGAGCTACCAGGGAAGTTACCACCGTTGAGGGATATACAACAACAGATAGATCTTGTTCCAGGTGCTGTGTTGCCACATAAACCACACTATAGAATGAGTCCGAAAGAACATGAAGAGTTGCGTAGGCAGGTAGAGGAATTGCTTGAACAAGGACGAATACAGGAGAGTTTAAGTCCGTGTGCTGTACCAGCATTACTCGTACCGAAGAAGGATGGTTCATGGAGAATGTGTACGGATAGCAGGGCACTGAATAAGATAACTGTCAGATACAGATTTCCGATGCCGAGGCTTGATGATCTGTTAGATCAAATCAGTGGGTCTGTGATCTTTTCAAAGATTGATCTTAAAAGTGGTTATCATCAAATTCGAATTAGGCCGGGAGATGAGTGGAAGACAGCGTTCAAGACGAGGGAAGGATTGTATGAATGGCTGGTCATGCCGTTTGGTCTATCGAATGCAGCGAGTACATTCATGAGGGTGATGAACAAAATTTTCAGGCCGTACATTGGGAAGTTCGTGGTGGTTTACTTTGATGACATTTTAATTTACAGTGCCAGTACAGAGGAGCATGTTCAGCATTTGAGAAAAGTGTTAATTATTCTTCGTGAAGAGCAATTCTATGCAGCTACAAAGAAGTGTGTTTTTATGGCGAGGAGTGTTTTATTTCTAGGGTATGTTGTTTCGAAAGCAGGAATACAGGTAGACCAAAGTAAAATTGAAGCGATCAGAGATTGGCCACAGCCCAAGACGATAACGGAAGTTCGTAGTTTTCACGGGTTGGCTTCATTTTATCGAAGGTTTATTCCACACTTTAGTAGTGTGATGGCACCTGTTACGGATTGTATGAAGGGTAAACAGTTTGCATGGACGGAGGAAGCAGGGGTTGCTTTTGAGCAAATTAAAGAACTCTTGATGTCAGCACCAATTCTAGTATTACCATATTTTCAGTTAGTATTTGAACTACATACTGATGCATCCAAGGTTGGGATTGGAGGAGTGTTGAGTCAGAGGGGACGTCCTATTGCATATTTCAGTGAGAAGTTATCAGGAGCGAAGATGAGATATAGTACGTATGATGTGGAATTTTATGTTGTTGTACAAGCCATTAAACATTGGAGACATTACTTATTTCAAAAGGAGTTTGTGCTATACATTGATCATGAGGCTTTGAAACATCTACAAGGGCAAGAGAAGATTTCAGCAAGGCATGCATCGTGGATTGCGTACCTGCAACAGTTTACGTTTGTTGTGAAACATAAATCTGGAGTTACAAACCGTGTAGCGGATGCGTTGAGCAGAAGAAACCATTTGTTAACTACAATGAAGATTGAAGTGACGGGGTTTGAAATACTTCCAGAATTATTTGTTGAAGATTCATACTTTATGAAGTTTGTAGATGAAGTGAAGAAGGGAGAGACGGATGAGTTTATGATGGTAGATGGTTTTCTGTTCAAAGGAAATCGATTGTGCATACCTGATTGTAGTTTGAGAATGAAGATTGTAAAGGAGCTACATGAAGAAGGCCACGTGGGTAGAGATCGTACTGTGCAGTTAATTTCTCAGTCTTATTATTGGCCATCGATAAGGCAAGAAGTTGAAAGGTTTGTTCGAAGATGTCATGTTTGTCAGGTTTCAAAAGGAACAGCTACAAACGCAGGATTATATATGCTTTTACCTGTTCCGACAAAACCATGGGTAGATGTGAGCATGGATTTTGTGTTGGGTTTGCCGAGGACACAACGAGGAAATGATTCTATTTATGTTGTGGTGGATTTTTTTTTCAAAGATGGTACATTTTATTGCTTGTAAGAGAACGGCAGATGCAGTTCATGTGGCGCAGTTATACTTTAGAGAGGTTTATCGTCTTCATGGATTACCAGATTTTTGAGTCATTTTTGGCTAAGTTTGTGGAAGATGGTGGGAACGAAGTTGAACTTTAGTAGCGCTTATCATCCACAGACAGATGGACAGACCGAGGTTGTGAACAGATCATTGGGGAATTTGTTGAGATGTCTTGTGCAAGACAATCTGAAGAGTTGGGATATGAAGTTATGTCAAGCAGAGTTTGCACACAATCATGCAGTGAACCGAAGTATTAGATTCAGCCAATTTCAGATTGTATATTCTAGTTTGCCAAAGGGACCATTGGATTTAACGATAATACCACAACCAAAGGGGACAGTCAAGCGAGCTGCTGATTTTTTTGAAGGATTGACAGAGTGTCATCGAATCGTTCAAGAACGATTGGAAAAGGCGAATGAGAAGTACAAACGATCTGCATATCTAAAACGAAGGAGTGTCAAATTTAATGAAGGAGATTTGGTGTATGTTGTGTTAACAAAGGATCGTTTTCCGGTGGGTGCTTATAACAAGTTGAAAGCTAGAAAAATTAGTCCTGTAAAAATTGTGAAACGTATAAATGAAAATGCTTATAGATTGAAGTTACCGAAGGATGTGTACACGTCTGATGTGTTCAATGTTAGGCATCTCGTACCTTATTATGGGCATGAACAATCCGATGGGGAAGAGCTCACAAATTCGAGGACGAATTTTTCTCAACCCGGGGAGGAGGATGCGGCACGATCTACAATTTCACAAGGGTTAGGTCGGCCACGACCTAAGGGGGAAGTTTTAGGTCGACCACGACCTAACAGGGGAACAGAGGATGCGAGTTATGCGGGAGAAGGTGGATCAGCGACCTATGATAATTCGCGACTCATAACTAACAAGTTACGACTTAACTGCTTAGGTCGCAAGATCTTAAGTCGTTCCAGATCTTTAGGTCGGCCATGACCTAACTCATGCGCTTCATTAGGTCACGAACGACCTAACTTACACCGGCCGCTTTCCTTAAGTCGCTCAAGAGTTAACTCGGTAAGTCGCTGCCTGGTTTTTAAGTCGCTCGAGGATAAGTCGCGTACCATATTGTCTTGAAGTCGCGTGAAGATTCCTATTGCTGTGAAGTGATAAGTCGTTTGTGTCTAGGTCGTATGTCATTGATACTATGTTGTAATGTGTTTGTATTTTTTTCTCTTTAAGTCATAAATCGGCACGTGTGTTAAGTCGGCTAAGGGGGTGTGTGTGTTGTAAGTTGAGTCGTGTGGTGTTGTTAGGTCGGCAATGACCTAAGTGTTGTGTTGTAAATGTGAGATACCACGGGGTACTGTTGTTAGGTCGCGTTCGACCTAAGTTGAGTCGTGTGGTGTTGTTAGGTCGGCAACGACCTAGTGTGAGTTGTAGCCTATAAATAGGCGAGTCGGGTCATTTGTAATGGTTGTTGATTTTGAAATAAAATTTGTTTGTTAGCTTTGTGCTTTCATAAAAATTGGTGGTTGAGTGTAACCTCCTATCTCCACTTTCGGTTAATCGAGTGCGCTCGATTCAACGATTGTTGAAGCCAATTCGCGGAGTCAAGTGCGCTTGATCAACGCTCGAAGAATTGTAGATCTTCCTTCACGGTATCGTGTGCGATCAACATGACGAAGATAGCTAGAATTCGGTATCTTCGGATCAACGAATTTAGGCATTTCGGTATTGTTCATTCCATCGATTGCTACTTTCATCGATCTATCTTGTTTTGTTTTAATCCGCTGCATCAGTAATAGACCATTCTAATTGAATGAAATAGTATATGGATTGGTTGAATTAATAAAATTAGTGTCAGAACCATATAATTACTTATAAAAAGGTATGTTTGGCATGCTACTTATGAAATCATGTGCTTAAATTGTTGAAATGTTATTTAATTTCATATATATGGTACTTTCATGTTTAAATTGAGTAAGCACAGGTACTTGGAGGCCATCTGGCTAGACATTGATTGCGCAAATTGCAAAATATATAAGTCGCTTGCTTAAAAATGCTAAATAAAGGTACACCTATGCAATGAAAGAATGAAAATATAAATATCGATATATATTTTTTATTTTATGACCGTGTGGGTCGATGTATATATACTTATATCTCTTGTCATATTGCAAAAGGTCCTCCGTATAAAGAAGATACTGCCAAAAAAATTCAAAAATTTAAGGTGCTAGAAAATTTTTGGAAAATTTTTGTTAATGACAAATTAATTTCAAGTTGAAATCGAAATAAGGGTTTTGGAACTAGAAGTGAAAATTATTTGTTTTGGTAAAGACTAAATGATTAGAAAAGTGAATATTGAGTTTTAACTAAGTGGGATTTGGAAAGGTTAATAGGTTTGGAGCATTCTTCTACCTTAGCAATTTCGGGGACGAAATTATTTTAAGGGTGGAGGAATGTAACATTCCGGATTTTTCGTTGTTTGATTTTGAATATTTAAATGATTTTAAATATTGAATCTAAATTATAGATTTATTTTGAATATGAAAATTTTGGTTTTTATTTATAAAATAAATTCAGAATTTAAATATAGCGATTTATTGAATAATTTAACTATTTAATTTAATAATTTAATATTGGTTAAATTATTGTATCTTGATTTTTAAGCTCGATAAAAATAATTTAAAGAGTTGTAAAATTTATATTAATAATAATGAAGGTAATAAAAGTTTTAAATTTTTTTTTAAGTGATCCGTTTAATTTTAAAAATAGTTGTTCAAATTAACATTTAAAAATAGCGATCCAAGGCACAGTCTCGGAATTCGACGAAACTTGTTCCATTGGATCCGTAATAATGTATTATTATCGGATTTTAAATTTCGTGGAATTTGGAGTTATTGTTTGGTCGTACACTGTGCAGTTAAAGCGCTTGGTAGATTCAAAGCGGTGGAGGTGCAAAAAGTCATAGCGGGGATACAGCGAGGATATACCGGGATATAGCGGATGGCTTTAAAATAGCATATAAAACTCGTATTTAATGTTTTTACGAATATATAAATGGTAATTAAATGAAAAATTATCATTCAATTGAATTATAACTAATACATAAATAATTTTTAAATAAAAACATGTGCGAATATACTTTAAATAAACGTAAAACTGTTATATAACATAATTGAATTTAGTAGAATATTAGAGTATTTTCATTTCTGAAAATATATTAAAAATTAAATCAAATAAATTAGTTTCATAGTTTTTATAATGTATAAATTGAAATTTTCAAGTCATTTTATTAAAGAAGATATAGCGAGAATAGCGGAATATAGCGGAAATAACGGGATATAGCGGAAATAGCGGGGATTAAAGCGGAAAGGCTATATTGTGGGGCTATATGGAAATATCGTAGCGGCAGAAACCCGCTATGAGATATAGCGGGGTTATAGCGGGGTAATAGCGGGGCATTAACTGCACAGGTCGCACGGCATATAAACGCGCTGAAATTTATATCATAAATTCAATATTATAATTGGATCCAAAACGCTATCTTCCCCATACGATCGAATTAGGACTCGAAACCTTTTCCATTGCGTTCTAAATAAGGGTATAACATTATAAACACCTAGCGGCACGCCTCGATAGGAGATCAAAATTTTTAGTTGTTAAAACGAGATATATTGAATATAAAAGTATAAAATTATTAATGTCTGCTTACCTTCTGATATACACTACCCCATTTATCTTTATATTGCACGTCCCTATTCCTTTCATCTCAGTTCGAAAATCAAATCACATCTTCTCCCTCTTTCACAAACAGTTGTTCGACATGAAAAAAACAGAATTTCAAAATGTCAAAATGAGGAATTCGTTTTTCCCCATTTCAAAATAGCATTTGTTTTTCCCCATTTCAAAAATCGTGGCCTTCATTCTAATACTGGAAAGAACCAATTCGGCTGATTAAGGAAAAAATGGAAGAAAAAAAAAGAGATTCGAACGAAGTCGCGAATGGCTGTAGGTGGAGGGGAGGTATGCACGTTTATTGTTGGAGGGAAGTTTGATCGTGAGCGACTTGAAGGGTTCGAGAAGTTCTCAAGTGCGGCAACGTTAGAAGGGGGAAACGTGGAGCCACGATTGGGCATGGAGGATGGGTGGCTATCGGTGGAGCATCTCGAGTTTGACCGAGGTGTTTGGGAGCTTCTCGCATGGGATGAAGGGGATTCGACTACATGGAGGAGCCAGGCGCAAGTTGCTTCTGGTTGGCGAGCGACGGTCATTAGCGAAGCCTAGGGCAGTGGGCGATGTCAACGGTAGTGAAGGTGAGGGCTTATTAATTTTATTTTAGCCAGTTAGAAATTTTGGTTAATTAGTTGTTAATATAAAAATTTAAAATGCCCATAACATATAGATTTACCAATCAGTGGCGTTGGATTCGAACGAAATAGGATACAAATAAATTTCGTTGCGCTCGTAGCTAGGAAATCCACAGAATAAAATTAATTTTGGATTTTTCGAAGCCAGTTTGGATTTTATAAAGTGGAAATTAGGGAGGCATCCCTATCATACTTTCATATTGTAAAGCGGGTCCCTGTCAAAATTTCATTGTAAAGCGGGTCCCTATTTTCTGGAAACGAAGAAAAATTATTGCTGAAATGTCAGCAACTTTTATAAATAAGTGCTGATATTTCAGCAACTATCTGTGTCAAAGTTTTATTATAAAAACAAAGAAAAATTATTGCTGAAATGTCAGCAACTTTTATAAATAAGTGCTGATATTTCAGCAACTTTCATAAACTGTGTTCACAGTGTACATAAATGTTGCTGAAATATCAGCAACTTTTATAAATAAGTGTTGATATTTCAGCAACTTTCATACACTATGTTCACAGTGTACAGAAATGTTGCGGAAATATGAGCAACTTTTATGAAATGTTGCATCATGCTCTGCAATAATCGTGAATAAAAAAAAAGGGACCTAATTTACACTGAAATTTAGTGAAGGACTTTTCGTGAATTTTGAAACTTAATAAGGACCTGTGCCAAAAGTACCCTTTTATAAAGTCAAAATTCTGGGTGTTCGGCAAATAGAAATCAAGGTGAGTTAATCTCACTTAATTTTGAATTTACCGTAATTAATTTTAAGATAGCAAAATTTGTTATTGATTGATTGATAAAATTTATAAATTATTATCAATTGGTTGCGGTACTGTATATAGTGGTGTATATATTAGTATTTGGAGTGATATTCCCGCATATTATAGCTGATGAGACCATATGTGCCCCGCATAATAGCAGATGACCCTATATACCGCAATATCCCCCTCAAAGTGGGATTGGTATTATTTTATGTTCTATTAACATCTATGGATCCAGGGAAAAGGTTGGAGGGATCCAACTAGATTCCTCAATTATGTTGTTTATTTTTCATATATAGCGATGTATGATTTGTGTAGAATAATCTATTATAGATTATTGCCGTGGTTTGAGATTATTGGATGTTATTGTAGCACTGGCCTGAAATTTGATAATTTAGATACTATAAATATATATTTTAAAATTTATGGAATTGAAGGAAATTTGATAATATAAATATATATATATATATTGAAATTGGAATTATTTTAAAGATTTTGAATTGGAGAAAAATATATTTGAGTTGGTTATACTTAACTATTGTGAATTAGTAAATGGGGATTTTTTTTAAAAAATGAGTTTATAAATGATATTCGGAAAATATAAAAAGGAGTTGAAGTTGGTATTAAAAATAAATTAGGAATTATAAATCAGATTATAAAGAAATGGATTTATAAAAAATGGAATTTTATAAATAAGATCGTTTTATGAGCAAGAAAAAAAATCTAAAAGAGTTATAAAAAAAATTTTTATAAACTACATTTATAAATAAAGGAAATCGAGATCAAGATGATAAATTGGAAGTATTGAATTCATATGTGAAATTATATTAGAATATGGAAATAGGGTGAGGGAGATAGTGGAGCACTATTTTTGAAAAGTGGAAATGGTTAAGCAAATCGGAATGGAAGCGATGTGATGGGAATCGAGTGAATTTATAAGTTGAATTGGTTCTTGAGATTTTAAAATATATTTTTTATATTTTAAGATATTTTAAAATTTTAAGAAGTGAGTTGTTTTAAAAGGAAACTTTATTTATTTTAAAACTATGAAGTTTTAAACTAGTTAGGTTGAAATACTTGGTAAATAGATTTTTAAATATGAAGTATTTATTTTAATAAATTCTAACTTTCAAAAATCTTCTTTGAAAATTATTTGTTTAACTAAAGGTGAGTTATTAATGTTATAAAAGTGTTTTTCAATATCTTAAATAATTATTTGAACATATTTTAAAAATAAATTATTAAATACTTATTATTATATATATTTATATATAAAGTTTTAAAGTAATTGAAAATTTTATTTTATAAATTCTCTCGAGATCTGAAAAGAGAATTATAAAAAGAAATGATTTTGAAGAGAGGAAATTTATTTGTGATTCCAGAGATTTTTGGAATAAGTTACGGAATAATCCTCTAAAACGTTAATATTAAAATGATTTTGGAAAATAAGACTTGTAATATTTTCCTATGTATAGAGAATAGGAATTTGGAAATATTTCTAAGTGTTGAGATGTTGGAAGTATCTTGTTACAGATTAAAGTATTTGAAGAATTGTTTTCAAATGTTGGAAGGAATTGATATATCATTTAAAGATATTTTGAAAGTAAATATTTTGGGAAAAATTATAATAAGGCCAGATAATTGCTTATGGATGTAAATTGATGGTTAAATAACCGACTATCAATAATTGGCCAATTTCGTTAATTGTTTCGAAGAGATCGGGATCGGATTTAGTTATCCAAAAACCACTTCGATCCGGTTTGAACGTTACGAATGAATACCATGAAGATGATGAAGACGGTGATTCGGTTTGTCTAGACCCAGGCAACTTGTGTGGATGAATGCTATCAAAACATCGCCATTGGAGGACGATGGGCATTCTAAGTTAAATTTTGTTTTGAAAGGTAACGCTTAGCCTCGAGCCTCATCAACCGGGAATGACTAAAACAGGAGAGATGCAGCAAGGCTAAGTGGGTCGCACCCAAGTAGGGTATGTTATCACCTTTCTAGATGTCCTCGGAAACCTTTATATTATGATTATGGTTGTGCATGGAAGGAGTGCTCGATGGTATGGGTGGGAATACCCGGGGCGATAACATATTCGGTTTATCCAAGTCAGGGTTAGGCCATTCAAGTGACGCCCCACCTCTATACTCACACTAGCCAAGGACATACGGGGTAATGTCGTCTACTAGCATGAAGAATAAGGCTATTGAGGAGCGACATCTGTGTAATTGCTTTGTGCGAGTACCGATATGTCAGATAGTATGACATGCATTTCATTTCAAGAGGAAATCTGACACATCAAATACAAACTCAAAGCTACTACACAGTGTCTATATGATCTTCGGAAACAAATATAAAATAAGCATAACACAAATCAAGCACAGATATTCATATCACTAAGGCGGAAACAGATATGAATATAACACATAGAAGTGTACATCTAAATAATGATCATACGAGATCCACTACATCACAAAAGAATAGGTACAAGTGCTAGAAATAAGAATAAGTATACATCAAGGAGACTCTATCTCGAATTTATAACAACAAAAAAAACTACTAAGCTAAAGTAGTTAGCCAAAAGTCAGAAGCTAGCCCCTACTAAGTAGTCAAGTGGAAGCACCTGAAACACCTCGGTCTGACCCGAGTATTATTTAAGTAGAAAATAATAAACGGATCAGTCAAGCTATAAATATCATACGAGATGAGAAAGGATGGGAGATACCACAAAAATGTATGATAACAATAATGCCATACTGTGACAAGTATACATTTGATAACAATAAAAATCAAATCAAACAATATCTCAAATCTCATCGAATATCCAAAAAGAATATCACATTCTTTAGCTTATTCACCAAACCCCAAATATTGACAAAACATATTAATGTCAATCGCAAAAATTGGTGAAACACAAATTCTGGAAATCATTAATTAGAAATCCAGAAAACATAAAGGGGGAGGCCTATTATAAACGGGAGCACGAAAACTCACCAACACGTGTATCACAAACGAGACGCTATCTCATGAGTCGCTAACTCATAGAGCCGATGCAACGACGTAGTAAAATAACGGTACGCCCGGGGAACCTGAAACTTAAATAATTTGGAACGACGACATAGTACAATAACGGTACGCCCGATGAACCTGATAAGCTGGAACAACGACGTAGTATAATAACGGTACGCTCGATGAACCGAACTCCATAAAACCATAGGTCGCTAGCCTATAAAAATTGAGACGAAGCTCCATAAAACGAGGTACAGTCCCCACGTGGACAAAGAGACATCGCATATCGCTAGTCTAAACCATAAAATGATCACCATTGATCAATAAGAAGTGTAAATTACACCAAACCAGTAAATAAATTAGTTTAGCTTCATGTCCCATAACCACTAGCTTGACTTAAATATTTACGAACAAATTATAGATTTCCACTCGAAAACTGTCACGAGATTTCAATCGAACATGTCCAAGAATTAACCGACGAAGTAAACGCAAGCATTTCATACCACTTGTTTTGCTAAGTCGTTTAATTAGATTTCTTATATGAATGAGGTAAAGGTTTTTATACACTAATAGATTGGAAAACGGTTTTAAAAACGAGCTTTGTATTAAAAATAATGTTGAAATCGTTTTTTTTGTGAAAGAGTTTGAGTATTTACTACTAGTATAGAAACCTTTGTATTTAAAAGTGACAAATCATAGAAATGATTGTAGAAACGATCAATCACCCAAAAATTCACATACGATAATGTGAATTAATTCCATAAAAATCGATATCAAATCCATCAAATGGATATTCCCAAAAATCCAGAAAAGAAGTCATCAAAGTTGATAATAAATGATAACAACTAACTGAATCAACAAAAATCGGTTAAAATTGGAAATCCACTCAAAAACAGCCAAAAAAAGCAGAATTAGCAGTTCCAGACGTCTGGGGGTTAATCCAGATGTTTGGATTTAGGTTCTGGAAATATTCCAGAAACCTGCCAGACGTCTAAACCCAAACCAAACATTTGAAAACTAACCAGACGTCTGGTAGGTTTGGACCAAACGTCTTGTCCAAGTCTCTGCCTTTTTTTTCATTTCTGCCGTATGATTTTCTTTTCTCCAGGGTCTATAACCAGACGTTTGGACCTGACCAACCAGACGTCTGGTCACCTAGTCTGGGCAACAGTTTGCCTAGGCCATGATGGCCAAAACGATTTGGGGGCGATTGGACGAGCAACAAAGACTAGGGATTTATGCCAAGCGACAACCCAGCCTTATAGGCTCTTCGATACACCCCAAATATCATGTTCAAACATCCATAGTAGGATTTTCATAAAATTGGACTTCAAAAACCAAAAATTGGAAAATTCACCAAATCAATTCGAATCGAAAGCAAATGAACATGAAATAGATGTTGGGAATTCATACCTAACAACAATGAAAGTTATTGTGATATCCCGGAATTTCAAGCAAGTTAAAATGTGATAATCTCCTTTATTTATTATTTAAAATTGGTAAATTATTATTTCAAACAATAATAATGATGTGCTGTTTTTAAATATAGATATAAATAAGATTTTAAAATAGAATTATTATTTACAAAATTTAATTTGTGTTTGTTTAAATTAATACATATATTTATTTGAGTTGATTTTAAATTGGGTTTTTAAATTTGAAATTGAATTTGAATATTGGATTTAAATTTGAATCTTTAAAGGTATATATTTTAAAAATATTTTGGATATAAAAACATATGAATAAGTTTTTTATTAGAATAAGATTTGTTTTATATTATTTTTTCCTTAAAGAATTTTATTTATATAAATAAAGATTATTTATTTAATAGTAAATAAATACAAAAGTTTTATATTAACATTTAAAAATGAATTAAATATATCTTATATGATTTTATTTAAAATATAGTTATTTTTATTTTCTTTTCGTTTAAAGGTTTTATTTATATAAATTTAGAAAAGCATTTATTAATTTAGAAATGTACTTATTAATTAGGAAATTTAATTTAAAAGCTTTTAAATCATTTTAAAATTGATTAAACATGAATAATTACAAGTGTTAGGTTATTAAAGCTTGTGAATACATGTGTAATGAAATTAAAATATGGTAATGACAAATGTTGTTGAATTGAACAAGCATCATTCTTTTTATTTTCATTTTCTTTAATTTTAATAAATCATAATTTACATTATATAAACATACATTCCTTCTCTTCTATTTCTTTTCTTATGTTCACATTTTCAAAAGCAAGAAACAAACCTGTAAAACCCTTCCCAAACCAGAGAATCCACAAGAATTAAAACACTGAAAACATTTTCAAACTTAAGTTCAAAACTAAACCTTGTAAACATTTTCCAAATCTACAAATCTTCAACCAGAAAGGAATCAAAGCCCTGTAAACAAAGCCTGTAAACATTTCTCAATAACAAATCAAAACCCTGTAATCCTTTTTCTCAAACCTGGAATATCCAAGCATCTTCTCAATAATAACAAAAGTTCAGTTTTCAAATGAGAATCTGATTCAAAAGCATTTCAAGTCTCAAAGTATTTTCTGCTGCAAATTCTAGCATTCCAGTTAATTTTACAAAGCTTTTCAAGTTTCAAAAGAAATCAAAGCAATTCAGTTTTCAAATTTCAATCCAGTTTTCAGGCTCTCTGCTTTTTAAAACAAGTGAGTTGTTAACTCCTCTTTGTTAACGACCTAAGAGATGTACGCGACTTAAGGAGCATAGCGACTTAAGGCAGTTACCGACTTAAGATGTGGACCGACTTAAGGAGCATAGCGACTTAAGGCAGTTACCGACTTAAGATGTGGACCGACTTAAGGAGCATAGCGACTTAAGGCAGATACCGACTTAAGATGTGGACCGACTTAAGAAGTCTAACGACCTAACTACTGAAAGGAGTTAGCGACCTAAGGAGTTAAAAGGACTTACGACCTAACGACTTAACAGGCTACGACCTACCGACCTAAGGAGCTAACGACCTAAGTGGATGAACGACTTAGCGAGCTAAAGCAAAGTGAAGTTATGTTCCATGCCGCATCTCCTAGGTCGCTACCGACCTACGACTTATACTAAGTCGCACGCAACCTATTAACTCATTCAGAAGAAACCAAATGCAATCGAGATGACCCAGGTTACATCCCCTAGGTCGCTGCCGACTTACGACCTACGATCTACCTTGAGTCGTACGCGACCTAGGACTTGGGGGAAAATTCCTATCCAGATTCCACCCTATAAATACAACCCTAGAACCAACATTTGGGGGGACTTTTGGTTGATCATTCTTTGAAGCACCGTTACTCTGCAGAATTCTTAACTCGTCCAACACTTGAAGAACTCCAAACATTCAAGACACTACAACAAGCTTTGAAGGAGATCTTGAATATCCAACATGGATTCAACAAATCTTATCATTGAAGTTTGAGCTACTAGTCTAGAGTGTTTTTGTGATCGAAGTGTATCGTATATTGAAGTGCATTGTATCAACTTGTAACCAAAATCAGCAATAAAGGAATTCAAAGTGGACGTAGGCTTGATCTTAGGCCGAACCACTATAAATCGCTGTCTTTTACTGTTTTCTGCTATTTTGCTGCTTATTTCTTGTTCCCGTATCACGGGTGGTGCTTTCACAACCTTACTACACACACCGAGGTGTTAGCGTTCAACTTTTAGCGTTAACATTTTGGTGCTTTCACTGAGAGAATTGAACTCAGGGCTGTATTCACCATAGCTTCACGAAAGTTTGTTGAAAAAGTTTCCTTTAAGACCTGAAGTCTGTCATACATAATGGCTCCTGGAAGAAAACGCAAATCTATTAGATCTGATGATGCTCACGATAACACTACTACTTCTCCTTCTCCAAGTCAAGCAGCTCCAAGCATCGGAGTGATGCGAGAAGAGTTAGATGCTGCTGTGTCTGGGCTGTATCAGCAAATTGAAACCCAAAATACCCTAATGATGGAAAAGTTAAATGCTTTGCTCAGGGCTAACCAAAGGCCAGTGAATAATGAAGAAAACTTTGCTGATGCTGTTCACAACTCCGAAGGAAGAAATATTCCTCAAGGGGATCTGGTGCGGCCGAAGAGGCACCTCTCCAAGCTGAAGGATCCAAACCATCGCCAGTTCTCCACGAACGTTTGCCCGGACAAACTTCCGAGAAAATGGCCGAAGCCTACTCCGCAAAGTCACTAAACAATGATGAGTATCTCTCCGGCATGATTCGGCAAATAATGAAAGAAAGCATGCAGAGAAATGAATATTAGAGCGACTGGGGATTTGCTCCGACTAAAACTCCATTCATTGAGAGGATCTAAAAGCTGAGTTTCCCAGAAAGTTTGTTCCCCCTACCATTCCTGCTTATCGGGGGACAAGTGACCCGAATCAATTCTTGTACAAATATGATTGGCACATGACCGGCGCCAGAGCAACTGATGAGATTAAATGCCGGTATTTCCCAGTATATTTGGAAGGAGTGGCACTTCTTTGGTTTACCAAGCTCCCCGTTCGATCTGTAGACCAATTTTCCGATTTAACCCGGAAGTTTAAGGAGCAATTCAGACTGTACGCTTCAAAGGCGAAAGACATAATGTCGTTATCTAGTCTCAAGCAGAATCCGGGAGAGTCGATTAAATCCTTCTTGAATCATTTCAACTTAGCTCTGGCGGAAGTCGACAATGCGGAGCCACGGATGATTTTGACTTATCTGATGCGGGCTATCGATAAGTCAAGCGAATTTGGAAAATGGCTGAAAATGAAGGAGCCAAATTCACTCGAGAAATTTTATAAGAAAGCTGATGAGTTCATACGCTTGGAAAATCTTCCGGCACCAATGAAAGTGGTGGCGACAAGAGTGGAGAATAACATTGCTGCTTCGGTTAAGAAAGATTCCGAAGGCCAGAAGAGGGAAAATCATGATGGGAAGAAACAAAAGGATATAAAGAAACCTCGCTTCTTTAAACCCTCAGATTTCACTCCTTTAACCGACACTCCGGAGAATATCTTCTTTGCCACCAAAGATGCTGTGGAGTATCCTAAACCAGCTGAGATAAAACTTGGAAAGAGTGCTATGCAAAATGGAAAATTCTGTCGATTTCATAACCAACCCGGCCATGATACCAATGAATGTCGTCATTTGAAAATCTTGATTGAAGAATTGCTAAGAGAAAATAAACTGCAACAGTATGTTAAGAAAAACAGGAATGAACCAACTTCATCTGTTCAGGGGCAGCAACCCCCTACTCACCCATCTGGATCGGGTGAGGGAACTACCGCACATAAATCTGAAAGGCCTGTCATCAATGTAATTACAGGAGGCCCACACCCAGCAGGAAGAAGCTGGAGTGAGATGGAACGATATGCTCATGCTTTGAAATATACCCCAGCAGAAGAAGATGTTTTCGTTTTAGAAGACGCTGTACCCCTGAAACAGCAGAAAACTTCTAATGATGATGTTGTGTTCAAAGCCAGGGATTCTATGGGTATTGAAGCTCCAACCATAGATCCCTTGGTCATTTCTGCAGGAATTGGGCCAGCTATTGTAAGACGAGTGCTTATCGATTGCGGCGCCTCTTGCAATATACTCTTCAAGAAGACATTTGATCAAATGAAGATCCCAATGACTGACGTTCAAGCTTCATCGCAAAAGATTGTTGGCTTCACTGGAGAACCGCAGCAACCAATTGGAACTGTCGACTTGTTTGTGGAACTTGGAGAAGGACAAAAAAAGATAGTTCGGAGACAAACTTTTGTAATTGTTGATGGATTTTCTGCCTACAATGCCTTCCTGGGCCGGCCAACTTTAGCTGCATTCAAAGCCATTCTCGCCCCATGGTGCTTAACTATGAAATTTCCTACAGATAATGGTGTTGGTGTCATTAAAGGCGATCAAAATGCTAGACGGGAATGTTATCTTATAGAGCTTCGAGAGGCCAGGAAGAGAGAGATGGGAAAAGATGTGGCAGCCCCCCTCCGCATCAAAAACCCAACCTTGTAGAAAATACAGGGTGGTCCCTGCACTGGCGAGCATAGTGGTGCAAGGAGAGAAATGGACCCCAGAAAGGCCAGTGTAGAGGAAAATAGAGTGGTGCCAATGGAAGTAACGGTACCGATACGTGTTGATCTTAAAGACCCAAACAAGGTGCTAAATGTGGGTTCGCAACTCAGTGTGGCAGTCCAGAATATGTTGATATCATTTCTGAAAGCAAATCTAGACGTATTCGCTTGGAGTCACGCCGATATGTGTGGAATATCTCCAGAGATTGCTGTACATACTCTGAATATTGATCCGAAATTCACGCCTGTGAAACAGAAGAAGAGAACCCAAGGTCCAGAAAGGTCAGCAGCGCTAAAGGAAGAAGTAGATCGACTCATGGAGAATGGTTTCATCAAAGAGTCCACTTATCCAAATTGGGTTTCAAATCCGGTACTGGTTAAAAAAGCAAATGGAAAGTGGAGAGTATGCATCGATTTCTCAGACTTAAACAAAGCTTGTCCCAAAGATTGTTTCCCGTTGCCAAGGATTGATCAACTGGTAGATGGAACAGCCGGCCACGAATTGTTGTCTTTTATGGATGCTTATTCCGGGTATAACCAGATTATGATGCATGAGTCTGATCAGGAGGATACGAGCTTCGTCACATATGTTGGTCCTTACTGCTACAAAGTCATGCCCTTCGAATTGAAAAATGCAGGGGCAACATATCAACGGCTTGTTAATGCAATGTTCAAATTGCAGCTTGGGAAAACTATGGAAGTCTATGTCGATGATATGTTGGTGAAATCAAAGAAAGCAGTTGACCATATGAATCACTTAGCAGAAATGTTCGCAATCCTCCGAAGATATGGAATGAAGCTCAACCCTTTGAAATGTTCATTTGGAGTAGAGTCCGGGAAATTCTTGGGATTTATCGTAAGCGCTAGGGGCATTGAAGCTAACCCTGCTCAAATTACTGCTCTGAGAGAAGTCAAAGCCCCTAGGACAAAGAAGGAACTGCAGAGCCTAAATGGGAAAGTTGCTGCTTTAAGTCGGTTCATTTCCAAAGCCACTGATAAATGCATTCCCTTCTTTGACGCTTTAAAGAAAGGAAAGAAAAATTTCGAGTGGACTTTTGAATGCCAGAAAGCTTTCGATGAACTAATCCATCACATGGAAGCGCCTCCAATACTTTCCAAGCCGAACAATGGCGAAGACCTTTTCATATACTTGGCAGTTTCATCTCATGCCCTGAGTGCAGCGTTAGTATGGGAAGATGCGAAAGTTCAGCGCCCGGTCTACTATATCAGCAAAAGATTCACTGGGGCAGAAATGAATTATTCAAAGCTAGAAAAGCTCGCCTACTGTTTACTGATTGCTTCCAGAAAGTTGAGGCCGTATTTTCAAGCTCACCCTATCAAAGTTCTCACTGACCAGCCCCTAAAGCAAGTCCTATTTCGCCCTGAAACTTCGGGCCGTCTTATGAAGTGGAATATTGAACTTAGCCAATATGATATCGCTTATCATCCCCGAAGAGCGATCAATGGACAAGCTTTAGCAGATTTCATCGCAGAGTATACAAATAAGGGTGATAAAGAGGAAGAGATGACAGTGGACATCCCGACCAAATGGAAGTTATATGTTGATGGCTCGAGAAATGATTATTGTTCCGGAGCTGGAGTTGTGCTTGAAACCCCCGAAGGGCGATCATTATGTTACGCATTAAGACTGGAATTTCCTTCTACAAATAATGAAGCAGAATATGAAGCTCTAATTGCTGGATTAAAGATTGCAAAAGAACTAAACATCATAGCATTACAGATCTTCAGTGATTCTCAGCTTATTGTATGTCAAGTCAAGAAGGAGTTTCAAGCTAAAGGAGGAAATCTTCCTGCTTACTTGTCCAAGGCTTCTGAACTTCTCGATGATTTCGATCACTATTCAATAAGCCAAATACCTCGAGAGGAAAATATGAAAGCAGATTCTCTTGCAAAGTATTCAAGCTCCGGAGAAGCTCAGTTATTGGGATTGGTTCCTGTGGAGGTTTTGTCAGCTCCAAGCACTGATGAGATGGATATCGACTGGATCATGGCTGTGTCTCAAGAACAAGAGTCATGGATGACCCCGATCAAAGAATATCTACTCAAAGGCTCCCTACCGGAAAATTCTAAAGAACGCCGAAAGCTGTTAAGAAAAGCATCGAGATATGTAATTCAAGACAGTCGGTTATACAGACGGGGATTCTCAATGCCATTACTCCGATGTGTAACCAAGGAAGAAGCTAAGACAATTTTAGAAGAGATACACGGAGGAGAATGTGGAGACCATTCAGGCGGCCAAACTCTTGCCAAGAAAGTTCTTTGATATGAGTATTTTTGGCCAGATATTAATCGAGATGCTGCCATCTACTCTCGAAAATGCGACAAATGCCAGAGATTTGCAAAAATCCCAAGAGCACCTTCCACCGAACTAACACAGATGGTCAGTCCGTGGCTATTCGCCATTTGGGGGATAGATCTAATTGGACCTTTACCAATTGCCAAGTCGGGAATCAAATATGCTATTGTTGTTGTTGATTATTTCACTAAATGGGCTGAAGCTGAACCTTTGGCCACTATTACCTCTAAAAAGATGATAAATTTTGTAACTTAAAATATCATTTGCAGATATGGTGTGCCACAGAAGATAATCACAGACAACGGTACTCAATTTGAAAGCGAAGAGTTCCAGGACTTTTGCAAGCGATTCAAAATCCGAAAAAGCTTCTCAGCAGTGGCTCATCCGCAGGCAAATGGGCAAGTGGAAGCAGTAAACAAAATTATTAAGTCAACCATCAAAAAGCAGCTTGAAAAAGCAAAGGGTGGATGGGTTGATAAGCTACCACTAGCACTATGGGCATACAGAACAACCCATAAAACTGCGACTGGGCACACTCCATTCTCATTAGCATACGGATCAGAAGCGATGATTCCAGTAGAGCTAGAAGTCCCTTCACACAGGAGAGTTCATTTCAACCAGGCTGAAAATGAAAAATTGCAACTCGAAGCACTTGATTTTCTTGATGAAAGAAGGGAAGAAGCTAGGCTCAAAGTTGCGGCCCATCAGCAAAGGATAGTGAGGCACTTCAATTCTAAAGTCCGTCAACGAAGCTTTGAAGTCGAGGACTTAGTTTTGAAGAGGATCATGACAGCAGTCGGAGTATTTGGACCAAATTGGGAAGGGCCATATGTCATAGGCAATAAACTTCTTGATGGCACATTCAAACTCACAACTATCGAAGGAGATCCAATCCCAAGAGCCTGGAACAGCAATCATTTGCGCCCATATTTTACTTAAAGCTTTGCTTGAAATTGTAAAATGATCATGGATGTATCAATTGTATTGTAAACCATTGTAAAATCAGTGATGATCAATAAAAGAGCTATAAAGTAGATGTAGGCCCAATTCTTGGCCGAACCACTATAAATTCTGTGTTCTTTATTATAATAAAATGCCTGTTTCATTTGGATGTGTAAATACTCTAAATGTATTGCTAAAATATCGATTTAATATTACAGGTCATTAAAACAAAGCCTACCCATCGCAATGCCAAGTGAGCCCCGTAAATCACTCAATAAACGAATTTCAAGCCACAAAAAGTTCCAAATTCAAATCCAACATAAGATGCACTTTACAACAAAAGTTGATGATTTCACCGAAGGGACACTTTTCCAAAGAAAAGGAACCAGACACTTGTTAACTAAATTACGATCGTCTGTATAAACAGACATCTGATTAGATAACTTGCGCATGTCCCATGAAATCACTTAACAGTGAAGTACACTCCATTGGATAGAGCAAACTGCTTGCAAAAGAAAAGAACACGGGCTCGGAGATAGTAACAGGGGACTATTAATGAGCAAACAACAAAGAGACATGGGCGAGCTAATCAAGAAAAGCCCTCTTCGGAGGCACAAGACCTCTTCAGAGGTGCAACTCTTCGGAGGATAAAGACCTCTATGGAGGCACAAGCCCTCTTTGGAGGCACGCCAATAAATGGAAGCGCTCTTCTCAACAAAAAGGTTGGTGGAACCACTGAGGCACAAGGCCTTTGTTAACTAATTGCGATCGTTTGTGCGAACAAACATCCAATTAAATAACTTGCGTCCGCCCTGTGGATCCATTTAACAGTGAGAAAGTAACTTCCAGGCAATCAAATAAAGACCTCTCCGGAGGCACAAGACCTCTTCGGAGGCACAAGACCTCTCCGGAGGCATAAGACCTCTCCTGAGGCACCATAAGCCTTCTTACGAGGCATAAGCCTTCCCCAAAGGCACACACTGCCCTCTTCGGAGGCAGAAGACCTTCCCCAAGGCACACAAGACCTCTCCGGAGGCACAAGACCTCTCCGGAGGCACAAGACCTCTCCGGAGGCACAAGACCTCTTCAGAGGCACGTCCTAGAATGAAATACTCTTCTCAAACAACAAAGTTAACAGAACCACCGGAAAAGCACCTTCACAACATGAAGGCGTAGGGCCCTTGTTAATTGGCTGCGATCGCTTGTACAAACGAACATCCAATCAAGTAGCTTGCGCCCGCTCCGTAGTTCCATTCAACTGCGAGAAAGTAATTTCAAGTGAACACGACAAATATAAAAGAAGAAAGAAAGCCCTCTTCAGAGGCACACTTTAACTCTCAAGGAAGATCTACTTGTTCATCTTGAAAAATTCTTCCCCAAAAATTGAAGTGCTAAGTAAAATCCTCTTTAGAAGTCCACTTTACCGCGTAGGAAAATTCACTTCTCAAAAATATGAAGTGACCATCTCCGAAGGTTGAAGCGTAAAAAACTTCTCCAAAAATGAGACACGCTCCATTAAAGTAGAATAATTGTTCCCTCAAAAATGGAATAGTTATTCTCCAAAAATAAGAGTACAAGTCTCGTCAAAGCAAAAAGATATTGCAATGCACTTGTGGTATAGGGGCAATATCATACAATACAACTACATCAATAAAAGTAGTATTCAAGCGACATACCACAAGCTCATTACAATATCACGCAGAAAAGATGTGGAATAAATGCATTCTCAAACGCAGACAAAAAGTTTGTACAAGTAAAAAGAATCGCTTATTCTACACTAAAATGAGAAATAGATACATTCTTACATACACAAGAATTCGTACAAGTAAAAGAATTATTTTATTCAATACTGTAAAAATTCTTTACATGTGCAGATCTCAAAAAAGCAGGGACCGGTACACGCACAATCTTCGGTCGACACAAGTAAAAAGAAAAATATGGAAGGTAGAGTCCAGCTTATCACTCCTTCTTCCCGCCACCTTTAGTACCCTTGCCCGGTTTGATGACTAGTTTTGGAATCCGGCGTGGACGGGTCGGAGAAGAAGGTGTGGCTGGATCTTCTTCTACTTTATCTTCTCCAGCTGAAGTGCTTTTCTTCTTCTTCCTTATGGTGTGCTTCCCTTTCCTCTTCGAAGAAGACTCACTTCCCGGAGTAATAAGCGC
This sequence comes from Allium fistulosum, assembly GCA_030737815.1. NCBI lineage: Eukaryota > Viridiplantae > Streptophyta > Magnoliopsida > Asparagales > Amaryllidaceae > Allium > Allium fistulosum. The sequence goes on from CM060904.1 coordinate 639,359,547, forward strand.
AGAAAGTTTCGTGTTATCATCAAGAGACTGCTCTGTAGTCTTCTCACTGTCCTCAAGATCTTCCGCCTTCTTCTCTTGAGAAGCGAGTGGATCCTCCAAGCCTTGAAGGGCTTCTATTTGCTCTTCCTGCGAACCCGGCTGGGAAGCAGGAGTGACTTGAAGGGTTGGAGGAGGAACAGCTGGAAGAGGAGAAGTGTGTACAGTTTTCAACACTTCCGCTACAGAAGAAAAGAAGTTAAAATCAGTATTCTCCGAAAAAAGATAAGATATTGGCTCATCAGGGCTTAAGTAGTAAGTAAGAAGTTCATCGATCTCAGTTAAATCAAATGAGCAATCTACTTGACTTGGATCAACGCTGAAGTTACCTGGTAAAGTTGGTTGTCTAACTTCGATCTCATAATCATGCGCTTGGTGCTGTGCTGGCCTTCATCTCCGCCTTCTGAAATTTTGGTTTCAACTTTCGCGAGAGGTGGAGAATGGGAGCTGGAGCCAATGATGTCAATTTCAGCCAAAACCGAAGGACGAGCAGGGGCAGTAAGAAGTATTTCTTTTTCAGAATGCTTCTCTCACGTCGCTTCGGCTCGCGCTCGGGCAAGTTGCTCCTTTCCCTTAACAAGTGCAGCACGGTCATTTTCATCTAAATAAGTTGCTTCAAGATCTGCTTCGGCATAACCGGCACCACCAAGCATATCGATTATTGCCTCCCATACTTCAGCCAAGGTGACTTCATATTCCGGCCCCAAAAACGAGAGACTTCCGCGCTCCAAGATGCTGTGGACGTAAAAGTCGAATAAAGTGGTGTTAATGGTGGCTTTGGTTGCCTCATGAGATTCTTCGGCTGCAGCTTTGCTGGCGACAGCTTCGTCGCGCTCTCTTTTAGCCTTTAACAACTGAGACTGCAGCCTTGTGATTTCCAAGTCTTGGGAGCTAACTTTCTCCCGAAGCTGAGCAGCGTCATCACGATATTTCCCAGTAACGTGCTGCTCTGCTTCAAGTTTCGCTTCAGCCTCTTGCTGAGCAGCATGGGCATCTCGAACTTGCTTTTGGAGCATTTCTTCCTTTTGCGGATAAGAAGTGGAAGAAGTGGCAAGCTCGTTCTTTAGTCTTTCAACTTCGGCTTCAAGTCTCCCATGGTCATCAGCGATGGTCTTCATTTCAGCATCGTGCTGCTTAAAAATTTTCCCATTCTGACTTATCATTCTCCATAGTCAGCATGGCTTCAAGGTTCATGCGATTAACTCTTTGAAGCTCATCAACCAGTTTCTGCCATCCAGACATTCTCTCAATGTCAAGCTTAACAGCATCGAGATTCTTCAGCATGGCCTGCTTGTCAATAGGAACCAAGTCTAAGTCAAAGCGAACTCCTTTTAAACACCAATTTGGAAATCGGTTCTGAAGTGTGGGAGGAGCATCCTTTACTTGATACTGAGGCCTGTTGATAATCGTTTGAATGTTGGATTTCTGAAGAGTAGGAGAATCAGAGGGGATATCAAGAGGAATTGAAGCAGGGGTCTTTTCGGAAATTGCAGATGCGTCGCTATGTTTGATCCGCTTGCTCGGATCATCGACAAGGTGACTCTTTCCCTTATCATCATGAGATTTCCTTTTATGAGAATCATCGCTCCTGTGAGAAGAGTCATATCGTTCATCCCTACTCATGTATTTCTGTTCATGAGCTCTTCTTTCTCGAGCTTTTCTAGCGGCTCTTTCTTCGTCAGTTTCCTGGCGGGAAGGGAGGTAGCGTCTGAAATCATAAGTATCGTGCCCTCCATAACGCCGGAAGTTATCATAATATGAACCGCTCCGCCCCATCGAAGAATCTGAAAATGAAAAAGAGTCAAGTGTTAAAAATCTTCAAAGGAAAGAAGCTGAGTGCATTTAAACGTAAAAAATCCTAAGTGTGTGTGATGTGCAAACTAAGCGCGTCGAATTACAAACCACTCTTTGGTGTGGGAATGGCGACGACTTGTGTAGAAGGTGTCGAGACTTGTTGTAAAGAGGAAGTAGCCTCGACGGCAGGAGAGATAACTTTCGAAGCATCATCTTTGAATAGTTCCTGTGAGGTTATCATCAAATCACTCAACCCCTCAAAAATATCATCGCCGTTATGCCCGGCGGAACTTTCTTATTCAGCTTCTATGACGGTAGCCTCTCCGGAATGATGAGGAGACTCTTCTCCTTCTTCTTCTTCAACAACCGGGGCAAGTGCAAATTTGCCAGATGACCCCGCAATGTCAATAGAAGTAGAACACTTCACCAGTAAAGCCTCAGTGGTAGGTTCTTTCGATGTAAGTTCTTCAGCAAAAGCTGGGGCATCAGATGTCTGTGCTGGAGAATCAGAGACTTCATGAGGCTGAGTAGAACGGGAAGAGTGTAGAAGTCCGAATTGATGTAAGAACTTGTCTGTCAACAGAAATTGGATACTCCTCTCCTCAACTCGCACGGCCATGAGCCTCTCAAAAGTTGGTTTGTGACCAGGATCCCTAGAAGAAGGAGGAAGCGCTGAAAAGAAAAGAGCAAAGTTAACGCTTGACAACTCGGGCTTCGAAAAGTTCGGAAAGATAAGAAACAGAGATAAATGATCTTACTTCCTACTCTCCAGATAGCGTAAAATCCCGGAGTACAGCGAACATAGAAAAACTGACTCAGAAACCCATGAACACTGTCAGGAAGACCAATGATCAGTTTGCAGTTCCTAGCACTTCTCACAAGTGTGATGGAAGGATGGTCTTTAATTTTGGCAAACGAGCACAGATAACAAACTTCGTCAAAGCTCGAAAGACGATCCAGCGTCCTCCTAAATAGCACACATAGTCCCATCAGGATGGTGTAGCCATTGGGATGCAACTGAAAGGGAGAAATAGACAGTCAAAGAAGAAGCTGCTGAAGGAAATCGTTAAAGGGAGGAATGGCTCCGTTCATGCACATTTGGCGATTAACGGCAACAAAACCGTGGGGTGGTATGTCAGCGGTGTCGTTTTTCTCAGGCAGTATGGCATCAGCTTCAGCAATCCCGAACTGAGTACACAGTTGGCGGAAAGCTTTATATGATAGTGTGGTCGAAATTCTTTCTGGAGGATTAGTTAATGGAGTAGGAATAGGAACCGCCTCTCCAGCTTGAACTGTTACTTCTTCTTGTTGAGAAGACATTCTACACAATCAACTGGATGTTCAAATGTGAAGGTGCACATTTCCTAAAAAGTGTGAAGTGTTGTGCAGAACTAATTTTTTTTTTTGAAAAAGGGTTCAAACTTTTCTATTAAGAATATAAAACAAGTCCAACAAAACAAAAGAACAATAGCCATTACCAGGCCCAAAGACAATACAAAACACTCAAACAATACTATACTAGTTGAGCCCGTACAAATACATCCCAACACCCATTAGCAGGCCCAAGGACTGGAAGCCTCCAAAAAGTTCCAAACACTTCTCGTAAAAGAAAAAGGCAATATGACACCTTCATTCTCTTCATAACTCAACTCTTTCCAAAACAGCCTCGTGAGAAACAATAATGGCTGCCATCAAGGAGAAAAACTCCTCCTTTTACTTCCGTGGCGACGAAACAACAGCGAACTCTCTAAAACAAACAGCTGAAACTCGGACTACAATCCCTTCCAGCAACACATGAGTAAGTATACTATCTGAATTGACTTCTACTTTGTTCCTTAAACTTCAGACTAACGAAGTTTTTTATGAGACCAGGACAGGGATGCTGAAAAAACTCTTAACAGCCTTCAACATACACTTAGCAGTTCAGATCTGAGATTCAACACAGATCTGAGAATTTTGCAAGACCATAGGAACATCAGCACTTCCTCAAGACGTCACTAAGCAAGATAAGTTTTTGATAAAGCTTCTTTTGTCCTCATTAGAGTTGATTCCTTTGAAACTTCTCATCTGTCGATAATAAATCAATGTCTTATTATCCAGGATGAAACCACAGACATTTTGAGCCACCTACAGATCAATAAACTTAATAGCTACTGATTAGTTATGGATGCAAGACAATTATAATGTAATTTAGAGAGGGAGAGAAAAAGCATTGTAAAATAAAACAGGTACTCGAAATCTGGAGCCAGAAAACATAGGAACAGGAATGTGGCAAAGGAAACAGAAATTATGATTATATCCCCAATTCAGCGTTGGGAGGTAAAACCCCATTTCAAAGCTATTTCAGAGTTCATGCCAGTGATGTTCTTGAAATATTTTGATTTTGCCATTCTGATGTTCATAGTTTGGAAAATTTTTAAGCAAACCTTCGACCCATCAGTAAAACGATTCTGGAAAATCCTTTCATTTCTTTCTTTCCAAATATGCCAGACGCAAACTGAAAGTGAAAGTTGAAACAAATCTGACTTGAAATTTTGTGAGCTAGATATAGAAACTATTTTCAGTAAATCCTCCTTCAAAATAAAAGAAAATGAACTCTTCGGCTTAACGAAAAACTTTTTACAACTCCAAAGCCAGATCTTTTCTGTAAAGTCACATTGAAAAAATAGATGGTCTATATTTTCAATGTGACTATTACAGAACATACAATTCTGATCCACCACCATCTGCTTCTGAATTAATCTTTCTTTTGTCAAGAGAAAATCATTTATGGCTTTAAAAAGGCATACCGCCATTTTAGGAACATGAATTTTGTTCCAGACCATAGACGCCCAAAACTTAGTATCAAACCTGGTTCGAACCGAGTTCCAGACTTTTTTAAACTGATATTGCCCATCCTTAGAGCACTTCCAAGACCAGAAATCCCTCTCTTTGTTATTGTGAATCTTGACATCTTCAATTTCAGTCTGGATTTGAAATAAAAAGCTATACAAGTCCCACTTCCATTCACCATTTCTTAAAATCCTGCTAAGCGTCAAATTTTCTGTACCTGTTCTAAAAGCAGTATCCCTACCAATGCGTTCCATAATAGAACTCCCATTTAACCAAGGATCAAACTATAACGAAGTAGTTTTGCCGTCTACAATGTTAAGGGAAAGGCAATTCAAGGCTTCGTGTCTATTCTTTAAAATAAATTTCCACACTCCAGAGTCATCCGAACGCTGGTTAGTATCCCAGAAACTTTTAAGCCCCATATATTTACCATGCATGAATACCGCCCAACTACCTTCTAAGTTGATAATTTTCCAAATCAATTTGATATATAGCGCTTTGTTCATCTCTTCTAAGTTTCTCAGACCCATACCTCCTTCTTCTTTTTGTCTACTTAAGACCTCCCAAGGGATCTTACTACTGCGACTTTTCCAAAGAAAATTTAATATCATATGTTTAATCTTTTGAATAGTAGCAACAGGAAGATAGAAACATTGCATCCAAAATTGTATTATAGGATATATGGTAGATTTTATAAGTTCCAGTCTCCCTGCTAAGCTCAACATTTTAGTTTCCCATCTGCCAATCCTAACTTTGATCTTCTCTATTAAAGGAGAACAATCCTTATCCCTCAAATTAGCACTTGACAGAGGAATACCCAAATACCTTATAGGAAGGGTTGATTGTTGAATGTTGAGGATCGAACAGATGTCTGTGCAGCAATCAACCCCTTGCCCAAAAAAGATGTTAGATTTCTCAGCACTTAACTCCAAACCAGTAACCCTTTTCAAGGTTTTAAAAACTTCATTAATAGCATTCGCAGTTTGCACATTGGCTTTAGTAAAAAGAATGATCTTGTCTGCGTAAATCAAATGAGTCAATTTGTTACCAAAGTCTGTAACTGGAGAGATCAGACCACCCCTAACTTTTTCCTCCATTAGTAGCGTAAAGTATTCCATAACCAGGGAAAAAAGGATAGGGGAAAGCGGGTCTCCTTGTCTGAGACCATTAGAACCTTTAAAGTAACTGTGCGCTTCTCCATTAACAATGATAGAGAAAACTGGGGACTTTATAAGGTTACCAATAATTTTAATCCATTTATCTGTAAAACCCAAGCTTCTTAACATATGAATAACAAAATCTCTATTAATCGAATCATATGCTTTCTTTAAATCAACTTTAATACACATGTATTTATTATCCTTTCTTCCGAGACCTCTAATTAATTCATGAGCTAACAAAATACCATCCCCTATTGATCTACCTTTGATAAATGTCGTCTGGTTATGGGATACCAACTTATCCAAAAAAGGACCCAGTCTATTACACAGGATTTTGGAGAAAACCTTGTATAAAGTGTTACAGCAGGCAATAGGTCTGAAATCTTGAATACAGGAGGAATGATCTTTTTTTGGAATCAAATGAATAAACGTGTGATTCCATTCTTTAATGATTAGACCCTTTTGAAAAATATCATTTAAAGCTTTATGAATAATATCTTTCGAAAGATTCCAATGAGTCTTGAAAAACAACGAGTTGAAACCATCCGGTCCTGGAGAAACAGAATCTTTAATATCCCACAAGGCATTTTTGATTTCTTCTAAAGAGAAACTCTCATTTAAAAAGTTAGCCCCAAACTCAGATATAACCATTTTGCAAATAACTTTTAGGAAAATGATCACATAAGGGTTGATTATAAGTTTGCTTGAAAAAATCAATAGCCGCTTCGACAAACTTATTTTCCGATACCACCTTACCGTCAACATTTAAGTTTGTCAAACGGTTTCTACTTCTTCTGTTAGACATTTTAGCATAGAAAAAAGAAGATCCCTCATCACCCATCATCAGCCAGTCACATTTAGCCTTTTGTTTGGCAACCATGAATTCTTTTTTTAGTGCTAAATCCAAATTAATCTTAGCATTTTGAAATTCCAAAGCTAAGTTGTGATCATTAGAATTTTCTAAAAGTTTCTGAAGACTAGAGCATTTCTCTCTCAGAACATTCACCTCTTGTTTGATATTACGAGAATTAGCACTCCATCTCTTGAGTTCTCTCTTAATATTTTTAGAATATTAATAACTTGAAACAAAGGTCTGTCGATGTGGTTGATAACCCAGAGTTTCTCAACCAGTGGAAAGTATTGATCGCATAAAGACCAATGATTCATGTATCTAAAAGGGCTATTCTTAACCCTAGGGTTAGAGGTAAACGAGATGAGAATAGCATTATGATCACTCACCGTAGGAGGTAAGAATTCAACAGATAGATCAGGGAATAAGTTAATCCAGTCTAGGTTTGCAAACACCCTGTCAATTTTAGAGAATATATTTCGACACGGACCCGACCACCAAGAAAATTCATAACCTTTAATATTAATCTCATTAAGACTAGTATATAGAGCCATTTCATCTAATTCAAACAAATTATTAAAAGTTACTGGATTACCTCCCTGTCTTTCTGAGGATCTACGGATGCAGTTGAAATCCCCAAGGACCATCCATGGCCTATAAATATTTATAGCATCCTCCTGCAGGTTCTTCCATAATCTTTTCCTTAATTCAACAAAATTTTGGGCATAGACAAAGGTCAAATTACATCTAAATTTCGAGGAGTTGATCAGTTCAATGGTAATGTGTTGATCACTCATACTTATAAAATTGAAACCCCAAGCTTTTCCGTCTATAAGAACCATAATCCTGCATTTATAATAGCATGATATATTACTTATTATTTTCCATCCATCTTCCAGCGTTTTTTCCAACTTCAAAATCTCTGGAAACAACAATTTATTTTCCAGAATACCAAAACAGCTAATTTTGAACTTGTCTATAACTTTCCTCACTTCTCCCATTCTGTTAGGGTTGTGAAACCCTCTAACGTTCCAACAGGCCACTGACATTATAAAACCTTATTATTTCGGGTCCTCAATAATCTACTACTCGAGGACTTCCCATTGTCTTCAGAAGGAATACCTAACATCTGAACCCACTTGGGATTCTTACGGACCAACTTATCCTTCTGAATATTATCAAACTCTATATCTTGAGGCTTCGGAAGAAGCTGTTCTTCCATCTCCTCCTGAACTGTGTCAACATTATCATAACTATTTTGTTCCTCTGTCACTTTAGTTGTTCCTATGTCCTGATCCAGATTCTCTTGTACCTGTAATAAAAAACAATGATCAGTACCTCTCCTAAAATTAACATTATTATAAGTTCCATCATCAATAACTAAATCAGTAGAAGTTAAGGATATTGGAATAGAATTGTGATCCGATGATGACAAAGGGCGTTTGAGAATAGATATGTGAGTCGATGGTGATCTTGGAGGAGATGTTCTCAGATCTATGGCTCCCGGGGTAGTTGGAGAAGCAGGAATGAATGGCTCCCTGGCTCCTTGATCAGGAGGACCTTCTGACCTGGCCAGAGGAACATTGGAGCAATCTTCACTGACTCCTGTTTCGGTAGTAGTAGCATGATCTGACTCTGTAACTTCTGAAATTGCCCCCTCACCCCGCTCTACTGAGGATACAACTTTTCCCAAATTCTGTTCCTGAGGTGAAATAACTATTACATTTGTAGGTTTTTCCCTTTCTTCTAGGACTTCCGTCACTACATCTTTACAGGGGACATCCGTCCCTACATCATTCTTGGCTCCGTTATCAGAATTATCAATAATAGAGGGACCTCCAGCATTGATCTCCTTATCAGGAATAATTGAAAACTCAATTCCACAATCAGCTAAACCAGGCTTATTTGAGATGGCAGCTTGGGTCTCTTTAGGGACCCAGGACTTAGTCATTGGACATTCATCAGATATATGTCCGAAACACACACACTTGCCACAGATGGGAGGAGGGTTTTCATATTCTACTTCCTGAAAGAAACTCCTCCCATTCTCGTCCCTACCTTCAATGGAGTTAGGCATTCCATATTTAACATTAACCTCAACCAAAACTCTGGCAAAGGCTAGTCTAGATTTATTTTTTGTAGCCTCATCCATCTTAATAGGAACTCCTATGGTACTAGTTAGAGCGCTAATGGCCTTATTGCCCCATAATTTAAAACTTAAACCAGGAAGTCTAACCCACATAGGCAAAGAAGTAAGGAGATCTCTATCAGTTCTCATATCTGGGGACAATCTCTTCATAATAATCAGGTTCCGGTCCATAAACCAAGGACCTGATTTTAAAATCTTATTGCAGTCCTCCTCCAAACCAAATCTCACTACGAAAAAGCCATTGTTCCTAGAATGGACAGAAAACGGCTTCTTAGTTACCCAGACCCTATTGGCATATCCCTCAAACGTCCGGAGCCATGGTTTATACCCAACCACATACAGCAAAATGCATAAATCCCAACCTCCCTCCGCTTCTTTGATCGCTTCATCAGAAAGGGAACCTATCCTTTTACCATCCGCTACTGTAGGCTCTATAAACTCCAGATCCAGGTTACCTAAATCGCCAACCGTTCCTTCTTTCACTGCCTCACTGTACGAAAATTTCTTTGCATTCTCCGAAACAGTGAAAATGATTTTAGAATTACCTCCTGACATCGCAACTTTCTGCTTAGGAAATTTTGGTTTGACTGTCCGCCCAGCATGATCCGAAAGCACCCTCCTACCCTCAGTTCTTCCTGTTCTGCTCGTTCTTTGCCCCCCCAGAGTAAGCCTCTGATCAGGACCCGAAGGAATTGGCGCCTTGCCCCTTTTCCTTCTCACCTCCTCCCAACCTTCCGCATCCCGCAAAGATCCCATGATTCCAGTTATGAGGAGATAGAAGTGAAGATCGGAAATAAGAAAATAACGGAGAAAATTAAGAAAACTAGGAAGAAACGAAAGAAAAAAAAGGAGAAAAGGGAAGAACCCTAATCTCCAGATCTAGATCTGGAAGCTGCCATGGATATGTAGTTTGAAAAATTATTAAGCAAAATGCTAAAAATTTTCCACTGTGTGCAGAACTAATTAAAATAGAAAGAAAACATAACTGGAATTAAACTAGTTGACAATTGGTCGATTGCTAGATTTCAGGACTTGTTAATCTAAAATTCAAGTGCAGTGTTAATGCAAAAAAATCAGCTTCAGTCAACTATTATAGTTTTTCTTTAATACTTCACTTGAATTGGTTAGTTTACAGCATTTCGTTCACGCAGTTCATTTAAGTTGATTTTTCTTTATCGACTAATCTGTCATTTGATGTGGGCAGTCAATGGCAGTATATTCGTCCCAGTTTTCTACAAATGTTACGTTTAACAGGTTGTTAGCTTACAAGTTAATGTGATCTGTAGAAAAGTTCAGACAGTTCAAAGTTCAAACAATTCAAAATTTAGGCAGTTCAATGTGCTAGCTCGTCCACAACCTAAAGAATATGCTGCAAGTTAAGTTAAATCGTTGGTTCTCTAAGTCATTGATTCTTTAAGTCGTGAGGCATAGTAAGGAGAAAAGGTCTCAAGTCAGAATGATACAACCGGCCAAGTCCTAGGTCGTTGCCGACCTACGACCTACTCTAGGTCGTTCACGACTTAGCACCTATGTCGTTGAGAGTTAAGTCTCGTGGTTCTTGTTCAAATTTCCAAGGCCTTAGGTCGTTCGTTTTTCCCCGATGCATCAGTTCGCCTAACTCCTAACTCCTAACCCGTTAATCCGTTAGCCTCTCCATTAACAAAAGCCCTCATCTTCCCATGCCATTGAATCACCCCGAAATCACCACAAATCTAATGCACTGCCATTCCATCACAAACCACGAATCAGTTAACCTGAAGCACTGTAACCCATCGCCTTCTCTCAAATCGTCTAAAGCGACATCGAACCATCTCAAGTCCGTCAACAATCGATGTAACAAGATCCGAGATGAAACATGGCGTAAGGAGGTAGGTCAGAAATGGGGAAATGGAGTTCGTGAATCAATGATAATCGAGGAATGGATAACAAGCGAATCCACTTACGTGATAAGAAAATGAGGATGATCGGCAACCGGCTGGTTTAAGTCGTCTTTGGGAAGCTTGAGAATTCGTTAATGGTGGATTCAAACAGGAGAACATATGAGGAGAAGGAGGAATGACTAAGCTATTTATATCCTGGGGCAGTAAAATGCGAATCGGCACGTACGATCTAGTTCCCTCGATAGGTCGCTTATGACCAAACAACTCATCTGAGCACGAGTTAAGGAGATCGAAGCACACGACCTACGACCTACGACCTAGGCGTGTACTTCGAGGGGAAAATGTTAACTCCTCTTCGTTAACGACCTAAGAGATGTACGCGACTTAAGGAGCATAGCAACTTAAGGCAGTTACCGACTTAAGATGTGGACCGACTTAAGGAGCATAGCGACTTAAGGCAGTTACCGACTTAAGATGTGAACCGACTTAAGGAGCATAGCGACTTAAGGCAGATACCGACTTAAGATGTGGACCGACTTAAGAAGTCTAACGACCTAACTACTGAAAGGAGTTAGCGATCTAAGGAGTTAAAAGGACTTACGACCTAACGACTTAACAGGCTACGACCTACCGACCTAAGGAGCTAACGACCTAAGTGGATGAACGAATTAACGAGCTAAAGCAAAGTGAAGTTATGTTCCATGCCGCATCTCCTAGGTCGCTACCGACCTACGACTTATACTAAGTCGCACGCGACCTATTAACTCATTCAGAAGAAACCAAATGCAATCGAGATGACCCAGGTTACATGCCCTAGGTTGCTGCCGACTTACGACCTACGATCTACCTTAAGTCGTACGCGACCTAGGACTTGGGGGAAAATTCCTATCCAGATTCCACCCTATAAACACAACCCTAGAATCAACATTTGGGGGGACTTTTGGCTAATCATTCTTTGAAGCGCCGTTACTCTGCAGAATTCTTAACTCGTCCAACACTTGAAGAACTCCAAACATTCAAGACACTACAACAAGCTTTGAAGGAGATCTTGCATATCCAACATGGATTCAACAAATCTTATCATTGAAGTTTGAGCTACTAGTCTAGAGTGTTTTTGTGATCGAAGTGTATCGTATATTGAAGTGCATTGTATCAACTTGTAACCAAAATCAGCAATAAAGGAATTCAAAGTGGACGTAGGCTTGATCTTATGCCGAACCACTATAAAATCGCTGTCTTTTAATGTTTTCTGCTATTTTACTGCTTATTTCTTGTTCCTGTATCATGGGTGGTGCTTTCACAACCTTACTACACACACCGGGGTGTTAGCGTTCAACTTTTAGCATTAACATGAGTAAACAATCTATATAAAAGCTTTAACTTGTTCTAATTTGCCGCATATGATGGATATATGAATTAATGTGATGATAGTTGCTTGCATGAATGTAAATTATGCTTGTATGTTCATAAATATGAATCTGTTAAGTAGACATGCCTGTGTGTGTATATATATATATATATATATATATATATAAGTACCTTCTATTGTTTTACAGTTTCAAAAAAAAATTCAAAAATCATCTGCTCTTCCTCAAACCTTCTATAGCTTACAATGTTTAGACAAAGTATGTCTGTATTAGCAAGATTTAAATACTAAAAATATATTTAAGTATAATAGGTTTAAATATTATTTTGGAAATTAAGAAAACAGTGGAAACTTTGAAAATATGTTAAATTTAAATATGTTAATTCTTTGATTTAGGTTTATAATCCAAATCAACTTTGAAAACTAGGATTTTTAATAGTTAAATCATAATTTTTAAGTTTGTATTGAATTAGATATTCAAGGTTGATCAGAATGTGGGTTTTGGGTCTTTTTGATGATCGGTGAGTTTGGATGGACGGGATCGCTGTTGGAGGTGGCGTGGAAGTTGGCGAGTCTGGAAAAAAATGGTAGGAGGCTCTATCATTCACCGTGGCATCGGCACTAGGTCGGAGTAGGGTTTTAGCTCTGGGTTTGGTCGAGGTTGGTAATGAGGTTGCTGCATCGCCACTGGAGCATCGGACTCGATAGGGTGTGGGGGAAATGAAGTGTGGTCTTCGGTGAACCTATAGGCGAAGTTTCTTGGATAATGGTGGTCGGAGGCGTCGAGACGAGGAGGTTTACTGGCGATTGGTTTAGTTCCTGTTTGATCGTAGTAGCTCGATTTCGATTTTTGATTCATGATGAGGTCTTGGTGGTCTGGATCGAAGGTTCGGGTGGTCGTCGATGTGTGGGAGGTTTCGGCGATGATCGAAAAGGCTTCGATGATCGGTGCATGTGCACGGCGAGGCTGGGTCGTCAGAGTTTTGGAGATGGTAGTGTATCTCGGGTTGGGTCTCGAGAAAGTTAGGTCATGGCTCGAGTAGGGATTCGAGTCATTCGTGAGTGTTAACTTGTAAACAGATAAGTTAACAGTTTTAAAATTTTAAACTAAATCAAGTTTTTAAAAAGGGTTTTAAACCAGGTTTTTGAATTTTAAAAATTTAAAATTTGTTTAAACTTTTCTTATATAAATTACTTTATATATAATAATTGTTTTCCTTAACATTTGATTTAGAAGTTTTGAAATTTGTTTAATTTAAATTTTGTTAAGTAAAATTTAAAGTTATTTTAAAACTTAAGTTAGAAATGAAATTTTAAAGGTTTTTATAAAAGCAAGTTTTTAAATTTAAATTGAAATTAGTTTTAAAACTATTACTTGACAATGTTAAAGCATTTAAAGGAAGTTATGTTTTGTTAACTTTAATTTATCAAGTTAAATGATATTTTATTTCAAAACTTAATTAAATGATTTAATTAAGGAAGAATTATAAAGATAAAATGTTTTATAATATAATGATAATTATGTCATTTATTAAGCTAATGGTTTACCTTAAAAGCTAATTAAGGTTTTATTTGATTTGAGGTTAATTAAGTTTAATTAAGAAATTTAAGTAAAAATTAATTAATTTAATTAATTAATAATAAAGGATTAATTAAGTAATTAATTAAGAGTAATTAATTAATTTAATTAACAAATGATTAAAAATTAATTAATTAAGTAATTAGAGGTTAATTAATTAATAATTAAGAATTTATTAATTAGTAATTAAGGATTAATAAACTGTTAATTAAGGATTAATTAACTAGTAATTAAGAAGTACTTAATTTGTAATTAAGTTTTATTAATTAATTATTTGGGTTTATTAATTAATAATTAAAGGATAATTAATCTGTAATTAAGGATTAATTAATTGATTAAACAAATTGGTAATGAAGGATTGATCAACTGGAAATTAAGGATTAATTAAATTTGTTATTAAGGAATATTAATTAATAATTGAGGGTTATTAATTAATAGTTAAAGAATAATTAATCTGTAATTAAAGATTAATTAATTTGTTAATAAGGTAATTAAGGGATGAATTACCCAATTATAATTAATAAAATGAATGTGATTAATTTAAGTTAATTTATTTAATAATTAATTAAAGATAATCATTTGGTGATTGATTAAGTATAAATACTTAATGAGATTAATATAATTACTTAGTGTAAGTAATTAATGTATAATTACTGGATGTAATTAATTAAAGAGAAATTACTTAATGGGAAGTAATTAAAGGATAATTACTTATTAGAAGTAATTAAGGATTAATTACTTGGTGTAATTAATTAAAGAATTAATATAATTAATTAAGAAGTTAATTAAAGTAATGTAAGTTAATAAGAATAGTTATTTACTGAATAAGATTAATCAAGATTGATTAATGAATTTGATTTATTTAAGATTAATTATTAAATGTAATTAATTAGAAGAATACTTAATTAATAAAAGAAATTAGAGGATCATTAATGAATGTAATTAATTAGAGTAATTCAAGGTTAATTACTGTAAATGGTTAAGGATAATTAATTTGTGAAATTAATTAAAGGATAATTACTTTATGTAATTGAAGAATAATTAATCAAAGATGATTAATTAAGATGGATATTTAAAGGATGATTAATTAATTAAATGGTTTGTAATTAATTAATGGTTGATTAAGCAAGGTTAGGTAATTAATTCTTAAGTAATTAATTTAATTTAAGTTAATTAAATTCTTAAGTAAATAATTTTATTTAAGTTAATTAAATTAATTATAATATGGATTAATAATTCTTGCTTGTAGATGATTGTTTGTGTAGAATGTCTGGATTGGTTTATATCTATTGGATGATATTCTGTGATATTCTATGATGTGATATTGGATATATCTGTGATAAATGTGTGATATTTATCTGAGATGAATGCTGTGTGAATTCAAGTATTGAATTGAATTGAATTGTTTAAACCTTAAACAACTTGACCTTTAAGAAACGTTTGGATTTCGATGAGACCGGGATCGGGTATCAAATTTGATTATCCGAAAACCACATCGATCCAAGTTAAACGATAGGTCATGACATCTCAAAGTGAAGATCGAGATGGAATTTCAGAGTGCAAGGGTTATTAGTCGTTAACTCTGAGGGTGATTCCAAAATGAGTGTAACGAGATAATGCCTTCGAATTCGTTCGAACCCGGAACGAACTTGTATGGATTGAATGCTTTCAGAACATCGTCAGGTGGATGATGAGCATTCTAAGATAGATGTGTTCTATAAATGTAATCATAGCCTCAAGCCTCATCAACCGGGAATGGCTAAAACAGGGGAGGTACAGCAAGGCTAAGTGAGTCGCGCTCAAGTAGGACGAGATTTACCCCTGTCTAGAGGTCCCTTTTTATTTCGGCTTAGTGGGCAGTTGGTATGCAGCCAACTGTGGGGTTGTCTTGTTCGGGACTGTCCAGTAAGGGATGGTTTCAGCCTTGTGTTGCAAGGGATTTAGGGTGGATCCTCGATACGGTGATCTAGGCCACATACTATGACGGGCGGTACCCTAGTAGCTCTGCCATTGTATGGAATCCAATCTCCAATAAGCGCCATACGTTTTGATTGTGCCCAACTATGTTGGAACGTGAGATGTAAGCATTCCAGCTATTTCTGTAATTTAGTTGAAACCCTAGACCCTATTATAATATCAATGGATTTCCTATCAAATGTTTGGTTATCATAAGGTAAAAACTTTTCCATGTTTATGTGTGGGGAGTCTTACGAGATACCTTTTGTTTTCAAACGTTTTTTCAAAGTTAAGCAACTTTAACCCATTTACTCACACCAGACCCATGTCTGACCCGGAGTTTATTTCTGTTTTTCTTAAACTCTTGGGTACTCAAATTTTTTACGAGTTGCTAAGGATTCAGGTTAGCTTTGACGAATTCTTGAGGAGATTTGGAGCAGGAGGCTTCCACGTGTAGATATATTATGGTTCCGATGTGCTAGTGTTTGTGTCTATATCTGTGATGTCTTGAGTTGTATGATAGACAGGTTTTTTAACTGTCTAATGTATTGTGATAAAGCTATGTAACTCTAATAGATGTTGTATATTATGTAATAACTTATGTGATTAATATATTTTATTCGTTCCACTGTGAGATTCTGATATTTTTTAGTTCTTTCTTTTCTATCTTTTCTCTTCTCTTTCCCTTTCTTTCTTATCGATGATGCGTCTTCCTGTGGAATGAAAGGCGGGTCGTCACAGTTTGTATCAGAGCGCTAGGTTGAGTGAATACCTAAGCTTTGGAGTGATTTCTTTCTTGAGAGAGCGTACTTGTAATTTTGATATATATATATATATATATATATATATTTCTACCTATTTGTTGGGTTACCTGTTCAGGTTTTCCAATATGAGTTCTAAAGGTAGATGGGGTAGTGGTGTGTGTAACATGACTACTTCCAATGGAAGAAGTCCAAGTGTTGAGTTTGGAAGAGTATCTGTTGAGGCTGTAGACCCAATACTGCCTCGAGCGAGTTTTGCAGTGGTGTAAGGATTTCACCAATCTCTGAAGGAAACCTTTTTAAAGGTTCAGAGTTCATCCTTGAAGTGAAAGCTTGGTTGCGCTCGTGTGAGCGGATTTTCAAGAGTTTGGATCTGTTGGATAAGCAGAAGCGAGTGATGGTCTCTTGGCAACTTCAGGAAGGATCAGCTATGTGGTGAGACGCAGTGACTATGAATGTTTCCGAAGATGTTTCTTTTGGAGCAAGTTTAAGGAAGTGTGTCAGCATCGCTGATGAGCCTGGGTTCAGCAGGGTGTTTGTGTTTGGTTTGAGGCCCGAGTTTTTGAGGAGATGTCTGCCCATCCCAAGAATCTATGTAGGATTGGATGATATCGTTTTGAGGATCGAAGAGCTTATGGATAAGAAGTCTTTGGCATCTGTGGCAGCAGTGCATCTCGGAAGTGTTTTGTGTGCCAGCAGGAAGATCTTTTGGCTTAGCAGTGTTCTAGAGGTGAAGTTTAGAAGCAGCAGAGTGGATCCATTTCTTCGATGGATTGGTTAGTCAGGCAT
This sequence comes from Allium fistulosum, assembly GCA_030737815.1. Classification (NCBI taxonomy): domain Eukaryota; kingdom Viridiplantae; phylum Streptophyta; class Magnoliopsida; order Asparagales; family Amaryllidaceae; genus Allium; species Allium fistulosum. The sequence continues at coordinate 639,376,699 of CM060904.1, forward strand.
AAGCTGTTCTGATTGGTAAAGAGAGAACAGTATCCTTGGAAATTGGTCTAGGTAAGATCGCAAAAGTGACTTGCGATAGTTGAGTGTTCTCTTGGGTAATTTTATTTTGCTTGAGATCGAGGCATCTCTAGGGATTGTAGGAGTTTTAGAAGTTGTCTGAGATTTTTCCGGATGTCTTCGTAGAAGTCAGAGGTTTGTCCGCATTGGGGATTGAGTTCCGTATCGACTTGGTTCCTGGAGCTATACCGGTGGTTCAGCTAAGTAGAAGGATGTCTCCTAGAGAGAGGATTTGGTGAAGCAGCTCAAGATTTCGTGGAACTTCTGAGTTTTCTCTTTATGCATCTGAGAAACCGTGTTTTTCGGGATGTGTCGAACTAGTTTGTGCTCGTGTTCATCGACGGCATTCTCATCTACTCCGGATCAGAGTTGCGCAGCGGAAGCAAGGTGGCAGCTGTTCTACAGTGGAAGCAACCGAAAGTTGCAGTGTTTTGGATTAGAGGGTTTCTACAGGAAGTTTTTCAGGATCTGAAGGCAAAATTTGCAAGTGCACCTGTTTTGTCTTTTCCGTATAGGAGAAGTAAGTGTGAAGTCTACTGATGATTGTGAAGTAGAGTTTGTGTTCTTATTTCGGTAGATCTTGAGAGGATCATTTTGTTGGGTTGTTTTTGATCCAGTTTGTTTCAAGAAGCATCTGTGAAGGTTGGGCTAATCAAGGAAGGATGAAGGCAGACCAGGATCGTCAGAAGAGTTTTGTGGTTAAGAGACAAAGGAATTTGGAATTCAAAGTTGGAGATTTGGATTCTCTGGTCAAAGGAACAATCAGATTTGGTAAGACTGGGAGGCTAGCTCCGAAGTGTATTGGATCTTTCTGTATTCTTATAAGGGTTAGTGTTTTGATCTTCAGGGTTGAATTTGCCAGTTTGGAAGACTGGGATTCAATGTATTTCACGTATCTCTGAGGGAGTACGTGGTTGATCCATCACTGGTTGTGGAACCAGCAGTTCAGGAGGATTTGGTAGTTGAGCAAGTCTTGACTGTGGTCAGATATCTTGTGTAGATTGTAGATCTAGATGAGTAGGAGCTCAGAAGCTTAGTGATGTAGCTAGTTTGGATTCAGTAGAGCGAGTATTCCAGTATCTGTACCTGGGAAACTCTGGTTAGTTTTAGGTAGCTTATCCGGAATTGTGTCCGGATAGCTAGTATTGTTTGTTTGGATGAAATTGTTTGTTTGGTTGTTTGTGTATAGCTGATATGTATGTTTGAAATTGTTGAAATAAAATAAAAGCTTTTGGATTATCTTTTATTTTAAATTTCGAGGACGAAATTCTTTTAAGGGGGAAGGAATGTGATATCCCGGAATTTCAAGCAATTTAAAATGTGATAGTCTCCTTAATTTATTATTTAAAATTGGTAAAATTGTTATTTCAAACAATAATAATGATGTGTTGTTTTTAAATATAGATATAAATAAGATTTTAAAATAGAATTATTATTTACAAAATTTAATTTTTGTTTGTTTAAATTAATACATATATTTATTTGAGTTGATTTTAAATTGGGTTTTTAAATTTGAAATTGAATTTGAATATTGGATTTAAATTTGAATCTTTAAAGATATATATTTTAAAAATATTTTGGATATAAAAATATATGAATAAGTTTTTTATTAGAATAAGATTTGTTTTATATTATTTTTTCCTTAAAGAATTTTATTTATACAAATTAAGAGAGTATTTATTTAATAGTAAATAAATACAAAAGTTTTATATCAACATTTAAAAATGAATTAAATATATCTTATATGATTTTATTTAAAATCTAATTATTTTTATTTTCTTTTCTTTTAAAGGTTTTATTTATATAAATTTAGAAAAGCATTTATTAATTTAGAAATGTACTTATTAATTAGGAAATTTAATTTAAAAGCTTTTAAATCATTTTAAAATTTATTAAACTTAAATAATTACAAGTGTTAGGTTATTAAAGCTTGTGAATATATGTGTAATGAAATTAAAATATGGTAATGACAAATGTTGTTGAATTGAACAAGTGTCATTCTTTTTATTTTCTTTTTCTTTAATTTTAATAAATCATAATTTACATTATATAAACATACATTCCTTCTCTTCTATTTCTTTTCTTATGTTCACATTTTCAAAAGCAAGAAACAAACCTGTAAAACCCTTCCCAAACCAGAGAATCCACAAGAATTAAAACACTGAAAACATTTTCAAACTCAAGTTCAAAACTAAACCTTGTAAACATTTTCCAAATCTACAAATCTTCAACCAGAAAGGAATCAAAGCCCTGTAAACAAAGCCTGTAAACATTTCTCAATAACAAATCAAAACCCTATAATCCTTTTTCTCAAACCTGGAATATCCAAGCATCTTCTCAACAATAACAAAAGTTCAGTTTTCAAATGAGAATCTGTTTCAAAAGCATTTCAAGTCTCAAAGTATTTTCTGCTGCGAATTCTAGCATTTCAGTTCATTTTACAAAGCTTTTCAAGTTTCAAAAGAAATCAAAGCAATTCAGTTTTCAAATTTCAATCCAGTTTTCATGCTCTCTGCTTTTTAAAACAAGTGAGTAAATAATCTATATAAAAGCTTTAACTTGTTCTAATTTGCTGCATGTGATGGATATATGAATTAATGTGATGATAGTTGCTTGCATGAATGTAAATTATGCTTGTATGTTCATAAATATGAATCCGTTAAGTAGACATGCCTGTATATATATAAGTACCTTCTTTTGTTTTACAGTTTCAAAAAAAATTTCAAAAATCATCTGCTCTTCCTCAAACCTTCTATAGCTTACGATGTTTAGACAAAGTATGTCTGTATTAGCAAGATTTAAATTCTAAAAATATATTTAAGTATAATAGGTTTAAATATTATCTGGAAATTAAGAAAACAGTAGAAACTTTGAAAATATGTTAAATTTAAATATGTTAATTCTTTGATTTAGGTTTATAATCCAAATCAACTTTGAAAACTAGGATTTTTAATAGTTAAATCATAATTTTTAAGTTTGTATTGAATTAGATATTCAAGGTTGATCAGAATGTGGGTTTTGGGTCTTTTTTGATGATCGGTGAGTTCGGGATGGACGGGATCACTACTTGAGGTGGCGTGGAAGTTGGCGAGTCAGGGAAAAATGGTAGGAGGCTCTATCATTCACCGTGGCGTCGGCACTAGGTCGGAGTAGGGTTTTAGCTCTGGGTTTGGTGGAGGTTGGTAATGAGGTTGCTGCATGGCCACCGGAGCATCGGACTCGATAGTGTGTGGGGGAAATGAAGTGTGGTCTTCGGCGAACCTATAGACGAAGTTTCTTGGAAAATGGTGGTCGGAGGCGTCGAGACGAGGAGGTTTACTGGCGATCGGTTTAGTTCCTGTTTGATCGTAGTAGCTCGATTTCGATTTTTGATTCGTGATGAGGTCTGGGTGGTCTGGATCGAAGTTTCGGGTGGTCGTCGATGTGTGGGAGGTTTCGGCGATGATCGGAAAGGCTTTGATGATCGGTGCATGTGCACGACGAGGCTGGTGTGTCAGAGTTTTGGAGATGGTAGTGTATCTCGGGTTGGGTCTCGAGGAAGTTAGGTCGTGGCTCGAGTAGAGATTCGAGTCATTCGTGAGTCTTAACTTGTTAACAGATAAGTTTAACAGTTTTAAAATTTTAAACTAAATCAAGTTTTTTAAAAGGGTTTTAAACTAGGTTTTTGAATTTTAAAAATTTAAAATTTGTTTAAACTTTTCTTATATAAATTACTTTATATATAATAATTGTTTTCCTTAACATTTGATTTAGAAGTTTTGAAATTTGTTTAATTTAAATTTTGTTAAGTAAAATTTAAAGTTATTTTAAAACTTAAGTTAGAAATGAAATTTTAAAGGTTTTTATAAAAGCAAGTTTTTAAATTTAAATTGAAATTAGTTTTAAAACTATTACTTGATAATGTTTAAAGCATTTAAAGGAAGTTATGTTTTGTTAACTTTAATTTATCAAGTTAAATGATATTTTATTTCAAAAATTAATTAAATGATTTAATTAAGGAAGAATTATAAAGATAAAATGTTTTATAATATAATGATAATTATGTCATTTATTAAGGTAATGGTTTACCTTAAAAGCTAATTAAGGTTTTATTTGATTCGAGATTAATTAAGTTTAATTAAGAAATTTAAGTAAAAATTAATTAATTTAATTAATTAATAATAAAGGATTAATTAAGTAATTAATTAAGAGTAATTTATTAATTTAATTAAAAAATGATTAAAGATTAATTAATTAAGTAATTAGAGGTTAATTAATTGATAATTAAGAATTTATTAATTAGTAATTAAGGATTAATAAACTGTTAATTAAGGATTAATTAACTTGTAATTAAGAAGTACTTAATTTGTAATTAAGTTTTATTAATTAATTATTTGGGTTTATTAATTAATAATTAAAGGATAATTAATCTGTAATTAAGGATTAATTAATTGATTAAACAAATTGGTAATTAAGGATTGATCAACTGGAAATTAAGGATTAATTAAATTTTTTATTAAGGAATATTAATTAATAATTGAGGGTTATTAATTAATAGTTAAAGAATAATTAATCTGTAATTAAAGATTAATTAATTTGTTAATAAGGTAATTAAGGGATGAATTACCCAATTGTAATTAATAAAATGAATGTGGTTAATTTAAGTTAATTTATTTGGTAATTAATTAAAGATAATCATTTTGTAACAACCCGCATACTTTATGATTTTATATTTAAATATTTCATTTAAACATAGCGTCGTTAATCGGATTAAGGTCCGAAAAGCTAATTTTTGCAAACGGTCGAATTAGGACTCGGGACCACTTCCATTGAGTCCAAAATGGCGTTTGCGACTTTTTTGAGTATAAGCTTCGATAGGTTTGGAGTATGTTGATTTTTGCTATTTTCTATTGGGCTTTTTGGGTTTGGGTTTGACCCAACTCACCATATAACCTAGTTCAGCCCCTCTCCTCTCCTCTTTACTACATTCTATTTTCTTAAACACTCTTGCACAACTGAAAATGGGGAGAGGAATGGGAAATTAAAACACCAAGCCCTAGTTTTCAATTGCAAACTACAAATTTCTTGCTCTAAACTCTTGGAAAAGCTAAGGTAAACTCCATCTTCATCTTCTCTATCTCTTCTCCTCTTCAATTTCAGAAAATTCCTAAACCTAATTTAGGAAATACTTGTTTTAAATCTTAGATTGAAGCTTGTAGAGTTTAAGTGAAGAGTGATTGATCTTTTCCTTGTGGTTGTGCTTCTCATCATTGTTTTTGAGTTAAAAAGGTGAGTTTTGAACTCACATCTACTTCTCTTGATATCATTGATGTTAGGTATGAATTCCTAACGCTTATACATGTTCAATTGCTTTTGGTTTGAATTGATTTGGTGAACATCTCCATTTTTGGTGTTTTGAAGTCAAAAACACTAAAAATCATAGCTTTGATGTTGAACATGTTTTTGGTGGTGTATTGAAGAGCCAATGGGGCTGGGTTATTGATTGGCAAAAGCCCCTTAAGTCCATTGTTCGACCGGTTGCAAATGGTGAGAGTTGCTTTTCCATTTGATAGGCTGGAAAATAGTTTCAGCTACAGCCAGTCGACTGGCCCCCTGTAGTCAGTCGACTGACTGCAGGGTCTGAAAACTCTCGGGTTCTGGTTCAGTCGACTGACTGCAGGGTGCCAGTCGACTGACCTGCTTGTCTTTGCCTATTTTGCCTATTTTTCTCGGGTTTCCAATCTTAACCGATTTGGGTTGTTCCAATTAGTTGTTATTGCATATTTGACTTTGATAATTCTTTTTTTTTATTTCGTGCACGGGTCTTTATATAATGATCTTTGTAAAGTGTATTAAAACTCGTTTCTCCAATTTAAAATTTCTATTTAAAACACATACATAATTTTGCACTTCGAGCGAAGAGGGAGGAGAATCAAATGATTAAATAAAACGCGTGCTATGAACACGTGCGTTTATCTTTTCAGTTAATTCCTAATCTATTCGTTTGACCGTTTTGACCTTTGGGTCTGGTTTACCGATGAAATGAGGTGAACTTTGTACTGCTTTGAGTGTGAGATTGGCTAACGGCTAGTAAACCGTTTAGTGCGAACGTGTGGTATGGGACTCACGTTAACATTTTTCGGGTTCCTTTCTGCGAGTTGTGACACATTCTGCCAGTTAGTGGTGTCCAGTACTGAGCCTTCGGACCTTCACCACTACAGTTTGTTGCCTTCGGGGTTTGTTACCTTCGGGCTTGAGCCTTCGGGGTTTGTTGCCTTCGGGTATGTTGCCTTCGAGTTTGTACCTTCGGGTTTGTTGCCTTCGGGTTTGTTGCCCTATAGTATCACTTTTGGAGTTGGTCCATCGTCACCGCTCGAGTGATATTGGGTTTGTGCCTTCGGGTTTGTGGATCCTTGTTATACAGTACTGAGCTCGAGCATCTTTTGTTTCTTTGACAATTATATTTCCCTAGTGTATCGCTCTTCGGTGTAGGTTCTTTGAACCACACGATATGTAGCTATTACCTTGTGGAAACTTGTGTTACCTTTGTTGATATTTGTTAATTGCCTTCTAGGCTTGATTTGGGATATGTATGTCCTTTTTTTATTTGAGTTGCCCATGATATGAGGCTTGTTTTGATTCATCTTATGTTAGATGATTTGGATATCTCTTTTGGAGATAAATTGTGGTACTTTATGATCTTGTATGTTCATTATCATTTAGTTTATCTAACTGATTTGTTTAACTTGACTGACCCGTGTATTTTATACCCGGGTCAGACCGAGATGTTTCAAGTTAGGTACTTTGGACTTAGCCTATTTTGCTTCCGCATGGACTATTCCGCTAGCTCCGTTTTGTTATAGCTTTTTGTGTAGTCCTTTTTGTTGTAACTCTGATATGTATTCTTTTGTCTCGCCTGTATATTGTGGTTTGCTTTACCACTTGACATGTATCATTTTGTAAACTCTGTAATGTATCTGTATATGTGAAAATGTATGTGATGATTTACTATTCTGTGATGTGTATTACATTGAGTTGTTATATTTTATTCTGATAGATCCTCAGCCACCTATGGCTTTGTATTAAGTATTTATTGGATATGTCGATCCATTTAAGTAAGAAGTGGCATTATCGGCATATTCAATAGATAATTAAGACAAGGCTATAGATGGTCGCTCCTAACCAGCTCTATTCTCCACATTAGCAGACGGTGTTACCCTGTAATGCTCTTTGCTAATGTAGGTCTCGGAGTGGGGCGTTACAGCTTGGTATCAGAGCTGAGTTCAGAACAAAATATGATAAACATAGAACAGAGACACATATTACGGTACATCAAAGGGTAATACGAATGTTACGAATCTTTGAATCATTGTGCCTTTATTCTTTCCATGCCTTTGGGGTAGATAGAATTTTTGGGAATACGTCTAGGAATGTATTTTTCCATAGTATTCCATATTTGAATTAATGATATCTACCTTGTGAATAATCTTTATCTTATCTTTCAGCTAATGGCCGGAAGAGGCCGAGGACGATGCTCGGATGCTGGGCAATCCAGTGGCTCGCATCCGGACGGTGTTTATATGTCTGCCGATCAGTTTCTGGAGTATTTAGGAGCACTCAACCTCCAGCTCCTATTCGTGCATCTCCTCCACGCAAGTCTGCTTTTGCACACCTGTGCAGTGATTTTTCTCATCTTGGTGGAAAGCCATTCAAAGGCTCCGAGTCCGTTCTTGAGGTCCAAGCTTGGATTCGCACATGTGAACATATCTTCTCTCGCATGGATCTTTCTGACCATGATCAAGTTCTTGTAACTTCTAGCTTATTGCAGGATCGTGCCCTTGATTGGTACGAGCTTCTTATATCTGAACTTGATGAGTCTGTTCTTTCTTGGACTCAGTTCCGGGAACGCTTCGAACTCAAATTCATTCCTGAATCTGAGAAAGTTTTATTAGCCCGTTGCTTCCTTGAGTTGAAGCAAGGGAAGTCTTCCGTTTCTGAATATGTTGCATCTTTCAAGGCCTTATCTAAGTATGGTCTTGAATTCATTAGCACTTCTTATAAGAAGAATATGAAGTTTGTCTCTAGTCTTAAGAAATATCTTAAGAACTCTTTAATGCTCCAGCTTAAGCTTTCTTTTGAGGAGTTGGTTGATTCGGCACTTCATCAAGAAGGAGTGTGATAGTGGTGATGATGCTGAGGTTCGCAAGAACCCCAATAAGAAGAAGTTTCAATTTCCTAAGCAGGGATTTCTTCCTTCCAAGAAGAAGAAGCCTATTGAATCTGGTTCTAACTCTCAGTCTGCCGGAACACCTTCCATTCGTAAATATTTAAGTTAAGCTAGTGGTTATGGGACATGAAGCTAAACTCGTATATTCACTAACTTAGTGTAATCGACACTTTTAATTGATCAATGATGATCATTTTGTGATTTAGACTAGCGATGTGCGATGTCTATTTGTTTGTGTGGGGATTACAATCCCCGTTTATGGAACTTCGGTTTAATTTGGTGGGGTAGCGACCCATGGTCTTCGGGCCGTTTGTGGAGCCTCGGCTCAAAATTGATGGTTAGCGACCATGGAATAGCGTTCCGTTTGTGATACACGTGTTGGTGAGTTTTCATGCTCCCGTTTGTGTAGGCCTTCCCCCCCTTTGTGATTTCTGGATTTCTAGTTGATGATTTCTTGAATTTTTGTTTCACCTCTTTTTGCGATTGGCAATGATATGTTTGTCAATATTTGGGGTTTGGTGAATAAAATAAAGAATATGATATTCTTTTTGGTGCTTTGAGATTCTTGAGATATTGTATGATTTTGTTGTTGTTTAAAGCATACTTGTCACAGTATGACATTATTGTTATCATACGTTTTTGTTATATCTCTACTTATATCTCATTTTATAAATGATAATTATAGCTAGACTGATCCGTTTATTATTTTCTTATTAAATAATGCTCGGGTCAGACCGAGATGTTACAGGTGCTTCTGCTTGACTCCTTATCTGGGATCATCTTCTGACTTTTGTCTAACTACATTAGATTGGTAGTTTTTGTTGTTATACATTTGAGATAGAGACTCCTTGATGTATACATATTCTTTTGTCTAGCACTTGTATCTATTCTTTTGTGATATTGTGGATCTTGTTTGACCACTACTCTGATTTACACTTCTATGTGTTATATTCATATCCGTTTCCGCCTTTGAGATATGAACATCTGTGACTGATTTGTGTTATGTTTATTTCTATATTTGTTTCTGAAGGCCTCATAGCCACTGTGTAGTAGCTTTGAGTTTGTATTTGATATGTCGGATTTCCTCTTGAAATGAAATGCATGTTACACTATCTGACATATCGGTATTCGCACAAAGCAATTACACGGATTGTCGCTCCTCAACAACCTTATTCTTCGTGCTAGTCGACGGCATTACTCCGTAGTGTCCTTGGCTAGCGTGAGTATAGAGGTGGGGCGTCATAGGATTTTTCGTTGTTTGATTTTAAATATTTAAATGATTTTAAATATTTAAATGATTTTAAATATTGAATTTGAGTTATAGATTTATTTTGAATATGAAAATATGGGTTTTTATTTATAACATACATTCAGAATTTAAATATAGCGATTTGTTGAATAATTTAATTATTTAATTTAATAATTGAATATTGGTTAAATTATTGTATCTTGAGTTTTAAGCTCGATAAAAATAATTTAAAGGGTTGTAAAATTTATACTAATAATAATGAAGATAATAAAAGTTTTAATTTTTTTTAAGTGATCCTTTCAATTTTAAAAATAGTCGTCCAAATTAACATTTAAAAATAGCGATCCGAGGCACAGTCTACGAATTCGACAAAACTAGTTCCATTGAATCCATAATAATGTATTATTATCAGATTTTAAATTTCGTAGCATTCGGAATAGGGGTATAACATTACAAATGCCTAGCGGCATGCCTTGATAGGAGATCAAAAATTTTATTTGTTAAAACGAGATATTTTTAATATAAAAGTATAAAATTAGTAACGTCAACATCCTATCCAACACGCTGCTTACCTTCTGAAATACGCTACCCCATTTATCTTTAAATCTCATGTCTCTATTCCTTTCATCTCAGTTCAAAAATCAAATCATATATTCTCCCTCTTTCACAAACAGTTGTTCGATATGAAAAAAGGAACTTACGATTAGATTTACCAATCAGTGGCATTGGATTCGAAACGACATATGATACAAAATAAATTTCATTGCGCTCGTAGCTAGGAAGTCCATGCAACAAAATTAATTTGGGACTTTTTGGAGCCAGTTTGGATTTTAGAAAGTCAAAATTCTGGTTGTTCAGCAAATAGAAATCAAGGTGAGTTAATCTTACTCAATTATGGATTTACTATAATTAATTTTTAGATTGCAAAACTAGTTATTGATTGATTGATAAAATCTATAAATTATTATCGGTTGGCTGTGATATTATATATAGTGGTATATATATTAGTATTTGGAGTGATATTCCCGCACATTATAGCGGATGAGACCCTATGCGCCCCGCATAATAGCGGATGACCCTATATACCGCAATATCCCCTTCAAAATGGGATTGGTATTATTTTATGTTGCATCAACATCTATGGATGCAGGAAACAAGTTGGAGGGATCTAACTGGATTCCTCAAATATTTTGTTTATTTTTCATATATAGCGATATATGATTTGTGTAGAATAATCTATTATAGGTTATTGTAGTGATTTGAGATTATTGGATGTTATTATAGCGCTGGCCTAAAATTTGATAATTTAAATACTATAAATGTATATTTTAAAATTTATGGAATTAAAGGGAATTTGATAATAAAAATATATGCATTTGAATTGGATTTTAAAGAAATTGAATTGGAGAAAAATATATATGAGTTGGTTATACTTAACTATTGTGAATTAGTAAATGGGGATTTTTTTTAAAAAAAATGAGTTTTATAAAGGAATTTATAAATGAAATTCGGAAAATATAAAAAGGAGTTGAAGTTGGTATTAAAACTAAATTGGGAATTATAAATCCAATTATAAAGAAATGGATTTATAAAAAATGGAATTTTATAAATAAGATCGTTTTATGAGCAAGAAAAAAATCTAAAAGAGTTATAAAAAAATTTGTAAACGACATTTATAAATAAAGGAAATCGAGATCAAGATGATAAATTGGAAGTATTAAATTCATAGGTGAAATTATATTAGAATATGGAAATAGGTTGAGGGAGATAGTGGATCACTATTTTTGAAAAGTGGAAATGGTTAAGCAAATCAAAATGGAAGCGATGTGATAGGAATCGAGTGAATTTATAAGTTGAACTGATTCTTGGGATTTTAAAATATATTTTTAAAATTTTAAGAAGTGAGTTGTTTTAAAAGGAAACTTCATTTATTTTAAAACTGTGAAGTTTTAAACTAGTTAGGTTGAAATGCTCGGTAACTAGATTTTTAAATATGAAGTATTTATTTTAATAAATTCTAACTTTCAAAAATCAACTTTGAAAATTATTTGTTTAACTAAAGATGAGTTATTAATGTTATAAAAGTGTTTTTCAATATCTTAAATAATTACTTGAACATATTTTAAAATAAATTATTACTCTTTAAATACTTATCATATATATATATATATAGTTTTAAAGTAATTGAAAATTTTATTTTATAAATTCTCTCAAGATCCGAAAAGGGACTTATAAAAAGATATGATTTTGAGGAGAGGAAATTTATTTGTGATTCTGGGGATATTTTGAATAAGTTATAGAATAATTCTCTGAAATGTTAATATTGAAAAGATTTTGGAAAATAAGACTTGTAATATTTTCCTAAGTATAGAGAATAGGAATTTGGAAATATTTCTAAGTGTTGAGGTGTTGGAAGTATCGTGTTACGGATTTAAGTATTTGAAGAATTGTTTTCAAATGTTGGAAGGAATTGATATATCTTTTAAAATATTTTAAAAGTAAATATTTTGGGAAAATTTATAATAAGGCCAGATGATTGCTTATGGATGTAAATTGATTGTTAAATAACTGAATATCAATAATTGGCCAATTTCGTTAATCATTTTGAAGAGACCGGGATCAGATTTAGTTATCCGAAAATCACTTCAATCCGGTTTGAACGTTACGAATGAACACCATAAAGATGATGAAGACGATGATTCAGTTTATCGAGACCCAGGACAACTTGTATGGACGAATGCTATCAGAACATCGTCATTGGAGGACGATGGGCATTCTAACTAAAATTTTGTTCTGAAGGTAACGCTTAGCCTCGAGCCTCATCAACTGGGAATGACTAAAACAGGGGAGATGCAGCAAGGCTAAATGGGTCACACCCAAGTAGGCTATGTTATCACCTTTCTAGATGCCCTCGGAAACCTTTATATTATGGATATGGTTGTGCATGGAAGGAGCGCTCGATGGTAAGGGTGGGAACACCCGTGGTGATAACATATTTGTTCTATCCAGGTCAGGGGTAGGTCTGTCTTGTGTAGCAGAGGATCCCGACGTCGTCCTCGGTACATATTTCTAGAGGTGTACTGTGGTGGGCAGTACCCCAGTGGCACAGTCATTTGATGGAATCCATTCCAATAAGCATCGTACGGTTTTGATTGTGCCCAACTATGCTGGAATGTGAGATGCAAGCATTTCAGATATTTTCTATTTACTTTCTATAGACACTATTATAATATTAGATGATTTTGATATAAACTGTTTTGGTTATCATAAGGTAAAAACCCGTCGCGTTTATTTTTGACGCGGACTTACGAGATACCTTTGTTTCCAAAGGATTTTGAGAAGTTAATAATTCAAATTGAGTTTGCTTTGCCATGCTGGTTTTCCAGACTGACTCGGGTGTTATTTTATTATAATTCTCCGGTCAGACTGAGTATTATAGGTTCAGGTTAAAGCTATGGAGCTCAGGAGACTAGCTGGAGGAGTTTCAGACGTATATCCGTACTTGACTTAAATTACGCTATGTACGGACAAGCTATATAACTGTCCAGTTTGATGTATTGATTATTGTACGCTGATGATTGTAAGTATATAAACTATTACAAATTCTTTTGTATAAAATGTATTATTATATATTATATTTTATTCCACGGCGATTATGAGATTATGTGTTGTTGTTTCTATTTCTTCTTCTATCTTCTCTTCTTTACCCTTAAGATTTGTATTTCCTTCTAATTATAGTCGATCTGATGTGAAATCTTTTGGACTCAAAGGGGTACGGATTTGCGGGCCTTTACACTTGGTATATAGTTGAAGGATAAGCGATAACCTTGGCTCTGTTAGGGATTACTCATTAGAGATAGAGTCAGTAGTACTCTAGAATAATTTTGAGCATATTAATAGATATGAGCGTGTATTTGTTAGTGAATATAAAATGGTTTTATATTGTGTTGACTTATTGGTTGAGTGGTATATAAATTCTTGTTGAATAGTGGGATGCCACTAAATCGATAGGAGTTTCTAAGCACTTGAACGCGATAAACTGACACAATATTGTTTTGAAGCAGGTAAGTGAAATAATTTTTCCCCAAATTATATTTTTATATAAAGGAAATAATTTTTAGAAATTATTATGGTATATTTGGAGTGTTTGAATGATAATATTATAATCAAAACAAGAGTATAAATAGTTTATATAACCAAATAGACATTGTATAAATATGGATTAAACAATTGAGTTAAAACTAAGACTTGATTAAAACCAGAATTTGGAATAAAAAAAATTAAATCCCAGAGATGTTTAGAAGTGTTTTTCAAAGTGTTTGAAAATAAATAATAGTAATATTATTTTGGAAGTATTTTGAAGAGAAATCGGTTCTAAATGGATTTTGAAGATGTTTTAGCACTGAAATCGCTTCGGATGCTGGAAAATAATTCCGATGATGATCGCGACATCATCGGTGTTCATTTTCGAGTTTCTAAGTGATGGATTGCTACCATGGTCATTGTTTCTTGATTGTTTTGAGGAAAACAAGTTTTGTTTCGAAAATTCAAAAGGGAAATTATTTGGGATGGAACCAAGTGAATTTTTTTTTAATTCCAATGGAATGGTTTGTTGAAACGAAGGGTTATATATGTGTATATAATTAATTTCAAAGTGATTTAAAATAAATACCGAGTGTTTGAATTCTGGAATCCTTGTTTAAATAATTTAGAGATCATCAGGAAATAAGTTATAAACTTATAAATTGAGGATGGTTCTAAATAAGGAAAGAAAATATGAGAATTGAATTTCAGAAATAAATTGTAACTTGAGTAAAGTTAAAATAAATAAAATTTAACTTAAGCAAAGCAAATGAAATAAATAAATATAAGTAAGATAGTGGAAAATTCTAAATTTTGAATTAAGTTCTTACTTGATAAATTTCAAGTGAATTGTGTAAAATTAAAATTTAACTTATGCAGGTTAAATAAATTAACCTTGTAAAAGGAAATGGTATGGATTTGAAATTAAATTAAGCTAAGTAACTGAAATTGGGTTGAATTTGGGGTGGATTGAAATGAAATTGAATTAAGTTATAGATGATGTTGAATGGAAAGTGAATTCTTACTTAAATAAAAATAAAAATCGGTTTGGTATTATGGTAAAGAAATAAAAAAAGTAAAAAAAATCCAAACTTGAATTATAAAGTAAATTTGAACTTAAGTAAATTAGGTGGAGTGATTTTTGAAATAAAAATCAGATGTTGAATTATAAAGTGGAAATGAACTAATTGGATAATAAATTAGTTAATTCGGAAATTGAATGGATATTAACTTGGTTAAATAAAATTGGATTGTTACTAAAAATGTATTTTTGAAAAGAAACTTGAGTTATAAACAAAAATTTGACTTAATTGTAAGTGAACTAAATATAATTGGAAACGTGGTGAATAAAATAAAAATTGGATTGAAATAAAAATAGCTTATGTTACAAATAAAATCCAATTTGTGTGCAAAATAATTGAATATGGCCTTGAGTATCAATGAAACGAATTCGAGAATGATTTGAGTATGGAATTAAAATTAAAATGGATTGAGTGAATGAACTTATTGAATTAATTAGTAAATGGATGAAATTTGAGTGAATAAAAATCAAATCAAAAAATTGGAAAGAAATTTGTTTGCAAATAGCAATGAACTTAAGTTGTTGGTTAAAATGATTGAAGTAAATAATTTAAGTTAATATTTAATAGAAGCTCGGCTTCAAATAAATTTTTGAACAACCATTAAATAAAATAGTATGGAATGTTTTCGAGCTAAATAAAATGAATTTGAAAACAATGAAGGTGGATTTGAATGGAATGCAAAATGAATTGAATTAGAATTAAATATAAATTAATTTGGAATCAATTTAAAATAGCTATATACTTAAATGGTATTTTATTAAGCGAGCATCGTCGAATTTGCATAGAAAAGTTAGTCGTTTGACGTAAACGGAAGTAAATAAAAATTCTATGAATTAATAGAAGTGAGTAAATTGATTTTCAATCAATTTGTAATGAATATGGGTTTGTTTGAAATAAAAATAAATTGAATATGTGTAAAGTGAGTAATAGACCATTCTAATTGAATGAAATAGTATATGGATTGGTTGAAATTAATAAAATTAGTGTCGGAACCATATAATTACTTATAAAAAGGTATGTTTGGCATGTTACTTATGAAATCATGTGCTTAAATTGTTGAAATGTTATTTAATTTCATATATATGGTACTTGCATGTTTAAATTGAGTAAGCACAGGTACTTGGAGGCCATCTGGCTAGACATTGATTGCGCAAATTGCAAAATATATAAGTCGCTTGCTTAAAAACGCTAAATAAAGGTACACCTATGCAATGAAAGAATGAAAATATAAATATTGATATATATTTTTTATTTTATGACCGTGTGGGTCGATGTATATATACTTATATCTCTTGTCATATTGCAAAAGGTCCTCCGTATAAAGAAGATACTGCCAAAAAATTTCAAAAATTTAGGGTGCTAGAAAATTTTTGGAAAATTTTTGTTAATGACAAATTAATTTCAAGTTGAAATCGAAATAAGGGTTTTGGAACTAGAAGTGAAAACTATTTGTTTTGGTAAAGACTAAATGATTAGAAAAGTGAATATTGAGTTTTAACTAAGTGGGATTTGGAAAGGTTGATAGGTTTGGAGCATTCTTCTGCCTTAGCAATTTCGGGGACGAAATTATTTTAAGGGTAGAGGAATGTAACGTCTCGGATTTTTCGTTGTTTGATTTTGAATATTTAAATGATTTTAAATATTGAATCTAAATTATAGATTTATTTTGAATATGAAAATTTTGGTTTTTATTTATAAAATAAATTCAGAATTTAAATATAGCGATTTATTGAATAATTTAACTATTTAATTTAATAATTTAATATTGGTTAAATTATTGTATCTTGATTTTTAAGCTCGATAAAAATAATTTAAAGAGTTGTAAAATTTATATTAATAATAATGAAGGTAATAATAGGTTTAAATTTTTTTTTAAGTGATCCGTTCAATTTTAAAAATAGTTGTTCAAATTAACATTTAAAAATAGCGATCTAAGGCACAGTCTCGGAATTCGACGAAACTTGTTCCATTGGATCCATAATAATGTATTATTATCGGATTTTAAATTTCATGGAATTTGGAGTTATCGTTTGGTCGTACGGCATATAAACGCGCTGAAATTTATATCGTAAATTCAATATTATAATTGGGTCCAAAACGCTATCTTCCCCATACGATCGAATTAGGACTCGAAACCTTTTCCATTGCGTTCTAAATAAGGGTATAACATTATAAACACCTAGCGGCACGCCTCGATAGGAGATCAAAATTTTTATTTATTAAAACGAGATATATTGAATATAAAAGTATAAAATTATTAATGTCTGCTTACCTTCTGATATACACTACCCCATTTATCTTTATATTGCACGTCCCTATTCCTTTCATCTCAGTTCGAAAATCAAATCACATCTTCTCCCTCTTTCACAAACAGTTGTTCGACATGAAAAAAAAAGAATTTCAAAATGTCGAAATGAGGAATTCGTTTTTCCCCATTTCAAAATAGCATTTGTTTTTCCCCATTTCAAAAATCGTGGCCTTCATTCTAATACTGGAAAGAACCAATTCAGCTGATTAAGGAAAAAATGGAAGAAAAAAAAGATTCGAACGAAGTCGCGAATGGCTGTAGGTGGAGGAGAGGTATGCACGTTTATTGTTGGAGGGAAGTTTGATCGTGAGCGACTTGAAGGGTTCGAGAAGTTCTCGAGTGCGGCAACGTTAGAAGGGGGAAACGTGGAGCCACGATTGGGTATGGAGAATGGGTGGCTATCGGTGGAGCATCTCGAGTTCGACCAAGGTGTTTGGGAGCTTCTCGCATGGGATGAAGGGGATTCGACTACATGGAGGAGCCAGGCACGAGTTTCTTCTGGTTGGCGAGCGACGGTCATTAGCGAAGCCTAGGGCAGTGGGCGATGTCAACGGTAGTGAAGGTGAGGGCTTATTAATTTTATTTTAGCCAGTTAGAAATTTTGGTTAATTAGTTGTTAATATACAAATTTAAAATGCCCATAACATATAGATTTACCAATCAGTGGCGTTGGATTCGAACGAAATAGGATACAAATAAATTTCGTTGCGCTCGTAGCTGGGAAATCCACGCAATAAAATTAATTTTGGATTTTTCGAAGCCAGTTTGGATTTTATAAAGTCAAAATTCTGGGTGTTCGGCAAATAGAAATCAAGGTGAGTTAATCTCACTTAATTTTGAATTTACCGTAATTAATTTTAAGATAGCAAAATTTGTTATTGATTGATTGATAAAATTTATAAATTATTATCAATTGGTTGTGGTATTGTATATAGTGGTGTATATATTAGTATTTGGAGTGATATTCCCGCATATTATAGCTGATGAGACCATATGCGCCCCGCATAATAGCAGATGACCCTATATACCGCAATATCCCCCTCAAAGTGGGATTGGTATTATTTTATGTTGTATTAACATCTATGGATCCAGGGAAAAGGTTGGAGGGATCCAACTAGATTCCTCATTTATGTTGTTTATTTTTCATATATAGCGATGTATGATTTGTGTAGAATAATCTATTATATATTATTGCCGTGATTTGAGATTATTGGATGCTATTGTAGCACTGGCCTGAAATTTGATAATTTAGATACTATAAATATATATTTTAAAATTTATGGAATTGAAGGAAATTTGATAATATAAATATATATATATATTGAAATTGGAATTATTTTAAAGATTTTGAATTGAAGAAAAATATATTTGAGTTGGTTATACTTGACTATTGTGAATTAGTAAATGGGGATTTTTTTTTAAAAATGAGTTTATAAATGATATTCGGAAAATATAAAAAGGAGTTGAAGTTGGTATTAAAAATAAATTAGGAATTATAAATCAGATTATAAAGAAATGGATTTATAAAAAATGGAATTTTATAAATAAGATCGTTTTATGAGCAAGAAAAAAATCTAAAAGAGTTATAAATTTTTTTTTATAAACTACGTTTATAAATAAAGGAAATCGAGATCAAGATGATAAATTGGAAGTATTGAATTCATAGGTGAAATTATATTATAATATGGAAATAGGGTGAGGGAGATAGAGGAGCACTATTTTTGAAAAGTGGAAATGGTTAAGCAAATCGGAATGGAAGCGTGTGATGGGAATCGAGTGAATTTATAAGTTGAATTGGTTCTTGATATTTTAAAATATATTTTTAAAATTTTAAGATATTTTAAAATTTTAAGAAGTGAGTTGTTTTAAAAGGAAACTTTATTTATTTTAAAACTATGAAGTTTTAAACTAGTTAGGTTGAAATACTTGGTAAATAGATTTTTAAATATGAAGTATTTATTTTAATAAATTCTAACTTTCAAAAATCTTCTTTGAAAATTATTTGTTTAACTAAAGGTGAGTTATTAATGTTATAAAAGTGTTTTTCAATATCTTAAAACTTGAACATATTTTAAAAATAAATTATTAAATACTTATTATTATATATATTTATATATAAAGTTTTAAAGTAATTGAAAATTTTATTTTATAAATTCTCTCGAGATCTGAAAAGAGAATTATAAAAAGAAATGATTTTGAAGAGAGGAAATTTATTTGTGATTCCGGAGATTTTTGGAATAAGTTACGGAATAATCCTCTAAAACGTTAATATTGAAATGATTTTGGAAAATAAGACTTGTAATATTTTCCTATGTATAGAGAATAGGAATTTGGAAATATTTCTAAGTGTCGAGATGTTGGAAGTATCTTATTACAGATTAAAGTATTTGAAGAATTGTTTTCAAATGTTGAAAGGAATTGATATATCATTTAAAGATATTTTGAAAGTAAATATTTTGGGAAAAATTATAATAAGGCCAGATAATTGCTTATGGATGTAAATTGATGGTTAAATAACCGACTATCAATAATTGGCCAATTTCGTTAATTGTTTCGAAGAGATCGGGATCGGATTTAGTTATCCAAAAACCACTTCGATCCGGTTTGAACGTTACGAATGAATACCATGAAGATGATGAAGACGGTGATTCGGTTTGTCTAGACCCGGGCAACTTGTGTGGATGAATGCTATCAGAACATCGCCATTGGAGGACGATGGGCATTCTAAGTAAAATTTTGTTCTGAAAGGTAACGCTTAGCCTCGAGCCTCATCAACCGGGAATGACTAAAACAGGAGAGATGCAGCAAGGTTAAGTGGGTCGCACCCAAGTAGGGTATGTTATCACCTTTCTAGATGTCCTCGGAAACCTTTATATTATGGATATGGTTGTGCATGGAAGGAGTGCTCGATGGTATGGGTGGGAATACCCGAGGCGATAACATATTCGGTTTATCCAAGTCAGGGTTAGGCCATTCATGTGACGCCCCACCTCTATACTCACACTAGCCAAGGAAATACGGGGTAATGCCGTCTACTAGCACGAAGAATAAGGCTGTTGAGGAGCGACATCTGTGTAATTGCTTTGTGCGAGTACCGATATGTCAGATAGTATGACATGCATTTCATTTCAAGAGGAAATCTGACACATCAAATACAAACTCAAAGCTACTACACAGTGTCTATATGATCTTCGGAAACAAATATAAAATAATCATAACACAAATCAATCACAGATATTCATATCACTAAGGCGGAAACAGATATGAATATAACACATAGAGGTGTACATCTAAATAATGGTCATACGAGATCCACTACATCACAAAAGAATAGGTACAAGTGCTAGAAATAAGAATAAGTATACATCAAGGAGTCTCTATCTCGAATTTATAACAACAAAAAAAAATACTAAGCTAAAGTAGTTAGCCAAAAGTCAGAAGCTAGCCCCTGCTAAGTAGTCAAGTGGAAGCACCTGAAACACCTCGGTCTGACCCGAGTATTATTTAAGTAGAAAATAATAAATGGAACAGTCAAGCTATAAATATCATACGAGATGAGAAAGGATGGGAGATACCACAAAAATGTATGATAACAATAATGCCATACTGTGACAAGTATACATTTGATAACAATAAAAATCAAATCAAACAATATCTCAAATCTCATCGAATATCCAAAAAGAATATCACATTCTTTAGCTTATTCACCAAACCCCAAATATTGACAAAACATATCAATGTCAATCGCAAAAATTGGTGAAACACAAATTCTGGAAATCGTTAATTAGAAATCCAGAAAACATAAAGGGGGAGGCCTATTATAAATGGGAGAACGAAAACTCACCAACACGTGTATCACAAACGAGACGCTATCTCATGAGTCGCTAACTCATAGAGCCGGTGCAACGACGTAGTAAAATAACGGTACGCCCGGGGAACCTGAAACTTAAATAATTTGGAACAACGACATAGTACAATAATGGTACGCCCGATGAACCTGATAAGCTGGAACAACGACGTAGTATAATAACGGTACACTCGATGAACCGAACTCCATAAAACCATAGGTCGCTAGCCTATAAAAATTGAGACGAAGCTCCATAAAACGAGGTACAGTCCCCACGTGGACAAAGAGACATCGCATATCGCTAGTCTAAACCATAAAATGATCACCATTGATCAATAAGAAGTGTAAATTACACCAAACTAGTAAATAAATGAGTTTAGCTTCATGTCCCATAACCACTAGCTTGACTTAAATATTTACGAACAAATTATAGATTTCCACTCGAAAACTGTCACGAGATTTCAATCGAACATGTCCAAGAATTAACCGACGAAGTAAACGCAAGCGTTTCATACCACTTGTTTTGCTAAGTCGTTTAATTAGATTTCTTATACGAATGAGGTAAAGGTTTTTATACACTAATAGATTGGAAAACGGTTTTAAAAACGAGCTTTGTATTAAAAATAATGTTGAAATCGTTTTTTTTTGTGAAAGAGTTTGAGTATTTACTACTAGTATAGAAACCTTTGTATTTAAAAGTGACAAATCATAGAAATGATTGTAGAAACGATCAATCACCCAAAAATTCACATATGATAATGTGAATTAATTCCATAAAAATCGATATCAAATCCATCAGATGGATATTCCCAAAAATCCAGAAAAGAAGTCATCAAAGTTGATAATAAATGATAATAACTAACTGAATCAACAAAAATCGGTTAAAATTGGAAATCCACTCAAAAACAGCCAAAATAGGCAGAATTAGCAATTCCAGACGTCTGGGGGTTAATCCAGATGTTTGGATTTAGGTTCTGGAAATATTCTAGAAACCTGCCAGACGTCTGAACCCAAACCAAACATTTGAAAACTAACCAGACGTCTGGTAGGTTTGGACCAGACATCTTGTCCAAGTCTTTGCCGTTTTTTTTCATTTCTGCCGTATGATTTTCTTTTCTCCAGGGTCTATAACCAGACGTCTGGACCTGACCAACCAGACGTCTTGTCACCTGGTCTAGGCAACAGTTTGCCTAGGCCATGATGGCCAAAACGATTTGGGGGCGATTGGACGAGCAACAAAGACTAGAGATTTATGCCAAGCGACAACCCAGCCTTATAGGCTCTTCGATACACCCCAAATATCATGTTCAAACATCCATAGTAGGATTTTCATAAAATTGGTCTTCAAAAACCAAAAATTGGAAAATTCACCAAATCAATTCGAATCGAAAGCAAATGAACATGAAATAGATGTTGGGAATTCATACCTAACAACAATGAAAGTTATTGTGATATCCCAGAATTTCAAGCAATTTAAAATGTGATAATCTCCTTTATTTATTATTTAAAATTGGTAAAATTATTATTTCAAACAATAATAATGATGTGTTGTTTTTAAATATAGATATAAATAAGATTTAAAATAGAATTATTATTTACAAAATTTAATTTGTGTTTGTTTAAATTAATACATATATTTATTTGAGTTGATTTTAAATTGGGTTTTTAAATTTGAAATTGAATTTGAATATTGGATTTAAATTTGAATCTTTAAAGATATATATTTTAAAAATATTTTGGATATAAAAACATATGAATAAGTTTTTTATTAGAATAAGATTTGTTTTATATTATTTTTTCCTTAAAGAATTTTATTTATATAAATAAAGATTATTTATTTAATAGTAAATAAATACAAAAGTTTTATATTAACATTTAAAAATGAATTAAATATATCTTATATGATTTTATTTAAAATATAGTTATTTTTATTTTCTTTTCGTTTAAAGGTTTTATTTATATAAATTTAGAAAAGCATTTATTAATTTAGAAATGTACTTATTAATTAGGAAATTTAATTTAAAAGCTTTTAAATCATTTTAAAATTGATTAAACATGAATAATTACAAGTGTTAGGTTATTAAAGCTTGTGAATACATGTGTAATGAAATTAAAATATGGTAATGACAAATGTTGTTGAATTGAACAAGTATCATTCTTTTTATTTTCTTTTTCTTTAATTTTAATAAATCATAATTTACATTATATAAACATACATTCCTTCTCTTCTATTTCTTTTCTTATGTTCACATTTTCAAAAGCAAGAAACAAACCTGTAAAACCCTTCCCAAACAAGAGAATCCACAAGAATTAAAACACTGAAAACATTTTCAAACTCAAGTTCAAAACTAAACCTTGTAAACATTTTCCAAATCTACAAATCTTCAACCAGAAAGGAATCAAAGCCCTGTAAACAAAGCTTGTAAACATTTCTCAATAACAAATCAAAACCCTGTAATCCTTTTTCTCAAACCTGGAATATCCAAGCATCTTCTCAACAATAACAAAAGTTCAGTTTTAAAATGAGAATCTGTTTCAAAAGCATTTCAAGTCTCAAAGTATTTTCTGCTACAAATTCTAGCATTCCAGTTAATTTTACAAAGCTTTTCAAGTTTCAAAAGAAATCAAAGCAATTCAGTTTTCAAATTTCAATCCAGTTTTCAGGCTCTCTGCTTTTTAAAACAAGTGAGTAAACAATCTATATAAAAGCTTTAACTTGTTCTAATTTGCTGCATATGATGGATATATGAATTAATGTGATGATAGTTGCTTGCATAAATGTAAATTATGCTTGTATGTTCATAAATATGAATCTGTTAAGTAGACATGCCTGTATATATATATAAGTACCTTCTGTTGTTTTACAATTTCAAAAAAAATTCAAAAATCATCTGCTCTTCCTCAAACCTTCTATAGCTTACGATGTTTAGACAAAGTATGTCTGTATTAGCAAGATTTAAATTCAAAAAATGTATTTAAGTATAATAGGTTTAAATACTATTTGGAAATTAAGAAAACCGTGGAAACTTTGAAAAGATGTTAAATTTAAATATGTTAATTCTTTGATTTAGGTTTATAATCCAAATCAACTTTGAAAACTAGGATTTTTAATAGTTAAATCCTAATTTTTAAGTTTGTATTGAATTAGATATTCAAGGTTGATCAGAATGTGGGTTTTGGGTCTTTTTTTATGATCGGTGAGTTCGGGATGGACGGGATCACTACTTAAGGTGGCGTGGAAGTTGGCGAGTCTGGGAAAAATGGTAGGAGGCTCTATCATTCACCGTGGCGTCGGCACTAGGTCGGAGTAGGGTTTTAGCTCTGGGTTTGGTCGAGGTTGGTAATGAGGTTGCTGCGTCGCCACCGGAGCATCGGACTCGATAGGGTGTGGGGAAATGAAGTGTGGTCTTCGGCGAACCTATAGGCGAAGTTTCTTGGATAATGGTGGTCGGAGGCATCGAGACGAGGAGGTTTACTGGCGATTGGTTTAGTTCCTGTTTGATCGTAGTAGCTCGATTTCGATTTTTGATTCATGATGAGGTTTGGGTGGTCTGGATCGAAGGTTCGGGTGGTCGTCGATGTGTGGGAGGTTTCGGCGATGATCGAAAAGGCTTCGATGATCGGTGCATGTGCACGGCGAGGCTGGGTCGTTAGAGTTTTGGAGATGGTAGTGTATCTCGGGTTCGGTCTCGAGGAAGTTAGGTCGTGGCTCGAGTAGGGATTCGAGTCATTCGTGAGTGTTAACTTGTAAATAGATAAGTTAACAGTTTTAAAATTTTAAACTAAATCAAGTTTTTAAAAAGGATTTTAAAACAAGTTTTTGAATTTTAAAAATTTAAAATTTGTTTAAACTTTTCTTATATAAATTACTTTATATATAATAATTGTTTTCCTTAACATTTGATTTAGAAGTTTTGAAATTTGTTTAATTTAAATTTTGTTAAGTAAAATTTAAAGTTATTTTAAAACTTAAGTTAGAAATGAAATTTTAAAGGTTTTTATAAAAGCAAGTTTTTAAATTTAAATTGAAATTAGTTTTAAAACTATTACTTGACAATGTTAAAGCATTTAAAGGAAGTTATGTTTTGTTAACTTTAATTTATCAAGTTAAATGATATTTTATTTCAAAACTTAATTAAATGATTTAATTAAGGAAGAATTATAAAGATAAAATGTTTTATAATATAATGATAATTATGTCATTTATTAAGCTAATGGTTTACCTTAAAAGCTAATTAAGGTTTTATTTGATTTGAGATTAATTAAGTTTAATTAAGAAATTTAAGTAAAAATTAATTAATTTAATTAATTAATAATAAAGGATTAATTAAGTAATTAATTAAGAGTAATTAATTAATTTAATTAACAAATGATTAAAGATTAATTAATTAAGTAATTAGAGGTTAATTAATTGATAATTAAGAATTTATTAATTAGTAATTAAGGATTAATAAACTGTTAATTAAGGATTAGTTAACTAGTAATTAAGAAGTACTTAATTTGTAATTAAGTTTTATTAATTAATTATTTGGGTTTATTAATTAATAATTAAAGGATAATTAATCTGTAATTAAGGATTAATCAATTGATTAAACAAATTGGTAATGAAGGATTGATCAACTGGAAATTAAGGATTAATTAAATTTGTTATTAAGGAATATTAATTAATAATTGAGGGTTATTAATTAATAGTTAAAG
Source organism: Allium fistulosum (assembly GCA_030737815.1). Classification (NCBI taxonomy): domain Eukaryota; kingdom Viridiplantae; phylum Streptophyta; class Magnoliopsida; order Asparagales; family Amaryllidaceae; genus Allium; species Allium fistulosum. The sequence continues at coordinate 639,402,229 of CM060904.1, forward strand.
AATAATTAATCTGTAATTAAAGATTAATTAATTTGTTAATAAGGTAATTAAGGGATGAATTACCCAATTGTAATTAATAAAATGAATGTGATTAATTTAAGTTAATTTATTTAATAATTAATTAAAGATAATCATTTGGTGATTGATTAAGTATAAATACTTAATGAGATTAATATAATTACTTAGTGTAAGTAATTAATGTATAATTACTAGATGTAATTAATTAAAGAGAAATTACTTAATGGGAAGTAATTAAAGGATAATTACTTATTAGAAGTAATTAAGGATTAATTACTTAGTGTAATTAATTAAATAATTAATATAATTAATTAAGAAGTTAATTAAAGTAATGTAAGTTAATAAGAATAGTTATTTACTGAATAAGATTAATCAAGATTGATTAATGAATTTGATTTATTTAAGATTAATTATTAAATGTAATTAATTAGAACAATACTTAATTAATAAAAGAAATTAGAGGATCATTAATGAATGTAATTAATGAGAGTAATTCAAGGTTAATTACTGTAAATGGTTAAGGATAATTAATTTGTGAAATTAGTTAAAGGATAATTACTTTATGTAATTGAAGAATAATTAATCAAAGTTGATTAATTAAGATGGATATTTAAAGGATGATTAATTAATTAAATGGTTTGTAATTAATTAATGGTTGATTAAGCAAGGTTAGGTAATTAATTCTTAAGTAATTAATTTAATTTAAGTTAATTAAATTCTTAAGTAATTAATTTTATTTAAGTTAATTAAATTAATTATAATATGGATTAATAATTCTTGCTTGTAGATGATTGTTTGTGTAGAATGTCTGGATTGGTTTATATCTATTGGATGATATTCTGTGATATTCTATGATGTGATGTTGGATATATCTGTGATAAATGTGTGATATTTATCTGAGATGAATGTTGTGTGAATTCAAGTATTGAATTGAATTGAATTGTTTAAACCTTAAACAACTTGACCTTTAAGAAACGTTTGGATTTCGATGAGACCGGGATCGGGTATCAAATTTGATTATCCGAAAACCACATCGATCCAAGTTAAACGATAGGTCATGACATCTCAAAGTGAAGATCGAGATGGAATTTCAGAGTGCAAGGGTTATTAGTCATTAACTCTGAGGGTGATTCCAAAATGAGTGTAACGAGATAATGCCTTCGAATTCGTTCGAACCCGAAACGAACTTGTATGGATTGAATGCTTTCAGAACATCGTCAGGTGGATGATGAGCATTCTAAGATAGATGTGTTCTATAAAGGTAATCATAGCCTCAAGCCTCATCAACCGGGAATGGCTAAAACAGGGGAGGTACAGCAAGGCTAAGTGAGTCGCGCTCAAGTAGGACGAGATTTACCCCTGTCTAGAGGTCCCTTTTTACTTCGGCTTAGTGGGCAGTTGGTATGCAGCCAACTGTGGGGTTGTCTTGTTCGGGACTGTCCAGTAAGGGATGGTTTCAGCCTTGTGTTGCAAGGGATTTAGGGTGGATCCTCGATACGGTGATCTAGGCTACATACTATGACGGGCGGTACCCCAGTAGCCCTGCCATTGTATGGAATCCAATCTCCAATAAGCGCCATATGTTTTGATTGTGCCCAACTATGTTGGAACGTGAGATGTAAGCATTCCAGCTATTTCTGTAATTTAGTTGAAAACCCTAGACCCTATTATAATATCAATGGATTTCCTATCAAATGTTTGGTTATCGTAAGGTAAAAACTTTTCCATGTTTATGTGTGGAGAGTCTTACGAGATACCTTTTGTTTTCAAACGTTTTTTCAAAGTTAAGCAACTTTAACCCATTTACTCACACCAGACCCATGTCTGACCCGGAGTTTATTTCTGTTTTTCTTAAACTCTTGGGTACTCAAATTTTTTACGAGTTGCCAAGGATTCAGGTTAGCTTTGACGAATTCTTGAGGAGATTTGGAGCAGGAGGCTTCCGCGTGTAGATATATTATGGTTCCGATGTGCTAGTGTTTGTGTTTATATGTGTGATGTCTTGAGTTGTGTGATAGACAGGTTTTTTTAACTGTCTAATGTATTGTGATAAAGCTATGTAACTCTAATAGATGTTGTATATTATGTAATAACTTATGTGATTAATATATTTTATTCGTTCTGCTGTGAGATTCTGATATTGTTTAGTTCTTTCTTTTCTATCTTTTCTCTTCTCTATCACTTTCTTTCTTATCGATGATGCGTCTTCCTGTGGAATGAAAGGCGGGTCGTCACAGTTTGTATCAGAGCGCTAGGTTGAGTGAATACCTAAGCTTTGGAGTGATTTCTTTCTTGAGAGAGCGTACTTGTAATTTTGATATATATATATATATATATATTTCTACCTATTTGTTGGGTTACCTGTTCGGGTTTTCCAATATGAGTTCTAAAGGTAGATGGGTAGTGGTGTGTGTAACATGACTACTTCCAATGGAAGAAGTCCAAGTGTTGAGGTTGGAAGAGTATCTGTTGAGGCTGTAGACCCAATACTGCCTCGAGCGAGTTTTGCAGTGGTGTAAGGATTTCACCAATCTCTGAAGGAAACCTTTTTAAAGGTTCAGAGTTCATCCTTGAAGTGAAAGCTTGGTTGCGCTCGTGTGAGCGGATTTTCAAGACTTTGGATCTGTTGGATAAGCAGAAGAGAGTGATGGTCTCTTGGCAACTTCAGGAAGGATCAGCTGTGTGGTGAGACGCAGTGACTATGAATGTTTCCGAAGATGTTTCTTTTGGAGCAAGTTTAAGGAAGTGTGTCAGCATCGGTGATGAGCCTGGGTTCAGCAGGGTGTTTGTGTTTGGTTTGAGGCCCGAGTTTTTGAGGAGATGTCTGCCCATCCCAAGACTCTATGTAGGATTGGATGATATGGTTTTGAGGATCGAAGAGCTTATGGATAAGAAGTCTTTGGCATCTGTGGCAGCAGTGCAGCTCGGAAGTGTTTTGTGTGCCAGCAGGAAGATCTTTTGGCTTAGCAGTGTTCTAGAGGTGAAGTTTAGAAGCAGCAGAGTGGATCCATTTCTTCGATGGATTGGTTAGTCAGGCATAAGCTGTTCTGATAGGTAAAGAGAGAACAGTATCCTTGGAAATTGGTCTAGGTAAGATCGCAAAAGTGACTTGCGATAGTTGAGTGTTCTCTTGGGTAATTTTTTTTTTGCTTGAGATCGAGGCATCTCTAGGGATTGTAGGAGTTTTAGAAGTTGTCTGAGATTTTTCCGGATGTCTTCGTAGAAGTCAGAGGTTTGTCCGCATTGGAGATTGAGTTCCGTATCGACTTGGTTCCTGGAGCTATACCGGTGGTTCAGCTAAGTAGAAGGATGTCTCCTAGAGAGAGGATTTGGTGAAGCAGCTCAGGATTTCGTGGAACTTCTGTGTTTTCTCTTTATGGATCTGAGAAACCGTGTTTTCCGGGATGTGTCGGACTAGTCTGTGCTCGTGTTCATCGACAGCATTCTCATCTACTCCGGATCAGAGTTGCGCAGCGGAAGCAAGGTGGCAGCTGTTCTACAGTGGAAGCAACCGAAAGTTGCAGTGTTTTGGATTAGAGGGTTTCTACAGGAAGTTTTTCAGGATCTGAAGGCGAAATTTGCAAGTGCACCTGTTTTGTCTTTTCCGTATAGGAGAAATAAGTGTGAAGTCTACTGATGATTGTGAAGTAGAGTTTGTGTTCTTATTTCGGTAGATCTTGAGAGGATCATTTTGTTGGGTTGTTTTTGATCCAGTTTGTTTCAAGAAGCATCTGTGAAGGTTGGGCTAATCAAGGAAGGATGAAGGCAGCCCAGGATCGTCAGAGGAGTTTTGTGGATAAGAGACAAAGGAATTTGGAATTCAAAGTTGGAGATTTGGATTTCGGATGAGATTTTCTCTGGTCAAAGGAACAATCAGATTTGGTAAGACTGGAAGGCTAGCTCCGAAGTGTATTGGATCTTTCTGTATTCTTGTAAGGGTTAGTGTTTTGATCTTCAGGGTTGAATTGCCAGTTTGGAAGACTGGGATTCAATGTATTTCACGTATCTTTGAGGGAGTACGTGGTTGATCCATTACTGGTTGTGGAACCAGGAGTTCAGGAGGATTTGGTAGTTGAGCAGGTCTTGACTGTGGTCAGATATCTTGTGTAGATTGTAGATCTAGATGAGTAGGAGCTCAGAAGCTTAGTGGTGTAGCTAGTTTGGATTCAGTAGAGCGAGTATTCCAGTATCTGTACTTGGGAAACTCTGGATAGTTTTAGGTAGCTTATCCGGAATTGTGTCCGGATAGCTAGTATTGTTTGTTTGGATGAAATTGTTTGTTTGGTTGTTTATGTATGGCTGATATGTATGTTTGAAATTGCTGAAATAAAATAAAAGCTTTTGGATTATCTTTTGTTTTAAATTTCGAGGACGAAATTCTTTTAAGGGGGAAGGAATGTGATATCCCGGAATTTCAAGCAATTTAAAATGTGATAATCTCCTTTATTTATTATTTAAAATTGGTAAAATTGTTATTTCAAACAATAATAATGATGTGTTGTTTTTAAATATAGATATAAATAAGATTTTAAAATAGAATTATTATTTACAAAATTTAATTTTTGTTTGTTTAAATTAATACATATATTTATTTGAGTTGATTTTAAATTGGGTTTTTAAATTTGAAATTGAATTTGAATATTGGATTTAAATTTGAATCTTTAAAGATATATATTTTAAAAATATTTTGGATATAAAAATATATGAATAAGTTTTTTATTAGAATAAGATTTGTTTTATATTATTTTTTCCTTAAAGAATTTTATTTATACAAATTAAGAGAGTATTTATTTAATAGTAAATAAATACAAAAGTTTTATATTAACATTTAAAAATGAATTAAATATATCTTATATGATTTTATTTAGAATATAATTATTTTTATTTTATTTTCTTTTAAAGGTTTTATTTATATAAATTTAGAAAGCATTTATTAATTTAGAAATGTACTTATTAATTAGGAAATTTAATTTAAAAGCTTTTAAATCATTTTAAAATTTATTAAACTTGAATAATTACAAGTGTTAGGTTATTAAAGCTTGTGAATATATGTGTAATGAAATTAAAATATGGTAATGACAAATGTTGTTGAATTGAACAAGTGTCATTCTTTTTATTTTCTTTTTCTTTAATTTTAATAAATCATAATTTACATTATATAAACATACATTCCTTCTCTTCTATTTCTTTTCTTATGTTCACATTTTCAAAAGCAAGAAACAAACCTGTAAAACCCTTCCCAAACCAGAGAATCCACAAGAATTAAAACACTGAAAACATTTTCAAACTCAAGTTCAAAACTAAACCTTGTAAACATTTTCCAAATCTACAAATCTTCAACCAGAAAGGAATCAAAGCCCTGTAAACAAAGCCTGTAAACATTTCTCAATAACAAATCAAAACCCTGTAATCCTTTTTCTCAAACCTAGAATATCCAAGCATCTTCTCAACAATAACAAAAGTTCAGTTTTCAAATGAGAATCTGTTTCAAAAGCATTTCAAGTCTCAAAGTATTTTCTGCTGCGAATTCTAGCATTTCAGTTCATTTTACAAAGCTTTTCAAGTTTCAAAAGAAATCAAAGCAATTCAGTTTTCAAATTTCAATCCAGTTTTCATGCTCTCTGCTTTTTAAAACAAGTGAGTAAATAATCTATATAAAAGCTTTAACTTGTTCTAATTTGCTGCATGTGATGGATATATGAATTAATGTGATGATAGTTGCTTGCATGAATGTAAATTATGCTTGTATGTTCATAAATATGAATCCGTTAAGTAGACATGCCTGTATATATATAAGTACCTTCTTTTGTTTTACAGTTTCAAAAAAAATTTCAAAAATCATCTGCTCTTCCTCAAACCTTCTATAGCTTACGATGTTTAGACAAAGTATGTCTGTATTAGCAAGATTTAAATTCTAAAAATATATTTAAGTATAATAGGTTTAAATATTATCTGGAAATTAAGAAAACAGTAGAAACTTTGAAAATATGTTAAATTTAAATATGTTAATTCTTTGATTTAGGTTTATAATCCAAATCAACTTTGAAAACTAGGATTTTTAATAGTTAAATCATAATTTTTAAGTTTGTATTGAATTAGATATTCAAGGTTGATCAAAATGTGGGTTTTGGGTCTTTTTTGATGATCGGTGAGTTCGGGATGGACGGGATCACTACTGGAGGTGGCGTGGAAGTTGGCGAGTCTGGGAAAAATGGTAGGAGGCTCTATCATTCACCGTGGCGTCGGCACTAGGTCGGAGTAGGGTTTTAGCTCTGGGTTTGGTGGAGGTTGGTAATGAGGTTGCTGCGTGGCCACCAGAGCATCGGACTCGATAGTGTGTGGGGGAAATGAAGTGTGGTCTTCGGCGAACCTATAGGCGAAGTTTCTTGGAAAATGGTGGTCGGAGGCGTCGAGACGAGGAGGTTTACTGGCGATCGGTTTAGTTCCTGTTTGATCGTAGTAGCTCGATTTCGATTTTTGATTCGTGATGAGGTCTGGGTGGTCTGGATCGAAGGTTCGGGTGGTCGTCGATGTGTGGGAGGTTTCGGGGATGATCGGAAAGGCTTCGATGATCGGTGCATGTGCACGGCGAGGCTGGTGTGTCAGAGTTTTGGAGATGGTAGTTTATCTCGGGTTGGGTCTCGAGGAAGTTAAGTCGTGGTTCGAGTAGGGATTCGAGTCATTCGTGAGTGTTAACTTGTTAACAGATAAGTTTAACAGTTTTAAAATTTTAAACTAAATCAAGTTTTTAAAAAGGTTTTAAACTAGGTTTTTGAATTTTAAAAATTTAAAATTTGTTTAAACTTTTCTTATATAAATTACTTTATATATAATAATTGTTTTCCTTAACATTTGATTTAGAAGTTTTGATATTTGTTTAATTTAAATTTTGTTAAGTAAAATTTAAAGTTATTTTAAAACTTAAGTTAGAAATGAAATTTTAAAGGTTTTTATAAAAGCAAGTTTTTAAATTTAAATTGAAATTAGTTTTAAAACTATTACTTGATAATGTTTAAAGCATTTAAAGGAAGTTATGTTTTGTTAACTTTAATTTATCAAGTTAAATGATATTTTATTTCAGAAATTAATTAAATGATTTAATTAAGGAAGAATTATAAAGATAAAATGTTTTATAATATAATGATAATTATGTCATTTATTAAGGTAATGGTTTACCTTAAAAGCTAATTAAGGTTTTATTTGATTCGAGATTAATTAAGTTTAATTAAGAAATTTAAGTAAAAATTAATTAATTTAATTAATTAATAATAAAGGATTAATTAAGTAATGAGGTGAACTTTGTACTGCTTTGAGTGTGAGATTGGCTAACGGCTAGTAAACCGTTTAGTGCGAACGTGTGGTATGGGACTCACGTTAACATTTTTCGGGTTCCTTTCTGAGAGTTGTGACACATTCTGCCAGTTAGTGGTGTCCAGTACTGGGCCTTCGGACCTTCACCACTACGGTTTGTTGCCTTCGGGGTTTGTTGCCTTCGGGCTTGAGCCTTCGGGGTTTGTTGCCTTCGGGTATGTTGCCCTCGGGTTTGTACCTTCGGGTTTGTTGCCTTCGGGTTTGTTGCCCTATAGTATCACTTTTGGAGTTGGTCCATCGTCACCGCTCGAGTGATATTGGGTTTGTGCCTTCGGGTTTGTGGATCCTTGTTATACAGTACTGAGCTCGAGCATCTTTTGTTTCTTTGACAATTATATTTCCCTAGTGTATCGCTCTTCGGTGTAGGTTCTTTGAACCACACGATATGTAGCTATTACCTTGTGGAAACTTGTGTTACCTTTGTTGATATTTGTTAATTGCCTTCTAGGCTTGATTTGGGATATGTATGTCCTTTTTTTATTTGAGTTGCCCATGATATGAGGCTTGTTTTGATTCATCTTATGTTAGATGATTTGGATATCTCTTTTGGAGATAAATTGTGGTACTTTATGATCTTGTATGTTCATTATCATTTAGTTTATCTAACTGATTTGTTTAACTAGACTGACCCGTGTATTTTATACTTGGGTCAGACCGAGATGTTTCAGGTTAGGTACTTTGGACTTAGCCTATTTTGCTTCCGCATGGACTATTCTGCTATCTCCGTTTTGTTATAGCTTTTTGTGTAGTCCTTTTTGTTGTAACTCTGATATGTATTCTTTTGTCTCGCCTGTATATTGTGGTTTGCTTTACCACTTGACATGTATCATTTTGTAAACTCTGTAATGTATCTGTATATGTGAAAATGTATGTGATGATTTATTGTTCTGTGATGTGTATTACATTGAGTTGTTATATTTTATTCTGATAGATCCTCAGCCACCTATGGCTTTTTATTAAGTATTTATTGGATATGTCGATCCATTTAAGTAAGAAGTGGCATTGTCGGCATATTCAATAGATAATTAAGACAAGGCTATAGATGGTCGCTCCTAACCAGCTCTATTCTCCACATTAGCATACGGTGTTACCTTGTAATGCTCTTTGCTAATGTAGGTCTCGGAGTGGGGCGTTACAGCTTGGTATCAGAGCTGAGTTCAGAACAAAATATGATAAACATAGAACAGAGACACATATTACGGTACATCAAAGGGTAATACGAATGTTACGAATCTTTGAATCATTGTGCCTTTATTCTTTCCGTGCCTTTGGGGTAGATAGAATTTTTGGGAATACGTCTAGGAATGTATTTTTCCGTAGTATTCCATATTTGAATTAATGATATCTACCTTATGAATAATCTTTATCTTATCTTTCAGCTAATGGCCGGAAGAGGCCGAGGACGACGCTCGGATGCTGGGCAATCCAGTGGCTCGCATCCGGACGACGTTTATATGTCTGCCGATCAGTTTCTGGAGTTATTTAGGAGCACTCAGCCTCCAGCTCCTATTCGTGCATCTCCTCCACGTAAGTCTACTTTTGCACGCCTGTGCAGTGATTTTGCTCATCTTGGTGGAAAGCCATTCAAAGGCTCCGAGTCCGTTCTTGAGGTCCAAGCTTGGATTCGCACATGTGAACGTATCTTCTCTCGCATGGATCTTTCTGACCATGATCGAGTTCTTGTAACTTCTAGCTTATTGCAAGAGCGTGCCCTTGATTGGTACGAGCTTCTTATATCCGGACTTGATGAGTCTGTTCTTTCTTGGACTCAATTCTGGGAACGCTTCGAACTCAAATTCGGTCTTGAATCTGAGAAAGTTTTATTAGCCCATCGCTTCCTTGAGTTGAAGCAAGGGAAGTCTTCCGTTTCTGAATATGTTGCATCTTTCAAGGCCTTATCTAAGTATGGTATTGAATTCATTAGCACTTCTTATAAGAAGAATATGAAGTTTGTCTCTGGTCTTAAGAAATTCTTAAGAAGTCTTTAATGCTCCAGCTTAAGCTTTCTTTTGAGGAGTTGGTTGATTCGGCACTTCATCAAGAAGGAGTGTGATAGTGGTGATGATGTTGAGGTTCGCAAGAACCCCAATAAGAAGAAGTTTCCATTTCCTAAGCAGGGATTTCTTCCTTCCAAGAAGAAGAAGCCTATTGAATCTGGTTCTAACTCTCAGTCTGCCGGAACACCTTCCATTCGGAAGTGTTTCAATTGTGGTTCTCTTGATCATATGATTCAAGCTTGTCCTAAGCCTCTCTTCTGCCGTTATTGCAAGAAGGAAGGTCATCATGTTTCCTCCTGTCCTACTGTTCCTAATGCCAAGTCTGGCAAGCTTTATGTTGCTAAGGCTTCTGGAGGTCCTTCTCAGCCCGGAGGTATATCTCCATCTATTTTGGAAGATTCTATTTTATTTCATGACCGTAGTATTCGAGTTCTTTTCGATACGGGTGCTTCACATTCATTCGTATCGAAGAAGCTCGTCGATGATTTGTCTTTGGATGTTTTTGAGCCGGTTTCGGGTTTGCCACCCAAGCGGGCGATCGAGTTCTGCATTGATCTCGTTCCAGGCGCGCAGCCAGTTGGGCGTCCTCCCACTAGGATGTCTACAAAAGAAAATGAGGAACTCAAGAAGCAGCTTTTAGAGCTTGAGTCCAAGCAGTTTATTCAGTCCAGTTTTTCACCGTGGGGTACCGCAGTCGTCTTCGTGAAGAAGTCCGATGGAACTCTTAGGCTTTGCATCGACTATCGCAAGCTTAACGAGTTGACCATCAAAAATAGGTATCCATTGCCGAGGATCGATGATATGTTCGATCTACTGAGTGGCGCTAAGGTCTTCTCTCAGCTCGACCATGCCATTGGTTTTCATCAGCTCCGAGTCGCGGAAGATAGCATACCCCTTACAGCTTTCCGCACTTGATATGGTTCTTTCGAGTGGCTCGTTATGCCATTCGGTTTGACGAACGCCCCGGCTTTCTTTATTGATCTTATGAATCGGGTAGGAATATCTCGATAAGTTCGTCCTTGTGTTCATTGACGACATTCTTGTTTATTCTAAGTCTGAAGCCGAGCATGCTAATCACTTGAGAATTGTCTTCAGTACTCTTCGTCACCATCAACTTAAAGCTAAATTCTCCAAGTGTCATTTTTGGGAGAATATGGTTAAGTTCTTAGGCCATGTTGTATCTTCTGACGGCATCTCTGTCGATCCCTCAAAGATCGAAGCTATCCAAAATTGGAAGAGGCCTGAGAATGTTCATGAGATTCGTAGTTTCCTTGGATTGGCGGGTTATTACCGTCGGTTCATTAAGGATTTTTCCCGTGTTGTGCTTCCTCTCACCAGCCTTACTCGGAAAGGCATTCGTTATATTTGGTCCGATAAGTGTGAAGCTTCCTTTCAGACGTTAAAGGAACTTCTCACTAATGCTCCTATTCTTGTGGTTCCCGAGGGGAATCATGATCTTGTTGTCTACACCGATGCTTGTGGTAGTGGCCTCGGTGCCGTGCTTATGCAGAAGGATCGAGTAGTTTCTTATGCTTCTAGGAAACTGCGTCTGAATGAAGTTCGCTATGCCACTCATGATCTTGAGTTAGCCGCCATTGTCTTCGCCTTGAAGATTTGGCGACACTATTTATTAGGCGAGCGCTTCATTCTCTATACCGATCATAAATCCTTGAAGTATTTGTTCACTCAGAAGGAACTCAATATGAGGCAACAGTGTTGGCTCGAGTTTCTTGCCTCCTATGATTTTGATATCCAATATACCCCTAGTAAGGGTAATCGTGTTGCTGATGCGCTTAGTCGCAGACATTCGGCTGTCGTTTCTTTAATGCTTGCCGAATGGGATATTCTTGAGATTCTATCTTTTTGTGATATTCGTGATCGAGATCCATCTTCTGATTTTTCGATAGTATTATTCAGTTTGGAAGCTCGACCCTCTCTATTCGATCGTATTGTCGAAGCTCAGCGGCGTGATCCTGATCTTGTGCATCTTATTCAGCTTTGTGAGACTGAACCCCGTGATGAGGCGTTGCAGGATTTCAGCATTGATCTTCATGGGTGTCTTCGCAAGAAGAACCGTCTTGTTGTGCCTTCTGATTCTGCACTTAGGCATGACATTCTTGACGACTGTCATCGGTCTAAGTATACTATTCATCCTGGCAGTAGTAAGATGTATGCCGATATGCATCGCCTTTATTATTGGGAAGGCATGAAGCGCGATGTGGCGAGTTATGTGAGTAATTGCATGACTTGTCAACGTATCAAAACCGAACATCAGCGCCCTTCTGGTCTCCTTCAGCCTTTAGAGATTCCATTGTGGAAATGGGATCAAATTTCGATGGATTTCATTGATGGCCTACCTTGTACGAGATCGGGCCATTCTAGCATTTGGGTTGTTGTTGATCGCCTCACCAAGTCAGCTCATTTTATTCCTATTAAATGTAATAGGACTGCTTCTCTTTTGGCTAAGTTATTTATCAAGGAAATCGTGAGACTTCACGGTGTTCCTAGTTCGATTGTGAGTGACCGTGATCCTTTATTTACCAGTCATTTCTGGCAGAGTCTTCAGCAAACTTTGGGAACAAAGCTTAATTTCAGCACAGCTTATCATCCGCTGTCTAATGGACAGACTGAACGGGTGAATCGTATCTTGGAGGATCTTCTCCGTATTTGTATTCTTGATTTCGGAGGTAGTTGGAAGGATCATCTACCCCTTGTAGAGTTCTCCTACAACAATAGTTTTCAGTCCAGTATCGGTATGGCTCCTTTCGAAGCCTTATGCGAAAGGCCATGTCGATCACCTTCTTGTTGGTTGGAATCTGGGGAGAAGCTTATTCTTAGCCCAGATTTTGTTCATGATTCTTCTGAGAAGATTGTTCTTATTCGTTGGAGAATGAAAGAGGCACAGAGCCGCCAGAAATCCTACGTGGATAACCGTAGGAAGCCTCTCGAGTTCTCGGTTGGTGATCTTGTCTTTATTCGTGTTTCTCCTTTGAAAGGGGTTATGCGCTTCAGTGTGACAGGGAAATTGGCCCCTCGCTTTGTAGGACCATTTCCTATTACTGAACGTATTGGCCCTGTGGCTTATAGAGTTTCACTTCCAGCTCATCTATCCGGAGTTCACAACGTATTTCATGTCTCCCAGCTTCAGAAGTGTCTTCGAGAATCGGATTCTGTTATCGACTCTCCTGATTTGCAAGGGCTTGAGATCTCACCAGATTTATCTATTGTACAGCAGCCTGTTTACGTACTTGCCACGGAGGTGAGACACCTTCGAAACAAGGACGTGCCGCTCATTAAAGTTCAATGGTCCGCTAATCCCAATGACTGTACTTGGGAAACCAGAGAGTTTATCGAGCGATCCTATCTGGGTTTTCTATCTTTGCCTAGCACTGGTGAGAATATCTTTTTATCTCAAGCTTATTTTCTTTTCTTTTTGGGTGATGTAAGTATGTAGTTGTTGTGAATTCTTCTCTAGGAATTGCGTGGACGCAATTTTGTTAAGGAGGGGAGATCTGTAACAACCCGCATACTTTACGATTTTATATTTAAATATAGCGTCGTTAATCGGATTAAGGTCCGAAAAGCTAATTTTTGCAAAAGGTCGAATTAGGACTCAGGACCACTTCCATTGAGTCCAAAATGGCGTTTGCGACTTTTTTGAGTATAAGCTTCGATAGGTTTGGAGTAAGTTGATTTTTGCTATTTTCTATTGGGTTTGGGTTTGACCCAACTCATCATATAACCTAGTTCAGCCCCTCTCCTCTTTACTACATTCTATTTTCTTAAACACTCTTGCATAACTGAAAATGGGGAGAGGAATGGGAAATTAAAACACCAAGCCCTAGTTTTCAATTGCAAACTACAAATTCTTACTCCAAACTCTTGGAAAAGCTAAGGTAAACTCCATCTTCATCTTCTCCTTCTCTTCTCCTCTTCAATTTCAGAAAATTCCTAAATCTAATTTAGGAAATACTTGTTTTAAATCATAGATTGAAGCTTGTAGAGTTGAAGTGAAGAGTGATTGATCTTTTCCTTGTGGTTGTGCTTCTCATCTTTGTTTTTGAGTTAAAAAGGTGAGTTTTGAACTCACATCTACTTCTCTTGATATCATTGATGTTAGGTATGAATTCCTAACGCTTATTCATGTTCAATTGCTTTTGGGTTGAATTGATTTGGTGAACATTTCCATTTTTGGTGTTTTGAAGTCAAAAACTCTGAAAATCATAGCTTTGATGTTGAACATGTTTTTGGTGGTGTATTGAAGAGCCAATGGGGCTGGGTTATCAATTGGCAAAAGCCCCTTAAGTCCATTGTTCGACCGGTTGCAAATGGTGAGAGTTGCTCTTCCATTTGATAGGCTGGAAAACAGTTTCAGCTACAGCCAGTCGACTGGCCCCCTGTAGTCAGTCGACTGACTGCAGGGTCTGAAAACTCTCGGGTTCTGGTTCAATCGACTGACTGCAGGGTGCCAGTCGACTGACCTGCTTGTCTTTGCCTATTTTGCCTATTTTTCTTGGGTTTCCAATCTTAACCGATTCGGGTTGTTCCAATTAGTTGTTATTGCATATTTGACTTTGATAATTCTTTTTTTTTATTTCGTGCACGGGTCTTTATATAATGATCTTTGTAAAGTGTATTAAAACTCGTTTCTCCAATTTAAAATTTCTATTTAAAAAACATACACAATTTTGCACTTCGAGCGAAGAGGGAGGAGAATCAAATGATTAAATAAAACACATGCTATGAACACGTGCGTTTATCTTTTCAGTTAATTCCTAATCTATTCGTTTGACCGTTTTGACCTTTGGGTCTGGTTTAGCGATGAAATGAGGTTAACTTTGTACTGCTTTGAGTGTGAGATTGGCTAACGGCTAGTAAACCGTTTAGTGCGAACGTGTGGTATGGGACTCACGTTAACATTTTTCGGGTTCCTTTTTGAGAGTTGTGACACATTCCGCCAGTTAGTGGTGTCCGGTACTGGGCCTTCGGACCTTCACCACTACGGTTTGTTGCCTTCGGGGTTTGTTGCCTTCGGGCTTGAGCCTTCGGGGTTTGTTGCCTTCGGGTATGTTACCTTCGGGTTTGTACCTTCGGGTTTGTTGCCTTCGGATTTGTTGCCCTATAGTATCACTTTTGGAGTTGGTCCATCGTCACCGCTCGAGTGATATTGGGTTTGTGCCTTCGGGTTTGTGGATCCTTGTTATACAGTACTGAGCTCGAGCATCTTTTGTTTCTTTGACAATTATATTTCCCTAGTGTATCGCTCTTCGTTGTAGGTTCTTTGAACCACACGATATGTAGCTATTACCTTGTGGAAACTTGTGTTACCTTTGTTGATATTTGTTAATTGCCTTCTAGGCTTGATTTGGGATATGTATGTCCTTTTTTTATTTGAGTTGCCCATGATATGAGGCTTGTTTTGATTCATCTTATGTTAGATGATTTGGATATCTCTTTTGGAGATAAATTGTGGTACTTTATGATCTTGTATGTTCATTATCATTTAGTTTATCTAACTGATTTGTTTAACTAGACTGACCCATGTATTTTATACTCGGGTCAGTCCGAGATGTTTCAGGTTGGGTACTTTGGACTTAGCCTATTTTTCTTCCGCATGGACTATTCCGCTAGCTCCTTTTTGTTATAGCTTTTTGTGTAGTCCTTTTTGTTGTAACTCTGATATGTATTCTTTTGTCTCACCTGTATATTGTGGTTTGCTTTACCACTTGACATGTATCATTTTGTAAACTCTGTAGTGTATCTGTATATGTGAAAATGTATGTGATGATTTACTGTTTTATGATGTGTATTACATTGAGTTGTTATATTTTATTCTGATAGATCCTCAGCCACCTATGGCTTTGTATTAAGTATTTATTGGATATGTCGATCCATTTAAGTAAGAAGTGGCATTGTCGGCGTATTCAATAGATAATTAAGACAAGGCTATAGATGGTCGCTCCTAACCAGCTCTATTCTCCGCATTAGCAGATGGTGTTACCTTGTAATGCTCTTTGCTAATGTAGGTCTCGGAGTGGGGCGTTACACATTTAGTGATTGATTAAGTATAAATACTTAATGAGATTAGTATAATTACATAGTGTAAGTAATTAATGTATAATTACTGGATGTAATTAATTAAGGAGAAATTACTTAATGGGAAGTAATTAAAGGATAATTACTTATTAGAAGTAATTAAGGATTAATTACTTGGTGTAATTAATTAAAGAATTAATATAATTAATTAAGAAGTTAATTAAAGTAATGTAAGTTATTAAGAATAGTTAATTACTGAATAAGATTAGTCAAGATTGATTAATGAATTTGATTTATTTAAGATTAATTATTAAATGTAATTAATTAGAAGAATACGTAATTATTAAAAGAAATTAGAGGATCATTAATGAATGTAATTAATGAGAGTAATTAAAGGTTAATTACTGTAAATGGTTAAGGATAATTAATTTGTGAAATTAATTAAAGGATAATTACTTTATGTAATTGAAGAATAATTAATCAAAGATGATTAATTAAGATGGATATTTAAAGGATGATTAATTAATTAAATGGTTTGTAATTAATTAATGGTTGATTAAGCAAGGTTAGGTAATTAATTCTTAAGTAATTAATTTAATTTAAGTTAATTAAATTCTTAAGTAATTAATTTAACTTAAGTTAATTAAATTAATTATAATACGGATTAATAATTCTTGCTTGTAGATGATTGTTTGTGTAGAATGTCTGGATTGGTTGATATCTATTGGATGATATTCTGTGATGTGATATTGGATATATCTGTGATAAATGTGTGATATTTATCTGAGATGAATGTTGTGTGAATTCAAGTATTGAATTGAATTGAATTATTTAAACCTTAAACAACCTGACCTTTAAGAAACGTTTGGATTTCGATGAGACCGGGATCGGGTATCAAATTTGATTATCCGAAAACCACATCGATCCAAGTTAAATGATAGGTCATGACATCTCAAAGTGAAGATCGAGATGGAATTTCAGAGTGCAAGGGTTATTGTCGTTAACTCTGAGGGTGATTCCAAAATGAGTGTAACGAGATAATGCCTTTGGATTCGTTCGAACGCGGAACGAACTTGTATGGATTGAATGCTTTTAAAACATCGTCAGGTGGACGATGAGCATTCTAAGATAGATGTGTTCTATAATGGTAATCGTAGCCTCAAGCCTCATCAACCGGGAATGGCTAAAACATGGGAGGTGCGGCAAGGCTAAGTGAGTGGCGCTTAAGTAGGACGATATTTACCTTTGTTTAGAGGTCCCTTTTTATTTCGGCTTAGTGGGCAGTTGGTTTGCAGCTAACTATGGGGTTGTCTTGTTCGAGATTGTCCAGTAAGGGATGGTTCCGGCCTTGTGTTGCAGGGGATTTAGGGTGGATCCTCGGTACGGTGATCTAGGTCACGTACTGTGACGGGCGGTACCCCAGTAACCCTGCCATTGTATGGAATCCAATCTCCAATAAGCGCCGTACGTTTTGATTGTGTCCAACTATGTTGGAACGTGAGATGTAAGCATTCCAGCAATTTCTGTAATTTAGTTGAAAACCCTAGACCCTATTATAATATCACTGGATTTCCTATCAAATGTTTGGTTATCGTAAGGTAAAAACTTTTCCATGTTTATGTGTGGGGAGTCTTACGAGATACCTTTTGTTTTCAAAGGTTTTTTCAAAGTTAAGCAAATTTAACCCGTTTACTCACACCAGACCCATGTATGACCCGGAGTTTATTTCTGATTTTCTTAAACTCTTGGTACTCAAATTTTTTATGAGTAGCCAAGGATTCAGGTTAGCTTTGATGACTTCTGGAGGAGATTTGGAGCAGGAGGCTTCCGCGTGTAGATATATTATGGTTCCGCTGTGCAAGTATTTGTGTCTGTATCTGTGATATCTTGAGTTGTATGATAGACAGGTTTTTTAACTGTCTAATGTATTGTGATAAAGCTATGTAACTCTGATAGATGTTGTATATTATGTAATAACTTATGTGATTAATATATTTTATTCGTTCCGCTGTGAGAATCTGATATTGTTTAGTTCTTTCTTTTCTATCTTTTCTCTTCTCTATCCCTTTCTTTCTTATCGATGATGCATCTTCCTGTGGAATGAAAGGCGGGTCGTCACAGCTATAGACATAGATGTGAGTTAAAGAACTCACTTTTAAACCCAAAAACACAAGTGAGAAGCTTTAAAACAAAGGAAAGATCAACCACTCTTCAACTTCAACTCTAGAAGCTTCAATCTAAGCTCATAAGCAAATATTTCCTAAGTTAGGGTTTAGAAATTTCTGAAAATTGAAGAGAGATTGAGATAGAGAAGATGAAGATGATGCTTACCTAAGCTTCTCTTTGATTTCTAAAACTTGAATCTTGAATTTCCTAATAGAACAAGGGTTTAGGAATTCTAATTTCCTATCTCTTCCCCAATTTTTCTTTTAGCCTAAAAGTGTTAGGAAATGAAAATGAATGAAGAGGAGAGGGGTGGAGTTAGGGTATTATGTTGGGTTAGTGGGATGAAACCCAAACCCAAAGCCCCAAATGGAAACATCAAAATTCTAATCAACTCCAAACATATCGGTGTTTATACTCAAAAAGGTCGCAAACATCCATAGTAGGATTATCATAAAATTGGACTTCAAAAACCAAAAATTGGAAAATTCACTAAATCAATTCAAATAAAAAGCAAATGAACATGAAATAGATGTTAAGAATTCATACCTAACAACAATGAAAGCTATAGACATAGATGTGAGTTAAAGAACTCACCTTTTAAACCCCAAAAACACAAGTGAGAAGCTTTAAAACAAAGGAAAGATCAACCACTCTTCAACTTCAACTCTAGAAGCTTCAATCTAAGCTCATAAGCAAATATTTCCTAAGTTAGGGTTTAGAAATTTATGAAAATTGAAGAGAGATTGAGATAGAGAAGATGAAGGGCATGCTTACCTAAGCTTCTCTTTGATTTGTAAAACTTGAATCTTGAATTTCCTAATAGAACTAGGGTTTAGGAATTCTAATTTCCTATCTCTTCCCCCATTTTTCTTTTAGCTTGAAAGTGTTAGGAATGAAAATGAATGAAGAGGAGAGGGGGTGGAGTTAGGGTATTATGTTGGGTTAGTGGGCTGAAACCCTAACCCAAAGCCCCAAATGGAAACATCAAAATTCTAATCAACTCCAAACATATCAGTGTTTATACTTAAAAAGGTCGCAAATGCCATTTTGGACTTAATGGAAGTAGTTTCGAGTCCTAATTCGACTGTTTACAAAAAGTAGCATTTCGGACTTTAATCCGACTAATGATGCTATATTTAAACAAAACATTTAAATATACGATCGTAAAATATGCGGGTTGTTACAGACTCCCCTCCTTAAAGAAATTGCGTCCTCGCAATACTTAAGAAGAAAACAAAGAGTAACAACCGTACTAATGCATAACAACACAAAAGAAAAAAATTTGAAATGAGAAGTTCACCTTAAGGAGCACGAGAGAGTAAGTCCGGATGTGTTTGCTCGATGAATTCTCTGGATTCCCAAGAACAATCCTTAGGATTTAAGGACTATTGAACTTTCACAAACGTAACATCATTATTTCGAAGGCGTTTAACCTCCGTAGCAATGATACGAATAGGATGTTGCTCATAAGTCAAATTTGGTGAAACTTCAATTTCTTCAATAACACCGGGCTCAAGGATAGAATTGGAATCCCTAAGGCATTTCCGTAGTTGAGAAACGTAGAACACGTCATGGATAGCAGAAAATTGAGCCGGTAATAAAAGGCGATAAGCCACGGAACTAATACGTTCGGTGATGGGAAATGGACCAATATATCGAGGTGCTAATTTCCCCGAATGACTGAAACGCATAACACCCTTCATAGGTGAAACACGAATAAATACCAAATCTCCCACAGAAAATTCTAATTTCCTTCTTCGATTATCGGCATAGGATTTTTGCCTACTTTGAGCTTCCTTCATTATGACGAATAAGGTCAATCTTTTCTGTGGAATCACGAATAAAATCTAGACCTAAAACCAGTTTCTCACTGGCTTCAAGCCAACACGAAGGAGATCGGCATGGCCTTCCATAGAGTGCCTCAAAAGGTGCCATACCAATACTAGATTGGAAGCTATTATTATAAGAAAACTCAACAAGGGAAATATGATCTTCCCAACTTCCACCAAAATCAAGAACATATGCACGAAGGAGATCTTCAAGAGTTTGATTCACATGCTCGGTTTGTCTATCGGACTGAGGATGATAAGCGGTGCTAAAATTAAGCTTTGTTCCCAAATCTTTTTGAAGATCCTTCCAAAATCCACTAGTAAATAATGGATCACGATCGTTAACAATAGAAGTAGGAACTCCATGCAATTTAACAATTTCTCTAACATAGAGTTTGGCTAAAAGAAGTACGGTCCAATTGGACCAAATGGGAATAAAATGGGCGGATTTTGTAAGTCTATCGACAATCACCCATAAACTGTCATGACCCGAACGGGAACGGGGAAGGCCATCAATAAATTCCATGGAGACTTGATCCCACTTCCAAACGGGAATTTCCAAAGGTTGCAATAAACCACCGGGCCTTTAATGCTCGGCTTTTACGAGTTGGCAAGTCATGCAGCGCTTAATAAAGTTAGCAATATCTGATTTCATTCCATCCCAATAATAAAGTCGCTTCATATCCGCGTACATTTTACTACTACCGGGGTGAATGGTAAATTTAGATCGATGAGAATCTTCTAGAATGTCTTTACGAAGATCACAAATATTTGGCACAATAAGTCTACCAAATTTTCGAATGCCTCCTCGAGCATTGATTTCAAAGTCTTTCAAACCATCAACATCAATTTGATCCCTACAACTTTGGCTAAGATGAGCCAATTTGGGATCATGCATTTGAGCCTCAAGGATGCGGTCTAAAAGAGAAGGATGAGCCTCGAGGCTACATAAAACAAGAGATGAACATGAATTGGATTCACGGTCTCGAATCTCACAAGTGGACAAAGTCTTGAGATCATTCCATTCGGATATCATCATAGAAACAATCGCTTGTTGTTTACGACTGAAGGCATCGGCAACATGATTTCCCTTTCCAGGAGTATAAAGAATATCAAGATCATAAGATGCAAGGAATTCGAGCCAACGCTGTTGACGCAAATTATGTTCCTTTTGAAAGAACAAATGCTTCAAAGATTTATGATTGGTGTAGATAACAAATTTCTCTCCCAAAAGATAATGTTGCCAAATTCTAAGGGCAAAAACAATAGCCGCGAGCTCTAAATCATGAGTGGCATATCTAGTCTCGGTAGGCTTTAATTGCCTAGAAGCATAAGCGATAACACGTTCCCTTTCCATGAGAACGGCTCCTAAACCAACACGACTAGCATCGATATAAACAATGAAATCTTGGTTCCCTTCGGGAATCACAAGAATAAGAGCATCGGAAAGGAGTTCTTTTAATTTCTGAAAAGCAGCTTCACATTTGTCTGACCAAATGTATTTAACTCCCTTCTTTGTCAAACTAGTAAGAGGTACAAAAATTTTAGAAAAGTCTTTTATGAACCGACGGTAATAGCCCGCCAATCCAAGAAAGCTACGAATTTCCATCACACTCTCCGGTCTCTTCCAATTTTGAATCGCCTCAATCTTTGAAGGATCCACGGAAATTCCGAATTCAGAAATAATATGCCCTAAAAATTTCACACGAGATTGCCAAAAGTGGCACTAAGAAAATTTTGCTTTCAATTGATTGCTCCTAATAGTTTCCAACACAATTCGAAGATGTTTTTCATGTTCCTCCTTGGTTTTAAAATAAACAAGAATATCATCTATAAAGATGAGAACAAATCGATCAAGGAAGTCTTTGAAAACTCGATTCATAAGGTCAACGAAATAAGCTGGAGCATTTGTTAAACCAAATGGCATAACAAGCCATTCATAAGATCCATAACGAGTATGGAACGATGTCAAAGGAATGCTATCCTCTACAATACGAAGCTGATGAAAACCGGTTGCTAATTCTAACTGTGAAAAGAATCTAGCACTGCTAAGTTGATCAAATAGATCATCAATCCGAGGCAAGGGATATTTATTCTTGATGGTGAGATCATTAAGCTTGCGGTAGTCAACGCAAAGCCTAAGTGTACCATCGGATTTCTTCACAAAGATAGCTGAAGCTCCCCAAGGAGAGGAACTAGAATGAATAAATTGTTTTGCTTCCAATTCGGATAATTGTTTACGCATCTCCTCATTTTCCATATTGGACATACGATAAGGAGGACGAGTGATAGGAAGAGCTCCAGGGATTAGATTAATTCTGATCGCTCGCTTAGGGGGTAATCCTAAGACGGCCTCAAATATGTCGGGAAATTCACAAACAACGTGAATGAGGGAAATGACAATTTCCTCATCATCATTATCGTCATCATGTGGATTTAGAGAATATAGGGATGCTTCCGAATTAGAATCTGAACCCTTAAGAACAACGAAAATTTGCTTAACAGATTGAGGATGTCGAAGATAAATAGTCCTGTCAGGACAAAGGATATGGGCTTCATAACGGTTAAGCCAATCCATTCCCAAAATCATTCTGAAACCTAAGTAGCGCATAACATGCAAATCGGCTCGGAAAGAATAATCACATAAAATAAACTCAACATCTTTACAAAATAAACTGAGTGTTGCGGATCCACCAACCGGATTCGCAATTCTCAAAGAAGTCATCAAGCCAATAACATTCAAAGAAAAAGTATCAACAAGTTCTTTTGATATAAAAGAATAGGAAGGACCCATATCAAAAAGAACTCGAGTAGCATGATCACGAAACATAATAATGCCATCAAGGATAGAGTGAGAAATACCTTGACCAAGAGAAGTGTTACCAAAAGCTTGCACAACATTTAGTTTTCCCTCTTTCTTGCTTGGAAGTTTGGGGCATGAAGATAGAAGATGGCCCGAACTTTTGCAATAACGACAAAAAAGGGGTTTCGGGCACCTATTAGCATAGTGGTCCTTAGAACCACAATTGTACCATTGCCCATGTTAGGAGTTGGAGTCTTTGCTACCGAAGTTGCTTGCTTCCCTTTCTTTTTGGGATTAGGCTTGAACTTAATAGGCCATTTCTTATTGATGTTTTGTTTGGCACCCACAACTTCAACCTCACTTTCTTTATCGGTCTCTTCGAGTCGAAGAGCGATATCAACAAGCTGATCAAAAGAAACTTCCAGTTTCAGAAGTAATGGCTTTTTAAGATTCTTATTCAAGCCATAGATAAACCTCTGATTTTTCTTCAATGGGGTATTAATATACCTGACCCCATATTTAGAGAGAGATTCAAAAGATGCGACATAATCCGTCATAGAAGATTCACCTTGAACAAGGTCAATAAAGCGCCGAGCTAAAGTTACCTTCTCAGCTTCTAGCACAAACTTCAATTTGAATCTTTCCCGGAATCGCTCCCAAGTAAGATCTGCTTCAACAATTTCTGAAATCAAAAGCTTATACCAATCTAATTCTCTTTCCAGGAGCATGCTAGAAGCCACTTGGACACGATGTAGATCAACAAGATTCATGCGAGAAAAGATGCAGTCGCCTGATCTAAGCCAAGCTTGGACTTCAATAACGCTTTCGGAACCCTTGAATGGCCTTCCACCCAAATTGGTATAATCATTACACAAGCATGCAAACCCAGATTTACGATGAGAAGGCTCTGAAATGGGTCCGGCAGCTTGAGCATTCTTTACAAGATCTAAAAGCTGTTGGGCAGACATGAATACTCCATCTTGAGGAGTAGCACTGGATTGACCGGCGTTGGGACGGCCAGGTCTAACCATTTCTCTTCTTTAGGAAAGAAAGAAAGAAAGAAGAGGAAAAAGTTATTCTCAGAATGAATATCAAACAAACTTGATTGATAAAACAAGGCATCGTAAAAGGAAATATGATAAAACGGTACGAAGACTCGAATTAAATCCTAAGGCACGATTCCTAAGAGAGACTTAGGATAATGATCCCAGTCATAATATTCTATACTGTTCCGAAGTTTGGCTCTGATACCAAGTTGTGACGCCCCACCTCTATACTCACACTAGCCAAGGACACTACGGGGTAATGCCGTCGACTAGCACGAAGAATAAGGTTATTGAGGAGCAACCATCTGTGTAATTGCTTTGTGCGAGTACCGATATGTCAAATAGTATGACATGCATTTCATTTCAAGAGGAAATCCGACACATCAAATACAAACTCAAAGCTACTACACAGTGGCTATGTTATCTTCGAAAACAAATATAAAATAAGCATAACACAAATCAGTTACAGATATTCATATCACTAAGACGGAAATAGATATGAATATAACACATAGAAGTGTACATCAAAATAACGGTCATACGAGATCCACTACATCACAAAAGAATAAGTACAAGTGCTAGACAAAAGAATAAGTATACATCAAGGAGTCTCTATCTCGAATGTATAACAACAAAAAAAACTACTAAGCTAAAGTAGTTAGCCAAAAGTCAGAAGCTAGCCTGTAACATTCCCGGATTTTAGCCAAATATAATAAAGTGATTAATTTAATTTTTGGAATAAAATTGTGAATTTATTGATGGATTAATTAGGAAAATTCCAAAACAAATAAAAATATGTGTTTGTAAATAGAATTTTGAGTTTTAAATTCAAAAATAAATATATTGAAAATAAATTGGATTTAAAAGAAATTTTTATTTTTAAAGTTAATAAGAATTTGTTTTCTAATATATATATTAATATTTGGAAGATAAGATTTGAGATTAATATAATAATTTTTAAAAGGCTATTCTAAATTTAATTCTCATATATATATATATATATATATATAATATTTGTGATTACTTATTAATGAATAATTTGTTTTAAAAATCATTTTTTTCTTAAAAGTTATATAGATGGTTATAAAAGAAAAATGTATATGGATAAATATTTTTAACAAGTGTAACCTATAATTACAAGTGTAGGCTAAAGAAAATAAGTAATTAACAAGTGTATAAAATTAAAAGCATGCATATTACATGTGTTAGCCTAATGAACAAGTGCCAAATATGTTTTAGAACTGTAATGTAAATGAATATCAAAGTTTTTAAAAAATCAGGCTTCGCTCTTTTCTTCACTCTTCAATCTTCTTCTTATCTTTCAAAAGAAAAACCTCAAACCTGAAACAAAGAGAAAATCAATTCAAGTTTCAACTTGAAGCTTCAAAGCCTGAGCAAGATTCAAATCCAAAACCAGAAAAGTATCAAAGCAAAATAATTTTTTAGTTTTCAAATCTTCAACCTGAGAAGAAAATTTGAAATCAACCAAGCAGCCAGATTAAACAATTTAAACTTGAAGATATAGATTCAAAGCAAAGATCAACTAAGCAGATTAATTTCAAAATCAATAATCAAGTGGCAGATCAAAATCATCCTCCAGTTTTCAAAATTTCCAGGCTTGTTCTCTGTTCTCTGTCAACATGTTCCAAGTGAGCAAACTTACCTTTGATCTGATCTTTAACTTGATGTGGTGATTAATGTTTGAAGTGAAGTTGTAAATATGTTTGCATGTATGCAAATATGCATGTATATATGTATGGATGTGGTTGTGCATGTCTATACACATAAAAATTTGCTCTGTTCCAGGTTTCCAAGATTAAAAAAAAACCTGTTAAAAAATCAAATTCTTCCCCTCCAATTCATTTTAGGCTTTAGAATCTAAACAAACTAGGTTTATTTAATCAAAATCTAACTGCTAAAAATAGTTTTGAGAGAGATTTGAATATAGATTTCACTGGGAAGATGAATATGCAGTTAACTCAAATAAATGTAAAAAAATTAAGTATCATAGATTCTTGATTTACTTATATAATCTGTTTCACTTTTGTAAATAATGATTTTTAAAAGAAAAATCACATATTTTAGTTTAGTAAATCACGGGAATTTCATAGTTGATCGGAAAATGGGTTTTGACGAAGTTCTAGTGATCGGCGAACTATTGGGGGTTGGGGTTGCTTCCAGAGGTGCTTGGGTGGTCGTCGAATGTGGGAAAAATGTTCTTGAAAATTCCTGATCGTAGTGGAAGGCTGACGAGATCGATCTAGGGTTTAAGCCCAGTATTTTATCAACCGTGTCCTCGAAGCAATGGAGTCATCATCGTTGAATCAGAATCGATCGGGGTTGTTGGAATTGAAGCATTGAAGTCAGGCGAAGCTTCGGCCAGAATTGCGTGGCCTCTAGTGGCCTGAGGCGGCGAGGCGATCGAATTTTTGGCGAGCGAGTTTTCTTCCAGTTTGGGTCGTGATGCAAAATTTCAAATTCGTCGTCGTTGGGAGTTTCTGGGTGGTTTGGTGGCTAGGGGAGATCGTCGTCGACTCGACGATGATCGTGGCATCGATCGGAGTTCACCAGAGTAACTGTGCACATGCACGAGCAGGTCTTTTGTGTCTGGAAACGTTGTATTATCGAAGAAGGAAATTTACTCGGGGACGAGCTCAAGATCGTTCGGGATTTTCTCGAAGTAAAATATGAAAACAAGTTTCTCGGGTGTATGCTCGGGAAAAATATTTAGCTCGAGTTTTTATGATAATGGTTTTGGAAGAAAGAAAAATATAACAAGTTTTATAAATTAAAATTTAGTCAAGTTTTAATTAGTTCCTTAATCACTTCTTTCTAAATAAAGGTTTGTTTTAAGCTGAAATAAATTAAGGGTCTTAAAATAAAATTAATTTAATTTAATTAAGCTTAAGGGTTTAATACATATATAACTTCATTTTAGATATTATTTTAAATAAACTTAATTATCGAATTAAGTAAAATGAAGTGTTTTCTAAACTTTAATCCCACTTTAAGATCTACAAGTTAATTAATGTGGTAAATATTTAAGGTCTTATTAATAAAGGTAATTAAAGTGTAATTACTTAATTACCCTAAGATGATTAATTAATAAGATAAATTACTAAAGGTGATTTACTTAAGGTAAATTAATGGAGGTAATTAAGAATGATATCTTAATAAAAGTAATTAAAGGTTAATTAATTAAAGTAATTAATTAAAGGATAATTGGTTTATGTGATTAATTAATTAGATTAATTAAAGGTGAATTAATTAATGATTTAATGGTTAAGTAACTTATGATTGAAAGATAATTACTTAAGGTAATTAATTAAGGGTTAATTAATTTTGTAATTAACTTAAAGTTAATTTATTAATGTGATTAATTAAGGAATAATTAATTAATTAAAGGTAATTAATTAAGATGGATAATTAATTAAGAAAGATGATTAAGATTAATTAATCTCATTAATTAATATCAAATGATTTGTAATTAATTAATCAGAATTGGGTAATTAATTTATAAGTAATTAATTTAATTGGAAATTAAATTGAATTAATTAAGGATTGAACAATTAATTAATCCTGTTTATAAATGATTATTGAATGCTTGGATTGCTTATGGATGTATGATTGTATTGAATGCTTGAATTGATGTTATTTATGATCTGTGATATTCTGTGATATGAATTGTTGAGCTATGTGTAATTTATTTATTTATCTGTAATGTATTTACATATTTATCTATGAATCTGTGAACGAAAGATAAGCGTTATAGGATTATACCGCTTATCAAATATTGCTATGCTTGAATCTGTGATGGTTGATGATATTGCACTATTGTGTAAAACCCCTGGACTACACTATACACACACAAATATGGATTTCACGAGGAAATTGGTTAAGTCACATATATTTTGAAATCTAAATATTATTTTAAAAGTTGAAGTTTGAATCCAAATGGTTTTGGAAATGGAATTGAATTAAATATGAAAAGCCTTTGAAAGGGAAGTTTTGAAATTGAAATTTAGTTTTGAATATACTATATCTTGTTAAATATTATTTGAAATTATTTTGGAAATCATGGTTTGAAAGGTTTATAAGATTTCTATATTGTTTTCAAATGATAATAGTTTTCAAATAAAGAAAGGAATTCTAGTTTTTGTTGGAAGGGGTTTCAAATTTGAAATGGAATTGTTTTGAAAGTTATAAATGAATCTTTGCTAAAGATTAGTGAACTTTGTTTCCAAAATAAGAGGGTCTTAAAGGTGTATCTTTTGTATAAAGGATTTGAATTGTAAATAGTTTTGAAAGCTATGAATTAATCTTTGTGAAAGATTGGTGAACTTTGTGAAGTGAATCTTTTTGATTAAAGATTTGAAAATGGTAATTTGTTTAAACCATTTGAGGAAAGGTTTTTGGCTTTAAGTTGTGACTTAACTAAGATCCCACTATATCCATATGCTTTTTAAATTAAGCGCTCATTATTAGGATTAGCCGGGGGAGGACATTGTGTCATATAACCCGTTCCGAATAATGATACGACGTTATGGATTGCATTTGAAGACCGGTGGTGAAGACCGGATATTTTCAAAAGCGAAAGGATGACCTGTCGAATGTCTCTTCACCAAATGGCCCCGGTATAGAGATTTGATCACCCTTTGTGATGGGGAGTCCGGACGTGATTAGGGATTATCCGGATTGCAAGGGCTTCTTTTGAAGTGCCTTCGGTTCTGTTCGAACCCGGAACAGACTTGTATGGATGTGTGTCTGACATTACACTTTGAAATGTAAAGCTGGTTTCTATCAAATACATTTCTGTTTGGTGGCGGAGAATTTATTCTCTTAGCTTAACACCCTTCTCTGAGACGTACGAGCTCAGAGGTTATGTAGTTGATATTTACTAGTGAAACATTCCCAATTTGGTAATGTGGCATACGAAGTGCTGCTGATCATGTGTTGATCGAAGCATGGCTTTTGTGAAAAGCGTAGCTTTGTGGACGTGACCTCGTCGGACCTCACAAACCGGAATGGTCGAAACAGGAAGGATGCGGTAAGGTTATTTGGGGGTAGCGCCCCCTGAGGGTACGTCCATTTCCTTCTGGAAAAGGGTGGTATCATGGTATGGAGCCCAGATATTTAACTTATGTGGTTACTGCAAATGCATTGCTTTGTGGTTGTTGGTGTCGAGGGCTCGGATAAAGGTTGGTTACGACCGGGGGATGACATACTCGTGTAGTAGTTACCTAGTTACAGAGGTAACCCGGCCTTGTGTTGGCAGAGATCCGGTTAGGTTCTCGGGGCGTCCCTCCAGAGGCGTACCCATGTGGCCCAGGAAGTTCCTTAGCCTGACCATTTGTTGGAAATCCAATCTCCAATACGCACCTTGTACGGTTTTAGTTGTAGAACCTTCCATTTAACATGGTAGCTATAGTAGGCATACTATAATGGTACGTATGTTGGCTAAGATTAATATTATACTTGCAATTGTTTTCTGCACTATGCACTGATAATAATATCAAAAGGATTTAGCGTATCAAGCATGTTTGACTATCATAAGGAGAAATCTCCTCCAATTGTGCGCTTGCATTGTGTGTGTGTGGGGAGGCCTTATGGTAGTTTCATTTTCCAAATAAAAGCATTGCGGATTTCTTTTTATTTCTTTTTAAAGATAAAACTGTTTTTGTTTGCTCATACCAGTCCCATGACTGACCTGGAGTTTATTGTTCCCTTTCTAAACTCTGGGTGCCCATAATTTTCCATACGGGCAGCCTAGAGTTAGATTTTCAGATAATCAGCTAGTAGATGTAGATTCGATATCTTTGGAGCCTTTGGATTTGGCAATTGCATTTGGTTCATCAGTTGCCTACTTTGCTTAAGTTCAGCGTGATGATGGTTCGAGCTTATGGCTTGGAGATCTTTGGAGTTTTGGCATTGGAGATGCAGTCTTAGATTCTATCTTGCTTTCTATCCTTTGGAAGACCATATTGGTGATATTGTTCCGCTGCTGGTGTTTTTCTTTCCACTGTTGTATTCTAGCTCTGATATATGTATTGATATTCTATTGTATCTTATTGTATCGGATATTGTATCCATTGTTATATCATTGATATATTCATTTTTCTTCCGCTGTGTTGTTGTACTTAATGTGTTATAAGCTCCGGCGTATTGGACTTCGACGTTTGAATCTACCGCATTCGAATACGGGTGAAGTATGGATGTCGATTTTCGAGCGCCGATTTCCAGACCGTCACATAGCCCCTGCTAAGTAGTCAAGTGGAAGCACTTGAAACACCTCGGTCTAACCCGAGTATTATTTAAGAAGAAAAATAATAACGGATCAGTCTAGCTATAAATATCATATGAGATGAGAAAGGATGAGAGATACCACAAAAATGTATGATAACAACAATGTCATACTGTGACAAGTATACATTTGATAACAATAAAAATCAAATCAAACAATATCTCAAATCTCATCGAATATCCAAAAAGAATATCACATTCTTTAGCTTATTCACCAAACCCCAAATATTGACAAAACATATCAATGTCAATCGCAAAAATTGGTGAAACACAAATTCTAGAAATCAATAATTAGAAATCCAGAAAACATAAAGGGGGAGGCTTATTATAAACGGGAGCACGAAAACTCACCAACACGTGTATCACAAACGAGACGTTATCTCATGAGTCGCTAACTCATAGAGTCGGTGCAACGACGTAGTACAATAACGGTACGCCCGGGGAACCTGAAACTCAAATAATTCGAAACAACGACGTAGTACAATAACGGTACGCCCGATGAACCTGATAAGCTGGAACAACGACGTAGTACAACAACGGTATGCCCGATGAACCGAACTCCATAAAACCATAGGTCGCTAGCCTATAAAAATTGAGACAAAGCTCCATAAAATGAGGTACAGTCCCCACGTGGACAAAGAGACATCGCATATCGCTAGTCTAAACCATAAAATGATCACCATTGATCAATAAGAAGTGTAAATTGCACCAAGCTAGTAAATAAATTAGTTTAGCTTCATGTCCCATAACCACTAGCTTAACTTAAATATTTACGAACAAATTGTAGATTTCCACTCGAAAATTGTCACAAGATTTCAAACGAACAAGTCCAAGAATTAACCGACGAAGTAAACGCAAGCGTTTTATACTACTTGTTTTGCTAAGTCGTTTAATTAGATTTCTCATATGAATGAGGTAAAGGTTTGTATATACTAATAGATTGGAAAACAGTTTTAAAAACGAGCTTTGTATTATAAATAGTGTTGAAATCGTTTTTTTTTGTGAAAGAGTTTGAGTATTTACTACCAGTATATAAACCTTTGTATTTAAAAGTGACAAATCACAGAAATGATTGTAGAAACGATCAATCACCCAAAAATTCATATACGATAATGTGAATTAATTCCGTAAAAATCGATATCAAAACCATTAAATGGATATTCCCAAAAATCCAGAAAAGAAGTCATCAAAGTTGATATTAAATGATAACAACTAACCGAATCAAGAAAAATCGATTAAAATTGGAAATCCACTCAAAAACAGCCAAAATAGGCAGAATTAGCAGTTCCAAAAGTCTGGGGGTTCATCCAAACGTCTGGATTTAGGTTCTAGAAATATTCAAGAAACCTGCCAGACGTCTGAACCCAAACCAGACGCTTGAAAACTAACCAAACGTCCGGTAGGTTTGGACCAGACGTCTGGTCCAAGTCTTTGCTGTTTTTTTCTTTTCTGCCGTATGTTTTTCTTTTCTCCAGGGTCTATAACCAGACGTCTGGACTTGACCAACCAGACGTCTGGTCGCCTGGTCTGGGCAACAGTTTGCCTAGGCCATGATGGCCAAAACGATTTGGGAGCGATCGAACGAGCAACGAAGACTAGGGATTTATGCCAAGTGACAACCCAGCCTTATAGGCTCTTCGATACACCCCAAATATCAAGTTCAAACATCCATGGTAGGATTTTCATAAAATTGGACTTCAAAAACCAAAAATTGGAAAATTCACTAAATCAATTCAAATAAAAAGAAAATGAACATGAAATAGATGTTAAGAATTCATATCTAACAACAATGAAAGCTATAGACATAGATGTGAGTTAAAGAACTCACCTTTTAAACCCAAAAACACAAGTGAGAAGCTTTAAAACAAAGGAAAGATCAACCACTCTTCAACTTCAACTCTAGAAGCTTCAATCTAAGCTCATAAGCAAATATTTCCTAAGTTAGGGTTTAGAAATTTATGAAAATTGAAGAGAGATTGAGATAGAGAAGATGAAGGGCATGCTTACCTAAGCTTCTCTTTGATTTGTAAAACTTGAATCTTGAATTTCCTAATAGAACTAGGGTTTAGGAATTCTAATTTCCTATCTCTTCCCCCATTTTTCTTTTAGCTTGAAAGTGTTAGGAAATGAAAATGAATGAAGAGGAGAGGGGGTGGAGTTAGGGTATTATGTTGGGTTAGTGGGCTGAAACCCTAACCCAAAGCCCCAAATGGAAACATCAAAATTCTAATCAACTCCAAACATATCAGTGTTTATACTTAAAAAGGTCGCAAACGCCATTTTGGACTCAATGGAAGTAGTCTCGAGTTCTAATTCGACTGTATACAAAAAGTAGCATTTCGGACTTTAATCTGACTAACGATGCTATATTTAAACAAAACATTTAAATATACGATCGTAAAATATGCGGGTTGTTACAAGTCTTGTGTAGCAGGGGATCCCAGTGTGGTCCTCGTTACATTGTTCTAGAGGTGTACTGTGGTGGGCGGTACCCCAGTGGCCCAATCATTCAATGGAATCCATTCTCCAATAAGTGCCATACGGTTTTGATTACGCCCAACTATGCTGGAATGTGAGATGCAACCATTTCAGCTATTTTCTATTTACTTTCTATAGACACTATTATAATATCAGATGATTTTGATATAAACTGTTTTGGTTATCGTAAGGTAAAAACCCGTCGTGTTTATTTGTGACGTGGTCTTACGAGATACCTTTGTTTCTAAAGGATTTTAAGAAGTTAATAATTCAAATTTAGTGTGTTTTCTCATGCTAGTTTTTCAGACCGACTCGGGTGTTATTTTATTATAATGCTCGGGTCAGATCGATTATTATATGTTCAGGTTAAATGCTATGGAGCTCAGGAGACTAGTTGGAGGAGTTTCAAACGTATCTCCATACTTGACTTATATTCCGCTGTGTAAGGACAAGTTATATAACTATCCAATTTGATGTATTGATTGTTGTATTCAGATGATTGTAAGTATATAAACTGTTACAGATTCTTTGGTATAAAATCTGTTATTATATATTATATTATATTCCACTGCGATTGTGAGATTCTATGTTGTTGTTTCTATTCCTTCTTCTATCTTTTCTTCTTTACCCTAAGATTCGCATTTCCATCTAATTTGAGTTGAGCTGATGTGAAATCTTGCCGACTCAAAGGGGTACGGAATGCTGGCCTTTACATCAGAAAAAACCCGACTGGTATAGAATTGAAACCAACCAAATCAAGTCTGAGTCCAAACCAACCGAAATAATTACTACCATTGAAAAGAGATTTAATATGACTCAATTTTTAGTTGCAGAATTTAAATTCCCTATGCAAAAACATTAAGTGGCTTTTGGTTTGAAAACAAGTTTTGCGTATTTAACCTATACCTTATAGTGCACAAAAGAGGAAAGTGAATTGAAAAGAGGTCCACTTAAGATATAAAATTAAAAAAGGTTTTTCCTTATTTTCTGCATTTGCAAAAAAATTCAAAAGCTATTTTCCCTTCTCCTCCACTCTTTACTGGAACTGCTATGATTTTTCAAACGCTTTATTCATCCACACCCCCATTTAGTGTATATATTGAAGATACAAAACTTGTTCTTAAGCCAAAAGCCAACTTAGTATTTTCATGTATTTAACATCCTAAGAGCCCGTTATTTCTTTATTTAATGTTTGTAACTTTTTTAATTCACCTTTTAAGCTGGTATCTTTTCTAGTTTAATTTTTGGATGGTGCTGATTCAATCAAATGCATGAAACGTGTAATTTAGGGAATAGGATCCAAATGGCCCAAAATCAAACTACATATCTATATATATAGATGCAAAATACTAAAAGTAAATCAATAAATCTCATAAACTAACAAATTTGATAAAATATGGTTAGTAGAAAGAAAATGCTAATTTGACTAACTTCTTTATGTATAGTACAACAAAAAGGATGATAATGGAATCCAGTTATGAGCTACACGGTTGGGGTATTATTTTTATTTTATTCTTCATGCAAGGAATTCTGAGCCATACAGTTTGACTTGGTGTTAAGAGAAATTAGTACGATTTAAAACAAAACAACTCGGAAAAGGTCTAACATGAATATCCTAAAACTACAAATTATCAGATATATCATTTAACAAAGTTGAACTTTTGTAATATGTTTCGAATTTTATATAATATAAAGTACTATTTTCTCTAAGAAATTTATTTAAGAAAAGGTTTGAATTCCTGGAAAAAAACAAAACTTCTACGAAATTTACGAAATTCATAAAAATTCAAAATTTCCTTTAGTTTTTTTGTTGAAAATTTAAAAAAAAATAAAAAGTTTAACAAAATGATCAGCTTTTTTTCAAAAATCACTTAAAAATATAAAATTCTTTCACAAAAAAAATTAAAATTTTGATGTATAACGAAAAATTCATGTTCGTAATATTTTCATAATAGTTACATTTCTTATGTAGTATCCAAATACTGGAAAACGAATACATATTCCTTTCCACGATAGATCTTGCAATTATACGAGTGTATAATTGCATTAAACACAGCAATGTTTGTGACGACCCGCCATTCATCACATAGAATGACGCATCATCAATAAGAAAGAAAGGGATAGAAAGGAGAAAAGATAGAGAAGAAAGAACTAAACAACATCAGAATCTCACAGCGGAACGAATAAATTATATTAATCACATAAGTATTACATAGTATAG
This sequence comes from Allium fistulosum, assembly GCA_030737815.1. NCBI lineage: Eukaryota > Viridiplantae > Streptophyta > Magnoliopsida > Asparagales > Amaryllidaceae > Allium > Allium fistulosum. The sequence goes on from CM060904.1 coordinate 639,436,494, forward strand.
AACATCTATCAGAGTTACACAACTTATTCAAACACAAACTAGACAGTTATAAACACCTGTCTAGTTATTACAATTCAATACAACACAGAGACAGATATAACACTAACACGTCGGAACCAATATATATCTATATGCTGAAGCCTCCTGCTCCATTACTCCTCCAGCATTCGTCAAAGCTAACCTAAATCCCTTGGCTACTCGTAAAAATTTGAGTACCCGAGAGTTTAAGAAAAACAGAAATAAACTCCGGGTCAGACATGGGTCTGGTATGAGTAAACGGTTAAAGTTGCTTAATTTTAAAAACCTTTTGAAAACAAAGGTATCACGTAAGACTCCTCACACATAAACATGGGTAAGTTTTTACCTTACGCTAACTAAACATTTGATAGGAAATCCAGTGATATTATAATAGGGTCTAGGGTTTTCAAGTAAATAAGAAATAGCTGAAATTGTCACATGATTAAATTCGAGCATACTAGCCACAAAGTGGGTAATACAATCAAATCCGAGGGCACTTATTGGAGTTTGGATTCCATACAATGGCAGGGCTACTGGGGTACCGCCCGTCACAGTACGTGGCCTAGATCAACGTACCAAGGATCACGCCCGACCCCCTACAACACAAGGCCGGAACCATCCCTTACTGGACAGTCCCGAATAAGACAACCCCGCGGTTGTAGCTAGCAACCGCCCACACAGCCGAATAAAAAGGGACTCTAGACAGGGGAAATCTTATCCTACTTGGGTGCTACCCACTTAACCTTGCTGCACCTCCCCTGTTTTAGCCATTCCCGGTTGATGAGGCTTGAGGCTACGATTACCTTATCAGAACACATCACTTAGAATGCTCATCGTCCACCTGAAGATGTGCTGAAAGCATTCAATCCATACAAGTTCGTTCCGGGTTCGAACGAAACCGAAGGCATTATCTCGTTACACTCATTTTGGAATCACCCTTAGAGTTAACGACAATAACCCTTGCACTCTGAAACACCATCTCGATCTTCACTTGAGATTCACGACCTATCGTTAATTTGGATCGATGTGGTTTTCGGATATCCAAATCTGGAAACCCGATCCCGGTGTAATGACCCGTATTTTTAAGGATCGAAAAGTTTGTCAAAATCTGGAATTTTAGCATTTTTGAGCCATTTCAGATTTTAGGCAGAATTTTTCTAAGTCCTAGGTCATGAACGACCTAAGTGATAGGTCGTGACCGACTTATAGAATTGGCGACTCAAGGGTAGGCAGACCTAGTGGAGTAAGCGACCTAGTGGTTACTGGGTTAGTGCAGTTAGGTCGGCAACGACTTAGAGCGTAGAGAAGTTAGGTCGGTTGGACGAGTTAGCGGGTTGACCGACTTATGGTTGTAGACGACTTAAGGTTAGAGTTAGGTCGTAGTGACCGAGTTAAGGGATAGGTCGCTATGTGTTAGGTCGTCTGGTAGCTTGGTTGGTTAGGTCGTAAGCGACCTAAGGGTTAAGTTGTTACCAAGTTAAGTCGACTGGGTGGGTTAGCGACCTAAGGAGTTAACGTGTTGGCGACCTTAAGAGTTAGCCTATGTGTTAAGTCGTAGACGACTTAGGGGTTGAGTCGTAACCCAGTTGTTTGTTAAGTCGTAGAAGCATAGATCTGTTAAGTTGTATCTTCTGCCAAGTTATAAGTCGTGACTAGTGGTAAGTCGCTAGGTGCGCATGAGCTTAAGTCGTAGACGACTTAAGGGAGTTAAGTCTTAAGTCGTAGGGGATTTGGGTTTTGTTGAGTCGTAGGCGCGCATGCTATAAGTCGTGACCGACTTAGGAGATAGCTGTTTTGTTGTGAGTCGTTGTAGCGCCTGAGTTGTTAGGTCGCAGATGCTTCTGGTTAAGTCGTAGGATGGCATAGCTGTAAGTCGTAGGTCGTATGGGGTATAAGTCGGAGACGACTTAGGAGATAGCCGAGTTACGACTTAGTGAAATTTCAGCTATAAATAGGAAGGGTTTTTCTCACTTTTTGGGATCCGGATTTTGAAGCGACGAAGTGCTGCCATTTTGAGAGCTCGACCTCTACACTTCTTCATTTCTTTTCTCCACTCTAATCTAGTGCTTCCTTCCATCCAAATCGAAGATCAAGATTGAAGATTCAAGAGCTAAAGTTGAAGATCTTCATCTTTTCTAGAGAGATTTCTTCGTTTGAAGCGGATTTGTGGTAGATCAAGCTTGATCCTTCGCTGTCCAAATCTGAAGCGTGTTGATTTGAGGTTGTTTTGGTGATTTGGTGAGTGGTGATTATCTCTCACACGGATCCAAAGGAGTATATCGGATTGTTGGCTCGATTTGGTGTTAAAATAGTGATTTCCATGCATTTTCTTCATCCTAAGTGTAGATCCATATAGATCCATTGTTCATGATGATGTTACATCCATTTTATCATATGTTAACCTATGCAAGTTCATTCATCAAGTTTGTAGAGATATAATTCATGTTTTCATGCTTATTGGACTTTCAACTCTTTAATTACGAAAATGCCATTATTGTGATAATTGTTTATTTAGATCTTGTTTGAATGCTTGATTGTTTGGATTAATGTTTGACTTGGTTGATTGCTATGAATTAGATGATTGATGATTTACTTTAGACCGAAGATGATTCAAAAGCTAAGAGAAGGGCTCTTGAATTGGGAAAGCTGCTCGTGGCATATGTAGCGGGATGATGAAGCTCTTATGCATAGATTTGATGATATGATGTTGAGATGAGGCTTTGCGAGGATGTGCTGAAGCGAGGCAATCATGTGATGAAGACTTGGTCTAATCCAGACGGGATCATTCCAAGCATGTTGATAACTCGGTGATATGATTCGAGTTAAGGATAATGAATGGATATGAGAATAGTCGTCGAGGAGGATGACTAGGAGGCTTGGATAGCATCGTTGTTGAAGGTTCTAGCATGCTCTAAGCAAGAGTACGTTTGGGCAGATTCGATAGTCCCAACGGCCAACTGTTGATGGTCGAGTACTCTGGGAAGATTCGATAGTCCTAGGCACGGGCTGCGACGACGTGCGGGAGTTATGTCTAGAACCGGGGTTTCCATTAGCCCTTGACGGACGGCTGAAAGAATGTGCCGGTCATTCAATTAACGGTGATATCGAAGCAATGATAACAGTGATAGCCAGAGTCATGGATGTTTGGTTGTATCGTCATTCGGACTCAAGAGCGGTATTTTCTGGGTGCTTATCTGATTTAGGCCTTGGTACTTGGAAAACATCGCCCTCGACTCGAATGATTATTACTTTACTTTAAATTGTATGCTCTGCTATGTTACTTCTGTTTAGTGTGTGTCTGGGGGCTATCACTGTAGAATGAGGTTGGAGTGGGAGGGTTGTATTCCTATTCCTTTTCCTTTATGCTCTTTTGGTATGTTGTTAGTTAATTTACTGCTCACTAAGACTGTTGTCTGACTCAAGGCTTTATGTTTTAATTCTTATTGCCTTGGGCTGTTCGTCCATTTTTGGGACGGGCAGACTAGGTAACAGGTGACAGGTGCTGTTCTCTTCTCACGATGGTGATATCGAAGACGAGCTAGAGGGTTGCATATTATCTTCTTATATGTACTGGATGTTCCGCTGTTTGTATGATCTCTGAGTGTTATGTAGTGAGGCTTGATGTATTGACTATTTGGATGCTTGTATTCAACTATTATGGAGTTTTATATGATGGAATTTTATTCTGTAAAGCTTCACTATACATATGTTCTATTGTATTTTGTCCATGCGCTGTGAGTAATACGATAGATTCTGTTGTTTTAATTTACCTTGACAATCGTCCATGGTCGCCTGGCACACTTTACAGCGCACTATCTCTAGATTCGGTGCAGGGGTCATGGGCGGTCGTCACATTTGGTATCAGAGCATTGGTTAATCGATTTTACCCAACGCTCGCTGACGTAACTACGTATGAGAGACGTAATTGTAATTTGATGGATGATTACTATATATAGTATAGTAGTTTAGTTGAGTTTGAATCCTTTATGCAGTTGTTTCTCTAGATGTTCTAATCATTCCTTTTTATAGATATTGAGAATGAGTCGAAGAGGGAGACCAGCTGCTAGGGAAGGCCGTGCTACTGAGGGGACTGCTGATTATGCAGCTATGTTCGAAGCTATGATGACTTCGATCATGAGAAGGATACCAGTTCCGGGGGTAGCAGTAGACGTTGGAGTTCAAGTCCAAACTCCGAAACCAGTGGATTTTGCTAAGTTGTGCAAAGACTATACTGCTCTTGGAGGGAAGGTTTTCTTGGGAACAGAATCAACTATCGAAGTCCAGAGATGGATAGATGCTTGTAGAAGGATCTTTGGTGATTTGGGAATTGATGATGCAACTAAGAGGAAGTTGGCATCAAGGCAGCTTCAAGGGAGAGCCTCTGATTGGTGGAACTCTATTACCATCAATACTGCGGAGGAAGAGATTACTTGGGAGCAATTCCAAGCTAGATTTGAAGCTAAGTTCATTTCTACAGCTCAGAAGTCTGTTCTGTTCAAGAAGTTTGTGGAGCTCAAGCAAGGTGGGAGATCTGTTCTTGAGTATGTTTTTGAGTTTGAAGCTTTGTCCAAGTATGCTCGGTCATATATTGAATCTGCTTATCAGAAGAATGAGAAGTTTGTGACCGGCTTGGATAGTTATCTTGGGAGACAGTTGGTGGATCATTTGGACGATTCATTTGAGAAGCTTGTGGAGAAAGCTCTTAGACACGAGAGTCTGTTTCCTAAGGAAGGACCTGTTGTTGCTGTTACCAGGGGAGAGTCTAAACCACAGCAGGGTGGAAACCAGAAGAGGAAGCAGCAGCAGCAGAAGGGTAAGGATGGCCAGAAGAAGCCGAAAGGCGAGGTGACTTGCTACAATTGTCAGCAGAAGGGCCATTTCTCTAAGGATTGTAAGAATCCGAAGGTGCCAATGAAGTGTCACAACTGTGACAAGCCAGGGCATTTCAGGAAGAATTGTCCAGAATCGAGGAGGGACAAGCAGACTGTGCAAGCCTATGCTTTGGGAGCTGTTCCGTCGTCTTCGAAAGCTCCTACCGCTGAAGAGAAGGGAAAGAGTGTGGTTGTTTAAGGTACTCTTTTCCTATATGGTGTTCCAGTTAGAGTTCTGTTTGATACTGGGGCGTCGCATTCGTTTGTTTGTAATGAACTCGTAGGCCAGTTAGGTTTGGAACCGGATATTGTGGATAGGCCATTGGTTGTGACTAATCCAGTTGGGGGTTCGTCTTGTTTGTGTATGTTATGCCATGGTCTGATTGTGTCGAGTCATGGTTGCTCTTTTGTTTGTGATTGCTTTGTTCTGAACTTTGCGAGGTTCGGAATTATTTTGGGTATGGACTGGCTTAGGAAGTATGCGGCAAAGGTTGATTGCGAGAGGTTGGAAGTGACAGTCGAGAATGTGGAGGGGCGAAAGATTGTGATACGATGTAAGCATGAAGAAGGTGTCTTCATGAGCTTCATGTATTCGCTAGTTGTTCCACGGGATGGACTGTCATTAGTGCCAATCGCGAATGGATTCGAGGATGTCTTTGACGAAGTTAGAGGGTTGCCGCCGCATAGAGAGATCGAGTTTCGTATAGATCTAGTTGAAGGAGCCAGACCGGTTGTGATGCCTCTTAGACGGATGGCGCCTAGGGAACAGCAAGAGTTGAGGGTGCAAGTTGATGACCTTTTTCAAAAAGGATTCATTCGGCGTAGTGTGTCCGAGTGGGGTGCACCAGTTGTGTTTGCAACCAAGGCAGATGGGTCGTTGAGATTGTGTGTGGATTATCGTGAGCTGAATAAGGTGACTAAGAAGAACAAGTATCCATTGCCGAGAATAGATGACTTATTTGATCAGCTTCATGAAGCCAGGGTGTTTTCTCAGATGGATTTGGCAACGGGATTTCACCAATTGAGAGTGGCTAAGGATAGTGTGCCGAAGACTGCTTTTCGGACACCATCCGGTTTCTTTGAGTGGCTGGTAATGCCGTTTGGATTGACTAACGCGCCAGCATATTTTGTGGATCTTATGAATAGAGTGTTCAGAGATCAGTTGAACAAGTTCGTACTTGTGTTCGTGGATGATATTCTGATTTATTCCAGAACTGAAGAAGAGCACAAGACGCACTTGCGTATTGTTTTGGAGATCTTACGGAAATATCAGCTGAAGGCTAAGTTTTCGAAATGTCACTTCTGGAAGAGTGAAGTGAGGTTCTTAGGCCATGTTATTTCTGGAAGTGGAATAGCGGTTGATCCCGCTAAAGTGGCAGCAATCCAGGATTGGGTTAGACCTAAGAATGCATCTGATGTGAGAAGTTTTCTTGGATTAGCAGGATATTATCGACGGTTTATCAAAGACTTCTCCAAGGTAGCTGCACCGTTAACAGGATTGACAAAGAAGAACCAAGTGTTCAGTTGGAATGCTAAGTGTGAGCAAGCTTTCGGAATCCTGAAAGAGAGATTGACGAGTGCTCCTGTTTTGACTATTCCTAGTGGGAATGACGAGATGGTGGTTTACACCGACGCATGCGGTACTGGACTTGGAGCAGTGCTGATGCAGAGAGATAAAGTTGTTGCGTATGCAAGTCGACAACTGAAGCCGCATGAAAGGAATTACCCGACTCATGATTTGGAGTTAGCGGCGATTGTTTTTGCTCTGAAGATGTGGAGACATTATCTATTGGGAGTTCGATTCGAGTTGTTTACGGATCATAAGTCGTTAAAGTATCTTTTCTCCAAAAAGGATTTGAATCTTCGGCAGCAACGTTGGCTAGAGTTTTGGCATCATATGACTTTGGTATAGCTTATACTCCGGGAAAAGGTAACGCAGTGGCAGATGCGTTAAGTCGAAGACATGCAGGATTGGGAGCCATGTTTTCAGAATGGAAGAATCTCGAGTATTTAGCCGAATTTGACTTCAGGCCTAGATGCGAATTGGAACCTGAGATGTTGGCAAACTTATCGATAAGACCTTCTCTTGTGGAAAGGATTGGCGAGAGCCAAAAGCGAGATGATAAGCTTGTCAAGATTATCCGTGATTTGGAATCTGGATTGGATCCAGAAAAGGATAAAGGATTCGAGGTCGATCGAGAGGGTTGGCTTCGGAAGCAAGGACGACTAGTTGTTCCCGATATAGATGAATTGAGGAGTGAAGTTCTGAAGGAAAGTCATCACTCGAAGCTGACAATTCATCCAGGTGGAAATAAGATGTATCGGGATATGAAGAGAACCTACTACTGGGAAGGTATGAAGAAAGATGTTGGAAATTTTATTTCCAAATGTATGAACTGCCAGTTGGTAAAGGCTGAACAGAAAAAGCCAAGTGGATTACTACAGCCATTAGAAGTTCCTACATGGAAGTGGGAACAAGTGTCGATGGATTTTATCGATGGACTGCCTAGAACCAGAACGGGAAATGAAGGGATTTGGGTCATTGTGGATCGTCTGACTAAGAGTGCACGATTCATTCCTGTTCGATCGACTAGGACTGCATCAAAGTTGGCTGAGTTGTATGTTAAGTGGATAGTTCGATTCCATGGTATTCCGAAGAGTATAGTGAGCGATCGAGACCCATTGTTCACTAGTGGATTTTGGAAGAGCTTCCAGGAAGTTTTGGGAACCGAGTTGTGTTTGAGTACAGCTTATCACCCTCAAACAGATGGTCAGACTGAGAGAGTCAACCGAGTTTTGAAAGATCTCCTCAGAGCTTGTGTTTTGGATTTCGGAGGATCATGGGAAGATCATCTTCATTTGGTAGAGTTTTCATACAACAACAGTTACCAGTCAAGCATTGGTATGGCACCGTATGAGGCATTGTATGGAAGACCGTGTAACTCTCCGACGTGTTGGTTAGAAACTGGAGAAAAGCTGATGCTTGGGCCAGAGATGATTCGACAGACTTCGGATTACATAGAGATCATTCGGCAACGAATGAAGGCAGCCCAAGACCGTACGAAGAGTTATGCCGATAAGCGTCGAAAGGATTTGGAATTCGACGTAGGAGATATGGTTTTTGTGAAGATTTCCCCACTGAAGAATGTTATTCGATTCGGGAAGAAAGGAAAATTGACTCCGAGATTTGTTGGACCATTCCCGATTATCGAGCGAATTGGAAAGCTCGCCTACAGATTGGAGTTACCAGAGAAGATGTCGAGTGTGCACAATGTTTTTCATGTATCATATCTACGGAAGTATGTGCACGACTCGAGTACGGTGGTTTCTGCTGATAGCTGTGAAGACTTAGAAGTTGATCCAGTCGATAGAAGACCTCGTAAGCCGCTTCGTGTTGTTGAAACTGACACGAAACAACTTAGGAGGAAGGTAGTTAAGTTGCTCAAGATACAATGGAGTGATGATGATAACGACTGTACGTGGGAGGTGGAAGAGAGGATGAAGGCAGCTCATCCTGAACTCTTCAAGGTATGGCCCTAAGGTGTCGTCTCATCTCGCGATATTGTAACTTGTTCTAAGTCTTAGAATTCTGTACGCTAAGTTAGAATTGGATGCATGGTTTGTTGATTGCTATGGATGGTAGGCGTACAGAATAGTCTTTGATTGCTTTGTTTGCTTGGAATTTCGGGAGCGAAATTCCTAAGGGGGAGAGAATGTAATGACCCGTATTTTTACGGATCGAAAAGTTTGTCAAAATCTGGAATTTTAGCATTTTTGAGCCATTTCAGATTTTAGGCAGAATTTTTCTAAGTCCTAGGTCGTGAACGACCTAAGTGATAGGTCGTGACCGACTTATAGAATTGGCGACTCAAGGGTAGGCAGACCTAGTGGAGTAAGCGACCTAGTGGTTACTGGGTTAGTGCAGTTAGGTCGGCAACGACTTAGAGCGTAGAGAAGTTAGGTCGGTTGGACGAGTTAGCGGGTTGACCAACTTATGGTTGTAGACGACTTAAGGTTAGAGTTAGGTCGTAGTGACCGAGTTAAGGGATAGGTCGCTATGTGTTAGGTCGTCTGGTAGCTTGGTTGGTTAGGTCGTAAGCGACCTAAGGGTTAAGTTGTTACCAAGTTAAGTCGACTGGGTGGGTTAGCGACCTAAGGAGTTAACGTGTTGGCGACCTTAAGAGTTAGCCTATGTGTTAAGTCGTAGACGACTTAGGGGTTGAGTCGTAACCCAGTTGTTTGTTAAGTCGTAGAAGCATAGATCTGTTAAGTCGTATCTTCTGCCAAGTTATAAGTCGTGACTAGTGGTAAGTCGCTAGGTGCGCATGAGCTTAAGTCGTAGACGACTTAAGGGAGTTAAGTCTTAAGTCGTAGGGGATTTGGGTTTTGTTGAGTCGTAGGCGCGCATGCTATAAGTCGTGACCGACTTAGGAGATAGCTGTTTTGTTGTGAGTCGTTGTAGCGCCTGAGTTGTTAGGTCGCAGATGCTTCTGGTTAAGTCGTAGGATGGCATAGCTGTAAGTCGTAGGTCGTATGGGGTATAAGTCGGAGACGACTTAGGAGATAGCCGAGTTACGACTTAGTGAAATTTCAGCTATAAATAGGAAGGGTTTTTCTCACTTTTTGGGATCCGGATTTTGAAGCGACGAAGTGCTGCCATTTTGAGAGCTCGACCTCTACACTTCTTCACTTCTTTTCTCCACTCTAATCTAGTGCTTCCTTCCATCCAAATCGAAGATCAAGATTGAAGATTCAAGAGCTAAAGTTGAAGATCTTCATCTTTTCTAGAGAGATTTCTTCGTTTGAAGCGGATTTGTGGTAGATCAAGCTTGATCCTTTGCTGTCCAAATCTGAAGCGTGTTGATTTGAGGTTGTTTTGGTGATTTGGTGAGTGGTGATTATCTCTCACACGGATCCAAAGGAGTATATCGGATTGTTGGCTCGATTTGGTGTTAAAATAGTGATTTCCATGCATTTTCTTCATCCTAAGTGTAGATCCATATAGATCCATTGTTCATGATGATGTTACATCCATTTTATCATATGTTAACCTATGCAAGTTCATTCATCAAGTTTGTAGAGATATAATTCATGTTTTCATGCTTATTGGACTTTCAACTCTTTAATTACGAAAATGCCATTATTGTGATAATTGTTTATTTAGATCTTGTTTGAATGCTTGATTGTTTGGATTAATGTTTGACTTGGTTGATTGCTATGAATTAGATGATTGATGATTTACTTTAGACCGAAGATGATTCAAAAGCTAAGAGAAGGGCTCTTGAATTGGGAAAGCTGCTCGTGGCATATGTAGCGGGATGATGAAGCTCTTATGCATAGATTTGATGATATGATGTTGAGATGAGGCTTTGCGAGGATGTGATGAAGCGAGGCAATCATGTGATGAAGACTTGGTCTAATCCAGACGGGATCATTCCAAGCATGTTGATAACTCGGTGATATGATTCGAGTTGAGGATAATGAATGGATATGAGAATAGTCGTCGAGGAGGATGACTAGGAGGCTTGGATAGCATCATTGTTGAAGGTTCTAGCATGCTCTAAGCAAGAGTACGTTTGGGCAGATTCGATAGTCCCAACTGCCAACTGTTGATGGTCGAGTACTCTGGGCAGATTCGATAGTCCTAGGCACGGGCTGCGACGACGTGCGGGAGTTATGTCTAGAACCGGGGTTTCCATTAGCCCTTGACGGACGGCTGAAAGAATGTGCCGGTCATTCAATTAACGGTGATATCGAAGCAATGATAACAGTGATAGCCAGAGTCATGGATGTTTGGTTGTATCGTCATTCGGACTCAAGAGCGGTATTTTCTGGGTGCTTATCTGATTTAGGCCTTGGTACTTGGAAAACATCGCCCTCGACTCGAATGATTATTACTTTACTTTAAATTGTATGCTCTGCTATGTTACTTCTGTTTAGTGTGTGTCTGGGGGCTATCACTGTAGAATGAGGTTGGAGTGGGAGGGTTGTATTCCTATTCCTTTTCCTTTATGCTCTTTTGGTATGTTGTTAGTTAATTTACTGCTCACTAAGACTGTTGTCTGACTCAAGGCTTTATGTTTTAATTCTTATTGCCTTGGGCTGTTCGTCCATTTTTGGGACGGGCAGACTAGGTAACAGGTGACAGGTGTTGTTCTCTTCTCACGATGCTGATATCAAAGACGAGCTAGAGGGTTGCATATTATCTTCTTATATGTACTGGATGTTCCGCTGTTTGTATGATCTCTGAGTGTTATGTAGTGAGGCTTGATGTATTGACTATTTGGATGCTTGTATTCAACTATTATGGAGTTTTACATGATGGCATTTTATTCTGTAAAGCTTCACTATACATATGTTCTATTGTATTTTGTCCATGCGCTGTGAGTAATACGATAGATTCTGTTGTTTTAATTTACCTTGACAATCGTCCATGGTCGCCTGGCACAGTTTACAGCGCACTATCTCTAGATTCGGTGCAGGGGTCATGGGCGGTCGTCACACCCAGTCTCATCGAAATCCAAAACATATCTTTTAAGGCCAAGTTGTTTTAAAGTTAAAACAATTCAATTCTGTTATCTATATACCCACAAATAGATAATTCATATCATCATCACAAACAGATAATTCACATTATCATCATAAACAGATAATTCACATTATCATCACATTTCAACCAAAGCATCCATATCACACAGCATCACTTATCTCATATCTGAGATCTCAAACCATTCAAGACATCAATATCATTCAACATCCATAAGCAATGATTTATTAATCACCATCTATAATTAATTTAAAGTGAATTAAATTAATTATTTCCATCTCTAATTAATTTAAATTAATTAAATTAATTACTTTCATCACATAAATTTTGCTTACTTAATCATTAATTAATTACAAATCAATTAATTAATCATTCTCTAACTATCCATCTTAATTAATCATCCTGATTAGTTACTCTTAATTACCTTAAGTAATTAGCCTTTAATTAATTACACAAATTAATTATCCTTAACCATTCACAGTAATTAACCATTACTTACTTCATTATTTACATTAATTAATGATCCTTAATTAATTACTTCCATTAATTAATTAACTATAATTAATTACATTAATCCTTAATTAATTACATTAATTAATTAAACTTTAATTAATCACTTCCATTAATCAACCTTAATCATAAACAGTAATTACCATCCTGTAATTATTTACCTTAACTAATTAACTTCTTAATTTATTTATATAAATCCTTTGATTAATTACACTAAGTAATTAATCTTTAATTACTTCTACTAAGTAATTACCCTTTAATTACTTCCCATTAAGTAATTCCCTTTAATTAATTACATCTAGTAATTATACATTAATTACTTCACTAAGTAATTCCACTATTCAATCTTATTAAGTAATTTTACTTAATCAACCATAAAATGATTATCTTTAATTAACAAATTAATTAACTAAAATTTATCTCATTCACTTCCTTGATTACAATTGGTAATTCATCCCTTAATTACCTTTAAAACAAATTAATTAATCTTTAATTGTAGATTAATTATCCTTTAATTATTAATTAATAAATCTTAATTATCAATTAATAAAACTTAATAACAAATTAATTACTTCTTAATTACTAGTTAATCAACCTCTACTTAACATTTAATTAACCCTTAATTAATCTTTAATTATAGATTAATTATCTCTTAATTATTAATTAATAAATCTTAATTATTAATTATTAAAACTTAATTACATATTTCTTAATTACCAATTAATCAACCTCTAATTACTTAATTAAGTAAATTCTAATTACAAATTAATTAATCTCTAATCATTAATTAATCAATCATAATCATTAGTTAATTAAATTAATTAATTATTCTTAATTAATTACTTAATAATCATTTATCCTTAATTAATTAAATTAATTAATTATACTTAAATTTCTTAATTAACTTAATTAATCTCAATCATTAAAACCATAATTATCTTAAGATAAAACTTAATTATCATTAAAACACTCTATTTTAAGAATTTACTCTACTTAATTAAATCATTAATTAAGTTTTGAAATAAAATAATCATTTAACTTGATAGATTAAAGTTAACAAAACATAACTTCCTTTAAATGTTTTAAACATTATCAAGTAATAGTTTAAAACTATTATCAATTTAAATTTAAAACTTGCTTAAAAATTTCATTTCTAATTTAAGTTTAAAATAACTTTAAATTTTACTTAACCAAATTTAAATCAAACCAATTTCAAAACTTCTTAACCAATTGTTAAAGAAAACAATCATTCTTTATATAAAGCAATTTATGCAAGAAAACTTAAACTAAATTTATTTTTAAATTTCAAAAACCTTGTTTTAAAATCTTTTTAAAACTGTTCAGTTTTTACTTCGGGTCAAACCCGGAGATTTCTCGGGTCAAACCCGAGTTTTCCCTGCTTCTCTTCCATTACCAAAAACTTAAATTTATTTTTACATTTAAAAAAATGTAGGTCTAACACCCACAAAACACTCGAGTACAAACTCGAGTCACTACCCTCAAATGCCCGAGTTCCCTTCGAGAAATCTCACATCCCAAAACACTGACACGCAACGCTCCACCATGTACATGCACCACCACCTGAAGCTACTCCGACCATCGCTGCACCCTCTGACACTTCACCATACGTTGCAGCAACCCTCTCCAATCATCAAAACACACTTACAGGCCTTCGAACAAGATCGAGCTACTCAGTTGAGCCTGCATCCAAACAATGTCAGAAGAAGTTCCTTGAACTCCCGTCTTCGGTCATCTGACATCGCACCACCACGTCCTTGGCTTCGCCAGACCCCCACGCCACTATTCCCAAAATCTCGAGTCACTCGATCAACTAGAGGCGCTACTTCACTCCCAAACCTGACTCGACCCAAAATTAGGGTTAAATCCAAAATCACCTCACCACCGATGCCACGGCGATCATTCGACACTTCCACTATTTTTGCCTGAACCACCAGTCCTTCCTACACCTCCAAACCAATTTCTGATCACCCAAGAACCTTCGGCCGCCAGAATTCACCCAAAAACCCAATTCCAGTCATATCCAAATTGCACATTCGATACCATGTTAAAAATTGTGATTTTTGTTTTAAAAATCCTAAATTTCAAAGTAGATTCAAGTTATGATCCTGAAACAGCAATTTGTAATGATTGATATTAACCTGATTTAAAATTTTCCACTGTCTTTCCATTTTTCCTAGTTAAATATTCAAATATTTTACTTAACTTCATTTTTAAGTTTTAATCTATGACTAAACAAACATTACTTGTTTGAAAACTAAGTCACAATAGAGATCAGAGGAAGAGAGAATGGATTTTGAACTAAATTTAAACTCTGTAATATGAAAACAGAGAAGATAAATACAACTAGTCATACACACCTGAATACATTCATATATACAGAATTCCACACTTATATATACACATGAAGGGCATCATCATCACAAAGATTTCACAAGCAACAACCATTAACTTATTTAAACTTTTAATAAAAATGTTTACTCACCAGTTTAGAGTTTGAAGTAGAGACTTAAAACTGGAAAATTTGATAAAATGCTTGAAACTTGAACATGAATTGCTGGAAATCTTGTTGTAGTTGAGATGCCTAAATTTTGATTTGAAAACTGAAGTGCTTTGCTTGCTTAGTTGATTTCAGGTTTACTTGTTTTGAAATCTCTCTGGCTAAAGATTTTGTCACAGGCTTTTGAAAAGATTACGGGGTTTTGATCTGTTTTGAGGGAAATTTACAGGCTTGATGATTTCTGGTTTTGCATTTGTTTATAAACGGAAAGAAAAGAAGCTTGATATATAAGAAACAAGTATACAGGGCTTAGTATTTCCGGTACAAGATTTTTATTAGTTGGTCAGAGATTTTTTTATATATGGAGGCTGATATGATACATACAAGCATTAATTAAAATTATCATACTTATCCCCTTTTCAATTCATATGTACTTATATGATTTTTTCCTTGCCTACAAATATATGTATTCCTATAGACTATATCTCTAGAATTATCTTATATTCACTTCATATTTTCACACAACCATTTCTTTGAAATATTTATTTCTATTTAGCACTTAATGTATTTAACTAATGTATTTGTTTCTATTTTAACTTTAAACTACCAAACACTTTATTTATAATTATTTATTTTATTTTATTTTTATAACATTATTACCAAGATTACATCAAATATATATATATATATATAGATCAAAAGTGAATAAGCTAAAGCTTACCTTAATTTAAGATAGATTTTATTGTAATTATATTGGAACATTTTTATTTTAAATTCTCAAATCATAATTTTCTTCCAAAATACACACATATATATTCATTTTTAAATAATACTTATTAAATTTGAAATGATAGGTCTATTTAAAATCTATTTATAAAATAACACAAATTAAATTTGTAACTAATTATTCCATTTAAAAATCTATTTATAACTGTATTTTGAAACAACTCATTATTAAATTGTTTGAAAATAATAAACTTACCGATTTTAATTAATTAATTAATTAAGGAGATTATCACTTTTTAAATTCCTTGAAATTCCGGGATATCACAATGTTACTTTCTTCCAAGGAGTAATTTTGGACTCTACGTAAAATAATCTATTTTACTCATTTATTTTAATGTATTCTTGTTTTGATATAATTGATACCTATTTTTCTAAAATAATAATCTATGTTCACAATTAAATATGAATTCAAATTATTTTCCTAATTTATGTTTGTTGCTTTAGCTTATTGAAACAAAATGAAACCCAACATTCAGAACTTGCATTTGCAAAAATATTTGTAGTATATTTACATTCTCAATTTCAATTTACCAAACAAAACTAGAAATAGTTACTTAGATAAAAATATATGTATCTGATCTTCCCAATGCAATATATTTATTAATTTAATATTATTACCTAAATATATACTAAAATAAATAAAAAATTAGATGCTATAAAATCATGCGATAACTTATTTTGTTTGATTTGATGTATTGCTTATTACACGTGAATGAAAACATGTCCTCCAAAACAAGAAATCAAAGAAGCAAACAAAAGCACCTCTAACTATTGCCTATTGTTTTATTGCCACTTTATTATTAACACCCAATATTTGATTCCAAATTGAGAGAGAATCAGGTTCTTCTGTATTTTTTAACTTGGAATAATTGAATAAGTCTTAGCGTATCACGAGAGTCTAGGAAGTATGAATTGGGCTTAATCCATATCAAGATATGTTACACACACTTAAAATAATCTTTATTAATAGTTGGAATATCATTATTGATAGTTGGAATATAAACACAGTTTTTTTGGTCTGACCCTCGAACTTCCCAAAATGTCCTTTACATCCGAGCTCATAAAAAAATTAAAAAAGGAGAAATAATAGAAATTTTTTATGAATTTTTATCATCAAAGGCACATGAACTTATTAACTATTATTTTTCTAATAATTTGTTTTGTTAGTAAATGCATTTGGGAAACTAGAGTTGATGAAAATCTATCTATAACTGTTATTTAAAGAGCTGTGCCTACTACCTCGTCATGTTTTCTACATCATATCAGTTTTCAGATGTTGAAAATTTAAAATAAGTATATTGCAACAACCCGCCTTTTTGATCCTTAGAATTCAATACTAATACATCTACGGTATTCACGTACTGAACATCCAAGTGCTGGAAAGACAGATTAGTGGGGTGACAGAAAAGAAAAGACAGAACAAAATCTCATAACATGACGGTTAATCTATAATTTTCCAATGATCTTTTCAAAAAGGTAATTTTTATATACACACATAAATTAGAGTACTAAACTATAATCAACCTGGACAGTTATAATACCTTGTCCTTACAAATGCTGAAAGATATATCAAGAATAAAACAACAGAAAATAAAATACGTGAATAAGCCTTGGAGGATCCCGCTTATCTCCTAAAGCTCCAAATTTTCCTGCTAAATCTCGAAAATATGCTCGGGCTTACCGGAGCATTATAAGAAAATAAGGCACGGATTAGTCCGATAAACCAATGTGTGAATCATAATCAAATGAATTTGTAATATTTTTAAAAACATTTCAAAAATTAAGGTATCTTGTAAGACCACATCGCACATAAACATGGACGGGTTTTTACCTTAAGGTAATCAAACAATTTTATATGAAATCTTGTGACATTATAATACCGTCTAAGGTTTAAAATAAATATATAACATAGTTAAAATGTTTGCATCTAACATACTTAGATACAACATGTCACTGGGACAACATATCACAAATCACTTTTCAATGTATGTTCGAATCACGCTACTCAAGTTTCGAACTTATGACTTCTCGCACCAAAGTCGAATCACCTAACTGCTGGGACAATGGTGCTTGTCAACGTTCCATTAGTTTAGCACAACTAAGTCCGTAAAGGCACGTATTGGAGATTGGATTCCATCAATGACAAGGTAACTGAGGTACCGCCTACCACGGTACATCTCTAGACAATGTACCAAGGACCTCACATGGACCACCTACCAACAAAGAATCGGCTGCCCCTTTAACGTGGCCTACCAGATTGCATCACTCTACGGACACCAAGGCTGCAAAACATTTCCACCAGGCCATGGCCCCACTCTTCCCGTGCGCATGCCTACAAAATCTATAAATACTAATTCTAGATCGAGAAATGACTGCTCCTAATGGTAGCAAACCACATAACTCTAATGCATATCCTCTATTTTAGTCATTACCGGGTTGTGAGGCTTATGAGGTAATAATTACCTTTTTCCTCTCTTAGCAAATCCCACATGAAATGCTAACACTGCTCTCCAAGAAAAATGCAATGTCAGCATTCATTCGTACAAGTTGTTCAAGTTATGAACAAACCGAAGGCACTACTTTTACACATCCATTTTGGAATCACCCTCAGGACTAGTAGCAAGTAGCCCTTACACTTCAAAGAATTCCACCTTCGATTCCATCACCTCAAGTTAGTCTCAAACCTCTTCCAAAGCGTTGAACACGTATATGGTTTTTGAGTGGTTTCAGTTTCGACTTTCGAGTCATCTTACATAAGTACACTCCCCTGCTTATTGATCACTCTAAAACCAAATCGATAGTTCCATCAAACTCAACTTTAGTTCTTTTGAAAATAATCAGATAATACATAATAGTGGAGATCACCTCCTAACCGTTTAAGCAGATGGATTTTTCTATCATTTGTCCTAGGAGAACAGAATGAGATTAATACACACAATGTAACCTCATCGAAGATAACTGTGTCAAATAAGCTCCATGTTTCTCCTAGATATTTCTAGAGTTATATTTGACTAAGATTTGATAGTCTGTTATTTAACTATCAAATAAGCAACAATCAAACATAGATTTAATTTCATGTGCGATCCATTAAGCCTCTATAAATCAATGATTATTAATCAAACCTCTTTCAGTTATTTGATTCAAAATTCCTTTACAAAAGATATATTCACAATCCTCTTATATCCTTCAATACTTGAAAAAACACTCGTATGCTTATTTCAATGGTATAAGTATATCACAAAACATTATACTTTCATTACTTAGAAAATATATCCATATAATTATCTCAACGGTATATGTATATTAACAACACCTAATGAAGATTTCATCTTTTCCAAATTTTACATGGGCCAAAAATAAGTATCGTTTAAAACATTACTTCCTCTAAACTCGAACCATTTTCCTTTCTATTTATAAAACTCTTTCAATTAATAAAACTTTTTCTGTTTCTTCCTTTATAAAACTCCTTTGTAGAAATATTTTATAAAAATCTTTTTATAAATATAAATCTCAATTTTAAAGATCTTATATATTTAATTCAAACCTTTGTTATCTTTAAAATATCACTTATAAATCAATTCTTTTGTTTATAAATTACCACTTATAAATCCCTCCTTTATTTATAAAATGCCATTTATAAATTTCCCTTGCAAAATATCTCTTGTAAAACTCCTTTACAAGATATCCTCTAAAATCTCCTTTATAAAATATCATTTGTAAATCTCCCTTTAAAAACTATATTTATTATTTGTAAATACCTTCAATAAATCGCTTTATTAATTAACTTAGACATGGTTAACTAAACAAATAAACTAACTTTAAACACCATTAATTACATCGATTAATTAACTTAAAATACCAATAATTCAATAATTAATTAACTTAAAATGTCATTAGTAAATAAATGATTGATTAACTCTAAAATATCATTAATAAAATGATCAATTAACTTAAACACCGTTAATTAAAATAATTTAAATTATTTAGAATTAAATAAACACTTAACGTTAAATTGTGATAAAATTGAAGTAAATTTAAATATTGGATGCAATTCTACTCATTCAGGAGTTTAATCAAATTTATATTCACTACTGGGTTAACCTAACTGGTTCTTCTACCCTTTATCCCCAAAATGTAGTTATGAGTCCATTATAAAGTGAATATATTCATATTAGAAGAAGCAATATAACAACATAACAATACCACACCTATGGGTTTAACATGGATAATCCTTTTAACCCTTTTAATTTATCAAAAAAAGCTTCTTCTTAAAACCATTATAAAACTCCTTTAATTTATCCATGGGTTTTTCTTTCAAAAATAAAGTTTGGGTCATAAAATCTTTCGATACCTTCGAAACCTAACTTTTAACTTCATAGGATGACCTCCTTTAAAAGCCTTAAAATTCTATCTTCAAAACAATAGGCTCCTGCCTTTTAATACTTTAAAATCCGTCTTTCGAAATCTTTCGAATACATTAAAGTATTAGCATTTAACTTTAGAAGCTTAGCATCGAAACCAATTGAATGTACCCATTTCAACACTCTTGGAAGTAACCCTTCCGAAATCATTGAAAATACCCCTTTCGAAAGCATTGTGTATATACTTAAAACTTAATTTCGGACAAAGTGAATATAGGTGAAAGCATCTGTTTCGAAACCATCATTTATCATTTATAAAACATTAGGGAAACATGATGGTGTCGGCACCATCTCTTTCAAAAGCATTTAACAACTGGGTAAAATAGCGTAAGTTCAACTTCGAAACCATCACCTTTGAAACCCCTAACCCCTTTCGAAAGCTAAAGGAAGTGACTCGAACTTTATAAAACAATATACCTTCCGATAGCATTGATATCTTCAGCACCATCGAAAGGCTATAAAATGGCAGTATGGTTTCGACTAGGTCGGAACCCCTTCTTTCAAAAGTATTTCATACTTATTCAAAAGCAAATTGAAGTTAGTAGCAACCCTTTTGAAACCTCTTGAAAACTCTTTCGAAACCAAATGCTTCGACTCCGTCAAAGGCTAAAACAAGACAAAGGCAGGCCCTTTTCAATTTGAAAACAAACCATGGTTTTGACCCCTTTGGAAGCTTATACTTTCGACATTCAACCTTTCGCCCATCTCCAATCCATCATGTACCATCCTAGTGATACCTTGTGTATTCGTTTTGGCATAGAAGGTTGAAAGCGAAAGCCTCTGGGTCGAAAGGTGCTTTCCAAAGCAGGCGGAACTAAATTTCTGAGTAAACCTGATTTAGTTCTTTATAAAGTAAACTTTTCTCTAACTATCATGCCACATGTCAACACTAGATTGGTTGCTTTAACTTTTCAGATTCTTTTTTTAAAATAACTACCTCTAATTTTAGATCTAAACCATGGCTAAGTTAATCAATTATGCCCTTCCATTAAGCAAAACCAATGTTTCATGGAAGTCCATCCTATAAAATAATTTAATTTGCATAGCAAATCACTTTGGAAAAATCCTCAAAAATTCTCCTAAATCATGTTATCTAACATATCAAAGTTTAAGACCCAAATTCTCAATATATTTTCCAATATAAATTTATAAACCGAAATATGCATATCTTTCTTTGAAAATTCATAATAATATTTCCATAACCTGGAAATTTCTCAAAATTGATACCCAACTCCAAAATCATGTTTCTCATAACATAAAATTTTCCCATGGTATTTAGACATCATTAAATCTTGGTTTTGACCTAAAACCGTGTAAAAACTCTTTTAAACAATCGTATTTAAATTAAATAAATCAAGAATCAAGCATATCATCATCCTCATAAAAACGAATTTATCCTTAAATCCGAAAATATATGATGTAAAACAAAATAGAGATGGAATTATTATTCACCTTGATCAAGATAAGGAGATCGGATTCAATTTGATTTCCTTAAGCTTGAATCTCTAGCTTTTAATTTGAATTTCCTTTTCCTCTTAATGGTCGGCCGCTTCCTCTCTTGTGTTTTAGATTTTAGAATGATGTGAATGGTAAGAAAATAGTAGGTATGAAAATATATATAAGGGGAAATTATGGACGACAATTTGCAATAATGCCCTTATGTAATTTGTTTAACCTAAAACCCTTCTTAAGCCCATTAATTAGTTTATTAGGCACGGCCTTAATTAATTAATTATCCAAGTCTCAATCCCCCTATCACTTAACATTTACATTATTCTATTTAATTTATCTAATTAAATCTCCCGAATAACGTTATCAAAAATTATGGGTGTTACAGCAAAGCTAGTGATAATCAACAAGTTTTCGTGGATAAGGCGATTAAATATCATATTAATTTGCTCAATCGAAGACAAAAATTTATATTACCAATGGTAATATGCAAAAAAGTCATATTGGAATATGGACAACGTTATCTTAATGACGCAATAAATCAAGAAAGTTCGAGAAGCCATCTTTTCCACAAATAACAATTCTACACTAGGTCCTAACGGCATAACGCAAAGAGTTACAAGGTCCAATGGAATGATATATATGAGTTATTAACAAAAGGTAATGAATGACCCTTTCAATAAAGGAAAATTAATCAAAGTATACAATCACACGTTCATCCACCTTATTCCAAAGTCCAAAACAGCTAATGAACCCAAACACTATAGACCCATGGCATGTTGCAACATGATCTATAAGGTTTTAGCAAAGGTACTTTGTAATAGGATAAAATGGTTCATGAAGGAGTTCATTCCACCAAATCAATGTTCATTTATTAAGGAAAGGTCTATAGGAGATGGCATCCTAACAGCACATGAAATTGTTGAAGAGCAAACAATAAACATATATGTATAAAAATTGACTTGATGAAAGCTTATGGTTCAATTAATAGAGACTTTTTGCTCCACACAATGAAGGAAATGAATTTTACAACAAAGCGTATAGAAATTGTTAGAGAGATGAACCGCAACCCCAATATTTGGATTACGCACCAAGGAAGCCCTAAGGTTATTTTTTCAAAGTTCAAATGGTCTTTGACAAGGATATCACCTATTGCCTTTTCTGTTGACGATAGTCATGGAATATTTCACATCACTCATGGAACAGGCTGGAGATATTTCACCATTTAAGGTCAATGAGTTTAAATTATCTCATATTATCTGTGCAGTTAAAGCACTCGGCAGATTCAATGCCTCAGAGGTGCAAAAAGTCATAGCGGGGATACAGCGAGGATATAGCGGAATATAGCGAACGACTCTAAAATAGCATATAAAACTCATGCTTAGCATTTTTACAAATATATAAATGGTAATTAAATGAAAATTTAACATTCAATTGAATTATAATTAATACATAAATAATTTCTAATAAAAACATATGCGAATATATTATAAATAATCGTAAAACTGTTATATAACATAATTGAATTTAGTAGAATATTAGAGTATTTTCATTTCTAAAAATATATTAAAAATTCAATTAAATAAATTAATTTTATAATGTATAAATGTTATTTCTTTTAAAGAAGATATAGCGGAAATAACGGAATATAGCGGAAATAACGGGATATAGCGGAAATAGCGGGGCTTAAAGCGAAAAGGCTATATTTGGGGCTATATGGAAAAATCGTAGCGGTACAAATCCGCTATGAGATATAGCAGGGTTATAGCGGGGTAATAGCAGGGCATTAACTGCACGGCATATTATACATGCCGATGATATTACAATATTTGCAAGAGTTGATACTAAAAATGTAATGGCCATAAATAATATTTTCCAAAGCATGAGAGGAATAATAGGACTTCTACTAAACTATGAAAAATCAAAAGTCTTGTTTAGGGGAGAAGTTTCCAATACATTAGAAATTACAGAGACGCTAGGTATCGAAGAAGATAGCCTGCCAACAAAATATTTAGGAATTTCTCTTTCATCTGTCAACTTAAAGAACAGGGATTGTTTATATCTTATTGCCAATATAAAAGGGAAGATCAATGGATGAGAGACGAAAATGCTAAGTTTAACAGGTAGACTTGAGCTGATAAAATCGATTATCTTTCCAACGATACTAGTCTGGATGTAATGCTTTAAAATCCCAAAGATTGTTATTAGTAAACCGAAGCATATAGGTTTGAACTTTTTATGGAAAGAGAAAGTTAGTAAAAATACCATGGGAGGTTCTATGTAAAGAAAAGCACTAGGGGGGTAAGTGTTTGAGGAAATTGAAAGATATAACCAAATTTATGGTCATCAAGCCGATTTAGAAGGCTGCAGATGAAGAATGATTTGAGAGAAGCAAACGAAGGAGAAGTATTTCAGAAAACGCTCTTCTTGGGAAGTTAACATTAAAAGTGATGATTAAAGAGTTTTGAAATACATGTTAAGAAGCAGAGAAGAGGCTACAAAGTGCCTTGGCAAATGAATTATCAATGGCAAAACTACATCATTACGTTCGAACCTTGGATGCAAGGGTGAAGGATCATTGCAAAGTTAGGGATTGAAACACTGGAGAGAACAAGATGGGAAAAACTGTTAGTATGGGACATTATGGAAAAAAGGGTGTGGCATGTGGATAAAGTCAGTTACATGAGACCTCTCAATAATGAAGTGGAGAAAGTTATTGCATGGAATGACAATAGTGAAGACTATTGGGCATGGTCATGTTCGAAAGATGCCAGGCATAAGTTCAAAGATGTTTGGAAAGCAATCAAACAATCACATGTGAATGTTAATTAGGCAATGTCATTTGGGATTAAATTCATTACCCTAAAATGTCAGTTTATGTGTTTAAAGTTATGAACCACCACTTGCCAACTGAAAATGGCTTATTCAAAACTACTGCCAATTGGACCCAATCTGTGTTTTGTGCAACTAATAAGAGGAGGGTAATGACCATTTATTCTTTCAGTGCATACATTTGGAAATGTTGTAAAATAAAATTAAGTTGGCCTGTAAGCACACTAACCTGCTAAACTTTACAAATGAAATTCAAAAATTGACTGTAAGGTTCAAGAAAAATTACAGAAGCAAAGATATTGCTTTCCTTTCATTCTTTACACATATTTGATTAATATGGAAAGAACGAAATAACCGCATTTTCGGGACTAGTATCAATTCTCAACCAATTAGTTGCAAGTTTTTTTATGAGCATGTTAAGCTACGCATGACAAAATCTAAACATAAAGCATGTAAACAACAGAGATGAACCGATAAGTAAAGAGTGGGATTGATATAGCTACCACCCTTTGGGTGGTTTAAGGGAGCCGGAAACAATCATATGTCCTGCCTACGCCACCTGCTATCCACTGTCCCAGGTTATGTTCTTGATTCTTGTTTTATTACATTATTTTTCACTGCGCATTAAAATTATGGAAATTAAATGATTTAGCTACATTTTATCAGTAACAAATATATCTTCTAGTAGGCACTGCAGATAAGCTCATGCAGATCTTCTTGTCAAAATTCATTGATACAACTCGCAATAATATCAAACCAGCATCAGAGATTTATCTGCAAAGTGTAGAAGTACTTATCTCTTATTGCATGAGCCGAAGTCTTAAATTAGCATGCATGAAACTATAAGTGGTGTACATTCCTAGATCTGTAACAAGCGAACGAAATATAAAGTATTTGTAAAAAGGAAGATTAGCAAAGCACAGATAGTCTCAGTTCTTCATAGATCTGGGAGTTTCTCCTTGTTTTTCAGTAGTTCGAAGAAGATGTTGACTGCTTTTTGGATGGATGTGTGGAAGCTGAGAATCAGAAGTTGAAGATGATGGTTTTTTATGAGAAATATTCTCAGGAGTTGAAGAGGAAGGTTTTTTACGAGAGACAAAGTGAGAATAGTGTGACTTTGTTGATATGCATGGTTCACTTTCCGCCATTTTTAATGGTTGTTATCGAAGCTTTTGGGTTGAAGATGGAAATGATGTCTTTGGAAATTAATGAACTGAAGTGTTGCTTTGAAGATATTGGTGTATTGACCTTATATAGCGTTTGAGATTGGACTTCTAAATTTTTTATTTCTACAAGTGTTGTTTTTTTTTGTTTATAAACATGTTTTAGTCCAAAACATGCTTTTTGCAATTATTTAGTTTAGATCAATGGAAGAACCTATTCAAAAAAATGTAAAGAATATTTTGTTATGGAAAATAAGTATAAGAAAGATATTTCACCTTCTTGTGCTTTTTTCACAATTTTACCTCTATGCTCTAACTCTTTTAAAATATCCAAATCATCCACTTACTTTAAAATCCCATTTTAATCGCTTAGCTTAAAATGTCAAAATGATCGAATTAAAACGAATGAATACAAATTCTTAAGTATAATATACCATATACAAAACATGGGCTGAGTTCATTAACTCTCTTCCGAGCCTATCAATCATCGTTAACACAAGATTATAAATTACACTCAAACTCCGAACACAATCATTCTCCTTTGGCCTTTACTTGAATTTTACAATGCAAGAACCTTCTTCGTCATCCTCGTTTACAGAAAGTTCTTCTACTAGTGACCATGGATCTAATGAGCAATTAAGAAAGATTGCCTATGAAAAGGGTCAAGGCTTAATTGATAAAGCAAGAGCGTGGATAAAAAATTTATCCATCCACAAAAGGTCGAACATTGCATTCAGGTCGTCGGTAGTCTCCTCCGCAGTCTCCATATTTTCCTTTGTTTCTAGCAGTAAAACTGGAACAGTGATTGAAAGTGAAATCTCCCATCTTTTTGTAGACATGAATGCTGAGGTGTTGAAAGGGTTCACCTTCGACTCATCTGATGCAATTGCCGACCTACAAGGTTTTAAAGAAAAAGCCTTAAAAAGTTTGGATGAAATCGAAAATGTTTTAATAGCAGAGTATCACAAGAACCAAAAAGAAGAAAATTTAAGGAAAGAATTCATTATAATTGCATTAATTTTACTTCCTTACATGGTTCACCTGATTACATATAATATCGGTCATGAAACCGATGAATCAAAAGCGTTTATGAAAAGGCTTTTGATGGACTCCATCATGGACAAAATGCAAGAAAAACTTGAAACTTTGCTTCAACCAAACATCAATATGGACAATATAGAAGAATACCTGAAAGAGAAGCCTGCATTCTTGGAGGAGTTGAAGGGTGTTCCATCGGCATCATCATATCCAGCAAACGTCAAGGCTTATGTCGTAATGTTAAAGAAGTACTTCAAGCAGAAAGACGTATCAGACAAATACCTTGAACTCGCCAGAGAGGATCTGGCCAGGGCAAAGGAGGGGTCCAGATCAAGAAAGCAATTGCTGGTGAATATAGATGAAAGAAAAATTGCAATGTCTGCTATAAAAGCACGGTTGAATGAACTGAAAAGTGAAATCAAAGATGAGTCAAGCAATGCATTCAACATGCTGTCCTTTTACGATGCACTAATCCGAACGTGCTCCAAACTTCTTTCTTCTGCTATCAAGTTCTGCACTCAACATGGCCAGGCAGAAAAAAAAGAAATGGAAGACGAGCTGTCAAAAGAATTTGGAGAAATGCGTCAAGAATTGCTCACTGCGATTAAGAATACTGCGTCAACTTCTGCAAGTTCTGCATCAAAATATAATACTATGAAGAAGAATCGAGTAGAAAGTAATATACGAAAGATGGAACTGGATATAAGCAATAAGGTTGCAAAAAATGAGCATAGGAAAGTGCAATGCTTGATGTTGTTGTACTCAATAACAAATGTACTTCTTCCTGCCATTGAGAGGATAATAACGTATGCAAGAAGTTACAGTAATAACGATAATACAATTGAATTACAGCAGCTTTTGAGCGATAAAGAGGAGGAGTTTAAAGCAATATTAGGCGAATTCATTTGAAGTTTTATGATTACAATATATTTTGTTGTATTTCTCATGTTAGTTGTCCACTAATAAATCTTCCGCTACTTTTGTTATAAGCTCTTGTCAGACGGAGCACGTTTCCTTCGGTGAGGTCACGTGATGTCAGATACCCTCTTTAAAAAAAACAATTTGTTTCTTGTGGAAATTAAAAACCTAACCAGCTCAGTGCAACGCACCGTCATTCCTCCGCCCGTACCTGCCCTCGGCTTCCTCCTCCTCCTCAGCCGCTGTTGCCTTAGGTAACCCTAATTTAAACTTTTATTTTGATTTACACAATGGATTTTGTTTGCTCAATCGATTTAGGTTTTAAGATAGTTACGTTTGTTTGAGATTATGTTAACTTTTGTTTGAGATGATTACTTTCGATTTGGTTTATAATGAAAAGGAAAAGGGTTTGTATTATAATTTGTCTGTGTAGCATTTGCATGAGAACCTTTTTGATATCACAGTAGTGTAATTTTTGATTAGGAAACATTAAAACAGATACATAAACTGAATTATAATTTCAGAAAGGAGTAGGATAAACTAGATAGAATTTTGATTATAATCTGTTTGCCTGCCTTCATTTCATCATTCAGCTGATATAAATGACAGTCCTATAACCTACTTTGTCAGCTGGCGATGCAAGTATTGGTTAACATATAATTTAAAATGAAAGCAACCATTTTATTGAATTATTCATCAAGTAGCCTATTCCTCAGCAACACTTGTCATCTTCTGCATTAGCTGATCCAAAGCATTCATCCTTAGAAATGAGCAAGTCTTCTAGTGTTGTGTAGACACTACAGTTTTCCCTATCGGTGACAGTGTGTTACAGGAATTCGGTTCTCGAATGATTTCTTACTACCATTAGAGTGTATTTTTGGTGGTTAGATTTCAACCGTAGTTTGCCTTTTAATGTATATGTTTTTCATTTGTGGGTTTTTCTTGTCAAATTATGTCTTTTTTTTGGTTTGGTTAATTATAGTGAGTTATGCTTTCTGACCATTGATTTGATTAAGTTTTCTATGATTTGCTACCTCAAGGTCGTTTAACTTGCATCAAGCTTACAAACTGTTTGTATTAGCTAAAACTACAAACAGATAGATGAGTTTTTGTGTTGTGCATAGATGCTCAGATATACTTAGAAAAAGAATTTTCTTGGGTTATACAAACAATTTTGATTTCATAATATGTAGTGATACATGGGAGCTGCATTCATTTACTTATTATAGCTGATTGTTTATTGATTGTTCATGCCAAAGTTTAACTTGGTATAGAAGTATAATATTAAAATGAAAGTAATTATACTTATAGCTGTCTTAAAAGATATTGCTACAGGTATACTGCCTCCAATTTTTTTGATTTTGATTAAACCAAATTTAGAGTTTTAGAAAAAGCCAGTTCGACAACTGCATTTGTTAACACAATTTGTAAATCGTTCTTAATAAATATTTAAAAGCAAAAGTGTTTGATACGCAAATGTAAAATTTTGTAAAATTTAGTCGTAAAATATGAAATTAATCATAAACAAGTTATTCTTACTCGTAATTTATCAATTTACTAGGATGAGATCCGTGCTTCGCACATTGGCAGTTGGTGTTTCATAACTCTTATTTTTATGTAATTCAATATTGCTTATAATTATAGTAGAATATAGATAATGCGGAACTGGTGTTAGTCGCGTGCCATTTTGTATCATAATATAGATGGTTGGTAACCGAATTCAGTGAAAATAAACTCAAATACGTAGATGCCTATGCATCATGGAAAGACGGTGACATGTAAGACTGTAGAGATGAGTAACGATACCGGTTATGAGCAGAACTTTATAGTTTATATATTGGTAGTACAGTAATTTATGTCAAGGTTTAAAAACAAACTGTGAAATAATGACCAAATACAAGTATTCAGCTATGACTAAAGTTGTGCATAAGTCATCGTATTGGAGAATAACGGCTTGTTAGTTTCATATTAGATTACGGGGAAGACAATGACATGTAATCAGTGAAACAAATCACATACGCAAATCCTAAACGACATCGAACAAAATCACGCACTTGAGTATTCTGTGAGTTATAGTTTACATAGCCTAGTTTCTTACAAAGCCATCCAGATTTTATTGTATGACAGATTTTCATTCTAGGCCTCCCGATGAAACTTAATCAGTGAAACAAATCATATACGCAAATCCTAAACGACATTGAACAAAATCACGCACTTGAGTATTCTGTGAGTTATAGTTTACATAACCTAGTTTCTAACAAAGCCATCCAGAATTTATTGTATGACAGATTTTCATTCTAGGCCTCCCGATGAAACTTATTTCAAGATTAGACCCCGTTCGAAACTCGTTTTAAAAATATGCATCTTTTCCACTATACAACATTTTTGGACATGCACATTTTAAAAATGTGCATGTACAAATTTTTTTTCTAAATATACTTTCGCACTTCGAATTTGCACAAGTACAAATAAAAAATTTGTTCTTACGCATTTTCAGATTGCACGAATATCAAATGCCGAATAGTAAAAAACATACATACATAATAAGTTTCGAACATCGTCTAAACTCGAAACATGGTTTTTTCTTGAGCCTAGAATGAAAATTTGTCTTTTATCGTATTCTTATAATTCAAACAACTTGTTCTTTTATCCAATTACAGCACCTAACCGAAAACAATATTCATAATTCCAAAGATGGTTATTTAAAAATTCGTGAACTACGTAGCAGAAATGAGCCAACTGACTAACAATCTGCAAGCCACAAAACTCAGCGAAATCAACAATTAAGTAATACCAGATGGCAATAGCTTTGTAACAGTATACAGTATGCGAACCAATAACACCCAACAAAGATTATACATCGAAAGTTAACTTATGACGTGATGTTAACTAACTTCCATTCCGAAAACTCATTATATTATGTTAAGGAATAACTTGAATTGTATTCCTTTGGTAAAAGTTATCACCTTAGATGTCATGATTGAGATATAGTGTATGTCATCTGTACTGTGAGTATGTATTTTACTTACCACACTTTACATACAAAATGTTAAACACTTTTTACCACAAAGCTTTCCAGGTATAACCAGGAAACCGCTGTGTATTTACATAATTTTATAGGTTTCCAAAGTTTTAGCTTAAAATGGACTTGGTAATTGCATACTGGTATCAACAGGCAATCCAAGTCAAAACTGTGTTTCTGTAAATAAATAACTGTCAAGGTTCTTAACGCATTCTTATACACAGATGTATGTGCATAGATTTATATATGCAAATCTCCCTCCCTCCCTCCCTCCCCCCTCTCCCTCCCCCTCTCCCTCCATATTTGGTTTTTTTTTCCAATGCTAAACCTGACCTGCATAAAATCTGCAACCATCAGAATAAGTGCTTAATGGAAAAAAAAAGAACTTTCATTTTAACCAAGAGCTTACACTCTTTAAATTTTTTTCCCTTTATACAGTATTGTATTTATGCATACAACTATTGTATATGGTAGTAACCAAAAGACAGCGAGAGTAAATATGTTGTATCAGTTGATATGCTAAAATGGTTGAACCAAATAGAAAATATCAGTTGTTAATATTTGATGCATTGTTATTTTCAGGGATCAACTCAGAATCAATTAAACATTAGGAAAACTACCTATTGTAAGATGTAAATAAGGATAATCATTTAGTATTGGATCAGCTTAATGGACCAATGAATGTTCATATATAGTTGACATGTTAAATCACATAAGAAATTATGCTACATAACATTTTCCAAGATATTGACCTATGGGTATAATAGTAAAATGAAATATGAAAAACAACTACAGAACAATTTTTTTTATTAAACTGCATAACCCTTGTCCGAGCTTTCTGTTCAGCGGAGAGTACATGTGCATAGTCTATTGATTGTTCAAAGAAATATGTAAACGCAACGTAATTGATAACCTCCATGCATAGTAGCAACATATGATAAAGCATTAAAATCATAAGGTAGTGATAAACCCACAATTGCAACTAATTCGGTAAAATATCAAATTGTACCTCTTGAATTTCAAGGTGAAAATGGAGAATTTAGGCTGTACAATTAACAACCATAAAAGGTATATAATACATTAAATTTAATACAGTCATGTGTCATGAATACTTAAAAACTGTAACCATCGGAATAAGCAATTCATGAAAAAAATGGAAAACCATGGTAAAGATACATTGGTATCAGTAAAGAATGAAAATCAACTATGTGTTTTTTCAAAACAAATAATTATCAAATTACTAAAGGTGCTCAAATATACAATATGCATCTATCTCTCCATGAGTGTGTGTATAAATGTGTGCTCATGCGTTTGTGTATGTATTTATGTATGTATTAGAACATAATATATAAATATATTTATTTTTAGGCTAATGTGTACCTTTTCCGACGTAAGAAGGAGAGAGAATTCAGGATAGCTTAACATTTTTCTGCAACATAAACAACTTTTCATGAGCGTAGCAGAATTGCACGTGCTAAACATGGCCTGCAAAAGAACTGTAACCATCGTAATACGTAGTTAATCAAAAAATGGAAGAACTTTCTTTACTACAAAGAACTTGCACTCATAAATATTTCTTTTGCTGATAAAGTATTATGTACGCAACTTTTATATACAATAGCAACTACGAGGACAGCGAAAATAAATGTGTAATATAGATTGGGTATGCGTAAAATGTTCAACCAAATAGGCAGTATTAGTTGTTATTGTTTATTAATAAAACAGTAGGGAAACTACTTACCATAGGAACTAAAAATGCCAAAGGTTTGGTCATGGCCGCAAGGAAGTTCTAATATCTCTTGATTGGATTATACTAATTCATTTTATCGGAAAGTAAAGAACGATAACTTTGTGATTTTGTATGAATTACGAGAATAAGAGGTGTAACTGTTAGTAATTTCTGGTTGATAAACTTGTACTAAAAAGTACAACTAAAATAAACTAAATTTAGCAACTCTTTTGCATATTTGGCTGAGTATTCCTCAACTTTTTCTATAATTTAGAAATTAAATTGTCTATGTTTAATACATATACATATACATATATATACATACATACATATATATATATATATATATATTCCATGTTGATTTTAGATTTAAAAACAGTTGAAAAGTAGAAAAAATTGAATCAATTCAAAATTAAGCAAATAGCAGGAATGCTATATATTTTAAGAATTAGATATGGATAATTATTCAGTCCTTATCAGCTAGGTGGAGCAGTCAATATTCATATATAGTTGGCATGTTAAATTACAGAGGTTTGGAATATTGATGTTTAGATGATGGTAGGGAAAGGAAATAAGAGAAACGACCGCAAAAAAATATCTTCTACTAAAACCGCATATATGTAGGCAGAATCTTCTTTCCCACATAGAGTACATGTGCACAATCTGTTGACTTTTCAACGAAATACGTAAAAAGAACCGTAGTTTAAAACCTTTAGGCATAGCAGCAAAATATGGCATATTAATAAAAGCAGAAGGTAGCAAAGTTCTATAAAGCAACAGACACAACCAAGTCGGTAAAACTATATGCCTTATCCATTTTAGGTTGCTGAAGGTGGACGATCTTGATTGTATAGTTAACAGCCATTAAATGTATAACATGTTTGATTTAATTTAATCATGTTTCATGATTACATAAGAACTGTAACCATTATAAAATGTTATTCATAAAAATAAAGAACTTTCATTTCAGAAAAGAACTTGCACTGTTTAATTGTTTTTTTTACATGATCTAAATATGCATCATGAACAAAATGCGGATGAGCTCACTCAAACGTGAAAAAAAAAACAATAAATTCCACCATCCGCGTTGTACACAGTACATATCAAGGAACTTCTGTCCATAGAAAATATTGAAAGTAGAGGCAGATGGTGAACTACATTGACGAAAAATCAAAGGAGACGGTAAAAGGTCAAATAAATCCTAGATTCAATCACATCGAGAACCTTAGATTGAAGAATTCTTAAAAAGTCAGTTTGACATTGTGGTAGGGATCCTTGTTCTTAATTAGAAATATGAAAAATTATTAAATACAAAGGAGTTGAAGTACACGGTAGGAGAAAGCTGTTACCTGTTTTGAAAAAATTCAGACAACGATCTGCTAAATCATCGTCCCGTGAATAGCCCTACCGCTGTTGGTTGTTGTAGAAGTTGAGAATCAATCATAAATTAATTGATAAACGTTAAATGAAGAAGAAGAGTTGAGGGGCGAAATGGAATACAATTTGAGGATATGAATTTGGGGAAGAAACGGTAATTGGGCTGGAAAATAGCCAGGATGGAGCAGTTGGTATAGAACAAAGGATAAAAGGGGAGGCATGTAGTTCGAGTATTTTAAAATGGTAGAAAGCAGATCTCCACATGTAAGCATTTTTTAGTTTTTTTTTTTAGGTTTAAGTAACTGATTCACCTTCTTTTTAAATTAAAACCTTGAATTGGTTCCCAAACACTTCAAAATCACATAAATATAGCTTATAAGCTATTTTTCAGATTTTTATGATATTGCCAAAAGATACTTTTCGTAGTTGTCCTAAGATCCTGCCAAGTCAACCTCCTACATTTGCTAACTAGCAATGTCCAGCTATTTATTTCAGGGCCTGGCGATTTTGTATACTTATGAGAATCAAACACAGAATTTTTAACTGCACCACTTAACGTTTTGTCGCAATTACTAGTGGTTATTGATGTATTCCAGTTGTACAAGTTTAATATATATGTGTGCGCGCGCACGCGTGCACACACACACCTCCCAGAAATGGAATGTGCTTAAATTACTGGGTTGGCAATTATTCTTCAGCTAGAACATAATTATTGTTTTCTATGTTTGTATAATCTATTCCTGTGGAAATAATGCAATATATAATAACAGTTAAATTCAGAATATGTACATATGACAAGCATATGAACTCGAAGTGTGATTTTTGCGCTTCCAGGCAAAGCAACAGAAGTTTCTTAATGTTATTTGGTAGTTTAGTGTAGTAGAAAATTTTGGGGAAAATATGTTGCTTGATTATCACCATGGAGCCATTTGAGTTACATTGTAGTTTGTACATTGCTATTCCTCAACATCTTTTCTATTTATGTGTGCATGGTTAAATAACTTAAATTGATTAACACACCGTTACAACATGATAATAGAGACAATGTCGAATTTGATATCACATCCAGGTTTTCTTGTCATTTGACATGTCAAGCTGGATGATGACGGGAAGAACATTACAAATTTACGATTGATAATCTATATTTTCAACTTTCTTTTTAGCAGTATAAGCAATATTGATTGTCATTTTCATATGCAGGTTTGTCTTTATGAAACTAAGCAGATATACAGCAGAAGGCTAAGCAGCAGAACCAAGGCGATGCAAGCTGGTGCATGATGCAGAGGCAGGATACATCAAAGAATGGCATGACATAAAGGTAGCCTCAAAACGGTATCAATGCTAAATCAGGACAGTGCGGACAAGTGCAAGGCACACTACTTGAAACTAGGCAAAGAAATCAGGTGGGACTGATGCAGTGAATGGCACTTCAAGGCAAACACGTACAAGACAGAAATGTGACACGAGTACGAAGCTTGTCATGCAAGAACGAAACTTGTGTGGCATGCGCAGTGTAGAAGCGATGCAGAGGGAGAGTCTGATGCAGTGAAGGAAGAGTGTGGCATGTGAATGAAACATGGCTGTGCAGGGACATTGCAGAGTTGAAGATATGGAACTGCCTGGTACCAAGCATGAGTTTTAAGTGAACAGCGTAACGGCTTCCAATGAGGTATGCATACGCACTACAAAAATACGAGTGATGTTTCTTTTATTACTTTTACCATTTACACCAAACAAGTTTGGATGTTTAAACTCCGTATAACGTACAAATCTATGCAGACAATCGGTTAACTCCAAACACAGCTTTGAACTAAACAATGTTTCTTAAAACAAGTATTTACCGTATCAACAACCATCAACCTGTGATTTTGTTAATTGTTATAGAAATTTGTTCACCTAACTTGGATGTGTTTGGACTAGCTTCTTCTATTTGTATTTCTCTTACACAGCTTATTTATTTATTTTTAAAATAAGATGAAATGCTGTTTACTGGTTTTACAAAATTGGAGGTGTTTGCCTAACTTGGAGGTGTTATTTTTTATTCTTGTTTGGTCGATCTAGAATGAAAGCTGTAAAAATTACTAAAATATATACAAAACAGAGGCTTTCACAGAACCTTGTTTTATATTTGTTCACTATGGTACATATATTTCTTTTCAGTAGTATTTCGGTTGGCAAACAAATGCTTGTCTCAAATCTGGAGTTTTTCTTGAAACCCGTGAAATGTTATAGTACTTAGTCGCTTCCTATTGCATTCTTGCAGGGAAATGTTAAAATAACCTTCATCTCCCTTGGAATTTACTAGACTTATAATCATCTTCCTAGTAGTTACATATCTAAACTTTATTAGCGCATGTATAAGCTTTATGTATACTAATATCGTACGTATTAAGATCTGAAACTAAATAATATAATTCTTTTTCTATTGTTCTTTCAACATCTTTGACATTGCATGGCATTTTGCAAAGTAGGTATTTTGCTGCAAAATAACCATTATCATCTGTTGCAAAACTAAGTTTAGCAGGTGGTATACTATAGCACAATTCCTATCTTGATGGGTCTGACTTTAGTAGTTGATGTGATTGATGGTCGCTGTTTCTTGCTTTGTGATTGGAGTTTTTGGGGTGTGATAGTATTGCTGGAGTTGATTCAATTCACGATAGAAAATCTGATAGAGATGAGAAAATGCTTTCTAGTTGTTTCTTATTGAAGCTTAGAAGTTAATTGTTATCTTAATAATGTTAAAGAAGTGAATAAATTGTAACGACCCGCTCTTTCGACCCTTAGAAATCAACGCTAATACATCCTCGATATTAACGTGCCGCAAAAACCAAGTGCTGGAAGGACGGATAACAAATGGTAAAAAGAAAATAAAGACAAAACAGAATCTTACACGAATTGAATAACATATATTATATTGTTTACAATGGAAATTATAAATACATTTATCAAAGTCTATCTTGTAAATCAGCCTGAACAGTTATAAATCTCTGTCCTCATAAATGCTGAATACAATCGATAAACTAATGCAGTGAAAATGGAAATTGAGAACCATCTATAAGAACATCTTCGGCTTCAGACTTCAAGTTTCATCACAATACTCTAAGCTAAACCCGATTACTTGGCTGTCCCAAAAAATATGGCACACAGAGTTTAAGGGAAAGGAAAATAAACTCCGGTTCGGTCATGGGACTAGTGTGAGAAACTCAAAAATATGAGTATTGAAAAACAAAGGGTATCGCATAAGACCACGTCGCACAAAAACACGGAACAAGTTTTTACCTTATGATAATTAAAACATTTGCTACGCAAAATTAAAGATATTATCTTTACTGGCATTATTTGAAAATCCTTTCAGATAACAAATTAATCATAGCTGGAATTGTTACATTTATTAAATTCGACAACATAATAAGTTTACAACTAAAACCGTATAAACTTGTATTGGAGAATGGATTTCATACAATGACAAGGTAAGAGACTACATTCTGACGGTACATTTCTAGAAAAATGCACCGAGACACCAATAGATGGTCCTTTACAAACACAAGACCGACCTACATTTACCATAGATGGTTTCGAATATGACATCACCTCAGTCGTTCCCGACCTATCCAAGAGCTCTCATAGCATACACAACATGCCCGATATATAGAGGGTAATCTAACTGTGACGACCCACCTACCCGACCCTCAAAAATCGACACTAATACATCCTCAGTATTCACGTACCGCAAATCCAAGTGCCGAAGAGGTGCATTATCAAAGGCTTTTAAAAGAAATAGAGATAGAAGATGGAGCAAAACAGAATTTCACATCGTATTTAAAACAACTTATCGTTATACATGTGGAAAATATATACAATCACTCCTAAGTCATTCATCAGAGTTACGGTAGGTACCAACCTTGCCATGGACAGTTATAATGACTTACTCATACCGGGGCTTCTCGAATCATATCAGGGCCAAGTACTAACCGATCTCCTGTTTCGATCCAACATGCTAGGGATCTATACGAACGATCATATAAAGCTTCATATGGTGCCATATCAATGCTTGCATGATAAGTGTTGTTGTAGGAGAATTCCACTAAATGATGATGACCCTCCCATGAATCCCCTTTCTTGGTTATTCTTTGAAATAAACGGGTCCTACAGCTGGTTCTCTTTTATACGATTGACCAGAGTGGGATGTACTACTAAATGGGCTATAACAGCATGCCTTCTGCTTGGCGCATCCGCCACTACTATAGTTTTCCGGGTGTTGATAAGATATCAAGATCATATGATGCGAGAAATTCTAGCCAACGTTATTGCCTTATATTTATATCCTTTTGAGTGAAAATATACTTCAAAGATTTATGATCTGCGAAGAGATCGAACTTTTCACCTATTTAAAGAGGGAATATTATCTACCAAGGTTGATTAAAGTTTACTTAAAATAAACCATAAAGAATCCTTACCTAGCAAATAATGCCTCTACATCTTTAATGTGAACACAACGGCTAATAATTCTCAGTCGTGTGTTGCATACTTCCTTTCATGCGTTTTTAGTTGTCTGCTCGCATAAGCGATAACCTTCCCATACGGCGTCAGAACTGCACCTACACCTTCTCCGCAAGCGTCAATATAGACGGTTAGACCTTCGCTTAGATCAGCCATGGCTAGGACGAGAGCGGTAGTCACAACTTTTTATTGAGCTCTTGGAATGCTGCTTCACATTTTGGTGTCTAATCGAATTTAACATTCTTCAAGTCAACTTCCTTAAGTGGGAGGAAATCTTGGATAAGTTTTGGATAAACCTCCTGTAGTATTCGGCTAATCCTAAGAAGCTTCGGACATCCGTCAGAGTCTGTGGTTGCTTCCGATCTCGTATAGCTAAAACCTTTCCTGGATTTGTTGAGATTCCTTCTTCTCATACAATATGCCTAAGGAATCTTTCTTCTTTCTCCCAAAAGTGACATTTCGAGAATTTAGTTTTAAGTATATTTTTTCTCAACATTTCCAACACAATCCCCAGATGCCTTCCGTGTCTTTCTCGGTTTTGGAATAGATAAGAATGTCATCAATAAAAACCAACACGAATTTGTTTAGCGCATATCTAAATACTCATAAGGTCTACGGAATAAGTGGGCGCCTTGGTCAACCCAAGAGGCATAATTAACCATTCGTAAAAGCAATCTAGACTTCTGAATGCAGTTAATGGAATGCCATTCTCAGTTATTCTTAGTTGATGGAATCATGTGACTAAATCCATTTGCGAGAATACCCGGGCACCATGAAGTTGATAAAACAAGTCTTAAACTCTGTGTGCCCTATTTTTCCGGGCAGCCAAGTAGTCGGGTTTAACTTGGAGCATTGTGATGGAGCTTGAAGTCTGAAGCTGAAGATGATCCTGTAGATAGTTCTCCATTTTCATTTCCGCTGTATTAGTTTACTGATTGTATTCAGCATTTATAAAGACATAGATTTATAACTGTCCAGGCTGATTTATAAGATAGACTGTGATAAACGTATTTAAAATTTCCGCTGCAAAGATCATATATATTAAAATAATATATGTTATTTCATTCGTGTAAGATTCTGTTATGTTTTTATTTTCTTTTTACGTTTTACTATCCGTCCTTCCGACAGTTGGTTTTGCGGCACGTGAATATCGAGGATGTGTTAGTGTCGATTTTTGAGGGTCGAAAGGGCATGTCGTCACATTTGAGCGAACGCCTGAGCCTGATAAGGGTAAAGTCTCATCAGAGATATGGTTAATAATACGTTAGGATAAGTAACTCATCAGAGATATGGTTGGTAACACCTTAGAATGAGTATAAGTGTATTATACAAGAGCGCGTCTTTGTTAATGATATATAAAAATGATTTACTTTGAAAATATGCTAAATGAAATAATTTTACCTAAGGTCATATTTTAAATATAATGTAACGACTCGGTATTTCGAACCATTCGCATCCGCACATGTCAGACTTGAATTGCTCAAAACAACAGATTGTTAATTTAATATTTGGCAAAACTTAGCATGTATAGTAAATAAATCAATCACAGAATCATATATACAGAGTAATATAACAATAAGCAGCGGAATAGATAAATAGTAGTTCATGAAGCTACTATATAAACATCAGAGTTTAAACAGAATACAACAGAAATCTCAAATACAGAGTAGTCTCAAATACAAAAGTAGCTGACAAAACTGAACAAAAATAACTGAAAACAACTGAAAGCTGACTAGATATCAGATAGATCTTCAAGCAAAGCTCCAAACTCCAAAATGAGTTTCAAATGCTCTGACACTCAGTCTGACCCGAGCATAAAGCAAAACATAAAACACTCGAGTCAGGATTAACATTCTTATATTAATAAATTCAACTCAAGTGAAAGGTCAACTGAAATACAAGTAACTTAAAGAATGTTTGAGATTTTCATCATTTAAGGATCCGTGTAACTATGTACTATGTAGTAATATACGCTATTATAATATGTCTATAGTAAAGTAAAAGTATTAAAATAGCATTAAGGCGTTACCCATATTCTCCTTAACACATTTTATATATTCCTGTAGTCTATACAATGCCGTACACTCCACCAAACCGGTGGTTTACCCAGAGGACACTACATAGGTACGATACAAAACAAACTCGTAGAAGGCGCGATAAGGCATGCGACAAGACACTCGAGGAAATGCCAGTGTAGATATACCGTTTGCATATCCGGACTGTTGGTAACGCATAGCAGCTATTACCGCCCACCTCGAGACACTCCCAAATCAAAGGTGCATCCAATCAAATCACAAAGTAATAGAATAGTATCGAAGAAGTATGCCCGATCGGAGGAATGACCTCACTTGGCCCGGCGTGGCTCCTATTTTAGCCACATCAAGCTGACTCACGGGAGTCGGGGCTGCGCTAATACCTCATATAGAATCGTCATCAAACCATCCTACTTTATTCTGGAATCTCCACCACGTACACAGTTGTTAAAGTGATTTTCGGTATTGGCAGAAAGTATGACAATATCCGATCCCGGTCTCTTTAACAACCAAACGCTTATTTCACACCGTGGTCATTTCATTTTAAACAGTTCATACTTCATATCAAAAATATATTCATTTCAAAACCATATCAATTTGATATCATTATTCACTTTATATAATATTCACTTTCCAGAATCGTAACTCTTTCAAAGTTGTAATACTTTCGAAATCATAACACTTTTGGAATCATAACACCTTGAAATTATAACACTTTTAAAATCATAACACTTCCAACTTAAACAGTTTGGATATTTAAAATAGTATATATATTAAAATAGTTATAAATTAAAATAGTTTATGTATTAAAATAATTTATATATTAAAATAGTTTATATATATTAAAATACTTTATATAATAAAATAGTTTCCTCCAGTTTCACAAATCGATTCAAAATCAGCTTAAATTTCAAGATTCAATTTAAATCAATTCCAGTTTAACCATTTCAAATTTAAAGGTCAAAGATTCAATTCAAATTCTCAATAACCCATTTCAATTTTTTATCAATTTCAAATCCGGATTTGAACTATCATTTCAATTCCAATAAGATTCAATATTTAAATATTCAAACATTTACAATATAAATTTCATTTATATTTCAACATTTAACTTTAGTTTTATTCAAATTGGAAAGTATTCACTTAATCAATTTAATAACAATTTATTAAAATCCCAATTTATAAATTTAAATCAATATTAAATATTCAATCTCAATTTTATTTAAAATTGAGAATATTCATTTAATCACTTTTTATCGAATCGAGTTATAAATCATAATTTTCAAAATCTCAAAATCAATAAGTTCAAATAAATTCTTATTTAAATTCAATTATTCCAATTTAAATTCCAAGTCAACATTAATTTATCTTCCCAACCTTTATTATTAAAGTTATAAAAATCTATTTTTAAAATATTAATATAAATTTAAGTAAATACTTAAACACAATATATACTAATTTAAATTAAATTTTTATTAAATTAAATCTTATTATTAAATGTATATTTTATATTAAATATTATTTTATATATTTTAAAAATAATAAAATTACAAGTAAAATCTTAAAATTTATATTTTTTTCAAAACTATGGCGCAACGGTAAGGTCACTCGACTGGTGATCTGGGCGTCAAGGGTTCGAGTCCGGAAACAGCCTCTTCGCAAAGCGAGGGAAATGCTGCGTACAATCGACCTCCCCAGAGCCTGCTATCACGTGGAAACCTCATGCACTGGGTTCCACCTTATATTATTTTAAAAATCTAAATTTAGACGTATATAAAAATAACACTTATACATATTATATTTTAAAAATCAATATTTATTAAAACCCATATATTTCCTTTCAAAACTTTGGAAATCATTTTCAAAATATAGACCAACGGTGTCCGTATATAATTTTCTATCCTATGGTCAAGTGATATAGATATTATCATTTCAATCCGCAATTTAAATATCTATGAGTATATATCATTTCAACCCGCGATCCCAAATTCAAATCAATGAAAATCGCTTGGGTTTATCATTTCAATCCATAACGATTTTCTCCTATTTTAGAATATCGTTCAGGTATGTATCATTTCAACCCATAGGGAATTCTAAACTAACAGGAAACCTGCAGAGTGAGAACAAATATGATAATAATATAACATAACGGCAACATGCATATATCATCAGTAACAAATTAAATAAAATATATACAACATGATATGGTGTCATATATCACAGGTGAACAATTGCAGATAATGGCATATCAGATTAAAAATTTAAATAACTAACAATTCAATATTTAACAACATATTTCAATCGTCATTTCATGTGAATTAGATCTACTAAATATAAGAATGTTAATCGTGAGTGATTGCTCACCTTTCGAGGCTAGAGAAATTGATAACACGATAATTTACGATTTGAATCACGATTTGGACAATCGACCAATCCAAACAACGAATCTCAAAGCGAAGTAAGCTGGACATGGATTTGACGGACAAAGCTGATAAATAGGAATCGATGAGAACAAATCAAATCAGCTTGATATAAATGGAAAAAATATATATACTATTATTATTATTATTTTATTAAAATCAATATTTTAAATTAAGACAAATATTAAAATAAAAAATATATATAATTCAAAATCATTATTATATATATATATATATATATATATATATATATATATATATATATATATATAAAGCAAGACAGCCCTAATGCAACATTTCGAAACCATATATATAACATACTTTGTTGATGCTATTATTATTATTATAACATATATATTTATAAACATACATATTATATTTTAAGTCAATATTTATTTATTATAAAACAACACATACTTACTTTATTGCAATATAAATATAAGTCAACATATCATATATATAACTTATATACAACACACGGGTTATATATGACTTATATACTTATGTACATAGCAACATATTATATACTGATT
The DNA here is from genome assembly GCA_030737815.1 of Allium fistulosum. Classification (NCBI taxonomy): domain Eukaryota; kingdom Viridiplantae; phylum Streptophyta; class Magnoliopsida; order Asparagales; family Amaryllidaceae; genus Allium; species Allium fistulosum. The sequence goes on from CM060904.1 coordinate 639,479,182, forward strand.
TATATATCTTTATATATATATATAACAAATTATACAAACTTATATAACATTTACATATAAAGAGATCTTATAGTTTATATAGTTCATATAAAACAAACAGAACCTATACATTATAAATCAATATATCAACTATAAGCTAATATATATACAAACTGTATATATAAAAAGAGTTGAGCGAGTTTCATATATGAACAGGCAACAATTTTTAAAATGTAATATTTGTATATAATATTTTTCTCTACATTACAGTATAGATATGAAATATACAACAGCTATTAATATCTCTATAAACTGTAAAACTGTAAAGTTATAAAACAAAGAATTGTATACTTACTCAAAGAAATTGGAAAGTGGGAAAAGAAAAGCGGGCAGGGATGGTTGTGGGTGCGAAGGACTCAGAAGGGCAGAGGCCGGCTGTGATGCGGCTGTTTCAGTGGATGACCTATGCGGTGGCAAATGGATGCATGGGCGGAGGTGGCAGGCAGAGCGGAGGGAGGAGGCTGTGGAGTTTTGCATGCTACTTGCGTACAGGCTGTGGGAAGGCGAGACTTGCGGTGGTGGAGTTTGAATAGCGGTGTGTGTGCTAGGCGGTCATGGGTTCTCGGGTTGGAGGAATGACGGTGTGGGTTTGTTACTTGCAGGCGGTTGCTAGGCGGAGGAGGTTCGACTGGGCTGTGGTGGGTTCGAGCAAGGTGGTTTCGGCTGGTCTCAGTGTGGTGGTGCAAGCGAACTGACAGGGAGAGAGTGGAAATCTGCGTGGCCGTTTGTGGGTGAGGAGGTACGACTATAGGTGCAGTAGCGGTTGATGTTGGTGAGGGACGGAGGAAGAAGGAAACGCGCTTGAGATGGATTCGGTGGAAGCAAGGTTTCACAGCCATAATGCGGGGATGTTGGATGGTTTAGTCGAAGAAAATGGGTGGAGTTGAAGAAAAAAAGGAGCAGCTTCTCAAGCCAAATGAAACTTATATTATATATACATATTTCCACTTTATAGAATAAGATAGAGGCAAGAGAATACGAGACTAGCAGGTAGGGAAAAAGAAAATGTATAGGCTAGAGATGCTATATATGCAAATGAATAGACTACAAAGAACGGGTTGGGGAAATGAACTAATAAATATCAACCAATGGGAATAGTGACAATTAATATTCAATTCTGAGAATATTAAAGGTAGTGGCCATTTATTCTCATGGGAAAACGAATGGTCACAGAACCCGAAAGGCTTAAATGGGTACCAATATAGCTATCCGTTACGCCGATTTCGTCGCATACCGAACATCGAAATGCATAAATAAATATACTGTGGAGATCAGCACGACGAGACGATCAGAATGGTACACAGATATCAGCGATACGACCGAACTATCAAAAGTCGATTTTTCGCCGCCAAACTGCTGCAAATTCGTCGAAAATAAGATAAACGGGTCTAGAGAAATCCAAATTTGATGCAACGAAATACGACGCCTCACTCAGAAATTGATTTAAAAATTTATTATGTAAAAATATTCAGATTTTGAAAATATTTTATTTCCATCCATTTTCAACTGATTTTAAATTTAAATTGAAATTTCACAACTGACAAACTTCCATGTTTACCCGTGAAAATCTACCATTTGCTATGTTAAAATAGACGTATTTCAAATATTAATTTTTCATTGCTAAATTTTATAATTAAATTCCAAGCAAAATTTCAGTTAATTACGTTATAAAATTGTTAAAATTATCGGGTCGTTACATATAAATAATATACTTTGAAAAAAAAGAAGTCATAAATTGGATAATTATTTTAAAATCATGTTAGTTAAATCAAGAATAAACATCTTGTGATTAGAATTTTATAGTTTGACTAAAAGATGTTTAATGATGGTATTGAGAGGATTAAGAATAAGGAGGGAAACCTAAGATTTAGATAATGAGAACTTTTATCTAAAAGGTTTTTTTATTTTTGAGAAAGGATTTTGAAAGTCGATGCTAATAGTGTTTGAAAAACATTTTAGGAAAGAAAAATTTTCAAAAGAATTTTTGGAAAGAGATAAAACATTTTGATAAAGATCTTGATTTGCTTCCTAAGTATTGATCAAACCTTGGTTTGAAAAGCAGTATACTTGTTAAGTTAGGATAACTACTTAATGTCCGCTTCTAAGTATTTGTGTTTATATTTGTAGAATCCATACGGAGGGAAGTATTCAAAAGGAGAAACTCCAAGAGCAAATTTGAGTGAGAAAGATGATCTAATCATTCTTTCAAGTGATGAGTAAGAATCCATGGAAGAATAATATGATTCGTATACTTATAGAGACGACGATGGTTGCTCGATAGGGGAAATGTTTATACCTCCCCTAACTCTGGATCTGGTCATAATATCTAGTGACGCGGATGCCGTTCCAGCCTCAGAAGGAAGGTGGACCACTAACCCCGCCAATTGAGAATTCGAACCTAAAGAAGAACCCATGGAGGAAGAGTCTGTACCAGAAGAGAACTCGAATGATATAAAATGAATCGAACCACAATAGTGGGGACAACAATACCGTACGGGAGATGGATGGGGATCATGTTGTTTGGCATGAGGAATCATCAAGTTCATGTATTTGTTGGGATGATATGGAAGAGAATGAAGAGGAAGCTGAGGAAGAAGTTGTGGAGGAACTCGAGAATCCCGAGGATATGGGACTGTAAAGATTGAAGAAATTAGATGAAGAGGAAATGTTACATGGAGTACCAGTCAGACTTGGACATGTTCCATAAAATCAACCTTGGCTACCATATGTGGAGGATGAGATACAACAATATGAAGACGGAAATGAAGCTGACTACGAGCAAGAAAATAAGGAATATGATGTTGGAGAAGTTTCATTGGAGTTTGGATATTGGAGTACACCATCGGCAACAGATTCCGAGTGATGATTGAAATTGTGATTGAAGATTTGTGACTATCTATCTAGCATTAAATATTAAGTAACAGCCTATATGTATGACTTGTGATAAGGTGGTGTTGTGATTAGTCATGTATTTATATTTGTATTATGTATCCAAGTAAGATTGTGATGACTTAAGGATGATCCAAGTATGGTAGGAATGATGGATGTAAGATATGAAGTAGTATAATATAACTATGGGCTTTCGTTTTGACTTTGTTCATTTGCAATTACACAAATCACTCAAATACATTAATAAGAATTCTTGATAAAGGAAACAAAATTTAAATGGAGAATTTTCTTTGTAAAATAAAAAGATATGTCATGGAATGTTTAAAAACTTAAAAAAAATTACTGAATATTTTGGAAAAGATAAAGTATAAATGCATTACCCATTAATTATTTCGCAACATAACCTAAGATTGAATATAAGACCTTGATATCCAAAAAGAATTTATCACTCGATGCTCATTGATAAGCGTTTGTAGTAAGATACTTGCATTTTCTATCGTAGTTGAGAGCTATGTAAGGAAAATAAAAGCTTCTGAACCTGATCAAAGTTTCGCACTAGAGAATCGAAGAATCAATACTTGTTCGGACGTAAAATTGTATTTTCGAAAAAGAGATCGAAACAACTATCGCATACGTATAATCTATATACATTATACAAGTGTAAGTTTAAAAAATAAACATTTTGGGTAAACACCTGTGACGACCCGGAATCCGGCGCTCGAAAATCGACATCAAATACCTCACCCGTATTCGAATGCCGGAGATCCAAACGTCGAAATCCGTATCGCTAGAGCTTATAACGCATTAGATGATAACAACACAACGGAAACAAAAATGAATAACATATCATTGATACAACAAATGTATACAACATCTGATATAAATGCCCAACAATATCAGAGCCAAAAATGTATAATACAACACCACAGCGGAATACAGCACAACAGCGGAACACAACAACAAATGTGATAGTCTAGTTTGACAGACCATCGACAGAGCTCCAAAAGAAAGATAACTTCAATATAGCCTTCGAGAGAGAGAGAGAATCCAACAACTGCATCTTCATTGCCAAACTCCAAAGACTCCAAACCAAAGATAGCTCGAACCCCCCATCATGTTGAAGTTAAGCAAACCCGATCCAAAGACTTCTAGATGCAAAGACTCTAGGCTGTCCGTGTGGAAAATTATGGGCACCCAGAGTTTATAAAGGGAACAATAAACTCCAGGTCAGTCATGAGACTGGTGTGAGCAAACAAAAACATTTGATTGAACAAAAGAAGTAAAGAGAAATCCGCTATGCTTTTTGAAAAATGAAACTACCATAAGGCTTCCCGCCACACACACAATGCAATCGCACACTTGAAGGAGATTTCTCCTTATAGCAGTCAAACATGCTTGATACACAAAAATCCTTTTGATATTATTATTAGTGCATAGTGTGGAAAACATTTCGAAAGTATAATATTAATCTTAGCCAGCATACATACCATTATAGTATGCCTACTATAGCTACCATGTTAGATGGCAGGTTCTACAACTAAAACCGTACAGTGCTCGTATTGAGTGATTGGATTTCTAACAAATGGCCAAGGCTAAGGAACTTCCTTTCTGAATGGGTACGCCTCTGGAGGGACGCCCGAGAACCTAACCGGATCTCTGCCAACACAAGGCCGGGTTACCTCTGTAACTAGGTAACTAACTGTCACGAGTATGCCATCCTCCGGTCGTCATCAACCTTTATCCCGGGATTCACCAACAAAATTCCAACAACATAAGTTAAATATCTGGGCTCCATACCATAATACCACTTTTTATCCAGAAGGAAATGTACATACTCTGAGGGGCACGACCCCATAACCTTGCCGCATCCTTCCTGTTTCGACCATTTCCGCGGTGTGAGGTCCGACGAAGTCTCGTCCCACAAAGCTACGCTTTTCACAAAAGTCATGCTTCGATCAACAAATGATCAACACTCAGCATGCCACACTACCAAATTGGGAATATATCACTAGTGACTATCAACTACACAACCTCTGAGCTCGTACGTCTCAGAGAAGGGTGTTAAGCTAAGAGAACAAATTCTCCGCCACCAACAGAAATGTATTTGATAGAAATCAGCTTTATATCTCAAAGTGTAACGTCAGACATACATCCATACAAGTCCATTCTGGGTCTGAATGGAACCAAAGACACTTCCTCCAATTAAGGAAAGAAGCCCTTGCACATCCGGATATTCACAATCCCGACCGGACTCCCCATCACATATGGAGATCTCTATACCAGAGCAACTCAGTGCAGAGACAATCGACAGGTAATCCTTTCGTTCTCGAAAATACCCGGTCTTCACCACCGTCTTCAAATGCACTCCATTACGTCGTATCATTATTCGGAATGAGTTTTATGACATAAAGTCCTCTCCCGGCTAATCCGAATAATGAGCGCTTAACTTTAAAAACATATGGATCCATTTGGATCTTAGTTAAGTCACAACTTTTTTAGCCCTCATTTCCCAAAACCTTTTCTTTTGAATGGTTTAAACAAATTTCCAATCTTTTAATCTTTTAAACAAAAAGATTCACCTTTAAGATCCTTTTCAATTTGAAAACAAGGTTCACCAAATCTTTAACAAAGATTCATTCGTAGCTTTCAAAACAATTTCCATTTCAAATTTGATTTACTCATAACTTGGAAAATCTATTCAACAAAAACTGGGAATCCTTCCTTTATATGAAAGCCATTATCATTTGAAAACAAAGGTTTTCATTTATCTTTTAAGTCTCAAATTTTCAGAAATCAAATTAAACCATATATAATAATGTTGGAAGAAGTTCCAAACTTTTAAACTTATTAGAATTCAACTTCAATTCCTTGAATTCAAATTCAAATTTAATTTCAAAACCATAATATATTCAACATGGTTTTAATTTGAAAACTTCCTTTTCAAAAGTATTTCATATTCAACCCAACTTTACTTCCAAACCATTTTGAATTCAAAATTCAATTTTAAAATAATATTAAATTCAAAACCCATGACTTAACCAATTTCCTCTGAAATCCATATTTGTGAGTGTGTGTGTTGTCCTGGGGTTTTGCACACAACAGCACAATATCATCAACCATCACAAATCCAAGCATAACAATATCGATAAGCGGTATAATCCTATAACGCTTATCTTCCATTCACAGATAAATATGTAAATTTATCACAGATAAATAAATTACAATCGTCACAGCTCAATCAAAAGCAATTCACATCACAAGATATTACAGATCAGGGATATCAAACAATTCAAGTATTCAATACAATCCAATCATCCATAAGCAAGATTAATTAGTTGTTCAATCCCTAATTAATTTAATTTAATTTAATTTCCAAATAAATTAATTACTTATGAATTAATTATCCAATCCTGCTTAATTATCATTAATCACCACCATTTAATATTAATTAATGAAATTAATTAATGAACCTTAATTATCCATCTTAATTAATCATCCTTAATTAATTAATTATCCCTTAATTAATCACATAAATAAATTAACCTTAAGTTAATTACATAATTAGTTAACCCTTAATTAATTACATTAAGTAATTATCTTTTAATCATAGATTAATTAATCTTTAATTAATTCACCTTTAATCATTAATTAATTATTCTTTAATTACTTAATTAATCTTTAATTATCAATTAATTAACCTTTAATTAATCACATTAACTAATTAATCACATTTAATTTAATTATCCTTTAAGTAATTAAGTAATTAATCCTTTAAGTAGTTACATTGGATAATTATCCTTTTAATTTCTTTCATTGAGTAATTATCATTCAATAATTATCCATTAATTACTCCCATTAAGTAATTATTCTTTAATCACTCTCATTCTTAATCAATTATCTATCCCTTTAATTAATTACCTTAATTAATTAATCCTGTAATACGTTAAGCAATTGATCCTTCATTTAATTACATTGATTTATCAATCCTTAATAGATTACATTAAGTAATTATCCTTAATTAATTACCCTTTAATCACTTTCATAAATTAACCTCTAATTATCTTCATTAAGTAATTAACTTCCTTTTATTAAAGGTAAACCCTTTATCTTAATTAATTATTTAATCATCATTTAAATTTATCAAATTTTAAATTCTTAAAATCATTTTATACAAAAACATTGATTAATTAAAGTTTAATACATTTATCTTAATCACTTCCTAATTCCAATCTTTTATTTTTGAAAACAATTAGAAATTTAATAAGGTAATTAATCTAGTAAATAAACCAAAACAATTTATAAAAACAATTTACTTTAAAGATTTAAATCTTTCGAAACTTGTTTAAAAACTTGTTTTAATAAATTTATTTTGAAAAGAAAACATGATTATCAGTCCTTTGAAAACTTAAACATTTTAATGTTCTTTAAAGCTTTGTTTAAATTACTTGAAAACATAATCTTGTAATAACTTTAAAACTTGTAAATATACATTCAAAATTCTGACCCGAGACGAACCCGAGCCCAAACCTGAGCAACATACTCCTGCTACATTACTTCGAGGTAATCACACTTCGACTTCGAGATGCGACCCGAGGAAAACTTCATCTCCCTTAATCCTTCAGTAAACCAACCAACCCAGATACAATGTGCACAGGTGCACGTGCACCGATGATCGCCAACCCTCCGATCCTCGCCGAGATCACCCGCAGGTCCCAGATGATCACCTCAAACCCTCAGACCACCCAGAACCCATCACTTCGCCGGAAACCAAAAATCGAACCAATCGATACTTTTCTGGAATCAAACCGGGTCAACAAAACTTCCCCCCTGCCGACGATCCAGATCATCTGAGATCATGCAACTTCGACCAGAGCTGCGCCACTATCTTCCCTTCCTTTTCCCCCCATGCACTCATTCCCAAACACCTTGTCGCCACAGTTAGACTGATACCGGACCCCCCCTAAACCCAAAGCTAAACCCTACAACGTCGCCAACTAGCCACCACGATGATCTGAAAACGCTACGATCATTTTTCCTGTGATCTCCACCATCCTAGCTTCCTCCAGTCTCGATCACGATGACCAACCTTGCGCCGATCATCGGCAATCGACGAAAAACCATTTTTCGTTCAACTCAAAAATCCTCGATATTTACAAACTTAAAAATCGTGAAATTACTTTTAAAAATCACCATTTGTTAGCACGAATCTGATTATGGGATCAAAACATGAAATTAAGTTCATTGATTTTTCTAATTTAAAGAGATTTTACTGTAATTTTTGATTTTCGAAATATTCCTAAATAATTCCACTTGAAAACAATTTTTAAAAATGATGCCATCTTGTTTCACACATTTTCTCTTCAGAGATCATAGTCTATAATTGATTTATGGGGAAGATATGAATTTTTCTTAGTAGATCAGGGACTGTAAAACAGCAGAAGTATATATGTATACATATACACAGACATGCATACACACAATACTTATATTGATATACATGCATACATCTAAATTCAACCATGCAAAATCATTACTTCAACTTATTTTTATCACATACATTAGGATATGTAATCAAATTCAAGTTGGTTTACTCACCGTGGATTGAAGAACAGAGAACAGGTTTGATTTCTTTTGATCTGTTACTTGATTTGAAACTGAAGTTGATCTTGATTTTATATTGAGTTGAACCTGATCTTTGTTTAGTTGAATTCTGACCTTGAATTGTTAGCTTGCTTTGATTCTGAACTTTGATATATTTGAATTGAATCTGATCTGATCTTCCTTATGTTTGCTTCAGGTTAGAATTTTCTTGATTGTTTGAATCAGTTGCTTCAAGTTGAGATGCTTCAGGTTTGCAAACTGAAGTTGTTTGGTTTTTCTTTTTCTTTTGATTTAAATTTTCAGTTTTTATTTTGAGAGAATGAAAGAAGATTTAGAAAAGAGAATGAAGTTGTTTTGAACTGTATAAAGCCTGGTTTTCCTCTTAACACTTATTATTTATAAATTTAATTTAAAAGAAAATTAATTGTCACTTGTTAATTTCAAATCATATTAAACTTACACATGTTATTATGTTTTTACAAATGTCATATGCAAGTATTTTTTTGTGTTTAAACCCTTCATTTATTAATTTATTAATTACTTATACTTTCATATTTTTATATACATACAACTATATTTATTTATATTTAAACTTTTCCTTATATATATATTTTAATATAACTTTTAAAGAAATTGACTTAAAATTTAATTACACATTAATAAATAAACATATATATTAGAATTTAACCCTTAAATAGCTTTTTGAAAATTAGTGTATTAATCTCAAATCATAACTTCCAACTATAGATATATGTAGACATATATATTATAATTAGAAAACAAATTCTTATTAACTTTAAAATATAGAGTTTTAAATCCAATTTATTTTTAAGATATTTCATTTTGAATTTCAAATCAAAATTCTATTTACAATCTATTATTTTTATATATAAAACAAACACATACTTCATTTGTTTTTGGGGAAACTCAAATTAATTCACCAATTAGCTTCACAATTTAATTCTAAAAATTGTATTAATTACCAAAATTAAATTCGGCTTAAAAACGGGATCGTTATAGATTCCCCCCTTAACTGCTGGGACAATGGTGCTTGTCAACGTTCCATTAGTTTGACACAACTAAGTCCGTAAAGGCACGTATTGGAGATTGGATTCCATCAATGACAAAGTAACTGAGGTAACGCCTACCACGGTACATCTCTAGACAATGTACCAAGGACCTCACATGGACTACCTACCAACAAAGAATCGGCTGCCCCTTTAACGTGGCCTACCAGATTGCATCACTCTACGGACACCAAGGCTGCAAAACATTTCCACCAGGCCATGGCCCCACTCTTCCCGTGCGCATGCCTACAAAATCTATAAATACTAATTCTAGATCGAGGAATGACTGCTCCTAATGGTAGCAAACCACATAACTCTGATGCATATCCTCTATTTTAGTCATTACCGGATTGTGAGGCTTATGAGGTAATAATTACCTTTTTCCTCTCTTAGCAAATCCCACATCGAATGCTAACACTGCTCTCCAAGAAAAATGCAATGTCAGCATTCATTCGTACAAGTTGTTCAAGTTATGAACAAACCGAAGGCACTACTTTTACACATCCATTTTGGAATCACCCTCAGGACTAGTAGCAAGTAGCCCTTACACTTCAAAGAATTCCACCTTCGATTCCATCACCTCAAGTTAGTCTCAAACCTCTTCCAAAGCGTTGAACACGTATATGGTTTTTGAGTGGTTTCAGTTTCGACTTTCGAGTCATCTTACATAAGTACACTCCCCTGCTTATTGATCACTCTAAAACCAAATCGATAGTTCCAGCAAACTCAACTTCAGTTCTTTTGAAAATAATCAGATAATACATAATAGTGGAGATCACCTCCTAACCGTTTAAGCAGATGGATTTTTCTATCATTTGTCCTAGGAGAACAGAATGAGATTAATACACACAATGTAACCTCATCGAAGATAACTGTGTCAAATAAGCTCCATGTTTCTCCTAGATATTTCTAGAGTTATATTTGACTAAGATTTGATAGTCTGTTATTTAACTATCAAATAAGCAACAATCAAACATAGATTTAATTTCATGTGCGATCCATTAAGCCTCTATAAATCAATGATTATTAATCAAACCTCTTTCAGTTATTTGATTCAAAATTCCTTTACAAAAGATATATTCACAATCCTCTTATATCCTTCAATACTTGAAAAAACACTCGTATGCTTATTTCAATGGTATAAGTATATTACAAAACATTATACTTTCATTACTTAGAAAATATATCCATATAATTATCTCAACGGTATATGTATATTAACAACACCTAATGAAGATTTCATCTTTTCCAAATTTTACATGGGCCAAAAATAAGTATCGTTTAAAACATTACTTCCTCTAAACTCGAACCATTTTCCTTCGGTGTTGAATATGGTAAGAATGCTTCCATACAACCGTAATTAAGAAAGATTATTTATCAAAATCAAATTTAATTTCTTTTATAAAATTTCTTTTTTATAAACTCATTCCATATTTACAAATCCTTTATAAATCTCCAATTTAATTTATAAATCTTCTTTTACAAACCACTATTAAAATTCCTTTCTATTTATAAAACTCTTTCAATTAATAAAACTTTTTTCTGTTTCTTCCTTTATAAACTCTGTAGAAATATTTTATAAAAATCTTTTTATAAATATAAATCTCAATTTTAAAGATCTTATATATTTAATTCAAACCTTTGTTATCTTTAAAATATCACTTATAAATCAATTCTTTTGTTTATAAATTACCACTTATAAATCCCTCCTTTATTTATAAAATGCCATTTATAAATCTCAATATCTCTTGTAAAACTCCTTTACAAGATATCCTATAGAATTTCCTTTACAAAATATCATTTGTAAATCTCCCTTTAAAAACTATATTTATTATTTGTAAATACCTTCAATAAATCGCTTTATTAATTAACTTAGACATGGTTAACTAAACAAATAAACTAACTTTAAACATCATTAATTACATCGATTAATTAACTTAAAATACCAATAATTCAATAATTAATTAACTTAAAATGTCATTTGTAAATAAATGATTGATTAACTCTAAAATATCATTAATAAAATGATCAATTAACTTAAACACCGTTAATTAAAATAATTTAAATTATTTAGAATTAAATACACTTAACGTTAAATTGTGATAAAATTAAAGTAAATTTAAATTAGGTTTTTAATTTCCACAAGGAACAAATTGTTTTTCTTTAAAGTGGGTATCTGAGATCACGTGCTCCGCCCTAAATTAGCTAAGTTAATTAAACTCGAAAGAAGATTTAACTCCACGCCATTTTTTCAGACATAAACAGTTAACAGGAAAAAGAATTAAAAAAAGGCTTCATTTTCAAGAATTTATAACAAAAATAGCAGAAGATTTATTAGTGGTAAAAAAATACAGAAAATGTACTGTGACAAGAACTTATAACAAAAGTAGCAGAAAATTCATTAGTGGACAACTAATATGAAAATACAACAAAATATACTCTAATCATAAAACTTCAAATGAATTCGTCTAATCTCGCTTTAAACTCCTCCTCTTTATCGCTCAAAAGCTGCTATAATTCAAATGTATTATCGCTATCACTGTAACTTCTTGCATACGTTACTATCCTCTCAATGGTAGGAAGAAGTACATTTGTTATTGAGTGCAACAACATCAAGCATTGCTCTTTCCTATGCTCATTTTTTGCAACTTTATTGCTTATATCCAGTTCCATCTTTCGTATATTACTTTCTACTCGATTCTTCTTCAGAGTATTATATTTTGATGCAGAACTTGCAGAAGTTGACGCAGTATTCTTAATCGCAGTGAGCAATTCCTGACGCATTTCTCCAAATTCTTTTGACAGCTCGTCTTCCATGTCTTTTTTTTCTGCCTGGCCATGTTGAGTGCAGAACTTGATAGCAGAAGAAAGAAGTTTGGAACACGTTCGGATTAGTGCATCGTAGAAGGACAACATGTTGACTGCATTGCTTGACTCATTTTTTATTTCACTTTTCAGTTCATTCAACCGTGCTTTTATAGCAGACATTGCAATTTTTCTTTCATCTATATTCACCAGTAATTGCTTTCTTGATTTGGACTCCTCCTTTGCCCTGGCCAGATCCTCTCTGGCGAGTTCAAGGTATTTGTCTGATACGTCTTTCTGCTTGAAGTACTTCTTTAACATTACGAGATAAGCCTCGACGTTTGCTACACATGATGATGTCGATGGAACACCCTTCAACTCCTCCAAGAATGCAGGCTTCTCTTTCAGGTATTCATCTATATTTCCCAGTTTGGTGTTTGGATCAAGAAAAGTTTCAAGCTGTTCTTGCATTTTGTCCATGATCGAGTCTATCAAAAGCCTTTCCATAAACGCGTTTGATTCATTAGTTTCATGACCGATATTATATGTCATCAGGTGAACCGTGCAAGGAAGTAAAATTAATGCAATTATAATTAATAAACTCTTTCCTCAAAATTAATGCTATTAAAATGTTTTCGATTTGATCCAAACTTTTTAAGGCTTTTTCTTTAAAACCTTGTAGGTCGGCACTTGCATCAGATGAGTCGAAGGTGAACCCTTTCATCACCTCAGCATTCATGTCTACAAAAAGACGGGAGATTTCACTTACAATCACTGTTCCAGTTTTAATGGCGGAGAAAGGAAAATATTGAGACTGCAGAGGAGGCTACCGACGACCTGAATGCAATGTTCGACCTTTTGTGGATGGATAAACTTTTTATCCACGCTCTTGCTTTATCAATTAAGCCCTGACCCTTTTCATAGGCAATCTTTCTTAATTGCTCATTAGATCCATGGTCACTGGTAGAAGAACTTTCTGTAAACGAGGATGAAGAAGAAGGTTCTTGCATTGTAAAATTCAAATAAAGGCCAGAGGAGAATGATTGTGTTCGGAGTTTGAGTGTAATTTATAATCTTGTGTTAACGATGATTGATAGGCTCGGAAGAGAGTTAATGAACTCAGCCCATGTTTTGTATATGGTATATTATACTTAAGAATTTGCATTCATTCATTTTAATTTGATCATTTTGACATTTTAAGCTAAGCAATTAAAATGAGATTTTAAAGTAAGTAGATGATTTGGATATTTTGAAAGAGTTAGAGCATAGAGGTAAAATTGTGAAAAAGCACAAGAAGATGAAATATCTTTCTTTTGCTTATTTTCCATAACAAAATATCCTTTACATTTTTTTTGGAAATAGGTTCTTCCATTTTTATATGGTGTGAACTAAATAATTACAAAAAGCATGTTTTGGACTAAAACATGTACATAAACAAAAAAACAACACTTGTAGAAATAATTTTTTTTTAAGTCCAATCCCAAACGCTATATAAGGTCAATACACCAATATCTTCAAAGCAATATTTCAGTTCATTAATTTTCAAAGACTTCATTTCCATCTTCAACCCAAAAGCTTCGATAACAACCATTAAAAATTGCGGAAGGCGAACCCTGCATATCAACAAAGTCACACTATTCTTACTTTGTCTTTCATAAAAAATCGTCATCTTCAACTCCTGAGAATATTTTTCATAAAAAACCATCATCTTCAACTTCTGATTCTCAGCTTCCACACATCTATCCAAAAAGCAGTCAACATCTTCTTCGAACTACTGAAAAACAAGGAGAAACTCCCAGATCTATGAAGAACCGAGACTATCTGTGCTTTGCTAATCTTCCTTTTTACAAATACTTTATATTTCGTTCGCTTGTTACAGATCTAGGAATGTACACCACTTACAGTTTCATGCATGCTAATTTAAGACTTCAGCTCATGCAATAAGAGATAAGTACTTCTACACTGCAGATAAATCTCTGATGCTGGTTTGATATTATTGCGACTTGTATCAATGAATTTTGACAAGAAGATCTGCATGAGCTTATCTGCAGTGCCTACTAGAAGATATATTTGTTACTGATAAAATGTAGCTAAATCATTTAATTTCCATAATTTTAATGCGCAGTGAAAAAGAATGTAATAAAACAAGAATCAAGAACATAACCCGAGACATTGGATAGCAGGTGGCGTAGGTAGGACATATGATTGTTTCCGGCTCCCTTAAACCACCCAGAGGGTGGTAGCTATATCAATCCCACTCTTTACTTATCGGTTCATCTCTGTTGTTTACATGCTTTATGTTTAGATTTTGTCATGCGTAGCTTGACATGCTCATAAAAATACTTGCAACTAATTGGTTGAGAATTGATACTAGTCCCAAAAATGCGGTTATTTCGTTCTTTCCATATTAACCAAATATGTGTAAAGAATGAAAGGAAAGCAATATCTTTGCTTCTGTAATTTTTCTTGAGCCTTACAGTCAATTTTTGAATTTCATTTGTAAAGGGTAGCAGGTTAGTATGCTTACATGCCAACTTAACTTTATTCTACAATATTTCCAAATGTATGCACTGAATTTGCACTGAAAGAATAGATGGTCATTACCCTCCTCTTGTTAGTTGAACAAAACACAGATTGGATCCAATTGGCAGTAGTTTTGAATAAGCCTTTTTCAGTTGGCAAGTGGTGGTTCATAACTTTAAACACATAAACTGACATTTTAGGGTAATGAATTTAATCCCAATTGACATTGCCTAATTAACATTCACATGTGATTGTTTGATTGCTTTCCAAACATCTTTGAACTTATGCCTGGCATCTTTCGAACATGACCATGCCCAATAGTCTTCACTATTGTCATTCCATGCAATAACTTTCTCCACTTCATTATTGAGAGGTCTCATGTAACTGACTTTATCCACATGCCACACCCTTTTTTCCATAATGTCCCATACTAACAATTTTTCCCATCTTGTTCTTTCCAGTGTTTCAATCCCCAACTTTGCAATGATCCTTCACCCTTGCATCCAAGGTTCGAACATAACGATGTAGTTTTGCCATTGATAATTCATTTGCCAAAGCACTTTGTAGCCTCTTCTCTGCTTCTTAACATGTATTTCAAAACTCTTCAATCATCACTTTTAATGTTAACTTCCCAAGAAGAGCGTTTTCTAAAATACTTTTCCTTCGTTTGTTTCGCCCAAATCATTCTTCATCTGCAGCCTTCTAAATCGGCTTGATGACCATAAATTTGGTTATATCTTTCAATTTCTTCAAACACATACCCCCCTAACGCTTTTCTTTACATAGAACCTCCCATGGTATTTTTACTAACTTTCTCTTTCCATAAAAAGTTCAAACCTATATGCTTCAGTTTACTAATAACAATCTTTGAGATTTTAAAGCATTGCATCCAGACTAGCATCGTTGGAAAGATAATCGATTTTATCAGCTCAAGTCTACCTGTTAAATTAGCATTTTCGTCTCTTATCCATTGATATTCCCTTTTATATTGGCAATAAGATATAAACAATCCATGTTCTTTAAGTTGACAGATGAAAGAGAAATTCCCAAATATTTTGTTGGCAGGCTATCTTCTTCGATACCTAGCGTCTCTGTAATTTCTAATGTATTGGAAACTTCTCCCCTAAACAAGACTTTTGATTTTTCATAGTTTAGTATAAGTCCTATTATTCCTCTCATGCTTTGGAAAATATTATTTGTGGCCATTACATTTTTAGTACCAACTCTTGCAAATATTGTAATATCATCGGCATGTATAACATGAGATAATTTAAACTCATTGACCTTAAATGGTGAAATATCTCCATCCTGTTCCATGAGTAATGTGAAATATTCCATGACTATCGTCAACAGAGAAGGCAATAGGTGATATCCTTGTCGAAGACCATTTGAACTTTGAAAAAATATCCTTAGGGCTTCCTTGGTGCGTAATCCAAATATTGGGGTTGCGGTTCATCTCTCTAACAATTTCTAACCGCTTTGTTGTAAAATTCATTTCCTTCATTGTGTGGAGCAAAAAGTCTCTATTAATTGAACCATAAGCTTTCATCAAGTCAATTTTTATACATATATGTTTATTGTTTGCTCTTCAACCATTTCATGTGCTATTAGGATGACATCTCCTATAGACCTTTCCTTAATAAATTAACATTGATTTGGTGGAATGAGCTCCTTCATGAACCATTTTATCCTATTACAAAGTACCTTTGCTAAAACCTTATATAGATCATGTTGCAACATGCTATGGGTCTATAGTGTTTGGGTTCGTTGGTTGTTTTGGACTTTAGAATAAGGTGGATGAACGTGTGATTGTATACTGATTAATTTTCCTTTATTGAAAGGGTCATTCATTACCTTTTGTTAATAACTCATATATATATCATTCCATTAGACCTTGTAACTCTTTGCGTTATGCTGTTAGGACCTAGTGTAGAATCGTTATTTGTGGAAAAAATGGTTTCTCGAACTTTCTTGATCTATTGCGTCATTAATATAACGTTGTCCATATTCCAATATGACTTTTTTTGCATATTACTCTTGGTAATATAAATTTTTGTTTTCGATTGAGCAAATTAATATGATATTTAATCGCCTTATCCACGAAAACTTGTTGATTATCACTAGCTTTGCTGTAACACCCATAATTTTTGATAACATTATTCGGGAGATTTAATTAGATAAATTAAATAGAATAATGTAAATGTTAAGTGATAGGGGGATTGAGACTTGGATTAATTAATTAAATCCGTGCCTAATAAACAAATAATGGGCTTAAGAAGGGTTTTAGGTTAAACAAATTACATAAGGGCATTATTGCAAATTGTCGTCCATAATTTCCCCTTATATATATTTTCGTACCCACTATTTTCTTACCATTCACATCATTCTAAAATCTAAAACACAAGAGAGGAAGCGGCCGACCATTAAGAGGAAAAAGAAATTCAAATTAAAAGCTAGAGATTCAAGTTTAGAGGAAATCAAACTGAATCCGATCTCCTTATCCTTATCAATGTGAATAATAATTCCATCTCTATTTTGTTATGCATATATTTTCGGATTTAAGGATATTCGTTTTTATGAGGATGATGATATGCTTGATTCTTGATTTATTTAATTTAACCACGATTGTTTAAAAGAGTTTTTACACGGTTTTAGGTCAAAACCGAGATTTAATGATGTCTAAATACCATGGAAATTTTTTATGTTATGAGAAACATGATTTTGGAGTTGGGTATCAATTTTGAGAAATTTCCAGGTTATGGAAATATTATTATGAATTTTCAAAGAAAGATATGCATATTTCGGTTTATAAATTTATATTGGAAAATATATTGAGAATTTGGGTCTTAAACTTTGATATGTTAGATAACATGATTAAGGAGAATTTTTGAGAATTTTTCCAAAGTGATTTGCTATGCAAATTAAATTATTTTAGAGGATGGACTTCCATGAAACATTGGTTTTGCTTAATGGAAGGGCATAATTGATTAACTTAGCCATGGTTTAGATCTAAATTTAGAGGTAGTTATTTTAAAAAAAGAATCTGAAAAGTTAAAGCAATCAATCTGATGTTGACATGTGGCATGGTAGTTAGAGAAAAGTTTACTTTATAAAGAACTAAATCAGGTTTACTTAGAAATTTGGTTCCGCCTGCTTTGGAAAGCACCTTTCGATCCAGAAGCTTTCGCTTTCATCCTTCTATGCCAAAACCAATACACAAGGTATCACTAGGATGGTACATGATGGATTGGAGATGGACGAAAGGTTGAATTGCGAAAGTATAAGCTTCCAAAGGGGTCAAAACCGTGGTTTGTTTTCAAATTGAAAAGGGCCTGCCTTTGTCTTGTTTTAGCCTTTGACGGAGTCGAAGCATTTGGTCTCGAAAGAGTTTGAAAGAGGTTTCAAAAGGGTTGCTATTAACTTCACTTTGCTTTTGAATGAGTATGAAATACTTTTGAAAGAAGGGGTTCCGACCTAGTCGAAACCATACTGCCATTTTATAGCCTTTCGATGGTGCTGAAGATATCAATGCTATCGGAAGGTATATTGTTTTATAAAGTTCGAGTCACTTCCTTTAGCTTTCGAAAGGGGTTAGGGTTTCAAAGGTGATGGTTTCGAAGCTGAACTTCCGCTATTTTACCTAGTTGTTAAACGCTTTTGAAAGAGATGGTGCCGATCATGTTTCCCCAATGTTTTATAAATGATAAATGATGGTTTCGAAACAGATGCTTTCACCTATATTCACTTTGTCCCAAATTAAGTTTTAAGTATATATATCCAATGCTTTCGAAAGGGGTACTTTCAATGATTTCGGAAGGGTTACTTCCAAGAGTGTTGAAATGGGTACATTCAACTGGTTTCGATGCTAAGCTTCTAAAGTTAAATGCTAATACTTTAATGTATTCGAAAGGTTTGGAAAGGCAGATTTTAAAGTATTAAAAGGCAGGAGCCTAATGTTTTGAAGATAGAATTTTAAGGCTTTTAAAGGAGGTAATCCTATGAAGTTAAAAGTTAGGTTTCGAAGGTATCGAAAGATTTATGACCCAAACTCTATTTTTGAAAAAAAACCCATGGATAAATTAAAGGAGTTTTATAATGGTTTTAAGAAGAAGCTTTTTTTGATAAATTAAAAAAGATAAAAGGATTATCCATGTTAAACCCACAGATGTGGTATTGTTATGTTGTTATATTGCTTCTTCTAATATGAATATATTCACTTTATAATGGACTCATAACTACATTTTGGAGATAAATGGTAGAAGAATCAGTTAGGTTAACCCAGTAGTGAATATAAATTGATTAAACTCCTGAATGAGTAGAATTGTATCCAATATTTAAATTTACTTCAATTTTATCACAATTTAACGTTAAGTGTTTATTTAATTCTAAATAATTTAAATTATTTTAATTAACGGTGTTTAAGTTAATTGATCATTTTATTAATGATATTTTAGAGTTAATCAATCATTTATTTACTAATGACATTTTAAGTTAATTAATTATTGAATTATTGGTATTTTAAGTTAATTAATCGATATAATTAATGATGTTTAAAGTTAGTTTATTTGTTTAGTTAACCATGTCTAAGATAATTAATAAAGCGATTTATTGAAGGTATTTACAAATAATAAATATAGTTTTTAAAAGGAGATTTACAAATGATATTTTGTAAAGGAGATTCTAGAGGATATCTTGTAAAGGAGTTTTACAATAATGGCTTAAAAACATTTCAAAAATTAAGGTATCTTGTAAGACCACATCGCACATAAACATGGACGGGTTTTTAACTTAAGGCAATCAAACAATTTTATATGAAATCTTGTGACATTATAATACCGTCTAAGGTTTAAAATAAATATATAACATAGTTAAAATGTTTGCATTTAACATACTTAGATATAACATGTCACTGGAACAACATATCACAAATCACTTTTCAATATATGTTCGAATCACGCTACTCAAGTTTCGAACTTATGACTTCTCGCACCAAAGTCGAATCACCTAACTGCTGGGACAATGGTGCTTGTCAACGTTCCATTAGTTTAGCACAACTAAGTCCGTAAAGGCACGTATTGGAGATTGGATTCCATCAATGACAAGGTAACTGAGGTACCGCCTACCACGGTACATCTCTAGACAATGTACCAAGGACCTCACATGGACCACCTACCAACAAAGAATCGGCTGCCCCTTTAACGTGGCTTACCAGATTGCATCACTCTACGGGCACCAAGGCTGCAAAGCATTTCCACCAGGCCATGGCCCCACTCTTCCCGTGCGCATGCCTACAAAATCTATAAATACTAATTCTAGATCGAGGAATGACTGCTCCTAATGGTAGCAAACCACATAACTCTGATGCATATCCTCTATTTTAGTCATTACCGGGTTGTGAGGCTTATGAGGTAATAATTACCTTTTTCCTCTCTTAGCAAATCCCACATGGAATGCTAACACTGCTCTCCAAGAAAAATGCAATGTCAGCATTCATTCGTACAAGTTGTTCAAGTTATGAACAAACCGAAGGCACTACTTTTACACATCCATTTTGGAATCACCCTCAGGACTAGTAGTAAGTAGCCCTTGCACTTTAAAGAATTCCACATTCGATTCCATCATCTCAAGTTAGTCTCAAACCTCTTCCAAAGCGTTGAACACGAATATGGTTTTTGAGTGGTTTCAGTTTCGAGTCATCTTACATAAGTACACTCCCCTGCTTATTGATCACTCTAAAACCAAATCGATAGTTCCAGCAAACTCAACTTCAGTTCTTTTGAAAATAATCAGATAATACATAATAGTGAAGATCACCTCCTAACCGTTTAAGCGGATGGGATTTTCTATCATTTGTCCTAGGAGAACAGAATGAGATTAATACACACAATGTAACCTCATCGAAGTTAACTGTGTCAAATAAGCTCCATGTTTCTCCTAGATATTTCTAGAGTTATATTTGACTAAGATTTGATAGTCTGTTATCTAACTATCAAATAAGCAACAATCAAACATAGATTTAATTTCATGTGCGATCCATTAAGCCTATATAAATCAATGATTATTAATCAAACCTCTTTCAGTTATTTGATTCAAAATTCCTTTACAAAAGATATATTCACAATCCTCTTATATCCTTCAATACATGAGAAAACACTCGTATGCTTATTTCAATGGTATAGGTATATTACAAAACATTATACTTTCATTACTTAGAAAATATATCCATATAATTATCTCAACGGTATATGTATATTAACAACACCTAATGAAGATTTCATCTTTTCCAAATTTTACATGGGCCAAAAATAAGTATCGTTTAAAACATTACTTCCTCTAAACTCGAACCATTTTCCTTCGGTGTTGAATATGGTAAGAATGCTTCCATACAACCGTAATTAAGAAAGATTATTTATCAAAATCAAATTTAATTTCTTTTATAAAATTTCTTTTTTATAAACTCATTCCATATTTACAAATCCTTTATAAATCTCCAAATTAATTTATAAATCTTCTTTTACAAACCACTATTAAAATTCCTTTCTATTTATAAAACTCTTTCAATTAATAAAACTTTTGTCTGTTTCTTCCTTTATAAAACTCCTTTGTAGAAATATTTTATAAAAATCTTTTTATAAATATAAATCTCAATTTTAAAGATCTTATATATTTAATTCAAACCTTTGTTATCTTTAAAATATCACTTATAAATCAATTCTTTTGTTTATAAATTACCACTTATAAATCCCTCCTTTATTTATAAAATGCCATTTATAAATCTCCCTTGCAAAATATCTCTTGTAAAACTCCTTTACAAGATATCCTCTAAAATCTCCTTTACAAAATATCATTTGTAAATCTCCCTTTAAAAACTATATTTATTAATACCTTCAATAAATCGCTTTATTAATTAACTTAGACATGGTTAACTAAACAAATAAACTAACTTTAAACATCATTAATTACATTGATTAATTAACTTAAAATACCAATAATTCAATAATTAATTAACTTAAAATGTCATTAGTAAATAAATGATTGATTAACTTTAAAATATCATTAATAAAATGATCAATTAACTTAAACACCGTTAATTAAAATAATTTAAATTATTTAGAATTAAATAAACACTTAACGTTAAATTGTGATAAAATTGAAGTAAATTTAAATATTGGATGCAATTCTACTCATTCAGGAGTTTAATCAATTTATATTCACTATTGGGTTAATCTAACTGGTTCTTCTACCCTTTATCCCCAAAATGTAGTTATGTGTCCATTATAAAGTGAATATATTCATATTAGAAGAAGCAATATAACAACATAACAATACCACACCTATGAGTTTAACATGGATAATCCTTTTAACCTTTTTAATTTATCAAAAAAAGCTTCTTCTTAAAACCATTATAAAACTCCTTTAATTTATCTATGGGTTTTTCTTTCAAAAATAAAGTTTGGGTCATAAAATCTTTCGATACCTTCGAAACCTAACTTTTAACTTCATAGGATGACCTCCTTTAAAAGCCTTAAAATTCTATCTTCAAAACATTAGGCTCCTGCCTTTTAATACTTTAAAATCTGCCTTTCGAAATCTTTCGAATACATTAAAGTATTAGCATTTAACTTTAGAAGCTTAGCATCGAAACCAATTGAATGTACCCATTTCAACACTCTTGGAAGTAACCCTTCCGAAATCATTGAAAGTACCCCTTTCGAAAGCATTGGGTATATACTTAAAACTTAATTTGGGACAAAGTGAATATAGGTGAAAGCATCTGTTTCGAAACCATCATTTATCATTTATAAAACATTGGGGAAACATGATGGTGTCGACACCATCTGTTTCAAAAGCATTTAACAACTAGGTAAAATAGCGGAAGTTCAGCTTCGAAACCATCACCTTTGAAACCCCTAACCCCTTTCGAAAGCTAAAGGAAGTGACTCGAACTTTATAAAACAATATACCTTCCGATAGCATTGATATCTTCAGCACCATCGAAAGGCTATAAAATGGCAGTATGGTTTCGACTAGGTCGGAACCCCTTCTTTCAAAAGTATTTCATACTCATTCAAAAGCAAATTGAAGTTAGTAGCAACCCTTTTGAAACCTCTTGAAAACTCTTTCGAAACCAAATGCTTCGACTCCGTCAAAGGCTAAAACAAGACAAAGGCAGGCCCTTTTCAATTTGAAAACAAACCACGGTTTTGACCCCTTTGGAAGCTTATACTTTCGACATTCAACCTTTCGCCCATCTCCAATCCATCATGTACCATCCTAGTGATACCTTGTGTATTCGTTTTGGCATAGAAGGATGAAAACGAAAGCTTCTGGGTTGAAAGGTGCTTTCCAAAGCAGGCGGAACCAAATTTCTGAGTAAACCTGATTTAGTTCTTTTTAAAGTAAACTTTTCTCTAACTACCATGCCACATGTCAACACTAGATTGATTGCTTTAACTTTTCAGATTCTTTTTTTAAAATAACTACCTCTAATTTTAGATCTAAACCATGGCTAAGTTAATCAATTATGCCCTTCCATTAAGCAAAACCAATGTTTCATGGAAGTCCATCCTCTAAAATAATTTAATTTGCATAGCAAATCACTTTGGAAAAATCCTCAAAAATTCTTCTTAATCATGTTATCTAACATATCAAAGTTTAAGACCCAAATTCTCAATATATTTTCCAATATAAATTTATAAACCGAAATATGCATATCTTTCTTTGAAAATTCATAATAATATTTTCATAACCTGGAAATTTCTCAAAATTGATACCCAACTCCAAAATCATGTTTCTCATAACATAAAATTTTCCCATGGTATTTAGACATCATTAAATCTTAGTTTTGACCTAAAACCGTGTAAAAACTCTTTTAAACAATCGTATTTAAATTAAATAAATCAAGAATCAAGCATATCACCATCCTCATAAAAACGAATTTATCCTTAAATCCGAAAATATATGATGTAAAACAAAATAGAGATGGAATTATTATTCACCTTGATTAAGATAAGGAGATCGGATTCAGTTTGATTTCCTCTAAGCTTGAATCTCTAGCTTTTAATTTGAATTTCTTTTTCCTCTTAATGGTCGGCCGCTTCCTCTCTTGTGTTTTAGATTTTAGAATGATGTGAATGGTAAGAAAATAGTGGGTACGAAAATATATATAAGGGGAAATTATGGACGACAATTTGCAATAATGCCCTTATGTAATTTGTTTAACCTAAAACCCTTCTTAAGCCTATTAATTAGTTTATTAGGCACGACCTTAATTAATTAATCCAAGTCTCAATCCCCCTATCACTTAACATTTACATTATTCTATTTAATTTATCTAATTAAATCTCCCGAATAATGTTATCAAAAATTATGGGTGTTACAGCAAAGCTAGTGATAATCAACAAGTTTTCGTGGACAAGGCGATTAAATATCATATTAATTTGCTCAATCGAAAACAAAAATTTATATTACCAAGAGTAATATGCAAAAAAGTCATATTGGAATATGGACAACGTTATCTTAATGACGCAATAGATCAAGAAAGTTCGAGAAGCCATCTTTTCCACAACTAACGATTCTACACTAGGTCCTAACGGCATAACGCAAAGAGTTACAAGGTCCAATGGAATGATATATATGAGTTATTAACAAAAGGTAATGAATGACTCTTTCAATAAAGGAAAATTAATCAAAGTATACAATCACACGTTCATCCACCTTATTCCAAAGTCCAAAACAACAAATGAACCCAAACACTATAGACCCATAGCATGTTGCAACATGATCTATAAGGTTTTAGCAAAGGTACTTTGTAATATGATAAAATGGTTCATGAAGGAGCTCATTCCACCAAATCAATGTTCATTTATTAAGGAAAGGTCTATAGGAGATGACATCCTAACAGCACATGAAATGGTTGAAGAGCAAACAATAAACATATATGTATAAAAATTGACTTGATGAAAGCTTATGGTTCAATTAATAGAGACTTTTTGCTCCACACAATGAAGGAAATGAATTTTACAACAAAGCGGTTAGAAATTGTTAGAGAGATGAACCGCAACCCCAATATTTGGATTACGCACCAAGGAAGCCCTAAGGTTATTTTTTCAAAGTTCAAATGGTCTTTGACAAGGATATCACCTATTGCCTTTTCTGTTGACGATAGTCATGGAATATTTCACATTACTCATGGAACAGGATGGAGATATTTCCATTTAAGGTTAATGAGTTTAAATTATCTCATATTATCTGTGCAGTTAAAGCACTCGGCAGATTCAATGCCTCAGGGGTGCAAAAAGTCGTAGCGGGGATACATCGGGGATATAGCAGAATATAGCGAACGACTCTAAAATAGCATATAAAACTCATGCTTAATAATTTTACAAATATATAAATGGTAATTAAATGAAAAATTAACATTCAATTGAATTATAATTAATACATAAATAATTTCTAATAAAAACATATGCGAATATATTATAAATAAACGTAAAACTGTTATATAACATAATTGAATTTAGTAGAATATTAGAGTATTTTCATTTCTAAAAATATATTAAAAATTCAATTAAATAAATTAATTTTATAATTTTATAATGTATAAATGTTATTTCTTTTAAAGAAGATATAGCGGAAATAACGGAATATAGCGGGAATAACGGGAAATAGCGGAAATAGCGGGGCTTAAAGCGAAAAGGCTATATTTGGGGCTATATGGAAAAATCGTAGCGGTACAAATCCGCTATGAGATATAGCAGAGTTATAGCGGGGTAATAGCAGGGCATTAACTGCACGGCATATTATACATGCCGATGATATTACAATATTTGCAAGAGTTGATACTAAAAATGTAATGGCCACAAATAATATTTTCCAAAGCATGAGAGGAATAATAGGACTTATACTAAACTATGAAAAATCAAAAGTCTTGTTTAGGGGAGAAGTTTCCAATACATTAGAAATTACAGAGACGCTAGGTATCGAAGAAGATAGCCTGCCAACAAAATATTTGGGAATTTCTCTTTCATCTGTCAACTTAAAGAACAAGGATTGTTTATATCTTATTGCCAATATAAAAGGGAAGATCAATGGATGAGAGACGAAAATGCTAAGTTTAACAGGTAGACTTGAGCTGATAAAATCGATTATCTTTCCAACGATACTAATCTGGATGTAATGCTTTAAAATCCCAAAGATTGTTATTAGTAAACTGAAGCATATAGGTTTGAACTTTTTATGGAAAGAGAAAGTTAGTAAAAATACCATGGGAGGTTCTATGTAAAGAAAAGCACTTGGGGGGTATGTGTTTGAGGAAATTGAAAGATATAACCAAATTTATGGTCATCAAGCCGAATTAGAAGGCTGCAGATGAAGAATGATTTGAGCGAAGCAAACGAAGGAGAAGTATTTCAGAAAACGCTCTTCTTGGGAAGTTAACATTAAAAGTGATGATTAAAGAGTTTTGAAATACATGTTAAGAAGCAGAGAAGAGGCTACAAAGTGCCTTGGCAAATGAATTATCAATGGCAAAACTACATCGTTATGTTCGAACCTTGGATGCAAGGGTGAAGGATCATTGCAAAGTTGGGGATTGAAACACTGAAGAGAACAAGATGGGAAAAACTGTTAGTATGAGACATTATGGGAAAAAGGGTGTGGCATGTGGATAATGAAAAAAGGGTGTGGCATGTGGATAATGAAAAAAGGGTGTGGCATGTGGATAAAGTCAGTTACATGAGACCTCTCAATAATGAAGTGGAGAAAGTTATTGCATGGAATGACAATAGTGAAGACTATTGGGCATGGTCATGTTCGAAAGATGCCAGACATAAGTTCCAAGATGTTTGGAAAACAATCAAACAATCACATGTGAATGTTAATTAGGCAATGTCATTTGGGATTAAATTCATTACCCTAAAATGTCAGTTTATGTGTTTAAAGTTATGAACCACCACTTGCCAACTGAAAAAGGCTTATTCAAAACTACTGCCAATTGGACCCAATCTGTGTTTTGTGCAACTAATAAGAGGAGGGTAATGACCATCTATTCTTTCAGTGCAAATTCAGTGCATACATTTGGAAATGTTGTAGAATAAAGTTAAGTTGGCCTGTAAGCACACTAACCTGCTAAACTTTACAAATGAAATTCAAAAATTGACTGTAAGGTTCAAGAAAAATTACAGAAGCAAAGATATTGCTTTCCTTTCATTCTTTACACATATTTGGTTAATATGGAAAGAACGAAATAACCGCATTTTCGGGACTAATATCAATTCTCAACCAATTAGTTGCAAGTTTTTTTATGAGCATGTCAAGCTACGCATGACAAAATCTAAACATAAAGCATGTAAACAACAGAGATAAACCGATAAGTAAAGAGTGGGATTGATATAGCTACCACCCTCTGGGTGGTTTAAGGGAGCCGAAAACAATCATATGTCCTGCCTACGCCACCTGCTATCCACTGTCCCAGGTTATGTTCTTGATTCTTGTTTTATTACATTCTTTTTCACTGCGCATTAAAATTATGGAAATTAAATGATTTAGCTACATTTTATCAGTAACAAATATATCTTCTAGTAGGCACTGCAGATAAGCTCATGCAGATCTTCTTGTCAAAATTCATTGATACAAGTCGCAATAATATCAAACCAGCATCAGAGATTTATCTGCAAAGTGTAGAAGTACTTATCTCTTATTGCATGAGCTGAAGTCTTAAATTAGCATGCATGAAACTGTAAGTGGTGTACATTCCTAGATCTGTAACAAGCGAACAAAATATAAGTATTTGTAAAAAGGAAGATTAGCAAAGCACAGATAGTCTCAGTTCTTCATAGATCTGGGAGTTTCTCCTTGTTTTTCAGTAGTTCGAAGAAGATGTTGACTGCTTTTTGGATGGATGTGGAAGCTGAGAATCAGAAGTTGAAGATGATGGTTTTTTATGAGAAATATTCTCAGGAGTTGAAGAGGAAGGTTTTTTATGAGAGACAAAGTGAGAATAGTGTGACTTTGTTGATATGCATGGTTCGCCTTCCGCCATTTTTAATGGTTGTCATCGAAGCTTTTGGGTTGAAGATGGAAATGATGTCTTTGGAAATTAATGAACTGAAGTGTTGCTTTGAAGATATTGGTGTATTGACCTTATATAGCGTTTGAGATTGGACTTCTAAATTTTTTATTTCTACAAGTGTTGTTTTTTTTGTTTATAAACATGTTTTAGTCCAAAACATGCTTTTTGCAATTATTTAGTTTAGATCAATGGAAGAACCTATTCAAAAAAAAAATGTAAAGAATATTTTGTTATGGAAAATAAGCATAAGAAAGATATTTCACCTTCTTGTGCTTTTTTCACAATTTTACCTCTATGCTCTAACTCTTTCAAAATATCCAAATCATTCACTTACTTTAAAATCCCATTTTAATTGCTTAGCTTAAAATGTCAAAATGATCGAATTAAAACGAATGAATACAAATTCTTAAGTATAATATACCATATACAAAACATGGACTGAGTTCATTAACTCTCTTCCGAGCCTATCAATCATCGTTAACACAAGATTATAAATTACACTCAAACTCCGAACACAATCATTCTCCTCTGGCCTTTACTTGAATTTTACAATGCAAGAACCTTCTTCTTCATCCTCGTTTACAGAAAGTTCTTTTACCAGTGACCATGGATCTAATGAGCAATTAAGAAAGATTGCCTATGAAAAGGGTCAAGGCTTAATTGATAAAGCAAGAGCGTGGATAAAAAATTTATCCATCCACAAAAGGTCGAACATTGCATTCAGGTCGTCGGTAGTCTCCTCCACAGTCTCAATATTTTCCTTTGTTTCTAGCAGTAAAACTGGAACAGTGATTGAAAGTGAAATATCCCGTCTTTTTGTAGACATGAATGCTGAGGTGTTGAAAGGGTTCACCTTCGACTCATCTGATGCAATTGCCGACCTACAAGGTTTTAAAGAAAAAGCCTTAAAAAGTTTGGATGAAATCGAAAATGTTTTAATAGCAGAGTATCACAAGAACCAAGAAGAAGAAAATTTGAGGAAAGAATTCATTATAATTGCATTAATTTTACTTCCTTACATAGTTCACCTGATTACATATAATATCGGTCATGAAACCGATGAATCAAAAGCGTTTATGAAAAGGCTTTTGATGGACTCCATCATGGACAAAATGCAAGAAAAATTTGAAACTTTGCTTCAACCAAACACCAATATGGACAATATAGAAGAATACCTGAAAGAGAAGCCTGCATTCTTGGAGGAGTTGAAGGGTGTTCCATCGGCATCATCATATCCAGCAAACGTCAAGGCTTATGTCGTAATGTTAAAGAAGTACTTCAAGCAGAAAGACGTATCAGACAAATACCTTGAACTCGCCAGAGAGGATCTGGCCAGGGCAAAGGAGGGGTCCAGATCAAGAAAGCAATTACTGGTGAAAATAGATGAAAGAAAAATTGCAATGGCTGCTATAAAAGCACGGTTGAATGAACTGAAAAGTGAAATCAAAGATGAATCAAGCAATGCATTCAACATGCTGTCCTTTTACGATGCACTAATCCGAACGTGCTTCAAACTTCTTTCTTCTGCTATCAAGTTCTGCACTCAACATGGCCAGGCAGAAAAAAAATAAATGGAAGACGAGCTGTCAAAAGAATTTGGAGAAATGGGTCAGGAATTGCTCACTGCGATTAAGAATACTGCGTCAACTTCTGCAAGTTCTGCATCAAAATATAATACTATGAAGAAGAATCGAGTAGAAAGTAATATACGAAAGATGGAACTGGATATAAGCAATAAGGTTGCAAAAAATGAGCATAGGAAAGTGCAATGCTTGATGTTGTTGTACTCAATAACAAATGTACTTCTTCCTGCCATTGAGAGGATAGTAACGTATGCAAGAAGTTACAGTGATAGCGATACTACAATTGAATTCCAACAGCTTTTGAGCGATAAAGAGGAGGAGTTTAAAGCGAGATTAGGCGAATTCATTTGAAGTTTTATGATTACAGTATATTTTGTTGTATTTCTCATGTTAGTTGTCCACTAATAAATCTTCTGCTACTTTTGTTATAAGCTCTTGTCAGAGTACATTTTCTGTATTTCTTTATCACTAATAAATCTTCTGCTATTTTTGTTATAAATTCTTGGAAATGATGCATTTTTTTAATTCTTTTTCTTGTTAGCTGTCTATGTCTGAAAAAATGGCGTGGAGATAAATCTTCTTTCGAGTTTAATTAACTTAGCTAATTTAGGGCGGAGCACGTTTCCTTCGGTGAGGTCACGTGATCTCAGATACCCACTTTAAAGAAAAACAATTTGTTCCTTGTGGAAATTAAAAACCTAACCAGCTCAGTGCAACGCACCGTCATTCCTCCGCCCGTAACTTCCCTCGGCTTTCTCCTCCTCCTCAGCCGCTGTTGCCTTAGGTAACCCTAATTTAAACTTTTATTTTGATTTACACAATGGATTTTGTTTGCTCAATCGATTTAGGTTTTAAGATAGTTACGTTTGTTTGAGATTATTTACATAATGGTTAACTTTTGTTTGAGATGATTACTTTCGATTTGGTTTATAATGAAAAGGAAAAGGGTTTGTTATTATAATTTGTATGTGTAGCATTTGCATGAGAACCTTTTTGATATCACAATAGTGTAATTTTTGATTAGGAAACATTAAAACAGATACACATGAATAAATTAGCTAAAAAGTTATCTTGAATCCCTGTTGCGCATCAAGATATAGATATAGTATAACATTAAGATATAGATATAGTATAAAACGGTGGCCAAAGAAAAAAAAATAGTATGGATATTTTACAGGACAAATTTTCATCATAGGCATCTGAGAAAAAGGTTATTTCAAGTTTAGGCACTGATGAGCGTTACTCTATACACACACTTGCGCACTTTGTATTTGCGCAAAAACAAGTTTATGTTTTGCGCATGCTCATTTATGGGATGCGCATGTACAATGGTGAATTAGGAAAAAAAAAGGTCAATTTGCATAATAAATTTCAAACGAGGCTTAAATTTGAGTTATGATTTTCTCGGAGGCTTAAACTAATTTTTTTCCTGTTTTGTATAAATGGAAACATTCATGCAACCCATATTAATTAATATAAAATATAAAAAGGCCAGTGATCTCTTTTAAGTTGTTAAACACCTTATATTTGATCCACCTCTCTCTCTCTCTCTCTATATATATATATATATATATATATCCTCTTGCAGCCTCCAATATCAGTCACAAGTTCTTATTTAAATATTTGTTCGTTCTCACTCCTGTTTCATTGACCAAATATTTAATATAAACTTATGGTTGATATAGGAGGGCACAAATAGTGCTAAATAAAGGGTGATATTGGTCATACATACATAAACACAAAATAAAGCACAAATTGTGACACGAAAAATCTGGACCGTTGGATCTTTTTATCCACTTATGGAAGGTGGAATTCAGTGAGCAATCCAATGGTGAAGATCCATTGTGTCATCAATTGTGTTACAAACGTGAATCCAAATATATTTTTTTTCCTTACACCCCCTCTCCCTCTAATTTTCCCCCCAAATTCCATGGCCAAGGCACATACAAATCAAATCCACCAAAATATGATTATGACCACGTGAAATATCTACCCACACTCTTTAAATGGCAGAAGTAAAAGATAAAATGGTTAAAATCTAAAATCTTTATTTGTAAAGTAGCAGAATTTCCTGCGTATACATGGTGATGGTCTTTACAACAGTTGCTATAAGAGGCTTCCTTGTATTGACACCCAACTGAAGCATGCATCTTCCATTTTCTCTATGCAACCTTTGATGCAATGTTGCTAGCATCTTTCATTTTCTCTATGCAGCCTTTGATACAAGGTTGCGATTTCCATCGTAAATTAAAACAAATACATAACACGCACAAAAGAAAGAAACCACAGTTAGTGTACGTGGCACAAAATGAACAGGCACAAAATGAACTTACAAATTTAACTTTATTCACTGCTCAGGACCTACAATATCATTCCCATTTGAACCCCTTTTAAAAATAAAAGGGTACGACTAATATTTCCATATATTCATTAACACTCAAAGGTGATGCGTACAGTATATGAGAATAATTATGTAGATGCTTGTGCTATTTTTGAAGGTCTGTGTGTGTTTACATGTATTTACGAGTGTGTATATATAAATACATGTATCTGTTGAATAGCATATGCACATTTTCACACTACACACTACTGCACGGTTTTTTTCTGAGTTTTTTTTAGATCTGCACTTCACACAATCTTAAGAAATTTTTTGATATGGTTATGACAGCGAAAAGAAAAGATTGGAGGAGAAGAAGGTTATTTATTTTTTTTTATTTTTTTTTTCAGAAAGGAGAATATGATAAACTAGATAGAATTTTGATTATAATCTGTTTGCCTGCCTTCATTTCATCATTCAGCTTATATAAATGACAGTCCTATAACCTACTTTGTCAGCTGGCGGTGCAAGTATTGGTTAACATATAATTTAAAATGAAAGCAACCATTTTATTGAATTATTCATGAAGTAGCCTATTCCTCAGCAACACTTGTCATCTTCTGCATAAGCTGATCCAAAGCATTCATCCTTAGAAATGAGCAAGTCTTCTAGTGTTGTGTAGACACTACAGTTTTCCCTATCGGTGACAGTGTGTTACAGGAATTCTGTTCTCGAACGATTTCATACTACCATTGGAGTGTATTTTTGGTGGTTAGATTTCAACCGTAGTTTGCCTTTTAATGTATATGTTTTTCATTTGCGGGTTTGTTTTTTCATTTGCGGGTTTTTTGGGGTCAAATTATGTCTTTTTTTTAGTTTGGTTAATTATAGTGAGTTATGCTTTCTGACCATTGATTTGATTAAGTTTTCTATGATTTGCTACCTCAAGGTCGTTTAACTTGCATCAAGCTTACAAACTGTTTGTATTAGCTAAAACTACAAACAGATAGATGAGTTTCTGTGTTGTGCATAGATGCTCAGATATACTTAGAAAAAGAATTTGCTTGGGTTATACAAACAATTTTGATTTCATAATATGTAGTGATACATGGGAGCTGCATTCATTTACTTATTATAGCTGATTGTTTATTGATTGTTCATGCCAAAGTTTAACTTGGTATGGAAGTATAATATTAAAATGAAAGTAATTATACTTATAACTGTCTTAAAAGATATTGCTACAGGTATACTGCCTCCTCTTTTTTTGATTTTGAATAAACCAAATTTAGAGTTTTAGAAAAAGCCAGTTCGACAACTGCATTTGTTAACACAATTTGTAAATCGTTCTTAATAAATATTTAAAAGCAAAAGTGTTTGATATGCAAATGTAAAATTTTGTAAAATTTAGTCGTAAAATATGAAATTAATCATAAACAAGTTATTCTTACTCGTAATTTATCAATTTACTAGGATGAGATCCGTGCTTCGCACATTGGCAGTTGGTGTTTCATAACTCTTATTTTTATGTAATTCAATATTGCTTATAATTATAGTAGAATATAGATAATGCGGAACTGGTGTTAGTCGCGGGCCATTTTGTATCATAATATAGATGGTTGGTAACCGAATTCAGTGAAAATAAACTCAAATACGCAGATGCCTATGCATCATGGAAAGACGGTGACATGTATGACTGTAGAGATGAGTAACGATACCGGTTATGAGCAGAACTTTATAGTTTATATATTGGTAGTACAGTAATTTATGTCAAGGTTTAAAAACAAACTGTGAAATAATGACCAAATACAAGTATTCAGCTATGACTAAAGTTGTGCATAAGTCATCGTATTGGAGAATAACGGCTTGTTAGTTTCATATTAGATTACGGGGAAGACAATGACATGTAATCAGTGAAACAAATCACATACGCAAATCCTAAACGACATCGAACAAAATCACGCACTTGAGTATTCTGTGAGTTATAGTTTACATAGCCTAGTTTCTTACAAAGCCATCTAGATTTTATTGTATGACAGATTTTCATTCTAGGCCTCCCGATGAAACTTAATCAGTGAAACAAATCATATACGCAAATCCTAAACGACATTGAACAAAATCACGCACTTGAGTATTCTGTGAGTTATAGTTTACATAACCTAGTTTCTAACAAAGCCATCCAGAATTTATTGTATGACAGATTTTCATTCTAGGCCTCCCGATGAAACTTATTTCAAGATTAGACCCCGTTCGAAACATATACATACATATACAAAGGAATTCGCCTAATCCCGCTTTCTTTAGTGGGTCGCCATCGGAGCCTTATAAGTTGAATTCAGTTGAAGTTTTATGATTAGAGTATATTTTGTTGTATTTCTCATATTAGTTGTCCACTAATGAATTTTCTGCTACTTTTGTTATAAGTTCTTGTCAGAGTACATTTTCTGTATTTCTTTACCACTAATAAATCTTCTGCTATTTTTGTTATAAATTCTTGGAAATGAAGCCTTTTTTTAGTTCTTTTTCTTGTTAGCTGTTTATGTCTGAAAAAATGGCGTGGAGATAAATCTTCTTCCGAGTTTGATTAACTTAGCTAATTTAGGGCGGAGCACGTTTCCTTCGGTGAGGTCACGTGATCTCAGATACCCACTTTAAAGAAAAACAATTTGTTCCTTGTGGAAATTAAAAACCTAATTTAAATTTACTTCAATTTTATCACAATTTAACGTAAGTGTTTATTTAATTCTAAATAAGTTAAATTATTTTAATTAACGGTGTTTAAGTTAATTGATCATTTTATTAATGATATTTTAGAGTTAATCAATCATTTATTTACTAATGACATTTTAAGTTAATTAATTATTGAATTATTGGTATTTTAAGTTAATTAATCGATGTAATTAATGATGTTTAAAGTTAGTTTATTTGTTTAGTTAACCATGTCTAAGTTAATTAATAAAGCGATTTATTGAAGGTATTTACAAATAATAAATATAGTTTTTAAAGGGAGATTTACAAATGATATTTTGTAAAGGAGATTCTAGAGGATATCTTGTAAAGGAGTTTTACAAGAGATATTGAGATTTATAAATGGCATTTTATAAATAAAGGAGGGATTTATAAGTGGTAATTTATAAACAAAAGAATTGATTTATAAGTGATATTTTAAAGATAACAAAGGTTTGAATTAAATATATAAGATCTTTAAAATTGAGATTTATATTTATAAAAAGATTTTTATAAAATATTTCTACAAAGGAGTTTATAAAGGAAGAAACATAAAAAAGTTTTATTAATTGAAAGAGTTTTATAAATAGAAAGGAATTTTAACAGTGGTTTGTAAAAGAAGATTTATAAATTAATTTGGAGATTTATAAAGGATTTGTAAATATGGAATGAGTTTATAAAAAAGGAATTTTATAAAAGAAATTAAATTTGATTTTGATAAATAATCTTTCTTAATTACGGTTGTATGGAAGCATTCTTACCATATTCAACAGTGAAAGAAAATGGTTCGAGTTTAGAGGAAGTAATGTTTTAAACGATACTTATTTTTGGCCCATGTAAAATTTGGAAAAGATGAAATCTTCATTAGGTGTTGTTAATATACACATACCGTTGAGATAATTATATGGATATATTTTCTAAGTAATGAAAGTATAATGTTTTGTAATATACTTATACCATTGAAATAAGCATACGGGTGTTTTTTCAAGTATTGAAGGATATAAGAGGAAGCCGAGGAAGAAGCTGTGGAGGAACTCGAGAATCCCGGGGAGATGGGAGTGTGAAGATTGAAGAAATTAGATGAAGAGGAAATATTACAGGAAGTACCAGTCGAACTTGGACATGTTCCATAAAATCAACCTTGGCTACCATATGTGGAGGATGAGATACAACAAAATGAAGACAGAAATGAAGCTGACTACGAACAAGAAAGTAAGGAATATGATGTTGGGGAAGTTTCATTGGAGTTTGGATATTGGAATGCACCATCGGCAACGGATTCCGAATAATGATTGAAATTGTGATTGAAGATTTGTGACTATCTATCTAGCATTAAGTATTAAGTAGTAGCCTATATGTATGGCTTGTGATAAGGTGATGTTGTGATTAGTCATGTATTTATATTTGTATTATATATCCAAGTAAGATTGTGATGACTTAAGGATGATCCAAGTGTGGTAGGAATGATGGATGTAAGATATGAAGTGGTATAATATAACTATGGGCTTTCGTTTTGACTTCGTTCATTTGCAATTACACAAATCACTCAGATACATTAATAAGAATTCTTGATAAAGGAAACAAAATTTAAATGGAGAATTTTCTTTGTAAGATAAAAAGATATGTCATGAAATGTTTAAAAACTGAAAAAAAAATTACTGAATGTTTTGGAAAAGATAAAGTATAAATTGTTGTGCGAAATTGCACAAATGCGGAAAAACAATAAACAGGATCTAGATTTGCCAATTTGAACATCACTTAATCTAGCAGCAATTATTCTATACTCCAAATAAATAGTAAATAACTATAAAAAAAAGAAGACATACAATATTTGTACTGGTTCCACTATCATCTAGATAGTGTACGTCCAGTTCAAAGGAGAGAGATTTTATTACACTTGAGAGAATTACAAGATAAGAGTTTACATACCAAAACCCCAATTAGGGATAATAATAAAAGAGACACTCTATCTGGAGATCACTGGCTGAATACCAGGATGGATTTACAATGAAGTCTACCCTCAATATATAGCCAATATAAATTCATGTGAGTCATCAATCAAATTATCAAAATATGGTAAGAAGATAATGAAGGCAAATTACAACGGTAACAAATCACGCAAACATAGCAAGTAATTCACTCGTTCCAAAGATGGAAGAAAATAATCCCAAAGCAATGCGATTACGAAGAAAGAAATAATATGCATATCTTTTGCATATATATTATTTCATAACGTGCGCATGCATAAATTTCCTTGCCATCTCATTCAAATGCAATCCAATTATTAATGCATTTCCATAATGAACAAACGCGATTACTTTCCCTTTTGCATATTTGTTTCCTTCTATTTGTGATTTTGTATCACAAAAATTTAACACTCCACCTTGATGCAAAATCACATATTTCCAACACTCCATCTCGAGTCAAATTCTCTTTTCAACATAAAACTCTTAAAATCGAACTCCACCTTCAACCAAAATCTCTTAACGAGATGGATATCAAAAATGAATACTTACCCAATGGGTTCCGGCAAGGCCACCCCCCATCATACCTTGCTAACGAGCTCAGACTATGTCCCCATCCGCCAACAAAATGTTGCAAATATCCAAAATCAAAAGAAGGTAGATATCAAAATAATCTCAAAGCCACCAAGGCCAAAAAATTCTCTCAATCACCAATCAAATACAGAGCTAGAAAATAAAAAGCCAACAGACATAATAAGGCTGATCCAAATCTCTGTATACAAGACAAATCTCTCTCCTTCCACATATCTTATTTGCCAAACAACAAATTTCCCATGGAAATCAACATAAGACTCTCACATCAACATCGAGCCATAAAGCAGATACAAGTTCCCAAATCCAGATGTCTCTTCAACACAGTAAACTCCTTATCATCAAATTTTCAAGACTGGAACACTCTTCTCTCTCAACATAATCTCCTCCACTCCATATTGCACAAAATCTCCTTTTTCCATCCAAATGAGTAATAGCATAATCACCACCAGATCTACCGCTCTTTCTAGAAGCCATTGATGCACAAATCTGAACAAATCGCCTAGCTCCGATACCAATCTGTTGTGCAGAAATTGCACAAACGCGGAAAGACAATAAATAGGATCTAGATTTGCTAATTTGAACATCACTTAATCTAGCAGCAGTTATTCTATTACTCCAAATAAATAGTAAATAACTATAAAGAAGAAAAGAGACGCACAAAATTTATACTGGTTATACTATCATCTAGATAGTGTACGTCCAGTCCAAAGAAGAGAGATTTTATTACACATGAGAGAATTACAAGAGATTACAAGATAAGAGTTTACATACCAAAGCCCCAATTAGGGATAATAATAAAAGAGACACACTATTTGGAGATCACTGGCTGAATACCAGGATGGGTTTACAATGAAGTCTACCCTCAATATATAGCCAATATAAATTCATGTGAGTCATCAATCAAATTATCAAAATATGGTAAGAAGATAATGAAGGCAAATTACAACGGTAACAAATCACGCAAACATAGCAAGTAATTCACTCGTTCCAAAGATGGAAGAAAATAATCCCAAAGCAATGCGATTACGAAGAAAGAAATAATATGCATATCTTTTGCATATATATTATTCCATAACGTGCGCATGCATAAATTTTCTTGCCATCTCATTCAAATGCAATCCAATTATTAAAGCATTTCCATAATGAACAAACGCGATTACTTTCCCTTTTGCATATTTGTTTCCTTCTATTTGTGATTTTGTATCACAAAAATTTAACATAAATGCATTACCCATTAATTATTTCGCAACATAACCTAAGATTTGAATATAAGACTTTGATATCCAAAAAGAATTTATCACTCGATGCTCGATGGAAAACATTGATAGCGTTTGTAGTCAAATACTTACATTTTTTATCGTAGTTGAGAGCTATGTAAGAAAAATAAAAGCTTCTAAACCTGATCAAAGTTCCGCATTAGAGAATCGAAGAATCGATACTTGTTCGGACGTAAAATTGTATATTCGAAAAAGAGATCGAAACATCTATCGCGTACGTATAATCTATATACATTATACAAGTGTAAGTTTAAAAAATAAATATTTTGGGTAAACACCTTTAGGTTTTGCGTTGTAATTTCGAGAACGAAATACTTTTAAGAAAGGAAGTCTGTAATGACCTGCAAATTTATCAATTTGATAAATCATATTTATTTTTAAATATTCAAATATAAGCTTTTTAAAACATAGATTATGATATTTTGAACAATAATGGAGGTAATCTTATTTTGAATAAGTATTTATAAAAATATAAAGTTTGATGGAATATCGATAAAATGATCGAAAATCGTTTTATCAATAAACAACTCTATAATTATCAGAAGTCGCGAATGAAGCTGGATACATACTTGTTTATCTATTTAAACAAGAATATGAAATAAAAAATTTATTTTATTTTTGAAAATAAAATGTATTTATGACATCATTAATAATCACATCATATTTAATAATTGATTTATGAATTTAAATTAAGATTTAATGATTTAATCATTACAGAGCAATTTATTGATAAAACAATTTCGACCATTTTATCGATAGTTTTTCAAAGTTTATATTTTTGTAAATACTTATTCAAAATAAGATTACTATAATGATTGTTCAAAACATCATAATATGTGTTTTAAAATGCTTATATTTGAATATTCAAAAATAATTATAATTTATCTAATTGATAAATTTGCAGGTCGTTACATAAATCCACCGTGTCATTTCTTAAATAAATTCTAGAGTAAATTATGTGTATGAACATGGTGTAAAGTTGTTATGTTATATGATTCAATGTTTTTTATTTATTTTCAAACGTGTTTTCTTCTGTGATTGTTTTGACTTATTATGATCTTTTTGAAATTTTCTTGACTATGTGAAATGCTATGATAATTTGCTATGTAGAACCTACATGCTGTAGAAGATAACACTTGTAAATGTCTTTGAAAACTATAATAATAAAAATGTTTCCTTTATTTTATATATATATATAATAATGGAAATTAGGAGCACGGCCCTCTTTTTAAAACTTGTTTGTTTTACATAACTCGCCCTTTTAAATTATTTTATACGTTCCTCTTTTTTATAATTATGCAAGTACCCCCCGTAAATTCTATCTATTTTTCTTAAAATATATATTTGTAAAAGGAAATTAGAAGGCGATCCGAACTTTCTTTTCACAATTCTAATGATGTAGGCCAAAATTTTCTTTTTTTCTGTATTTTATAACATGTGGGTCCCAGTTTTATGAATCCGACTAACTTCTAAATTTCATAAATTAATGTGTACAGCAACAAGAAAGTCATAATGGACCGCAATCTTAACGCTCTAATTAGAGTAGGTAATGAGTCACTGAAAGATGATACCTCTTAACGCTCTAACTAGAGTAGGTAATGAGTCAGTGAAAGATGATACCTCTATATAAGATCTGGCATTTATAGTCAAATTAAGATTCTGAGCCCTTATACTTGCCACCTCCTTAAGCAGTCCTAAACATAGCGCTGATAGTTGTATTTTAGTACATACTATATATCATGTAAAACATACCAATTTCCCTCTGCAAAATGTCAATTAAGAATTGTTTGCCTGGTAGAGGTTGATGGTATTGAATTTCCAGGTTCTGAATTGGCAATTAGACTTCAGGCTCATCTTTTTTAAATGTGCAAAAGATCAATGAATTTGAGAATACTTTGATGTGGTTTGCTGTAGCAGTGTCAGGTTCAGCCAGCAAAGAAACAGTAAGGCAAATTGGTTGTCTACTCAACATTTGGATTAGCTTGCCACTGCTTGGTAATTTCGGTATTTTGATGGAGTCTGCGAAGTAAACATTACTTGTCTTACAAATGCTTATTTGATTGGTCTTGATTTGTTGGAAGCGTGTCACATATCAATAAACCAAAACCTTATTCCTTTCATATTATATGTACACATATATGTTGGCATAAAGATTCTTAATATTGTTGGTTATGGACAAAATTTTATACAAGCCCCATAAAATAATTAACACTTCAGATTTCAAAACTTACTACCAATACTTGCTACCTTTCGCCACATCACCTTCTGTATCAGCATTTCCATTTTTTTGCCAAGCAATATATAGGCCCAGCCATGAGTTGTGCCTGACTTTTATTAACTTCTATTGAGTATATGCAACTCATAGTTGCACCTGTATATATAGAAGTTTGGCACAAATCTTTGTTGTGCCAAAAGATAACATAAAATGAAATAGGCAATGCTCACATGGCGGACAACCTAGTAAAAAATAAGCATATTCTGATAATAAGTTTTGAATGTATTCTGTAACGTTAATTGGTTTTAACTTTTAAGGGGTGTATATGAAATTTGTCTACTTGTTATATGTGTTATATCGTAGTTTCTTCCATTGAGAATTGCAACATGGTCGATTTTGGTACGTTTTTGATCTACTGTAACTTGTGCACCTCCAAATTACTATGCACCCAAGTTTTTTATATTCTTAGGCACTGTTCGCGGAAATCAAATGCCCCATTACAGTTCTCCGTGCGTCGGACGCGTCGGGGAACGGTAACGGGGCAACTGCCCCGTTGGCTGGAAGTAGAATTCTCCGTTCACCAACGTTCTCCGCTCAAATTCCTCATCATCGCTCGCCAAGAACGGACCCTTACTTTTAGGCTAACTCTATAGTTCAACACTGATTTTATCTTTTATCATGATATTCACTTTTAAATTACCTGATGATCTTTATACATTTAGTTTATGAAATTTGTAATTGCAAAATCATTGTGGAGCTACTGCACATTCTCTTTGCTTCCCTCGATATTTTCCTTTAGAGATCGACTTTCTGTGTTACTTTCTGATCTTTATCCTCGTTTAAAAAGGTTTGTCCTTAACCTTGTAATTATGCACCATAATTTTGTATTCTCCCCATATTTATCTATGAAGTTAATTTGGGGATTCTCAAAAATATAAATTCACCATTGTACCCGTTTAGGATGTATCATATTGTATTAGCAATCAGCATCATTGTGGTCTGTAAGCCACTTATCAAAGTCTACCTTTCTTTGCCGGCATCCATATCCTAAGGTATAGAAAGTTCAAGAGTGCTGGTGTTCGAAATCTTTCTACCAGTTTGTTCTTTTCATATTCTTTCAGTTATCGGAATGGAAGTGGAGAACCTGAATCCTAGAAATATAGAACGTTGACAATAAAATTAGAATCTATTTTAAGAACAATATGAACGTTTATAAATAGTGTTACGAAGTTTATAGCTGTTTGAATTAAAGATAATACTTTTAACATTATTGTGGAAGTATTTAAATGCTACAAAACATTGACCTTTTCATCCGATTTTATAGACATTTACATGATTTTACAAACACCTACATAAATATATTTATCCATCTTCCCTAAAATAGTAGCACGCTTTAGAAATTTTAGTCACCATATTTTAAAATGTTTCCATTGCAAAAGAAACGTGTTTCCCAACTCCATCAATTTGTAATGTGTTTTCATGTACTTCCAACATGTGTTTTGTTTCATAAAATTGTGTTTCGATCCAGTTTGGAAGTAGGAAATGTCAAAAATGTAATTCTTGTTAGAAACGTATCAGGTTAGGGAATGATATTATGATTTGTAGATTATGCACTGGTTTTCTGAGCATGCCGTTTCAGTTTTGTTCATTTAATTTAGTACATAGGTGGGAATGATATTTTAAATTATTGACCATCTATAAAGTGTCTGTAACTCATTAACACATATTTAAATTCTGCTAGCATTCAGAATTTAAATGTCCAAATTGTTGTTGATCAAGGCAGAAGGGCCATCTTTTGTACAATTTCAGGCAAGGCGAGGTTTCGATCGAAACATCCAGATTTCAGTCGTTCCGTTTTAGTTTCAGTATGAGCCAAAACGAAACCAAACCCGAAACTTTGTTGAATTTCAAATTTCATAGGAAAAAAAACTCAAACATGAGTTAAATTGAGTTTCGAAAATATGAATATTCACAATTTTAAATTTTAATTTAGGTTCAAAATGTATATACTGTGTAACTAACAAGTAATGAACAAACTTTTTATTATTAATGTTATGCATGTTTATTATTAATCTATATATTTTTCGTTTATACCTTATAAATTATACATTATGTTTCAATAAATTAAACTAATACGCGTGTAATATGTCAAATCTGAAACTAAAATTCTCGAAATTTACGAATTATACCGAAATTTCTGAAATTACAAAAGCTTAAAATTGAGATATTGATTTCAGGTGCTTCTAAAAATATGTTCTTTGCTAAATGATCCATACCCAGACCGCCGTTCAGTTCTAGATATATGTCATATGCACAAGACAGGTG
Source organism: Allium fistulosum (assembly GCA_030737815.1). Classification (NCBI taxonomy): domain Eukaryota; kingdom Viridiplantae; phylum Streptophyta; class Magnoliopsida; order Asparagales; family Amaryllidaceae; genus Allium; species Allium fistulosum. Next base: position 639,522,177 of record CM060904.1, read on the forward strand.
GGAACAAGCGTACATTTGCTTCAGTCACATCAGTAGGTGCATCAGCAGCGCTCCAATGTCGCCCACAAACTCGGCATCTCCTCAGTCAGGTCGGTCGCTCCAGACTAAAGGAGCATGCTCATTTGGAATTGGCTGATAGGCTCGCAGCTTTAACTCAGTTCGGCATACAAACCTATGGCATATATGAAGCTTCATTTTTTGATATACAGGTTCTTCATAGTTGTATGTCAAATCCGGTAACTTCTATTTCATATTCATCGGCTGTCAATACTGTTGCACGCTCAGTTTTGGACAATATTGCTCGAAAAACTGCATTATCTGCTACGTGGTTTTGCCATGCTGCAGTTGGAATAATTTAGTTTCATTGTTATATTGAGATGAGCACAGTGATTTGTCCTTCATATACTTGTATACCGTACTGAATGCCTTTTTTGAACATAATTGAAATACATGTTATTATGTTATGCTGTTCGATTAACGACTTGATGTGTACTAATGCTATGTTTGCCTAGGTCACAGAAGAAAATTTTTGCTTGCTATGCATAACTTATTCTTTAATTGACTGGCTATTTATACATCATTATATTTAATAATGAATGATAAATAATAATATTTTTACATTTGGAAATATTCATATATTTTTGCAATTTGTAAATATGATTATCTTCTACAACAATATAAAAAAAAATACACTTTTTTTATAACAAATAATAATATCATCAAAATTTTTATAACGAATAAATATTACATTATATAAAGTAATATAAAATTAAAAAATAACACTAATAACATATGTTGATTATTTTTACTTAGTATCCGCGACCCACTAGTTGGCGTTGCCCGTTGCCCTTGACCCTTGTGATATGATGCGTTACTTCGACAATCGCATGCAGGGATGTTGGCGTAGCATCCCCACCTAGAAGGTTCACATATGGAACCCCTAATATGTTAGCAATTTTTCTTTTATAAAAAATATTATTGAATTCTACCAAAAAATAATATAAGTTTGAGTATTGAAACTCACGATTGGTTAAGGACCACTAGCCAAGTGGCAAATGACAAGACGTTCAAAAATGATATTCTAATGGTTTTGGGTTTGAATCTTCATGACATAAATGGGTGCTATGTTTAAATAAAGTGCCACTCATTCTCACGAAATAATAATTCCTAATCGAATCCTTATCAAGGCGAACTTTTCCATTATCCCACATACGTTTGTAGTTAGTATTACGCATCGCTATCATAATGTAATATATAAAATAACTTCACAAAATTTATCCCAAACTCTTGTGTTAATCTAAAACCACTACAAATCAATGTAGTTAAAGCTCCATTTTTGGATGAAGTTAAACAACATCGGGTCAATGCTTTTTAAGGTGCATCGTTATGATGCAACTTAAATTGCATCGATCCAATGCGGTTAAAATTACGATTTAGAAAGTTGTAATTTTGGAAAGTATATTTCTTATGCATTAACAAATCACATCTTATAAAATTTGGGATTTGGATGAGTGATGTAAATAAAATGTCACTGAAACACGAAAATACATAATAAACTTTTCAAATTAGTAATATAACATCCTTGGTAAAATATTTTTCAAGTCCCAATAAACTTTATTAAACGTAATGCAATTTACACTATTACACAGACATTGTTAAATAAAAAACATTTAACATTACTAAATTTTTTTGTGTTAAAAGGTATTACAATGTCAAGTTGTTAAACATTTTGCTTTTATAATATTTAAACGGTTTGTTGTCTTCGTACTTATAACAATACCAATAAAATATTATTGAAATATGATAATTAAACACATCAATCAAAAGTTGTTAAACGTGATGTTAGTAAAAATGTAAAAAAAAAACATTGTCCTAAATATAAATTGTGATAACATTATGTGAATGTCGTAAAATAAAAAATAAATGGAATTTTTAATTATTTTTTATTTTACCTTGAGTTCACAGTGTTTGATTAATACAGCTGAATGTTATAAACTCACAATGTTTGATTAATATTGTTTAATGTTATAAAATTACAACGTTTAGAAAATAATATTTAATTATAGTTTTCAATAACAAGCGTCTTATGAAAAATATATATTATACAATGTAATAAAATCAATGTTAATTTTAGTTTTCTACAACAATCTTAACCAACATTGTAGACATTTTTTGTTTTACGACTGCTAATCCTTTTATCTCAGCGACCTAAAACTTAGCGACCTAAGAACAGAAGACTTTGCGACCTAAGGTTTCAGGAAGGCTTGCGACCTAAGATCCAGGAGGACTTCGCGACCTAACAGCATAAGAAGCTTGCGACCTAGCAACTAAAGAGAACTTACGACCTAAAAGTTTCACGAGTTAGCGGACTACAACCTATAGCGGCTTACGACTTAACAAGTTTACGACTCAAGGGATCTACGACTTAAGGAGTTAGACAACTTACAACTTAAGAGACAGAATTGAGCTTAAGTCGTCCACGACCTAATAATGTACGAGTTAAAATGTCTACGACCTAGGACTCAGCGACTTAACTTGCCTAGCGACCCAACTTAAAGACAACGACTTAAGAAGAGCTCCGACTTAACAGTTTGCGAGTTAAAAGGTTGACGACCTACGACCTAAAAACATGGAGACCTAAAGAATGTCGCGACCTAACTGTTAAAGGAGGCTCTACGACCTAGAGCTCCCACAGCTATTCTTTAACTCGCGTGCGACCTACTACTTGATCAAATGAAGCCCAGTACAGTCTTACCAGCTAACTTCTGAAGCCACAAGGGGACAGCGACCTAGCTTAGGTCGCTCGCGACCTACGACTCAACTAAGGTCGTACGCGACCTAATACTTGGCAAATTTCCTGCCCAGAAATCAGCTCCTATAAATAGGACATCACTTCCAACATGAAGGGGACTTTTGGCAAATCATTTCTACAGCGCTGTTACTCCGTCGAACTCTCCATTCATTCAACAATCAAGGATCCTTCAAGCATTCGAGACACTACAACAAGCTTCGAGAGAAATTCCTTACATCCGACATGGATTCATCGAGTTTCACCATCGAAGATTGAGCTAGTAGTCAAGATTGTTTCTTGTGATCGAATTGTACTGTTTCCTGAAGAGATTTGTATCGATTTGTAACCAAATTCAATAATAAAGAGATTCAAAGTGGATGTAGGCTAAATCTCAAGCCGAACCACTATAAAATTGCTGTCTTTTACTGCATTTCTGCTTTTTTTTCCGCTTGATTTCTGTTCCCGTCACACGGATGGTGCTTTCACGATCTTATTACACACACCGGGTGTTATCGTTCATATTTTAACGTTAACATTTTGGTGCTTTCACTGAGAATCCAACTCAGGCTACCATCCATCATTGCTTCACACAAGTTTGTTGAAAAGATTTCCTACAAAACCAGAAGTCTATCAGACATAATGGCTCCTGGAAGGAAACGAAAGGTTGTCAGATCTGAAAATGTTCATGATGATACCGCCACCTCTGCTTCACCAAGTCAAGCAGCTCCAAGCGTCGGGGTGACGCGAGAGGAGCTAGACGCTGCTGTATCCGGACTATATCAACAGATTGAGACTCAAAACAATCTGGTGATGGAAAAACTGAATGCTCTGCTTGGTGCCAACCAAAGACCAGTGGGTAATGAAGAAAACACCGCTGATGCTCTTCGCAACTCCGAAGGAAGGAATATTCCTCAGGGGGGATCAGGTGCTGCTGAAGGGGCACCCCTCCGAGCTGAAGGATCTAGACCATCGCCAATTTTCCATGAAAATCTGCCCGGGCAAACATCTGAGAAAATGGCAGAAGTCTACTCCGCAAAATCTTTGAACAATGAGGAATATCTTTCTGGCATGATCAAGCAAATAATGAAAGAGAGCATGCAGAGAGGTGAAGATGAGAGTGAATGGGGGTTCGCGCCAAGCAAGACTCCTTTTACCGAGAAGATTCTAAAGGCTGAATTTCCTAGAAAATTTGTTCCCCCCACCATTCCTGCTTATCGGGGAACAAGTGATCCAAACCAATTCTTGTATAAGTATGACTGGCACATGACCGGTGCGAGAGCAACTGATGAAGTCAAGTGCCGGTATTTCCCAGTATATTTGGAAGGAGTGGCACTTCTCTGGTTCACCAAACTTCCTGTCCGATCAGTAGATCAGTTTTCCGATCTGACTAGAAAGTTCAAAGAGCAATTCAGGCTATACGCTTCAAAGGCAAAGGACATAATGTCATTATCCAGTCTTGAACAGAATCCGGGAGAACCTATTAAATCATTCCTGAACCGTTTCAATATAGCTCTGGCAGAAGTTGATAACGCAGAGCCACGGATGATCTTGACCTATTTGATGCGTGCTATCGACAAATCGAGCGAATTTGGAAAATGGCTGAAGATGAAAGAGCCAAATTCTCTTGAGAAATTCTACAAGAAAGCTGATGAATTCATACGCTTGGAAAATCTTCCAGCATCAATGAAGGTGGTGGCAGCAAAGGTGGAAAATAATACTGCCGCTTCGGAAAAGAAAGATTCCGGAGGTCAGAAAAGGGAAAATCACGAGGGGAAGAAACAAAAGGATACAAAGAAACCTCGCTTCTTCAAACCCTCAGATTTCACTCCATTGACCGACACTCTAGAAAATATCTTCTTCGCCACCAAAGATGCTGTGGATTATCCCAAACCGGCTGAGATAAAACCGGGAAAGGGCGCTATGAGAAATGGAAAGTTCTACCGTTTTCACAACCAACCCGGTCATGATACCAATGACTGTCGTCACTTAAAGAGCTTAATTGAAGAATTATTGAGAGAAAACAAGCTGCAACAATATGTCAAGAAAAACAGAAGTGATCCATCTTCGTCTACTCAGAGGCAACAACCCTCTAATCAGCCGTCAGACTCAAGTAAAGGTACTGCGGCACAAGAATCTGAGAGGCCCGTTATCAACGTTATTTCAGGGGGCCCACACCCAGCAGGCAGAAGCTGGGGTGAGATGGAACGATATGCTCATGCTTTAAAGTATATCCCGGCAGAGGAAGATGTTTTTGCTGTAGAAAATGCTGCACCCCTGAAACAGCAAAAGATTTCAGATAATGATATTTTGTTCAAGGCTAGGGATTCTATTGGTATTGAAGCTCCCACCATCGATCCCTTAGTCATCTCTGCAGGAATCGGGCCAGCAATAGTAAGACGAGTACTCGTTGATTGCGGTGCTTCTTGCAATATACTCTTCAAGAAAACATTTGACCAGATGAAGATCCCAATGACCGACGTTCAGGCTTCATCACAAAAGATCGTTGGTTTCACTGGGGAACCACAGCAACCAATCGGAACTGTCGATTTGTTCGTGGAACTTGGTGAAGGGCAGAAAAGGGTAGCTCGAAAACAAACCTTTGTGATTGTTGATGGATTTTCTACCTACAATGCTTTCCTAGGCAGGCCGACTCTAGCTGCATTCAAGGCCATTTTGGCCCCGTGGTGCCTAACTATGAAGTTTCCTATAGAAAATGGTGTTGGTGTCATCAAGGGAGATCAAAATGCTGGACGCGAATGTTATCTCATAGAGCTTCGAGAAGCCAGAAAGAGAGAAATGGGTAAAGATGCGGCAGCTCCCCTCCGCATCAAAAACCCAACCTTATAGCAAATACAGGGTGGCCCCTGCACTGGTGAGCATAGTGGTGCAAGACGAGAAATGGACCCCAGAAAATCCAGTGCAGAGGAGAACAGGGTGGTGCCCGCAGAAGTTACGGTACCAATACCTGTCGACTCAAAAGACCCAAATAAAGTACTTAATGTGGGTTCGCAACTAAGTACAACAGTTCAAAATACACTGATATCATTTCTAAAAGCAAATCTGGACGTGTTCGCTTGGTGTCATGCTGATATGTGCGGAATCTCTCCAACATTTGCTGTTCACACTCTGAATGTCGATCCGAAATTCACACCAGTAAAACAGAAAAGAAGAACTCAAGGTCCAGAAAGGTCAGCAGCTTTAAAGGAAGAGGTAGATCGCCTCTTAGAGAATAATTTCATCAAAGAATCCACTTATCCAAATTGGGTTTCAAATCCAGTACTGGTTAAGAAGGCAAATGGAAAGTGGAGAGTATGCATTGATTTCTCAGATCTGAACAAAGCTTGCCCCAAAGACTGCTTCCCGTTGCCTAGAATCGATCAACTAGTAGATGGGACGGCTGGACATGAGTTGTTATCTTTTATGGATGCCTATTCCGGATACAATCAGATTATGATGAATGAACCAGATCAGGAGGACACAAGCTTTATTACAGATGTGGGACTCTACTGTTACAAAGTCATGCCATTCGGGTTAAAGAATGCTGGGGCAACATACCAAAGACTTGTCAACGCTATGTTCAAGCCTCAGATTGGCAAAACGATGGAAGTCTATGTTGATGATATGTTAGTAAAGTCAAAGAAAGCAGTAGACCACATGGATCACTTGGCAGAGATGTTCTCAATTCTTCGGAAGTACGGAATGAAGCTCAATCCATTGAAATGTTCATTCGGAGTAGAGTCTGGGAAATTCCTGGGTTTCATCGTGAGCGCTAGGGGCATCGAGGCCAATCCGGCTCAAATCACAGCTCTAAGAGAAGTTAAAGCCCCTAGAACAAAGAAAGAACTGCAAAGTCTCAATGGAAAGGTTGCCGCTCTTGGTCGCTTCATTTCCAAGGCCACAGACAAATGCATTCCCTTCTTTGATGCTCTAAAGAAAGGAAAGAAAAATTTCGAATGGACTCCTGAATGTCAGAATGCTTTCGATCAACTGATTCATCATATGAGAACTCCTCCGGTCCTCTCCAAGCCTAATGATGGTGAAGACCTCTTCATCTATTTGGCAATTTCATCCCATGCTTTAAGTGCAGCACTCGTACGAGAAGATATGAAAATACAACGTCCAGTTTACTACATCAGCAAACGGTTCGCTGGGGCTGAGATGAATTATTCAAAGATAGAAAAACTTGCTTATTGTCTGCTAATCGCTTCCAGGAAGTTGAGACCCTATTTTCAATCTCATCCTATCAAGGTCCTGACTGATCAACCTTTGAAGCAAGTCCTGTATCGTCCTGAAACTTCGGGTCGTCTCTTGAAGTGGAACATAGAACTCAGCCAATATGAAATCACTTACCATCCCCGAAGAGCAATTAACGGACAAGCTTTAGCAGATTTCATTGCAGAATCCACTGACAAAGGTGACAGTAAGGAAGAAACAACTGACTGCATTCCGATACAGTGGAAGTTGTATGTTGATGGCTCGAGAAATGATTATTGTTCTGGGGCAGGAGTTGTGCTCGAAACTCCCGAAGGACGATCACTATGTTATGCGTTGAGACTGGAATTTCCTTCGACAAACAATGAAGCAGAATATGAAGCCCTTATTGCCGGATTGAGAATCGCCAAGGAATTAAATATCAAAGTGATACAGATTTTCAGTGATTCTCAGCTTATTGTCTGCCAGGTGAAGAAGGAATTTCAAGCCAAAGGAGGGAATTTGCCTGCATATTTGACTAAAACTTCCGAACTTCTCAATGATTTTGATCACTATTCAATAAGCCACATACCTCGGGAGGATAATATGAAGGCAGATTCTTTAGCAAAGTATTCTAGTTCCGAGGAAGCTCAGTTACTGGGATTAGTTCCTGTGGAAGTTCTATCGGCTCCAAGCATTGATGAAATGGATGTTGATTGGATTATGGCTACGTATCCAGAGCATGAATCATGGATGACTCCAATCAAAGAGTATCTGCTCAATGGTTCATTACCAGAAAACTCCAAAGAACGTCTAAAGCTGTTGAGAAAAGCATCAAGATATGTAATTCAGGATGGTCGGTTGTACAGGCGGGGATTCTCAATGCCTTTACTTCGATGTGTAACCAAGGAAGAAGCTAAGACAATTTTAGCAGAGGTACACGGAGGAGAATGTGGAGATCATTCAGGTGGTCAAACACTCGCAAAGAAAATTCTCCGATATGGGTATTTCTGGCCGGATGTTAATCAAGATGCTGCAGCTTACTCCAGGAAGTGCGACAAATGCCAAAGATTTGCAAAAATCCCAAGAGCGCCTTCCACCGAACTCACACAGATGGTCAGCCCATGGCCATTTGCCATTTGGGGAATAGACCTGATTGGACCTTTACCAATCGCTAAATCAATATGGTGTGCCACAGAAGATAATCACCGACAACGGCACTCAGTTTGAAAGTGAAGAATTCCAGGATTTTTGCAAACGGTTCAGAATTCGAAAAAGCTTCTCAGCAGTGGCTCATCCGCAGGCAAATGGGCAAGTGGAAGCAGTTAACAAGATCATCAAGTCAACTATCAAAAAGCAACTTGAAAAAGCAAAAGGTGGTTGGGTTGATAAGCTTCCATTAGCACTATGGGCGTACAGAACTACTCACAAAACTGTGACTGGGCACACTCCATTTTCACTGGCATACGGATCTGAGGCAATGATTCCAGTAGAAGTAGAGGTTCCTTCACATAGAAGAGTTCATTTCAATGAAACCGAAAATGAAAAACTGCAACTTGAAGCGCTTGATTTTCTTGATGAGAAAAGAGAGGAAGCTAGGCTCAGAGTTTCAGCTCATCAGCAGAGAATAACCAGGCATTTCAACTCCAAAGTTCGCCAACGCAGCTTTGAAATCGGAGACTTGGTTTTGAAAAGGATCATGACAGCAACTGGTGTGTTTGGGCCAAACTGGGAAGGGCCATATGTCATAGGCACTAAACTTCTTGATGGCACTTTCAAACTCATAACTGTTGAAGGAGATCCAATTCCAAGGGCCTGGAACAGCAACCATTTGCGCCCTTATTTTACTTGAAAAGAGCTCTGCTCAAAATTGTAAAATGATGATGAATGTATCAGTTGTATTGTGAAACATTGTAAATCAGTGTAAATGAATGAAAGCTATAAAGTGGACGTAGGCCCGATTCTTGGCCGAACCACTATAAATCTTGTGTTCTTTACTATTTCGATATGTAAATACTTTAAATGTATCGCTAAAGTATCGATTCAAAATTGCAGGACATTATAACAAGGCTTGCTCATCACAAAGCTAAGCGACCTCTATAAATCAGCTATTGCACAAAAAACCAAGCAACAAAAATTCCAAATTCAAATCCTATGCAAGGAAAACTTCACATAAAAAATTGGCGACTTCACTGGGACAAACCTTTGTTCACTAGTTGAGATTGTCATTATGAACGGGCATCCAACTAGATAACTCGCGTTTGTCTCGTGAAGTCATTCAACAGTAAAGTACACTCCTTTGGATGAAGCAATTTACTCGCAAAAGGAAAAAAGATGTGCTTGGAAACGATGATAAGAGATCGCTAATGGGCAGATGATGAGAGAAAATTCCCAAGCAAACAGAGAAGCAGACAAAGGGAGGTATGCCTCTCAACAGGAAGGCCGGGAGATCCACTAAAGGGACGCCTTCCCAATCGGAAGGAACAAGACCCTCGCTAACTGGTCGTGATGCATCCGATCAGATAGCGTATGTCCGTCCCGTGGATCCACTCGCCCCTGAGACGCAACCTACCTGGCACACCAACCAACCAAAGCCCTCTAACGAGGCACGCCAATAAATGGGAGTGCTTTACTCAATCAAAAAGATCGGTGGGACTACCAAAGGGGCACCTTGTTAGTTAATTGCGATCGTTTGTGCAAGCAAACATCCAATCAAGCAACTTGCGTTCGCCCCGTAGACCCCTCTGACCACGAGAAAGTAACTTCCAGGCAATCACAAGCCCTCTTCGGAGGCACAAGCCCTCTTCGGAGGCACAAGCCCTCTTCGGAGGCACAAGCCATCTTCGGAGGCAAAAGCCCTTTTCGGAGGCACAAGCCCTCTTCGGAGGCACAAGCCCTCTTTGGAGGCACAAGCCATCTTCGGAGGCAAAAGCCCTTTTCGGAGGCACATTTCACCAGGGTAAAAGTGCAAAATGCTTCTCTTCGGAGACCCACTTCACCCGAGTAGAAATACAAAAATTGCTGCTCTTCGGAGTCCACATGCTACTCCTCAAGAATACCAAAATAAAGCCCTCCTTAGAGGCACACTTCGGTTCTTAAGGAAGACCTACTTGTTCATCTTAAAAAACTCTTCCCCAGAAATCGAAGTGCTAAGTAATATCTTCTTCTGAGATTCGCTTTACCGCGTAGGAGAATTCACTTCTCAAAAACATGAAGTAAACATCTCCGAAGGTTGAAGCGTGAAAACTTATCCGAAAATGAGACACGCTCCGTTTAAGTAGAATAATCATTCCCTCAAAGACGGAATAGTTATTCTATGGAAAATAAGAGTACATGTCTCGCTAAAAGCGAAAGATATTGTAATGCACTTGTGGTATAGGGGCAATATCATATGATACGGCTACAACAATAAAAAGCAGTATTCAAGCAACATACCACAAGCACATAACAATATCACGCGAAAAAGCTGTGGAATAAGTGAATTCTTAAACACAAACAAAAAGTTTGTACAAGTGAAAAGAATCGTTTGTTCTACACTAAAAATAAAAAAAAACAAATGCATTCTCACATACACAAGAGTTTGTACAAGTAAAATAATTGTTTTATTTAGTAACAAATGCATTATCACATACACAAGAGTTTGTACAAGTAAAATAATTGTTTTATTTAGTACTATGAAAATTCTTTACATATGCAGATATCTCGAACAAGCAAAAGCGGGGACCGGTACCCGCACAATTCCCGGTCAATACATGCAAAGAGCAAAAATAATAAGTAGAAAATCCAGCTTGATTATTCCTTCTTCTCACCACCTTTGGAGCCCTTTCCCGGCCTAATGATTAGCTTTTGAAGTCGTTGTGAACGGGTAGGGGCAGAAGGAGAAAGCGGTACGGCCAGATCAACTACTGCTTCCTCTTCAGTGGAAGTCTTCTTCTTCTTCCTTACAGCACGCTTCCCCTTCCTCTTTGAAGAAGACTCGCTCCCCGGAGTAGCAAGCAATGTTGAAAGCTTCGTATCGTCATCAAGAGACCGCTCCGGGGTCTTCTCAATGTCTTCAAAATCCTCCGCCTTCTGTTCCTGAGAAGCAGCCGGATCATCCAAGCCTTGAAGAGCTTCGATTTTCTCTGCCTGTGATCCCGGTTGGGAAGCAGAAGGAGGAGTAATTTGGGAAGACGGAGGAACGGCAACCGAAGGAGTGAAAGCTTGTGCAGTGCTTGGTGCCTCCGCTGTAGAAGAAAAGAAGTTAAAATCAACATCCCCCGAAAATAAAGAAGGCATCGGTTCACCAAAGTTTAAGTAACAAGTAAGAAGGTCATCGAATTCGGCTAAGTCAAATGACTGGTTCATTGGACCCGAGACGACGCCAAAAGTACCTGGAGGAGTTGGCTTTGCAAGATCAACCTCAAACTTCTCGGCTTCAATATCATCCAGTGCCTCATCTTCAGTAGGAGTAGTTGCAGTTTCTTGGGCAACTTTAGCTAGATGTAAAGAATGAGAGCTGGAATCCATAATATTAACGTCGGCTGAAGTGGAAGTATGAACGGGGGCAGTTAAAGGAGCTTCTTCTTTTGGAGGCTCTTCTCCCGTTGTTTCAGCTCGTACTTTGGCAAGTTGCTCCTTCCCCTTAACAAGAGCGGCACGAGCCTCATCATCGAGATAGCGCTCCTCAAGTTCCAACTCATCATAGCCGGCCCCGCCAAGCATATCCATTGCGACTTCCCACACTTCAGCCAATGTAATTTCATAATCGGGACCAAGAAAAGAGAGGCTCCCACGACCCAGAACGCTGTGTAAATAAAAGTCGAATAAGGTAGAGCTGATGTCTACTTTCGTCGCCTCATGTGATTGCTCAGCCGCTTCCTTTTCGGCAACGGCAGCAACCCGGCCAGCGGTAGCCTCATCACGCTCTGCCTTAGCTTTAGTAAGTCGAGACTTTAGTAACTCAATCTCTACGTTCTGGGAGGTGACTTTTTCCCGCAGATCGGCGTTTTCTGTGCGGTATTTCTCAGTAATATGCTGTTCAGCGGCAAGCTTCATTTCGACATCTCTCTGTGCAGCATGTGCATCCCGCACTTGTTTTTGAAAGACTTCTTCTTTTTGAGTATGAGATGCAGAAGAAGAGGCAAGATCTTCCTTAAGTTTTTTAACCTCGGACTCAAGTTTTGCATAACCATCAGCAATATTTGTCATCTCGACATTATGCTGTTTGCAAATTTTGTCCCACTCCGCCTTGTCGTTTTCCATAGTCTGCATCGCCTCAAGGTTTGCACGATTAACCCTTTGGAGTTCATCGACAAGCTTATGCCACTGCGACATCCTCTCGATATTAAGCCTGACTGCGTCAAGACTGCTAAGCATGTCTTGCTTATCAATCGGAACTAAGTCCAAGTCAAAGCGCACCCCTTTTAGGCACCAATTCGGAAAACGGCTCTGAAGTGTTGGGGGGCCGTCCTTGACTTGATATTGCGGTCTGTTAATGATAGTCTGAATGTCAGATTTCTTCAGAGGAGGAGAGCTGGCCAGAATATCGGAAGGAATGGGAGCGTCAGTCTTTTCAGAAATTTCAGACGCGTCAATCGGTTTAGATCGTTTGCTCGGTTCGTCGTCAATCTGAGTTTTTCCCTTATCATCGTAAGACTTCCGCTTATGAGAGTAGTCACTTCTATGCGAAGAGTCATATCGCTCGGCATCTTTCCTTCTTTGCCGCTGATCGTAATCCCGCTTCTCCTGGGCTTTCCTTCGAGCCCTCTCTTCATCTGTTTCTTTTGGGGTATCAAGGTGCTTCCTAAAGTCATAGGAGCCGCGGCCTCCACGGTACTTGAATGAGTCATAATATGAACCTGTACGTCCCATTGGAGAACCTGAAAGCAAAAAAGGAGTAAAGTTTAGAAATTTCCAGGAGAAAGAGGATAAATGTTTATAAGTGCTGAAAAATCCTAAGTGTGTGTGGCGTGCAAGCTACATGCGTCAAACTACAGACCACGCTTTAGTGTGGAAACAGAGACGACTGGCGTAGTAGGCGTCCGGGTTTGTTTAAAGGTGGAAGTCGCCTCGACAACGGGAGAAGTTGCTTTTGGATTGTTATCCCCAAAAAGCTCTTGAGAAGTTATCATGATATCGCTCAAGCCATCAAAGGTGTCATCACCCAGGTGTTCAGCAGACTTCTCTTTTTCAACCTCTGTATCAATTGATTTTTCAGAAATTTGAGGATTTTCTTCCTCCTCAATAATTGGGGCAAGTGCTGGTTTGTTAATTGACCCTACAACATCGGTAGATGCGGAACATTTTATCAAAGCAGCCTCCACGACGGGTGCTTCTGATGCAGGTTCTTCTACAGAAGCTGGGGCATTCGAGGCCTCTGCTTGGGAACCTGAAGCAACTAACGTTTCCGCATCAGAACTAGAAATTTCATGAATCTGAGTCGATCTAGAAGGATGTAAAAGGCCAAACTGGTGCAGAAATTCATCTTTCAGCAAGAATTTGGCGCTCCTCTCTTCAACGTCAACAGCACTCAAAGTATCTAAAATCGACTTACGGCTGGTATCTCAAAGAAGAGAAGGAAGTGCTGCACGAAGAAAGAATGGAATTAAGCATTTGATGGTTCGAATTATGAAAAATCTAGAAAATGAATCGGTAAAAAGTAATCTTACTTCCGACTCTCCAAATAGCATAAAATCCCGGAGGACAGCGAACATAAAAGAATTGAGTCAAGAATCCATGGGCACTTTCAGGCAAGTCCAGAATTAGTTTGCGATTCCTGGCACTCCTCACAAGTATGATAGAAGGATGGTCTTTGTTCTTTGCAAATGTACACAAGAAGCGAATTTCATCGAAAGAAGGAAAACGGTTCAACGTTCTCCTGAAAAGCACGCACAATCCCAGCAGGATGGAGTATCCGTTAGGGTGTAGTTGAAGGGGAGAAATAGTTAGCCGAAGGAGGAGTTCCCGAAGACAGTCGTTAAATGGAGGAATGGCTCCGCTTGAACACATCTGCCGGTTCACAGCAACAAAGCCAAGAGGCGGCCTGTCAGCAGTGTCGCTTGACCCAGGAAGTAAAGCATCTGCTTCGGCAATGCCAAATTGGATGCACAGTTGTCGGAAGACTTTATGACTTAGAGTAGTAGGAGTCCTTTCTGGAGGATCGTTTAATGGAGTAGCAATTGGAAAAGCTTCTCCGGCTATTTCCAAGTCTTCCTGTTGAGATTCCATTCTACACAAGGAACTGGACGATCAAATATTAAGGTGCACGTTTCCTAAAAAGAGTGAAGTGTTGTGCAAAACTAATACAATAACGAGCAAATGTAAATGAAACTAAACTAATTGATACTTGTCAATTATAAAGTTTCAGGGCTTAATATCTTAAGTCCAAGAATAGTGTTGTGTTGATGCAAATAAATCAGCTTTAGTTGATCACTTCAATTTTGCTTTAATACTTCACTTAGATTTGTTAGTTCACAGCATTTCATTCACGAAGTTCATTTAAGTTTGATATTTTTTGTCAACTAATCTGTTGTTTGATGTGGGCAATCAATAGCAGTATATTCGTCCCATTTTTCTGTGAATGTTGCTTCTAAACAGGTTATTAGCATTAAAGTTGAAGCAATCCGAGAAGAAGTGCAAAGCCCAAAATAATTCAAGTTCAGAAAATCAGTCAAGTCCTGCTCAAAAAATTCTAAGTGCTAGGTCGCTTACGACCTAACACAAGTTGCAGCGTTCCTATGCTAAGTTGTTCAGGCTAAAAAGTTCAGAGCTGTAAAAAAAATTGTCTAAGTATTAGGTCGTTCAGCGACCTATCATGAGTCAGGATTTCTGTAGGTCGCACGTTGCAACTGAATGGATTAAGGTGGGGCAATTTTCTCTAAGTCCTAGGTCGTGCATAATTGTTTAAGGTTGAGAACTCTCTAGGTCGCAAATGTTGTCAGATCGCAAAAAGCTTAAGTCGCTAAGCTTCCCCACGCGACCTAACTCCTAGGTCGTTCAAATCTGGTAGGCTGGTGACTTCCTCTCCAAGCAATGTCACATTGAATCCAATAACCCAATACCGCCAAACCAGAAGAATTGATCTTCCCCTTCGTTCTACCTCAACACACCACCAATTAACCAGCAAATCAATTGCAAACCCTACAGATCCGTAGTAAAAGGCTTTCATACGATCATGAATCGCCACGGCGCGTCAATTGATAAGCAAAAGTTATTGGAAACAACCGTTCAGAAAGCACAATGCACAAAATTAAGCTTGGGACAGGTAACAGCGATTCGTGATCGAGTGATGATTATGGATGAATAAAAGCCGATCCACTTACGAATTATGATTGGTGAGGAGGAATCGTTGGCTGATTGGGTCCAATTTGTCTCTGGAAGCTTGAAAAACTGCTAATGGCGATGGAGGTTCAAAACAGTAGGGTAGGGGAGAAGGTGCGACCTAACCAATTTATATGAAGTTGAGAATGGGAGGCGAACAGGCGCGTAAAGTTCTAGGTCGTTTGCGACTTAGTAAGGGTGAATCGAAGCATACGACCTATGGCATAGTCATATGCCTCGAGGGGCAAATGTTAATCCTTTTATCTCAGCGACCTAAAACTTAGCGACCTAAGAACAGAAGACTTTGCGACCTAAGGTTTCAGGAAGGCTTGCGACCTAAGATCCAGGAGGACTTCGCGACCTAACAGCATAAGAAGCTTGCGTCCTAGCAACTAAAGAGAACTTACGACCTAAAAGTTTCACGAGTTAGCGGACTACAACCTATAGCGGCTTACGACTTAACAAGTTTACGACTCAAGGGATCTACGACTTAAGGAGTTAGACAACTTACAACTTAAGAGACAGGATTGAGCTTAAGTCGTCCACGACCTAATAATGTACGAGTTAAAATGTCTACGACCTAGGACTCAGCGACTTAACTTGCCTAGCGACCCAACTTAAAGACAACGACTTAAGAAGAGCTCCGACTTAACAGTTTGCGAGTTAAAAGGTTGACGACCTACGACCTAAAAACATGGCGACCTAAAGAATGTCGCGACCTAACTGTTAAAGGAGGCTCTACGACCTAGAGCTCCCACAGCTATTCTTTAACTCGCGTGCGACCTACTACTTGATCAAATGAAGCCCAGTACAGTCTTACCAGCTAACTTCTGAAGCCACAAGGGGACAGCGACCTAGCTTAGGTCGATCGCGACCTACGACTCAACTAAGGTCGTACGCGACCTAATACTTGGCAAATTTCCTGCCCAGAAATCAGCTCCTATAAATAGGACATCACTTCCAACATGAAGGGGACTTTTGGCAAATCATTTCTACAGCGCTGTTACTCCGTCGAACTCTCCATTCATTCAGCAATCAAGGATCCTTCAAGCATTCGAGACACTACAACAAGCTTCGAGAGAAATTCCTTACATCCGACATGGATTCATCGAGTTTCACCATCGAAGATTGAGCTAGTAGTGAAGATTGTTTCTTGTGATCGAATTGTACTGTTTCCTGAAGAGATTTGTATCGATTTGTAACCAAATTCAATAATAAAGAGATTCAAAGTGGATGTAGGCTAAATCTCAAGCCGAACCACTATAAAATTGCTGTCTTTTACTGCATTTCTGCTTTTTTTTCCGCTTGATTTCTGTTCCCGTCACACGGGTGGTGCTTTCACGATCTTATTACACACACCGGGTGTTATCGTTCATATTTTAACGTTAACAACGACCTTTGTACAAAGAATGTTGTTTGGAAAACTTACTGTAAATTTTTCTGAACAAATGTTATGAACCATCCACCGCTTTTACAACACTTGGACGAATTATACCATAGTTATCGAATAACTATGAGTACATAAATACTTGGTACCCCAACAGCCATGCCTAACACAGTACTCAACGTTGGGAGAATGTCATGTACTCTGGTCACAATAAATATATCAATATTCTTTTTCGAAACATCTCGACTAGGAATATTTAAAGTAGTGTCATTTCATTTGTGATTAACTAATCACAATTGTAACTATCTACAACTACAATCACATACATTTTATTTCAAGATTTTCTTATTAATATACTTTAAATTAATTACTTAGTTAATTTATACCATAATATAACAAAGTATATATGTAATGGGAATCAAACATCTTTATTACGAACAAGATTGACTACCAAGTTTGATATATGTAACAAATTACACAACTGCCCCTAGAGCATACCACTAACTCTTTCAAGGTTGTCAAATCTACATACACAAATACCATATTAACATGTTTACTATGAAGCATATGACTTTGATCCACCCCATGTATAGGCAATAGAGACTTTATATATACTATATGGCATTTTAGATCTCGCTTATACACTTGATATATTAAGAAAATACCAAATCTGAGGTAAAAATCACTAAATGGTAATTAAAAGTATTCTTGAGCATTTATAAAATATAAGAGAATTATTTATGGAAATAACAAACTCTTTATGAAGGAGTGTTCGTACTTGGACTTCGTAAGTGACATTGAATATAATAAGTCAATCTTAAATTCATGCTCAACCTTGATTATGGAGCTTTGTGTTGGAAATGTTCCGCACGAGAAGTTGTGGAAAATAACAACTATAAAGACTAAGTACATGGCCTTGAATAATGTCGCAATGACACTAGTATATATGTGCAAATTTATAAGAGAGCTTGGGGTGGTCCCCACCATTGAGAATCCATTAATATATTGTACCAATAATGCAATATAGATTGCAATGGGAATCGGCAACCTGATAAAAGGTTGAGGTATGTTATATGTAATTAGCACATTATAAAACATTATATTCATAATAAGGAAGTATATCAAAACGTAGATACAAAATAAGAATATCATAGATTCATTTACTAAGGCGCCTTCTTGGTATGATATTGGTAGACTGATCGAAAGAATTGGTATAAGGTGTCATAATTGGCCTCAAGTGCACGTGGAAGATTGATAAAGTAAAGGGTGTGCTATGGGGAAAATTATGTAATATGATTATATAACTTAAGTCTCATAAAGAATCTTGGTCGAAACAAAGTATGCTTTTGGTTTCTTTTATATGTGTTATGGTTAATATATCAAAAATATATAAATAGAAAATCCTTATGAGAAGTATTTTATCAATTAATTGCAGTTGCTAATGCATTCTTAACAATGAATATTGAATAAATATTTAGATATTTACCCTTTAAATCTTCCTACTTGATATGTGAAGAGAAAGATATCGGTACTATTAGCAAATTTCATTGCTAACATAATATGCAAGGAAGATTAAGGCTAGTTTGAATAATGGCTTGAATGGCATTATGTAGGCTTAGAAGTATATGCAAGTACAAGTTCAAATCCAAGTCCAAAAATAAGTCATATGCATGTTCATTGTTTAATAATAGTCAAGTATATACACTCGAAAGCTGTGTAAAGTTAAATCTTCGGGTCCTTATGTGCAAAATGTTCAAGAGTTACAACCGGCTCTAAAAATCCCCAAATTAATTTAGGGTTTACAGCTTGAAAAATTGATGAATAGAGAAAGAATTATTTGCCTTTTTCTAGGTGTCGATGGGGGACTATTTATAGGGGCAATCATACAGGATGATTGACGCTCGTCATGGTTTGAATCCAAGGGCTCCGATGGCACCATCCTGATGAAATCTTGACATTCCTTTGTAGATTTTCGATATCACTTGCTTATTGAAGCTCGACAACTCAATCTCCGTTGTAGAAACTTGACAACCTTTATACCTTTAGAGTTTCGGTATCTTTGCTGTTTGTAAAAACATGGTAATGCTTCTTTGTAGAAACTTGTTATCATCTGTAGAAGCTCGATAATATAGTTTTCCTTGCGATAACATGAAGACTGTCCCTTGTAGTTAAATACTCGGCATCTTCTAGGGGTGCGGCATCCCCTCTTAAATTTTGGTAACCTTGTTATATTTAGGCTTAAGAGCCTTCATGCTGTAGACACTTGATATCTCTTGTTAAGTCTTTGATATTCTTGCTATCTTTAGGCTCGATAGCTTCTATGCTATAGAAGCTTGATATCCCATGTTCCTCTCAGCCTTTTGTAGCTCGATGTCCTTTAGCATTCAATGGTTCGACATATTTATCACCTTTCGGAAACTCGATACCTTATCTTTATTGTTAAATGCTCAGTAGCACCTTTTACTTGTAGTTGATCGACAACACTTGCTGTTGTTGAGGCTTGATAACAGTAGTTGTAGCATAGGCTCATCATCCCTAGATACTCGATATCCTCTTTTATTCTCTATTGGGGCTTGCTAACTGTGTGGATGCACGACAACCCTATTATTGTAAATGTTCGACATCCTTAGAGATTTGGCACCTCTTCTATTCATGTTAACTTACTTGAACATTCGATGTACTTTTCGTTGTAGAGGGTCGACATTCCTTTGTTAGTAGATGTTCAATAACTTCTTGAAATTGTTAGAGGTTCGTTATCCTTTTCTAAATGTTAATTGCTTGATAACTTTACTTTCTTCAGGCTCGACATCCCTTGTTGTGTCCGTGGGTTGTAGAATTATGGATCGTAAGGCTAATTAAACACTAGAGGGAAAGGTGAATAGTGTTTTCTAAATTATGTAAATCTTTTTAAATTTCTTTCATGTTAAATCATAGATTAACAATATAGAATTATACTAACAAATAGTCGTAGATGCGATCATAGATAAAAATAAAAGTAGTAAAGCAAAGAGTTAGAGAGATGACACGATATATTTTATACTGGTTCAAATTTCTCCTACATCTAGTCCCGTAGAATTGCTTGTATAGATTTCTTTTCAAATATCAATCTTTAATCGAGCACATGGAAAACCTAAATACAATCTCGATTCTGAGACTATGAGACACACCCTTCTGAATTTTCGAGCTTAGGGTAGATTCTCTTGATTCAATAGGGCCATAAGCACACCCACTTGATTTTTAGGCTACTAAACACACCGATTTGATTTGAATAGGCTACAATCACACCCAAATAAATACAAATAGAGTTTGTAGTTTTCCCAAAGACAATTTTCTGAACTTTGGATAAAATGAATCCTATAGCCTCTTGGATAGCACTTTGATCTTTGATTTAAGAGAGATGTTTGTAAAACAATAAGAACTAGCATTGAATCAATATAATGAAGTATGAATTGATTCTATGCGATTTTGAAGAGAATGTAGTAAATTTTTCAATAGAATTTCTAAGAGAGTAAGAGAAGGGAACAACGTAAGTAATTAATCATCAAAAAATTTGTTTTCACTCCCCTTTATATAGTAAATCAATAGACGTGTCAGTTCGTAAAGAGTTGTGATGAATAGATATTTCAACTCATAAGTTGAAAAACCAATTGGCGGCATGTATGTCGGCATACTCTATGCATCTATGTCGACATATTATATATATTTTGAAAACTTGTTTCTTTTAATTTTTTTTGAAAATCCTATACTTTGTAAAATAATTTGATACTTTGTATAATAGTTTGAATATAGTTTATGAACATTTTTAACTTTGAAATTTTTTTATAAAATATTTCGAAATATATTTGAAAATTTATTTTATTTTAAAAATATAAAAGATAGAAAAATGGGAGATAGGGATTAAAGATTGCTGCTAAGGACTTTAACAATATAACCATGACTATATACACTAAATTATAATCTTGAGATCTTCATATCTTGGTCTTTGTACTCATGAGTCTTCATGTCTATCTTTTGAGTCTTTATATTGTACAGTCTTCGATTCAGTATCTGTGTAATTTTCTGCACTATATACTATATAACTTGACAAAATGTTAGTATCTATATTTTATATGATTGTATATAGTTGTTACCAAAATCAATGACCGAGGTATTAACAATCTCCGCCCTTTTGATGATGGCAACCATTAAATATTCCTATATGTAAAATATAATATAACTCCCTCTAAGTTAGATAACTCCCTTTGAATATATGCATGTGTATTTTAACGATCTAGAATTTCCATCATTTGAAATTCGTATATTTAATTGATTTTAAATATTAACAAGTAAAATTTGTAAGTCGAATGAATTAAATTTTGAATATCTAGATTTAATTGGATAATTAAATCGATAATTTGATATTTGAAATTCTAGAAATAATTGGAATCTAAATTGAATATGTTTGAAAATGATTTATAAAGTTATATTAAATCATATTGGAGTTAGAATGATGTTATAGAACTTTTAAAATTGATTTAAAAGTTAATTTGTGAAAATTGAATATTTTAATATTTAATTGACTAGTGAAAAACGTTACAAGTGGTATCAGAGCATATGGTTAAGCGATAACCTTGGTTCTGTTGGGTGTTACTCATTAGAGATAGAGTCAGAAGTACTCTAGAATGAGTTGAGTGTAATAATAGATACAAGCGCGTATTTGTTAGTGAATATAAAAATGTTTTATATTGTGTTTACTTATCCGTTGAGCTGTTTGTGAATTCTGGTCGGTATGTGGGACGCCATATTATCGATAGGGGTTTCTAAACACTTAAACGAGGCAAGTCGACATGATATCATTTTAAATTGGGTAAATGAAATAATTTTACCTTGGTATTATTTTGTATATAAAGGAAATTTTTTTTTTCAGAATTATTAAAGTGCATATAAATTGATTGTTTGGTTATTGAAAATGTGAGAATATATATGAATTAATAAAAGTTGTTTGAATAATCTAAATAAAAACAACAATTGTAAAAGAATGAAGTATATAAGCAAATGAATTATTAAGTATGGAATTATAATCAAAATGATTTACAATTGTGAAATAATCTTGTATAAGTAAAAGTAAAATAGTGAAATTATATGAGAAAAGGATTTATAAATGTGATTTATAAATAAAAAGGAAATTTTGAAAAGAATATTAAGCATTGGATTCACTACTGTTACTGGGAAATCATAAGGGTGATGACTGCAGCATCATCAGTATCATTTTCGAGTTTCTGTGTGATGGATTTGCTACCATAATAAATTGAATTTTATTTTGAAGTTTTGTTGTGATAAACAAATTTGAAATTTAAAATCCAAGTTGAAATTGATAAGTATAAGTGAAACGAGTTTTGAACTTATAAAATGAGATAATAAATTTGGCTTTGGTAAAAGTTAAATAGAATTTACTTTAGAATTGGAATCTGAATTGGATTTATAAGTGGAAATTTAAGTTAAGTTAAACAAATGATGTTTGAAATGGAATATAACTTAAGTAATGTTGAATGAAGTTGATTTTGGTGTCGAAGTGAAATAACAAAGTGAATTAAATAGATTTGAACTTGAGTTATATAAATGAAATTCAACTTTATTTGTAAAATGAATTAGTAATTGAATTAGTAATTGAATTGAAATAAATGGATTGAATGTTAATCAATCGAATGTAAGTAAATTGATATGGAATAATGAATGTAAGTGTTAATTCATTAAAAGCTAATAAATTGGAATTTGAATGAATTGAATGGAAGCCAATTTAATATTAAACCAATTGGAATTAAAAATGTTAAACCAAATTGAAAGTAAATTTAATAAATTTGGCTGTGTTAAATATACATTGGTTGTTATATGATTGTTGATTGATTGTATATAGTATAATTCATTAAGTGTTAATGAAATTGAATTGATAAAAATTGAAAGCTATGTAATTGAATCCAAATTGAAAGTGAACCAACTTGAATTAAATTAGTGAATGTAAACTAATTGAAAATGAAGAATTGAATGTCATTGTATATGAATTGGTTGTAAACAATTACAAGTGGTGTCGAAATTTTATAAGTTGCTTATAAACCTTGTTTTGTATGCATTTCTTTTGATATGCAAGTGTTGTAGTTGTTTAAAAGAGTAAATTATTAATAACTTTATATATATGTCACTTACATATTTAAATTGAGTAAGTACAGGTGCCGTGGCTTCCGTTCGGCTGGTTGGTTGCGCTAATATGCTTAAATAAATAACTGCTTTGCTTAAAAATGCTAAAAAGGTACGCCTACGCAATAAAAATAGGAAATATGAACTGTTTTTCTGCTTTTCCTACCGTGTGGGTCGATATATATATATATATATTTATGTCTATTGTGATCCTACTACGATCGAACCGCGCATAGGAGGCTATGGCGAATTTTTCTGAAAATTTAAGGTATTAGAAAATTTTCGGGAAATTTTGTGAAAACTAAATTTTGGATTTGGAGTTAAAAGTTAAACGATATAGTTGTTTTGAAAAGTATAACTAAGTATAGATTTGAAAAACTTAGTAAAGTTTTTGAAAGAGTTTAACTATTGGATTTTGGGAAGTTGTACACTTAAGTGATTTTGAAATCTAATTTGAACGAATTGTTTGAAAAGTTAATGGATTATGTAACTTTTTCTTACTTTGCAATTTCGAGGACGAAATTCTTTTAAGGGGGGAAGTTTGTAACGACCCAGAATTTCCGTCATTTGAAATTCGTATATTTAATTGATTTTAAATATTAACAAGTAAAATTTGTAAGTCGAATGAATTAAATTTTGAATATCTAGATTTAATTGAATAATTAAATCGATAATTTGATATTTGAAATTCTAGAAATAATTGGAATCTGAATTGAATATGTTTGAAAATGATTTATAAAGTTATATTAAATCATATTGGAGTTAGAATGATGTTATAGAACTTTTAAAATTGATTTAGAAGTTAATTTGTGAAAATTGAATATTTTAATATTTAATTGACTAGTGAAAATAGTGATTTTTCAAACAGTCTCGGATTTCGACAAAACCAGTTTCATCGGATCCGTTATGTTATATTATTGTAAGATTTCAAATTTCGTGTCAATCAGATTTACGGTTTGTCCGAGGCAAGCTGAAACGCATCGAAATCGTTTTAATCGATTTAATTTTAAATTGATCGTTTATTTCCGTAACTCTCACATACGATCGAATTAGCTCCCGAAACACGTTCCATTGTGTTCGGAACGTGGGGTAAACCTTAGAAACGTCAGCCGGCACGTTTGATTTCGAGTTCGAAATTTTTGGAGATGAATAGTGTTTTGTAATTTCGTATAAAAGGACTTGTTTTCATTCATTTTATCACAAAACCCTAACTAGGTTGTAGCCGCCAGTTCAAAGAAATCAATGGTCGAAATGTTCAAATCTTTTTCCCTTAATCTCTCTTAATCCATCAACAATCATCAAATACTATCAACTGTAAAGTTGAAGAGCAAAACGAGGGCTTCACATCCATACAGTTGTGATTTGATTTAATGCGGCGTAGAGGGAGCAATGTGGGTGCGTTCGCATGCCATTCGATGGGGATATTCTGGTCGATGGTGGCACGATGGGGGTGCGGTCGGCTGGTGTGGGTGGAGTGGAGCGTGGGCTTCGAAACCATGGTGTCTGATCATCTCCTCGATGATCGGAGTGGTCGCGATAATTCAAGAAGCATTGGCGGCTAGTGGGTTTTCTCACGTTCGAAGAAACCTAGGGGAGAAGGAAGAAAAGGCGCATGGCCTAGATCTGATGCAAGAAAATTGAACGGTGATGATGAGTAGGGTTTATTTTAAAAAGAAAATTGTACAATTAATTTATATATTAAATTGTATAAACTTCTAAATGCTGTAATTTGTTCATACGTTGTCGAAATTTGACGAAACAGGAAGCGCCAGAATCGCAGCGACGAGTAGCTCGCTGTGGTGCAGACGTGGGATCATTTCGAGCAAGTGAAAATTTTGCGTTAAATCGAACGCGTTCGATTTAATGTAAAAAAATTGAACGCTCGACATTTTAAAAGCAAGGTGAGAACTCCTCACTCAATCGAAATTGTTTCGATTTAAATTTTAAATAGTTAAATTTAAAATTGCTTGATTGTGTGAATTGAATGATGATTGTTATCTATAGTGTTGAATAGACCCTATACGCCGTATATTAAGCGGAGGTTATTTATTAAAAACATATACCGCGATAATTCCACCGTGAAGTGGAATTGGTATTATATATATATATTTGGAGTTGATTTCCCGCATTATATAGCGGATGAGACCCTATTGCGCCGCATAATAGCGGGTAGTATTTTATAAATCCTATATACCGCGATATTCCACTTCGAAGTGGAATTGGTGTTGTGCTAACGTCTGTGGATGCAGGGAAACAGGTTGGAGGGATCCAACTGGATTCCTCAAATTATATGAATTTGTTTCATATTATTGTATGAATTTGTTTCATATGCTGTGTGATTATTTATTTATAATCTGTGAATGATTATATTTGTGATTGAATGTGTTGAAGGCTATAATTTAGCCGAATGTATTTTTTGTATCGTTGGATACCAGAAATAAATAAAATTGGATTTTTGAAATTTAAGTTGGAAATTTTAAGTTTAATTCTTTTGAAAGAATTGAGTGAATTTAAAAGAAGGAATTTAAAGGCAAAAAAAATTAATTTTTTGTAATCTTATCGAATTATTTCCAAAAAATATTGGAAAAGTTATTAATAAATGGGTTTTGAGTAATATTGTATAAAAGTTGAAGAATTTATTTAAAATGGAATTTTTAAATAATTTGGAAAGAATAAAAGGATTTATTCTAAAATGGAAATGAATTTCTAGAAATCAATTTGATAATTGATTTGGTATTTGAAAATTAATCTTTGGGAAATCGATATTAAAATTTATTTGATGTTGAATAAAAATGGATTTTGTGTTGAAATAAATTTGAAAATCAATTTGAAAGATGATTTGGAGTTGAAAGTGAATATTTGAGAAATCGATTTGAAAATCGTATAAAAAGTGAATATTTGGAAATGTAAATTCAAATTGGAATTTATAAAGGAAAGGGAATTTTTTTTAAAATAAACACTGATTTATTTTTAAAGTGTGGAAATAAATTTATATATTTGGGATGTAAATTTGAAATAAATCGATAAGGATTTATCTAATTGGTTTAAATGGACCATTTTGAAATGGAAGTGTATTTTCCTTGAAAAGCCGAGTATATTTCCAAAGTAGTTTACAATATAAATTAAAGGTTCTAAAGTTGGTTTTTAAAAGAAATATTTGGAAATATATTCCACGTAAGGAAATTGATTTGAAATTGATTTTCAAAGTGATGAAGTGTGGAAAATGTGATTTGAAATTGGTTTTCAAATGTTGAAGTGTGGAAAATATATTGTGATTTGAAATTGGTTTTCAAATGTTGAAGTGTGGAAAATATATATCTTGCAAAGATATTTTGAAATTTAATAATTTGGGAAAAGTTATTTAAATTGGTTGATTTTTGTGAATGTTGTTGATAGTTAAATAACCGACTATCAATATTTGCCTTTGAAATGGCACTTGATTTGTCTTTTTAAACAAACGCTCATTATTCGGTTAAGCTGGGAAAGACCTTTGTGTCATATAACCCATTCCGAATTAGTGATACGTCGTGAATGGATAACATTTGAAGACCGGTGTGAAGACCGGATATTTTCGAAAATGAAAGGACAACCTATCGAATGTCTCTGCACCGAGTTGCTCCGGTATAGAGATTTATATCACTCTTCTTGTGATGGGAAGTCCGGACGTGATTAGTGAATACCCGGATTGCAAGGGCTTCTTTGGAAGTGCCTTCGGTTCTGTTCGAACCCGAAACAGACTTGTATGGATGTGTGTCTGACGTTACACTTTGAGATGTAAAGCTGGTTTCTATCAAATACATTTCTGTTGGTGGCGGAGAATTTATTCTCTTAACTTAACACCCTTCTCTGAGACATACGAGCTCAGAGGTTATGTAGTTGATGGTTACTAGTGATACATTCCCAATTTGGTAATGTGGCATACGAAGTGCTGTTGATCATTTGTTGATCAAAGCATGGCTTTGTGAAAAAGCGTGGCTTAGACTTCGTCGAGCCTCACAACCCGGTAATGGTCGAAACAGGAATGTTGCGGCAAAGGTTTTTAGGGGTAGCACCCCTAGGGTATGTCATTTCCTTCTGGATAAAAGGTGATATCATGGTATGGAGCCTAGACATTTTACCTATGTTGATACTGCAAATTTATTATACTTTGTGGTTGAGGATCCTCGGGTAAAGGTCGGTGACGACCGGGAGATGGCATAGCTCGTGTGTTAGCTACCTAGTTACAGCTTGGTTAAAGCGTGAGGTAGCGTCGGCCTTGTGTTTGCAGAGATCCGGATAGGTTCTCGGGGCGTCTTTCCAGAGGCGTTTCCATTTCGGTGTAAGGAAGTTCCTTTGCCTGACCATTTGTTGGAAATCCAAAGAAACAATACGCGCCCTGTACGGTTTTAGTTGTATAACCTGCTATGGAATGTGGCGGTAACCTGCTATTGAACATAGTAGCTATAGTAGGCATACAATATTGGTTGTCTGTTGGCTAAGATTGATATTATACTTTCGAAATGTTTTCTGCACTATGCACTAATAATAATATCAAATCAAATGATTTTGCGTAGTAAGCATGTTTGACTATCATAAGAAGAAATCTCCTCCAATTCTGCGTTTGCATTGTGTGTGTGGCGGGAGGTCTTATGGTAGTTTCATTTTCCAAAAAAGCATTGCGGATGTCTTTTACTTCCTTTGTTGTTGTTTTAAAGATAGATAAACTGTTTTAGTTCTCACACCAGTCACCATGACCGACCTGGAGTTTATTGTTTCCTTCCTAAACTCTGGGTGCCTACCAATTTCCACACGGGCAGTCTAGAGTCAGGTTATCAGGTCATTCTGGATTCAGGATGCTGTGGAGCTCAAGTGGCGAGCTGGATGGCGAGACGTATTACTTGTATATGATATTATTTATTCCGTTGTGTATTCTGTATGAGGACAAGTTTGTATAACTGTCCATTGATGTATTGTTGTTGTAAACTCTGATGATGATGTAATGTATAAACTGATATAATTCTTTGATTTAAAGATTATTCATTTATCTATTATATGTTGTTCCGCTGCGAATGTGAGATTCTGATATTGTTTCTGTTGCTTCTTCTTTCCTTTTCTTCTGTCTTCTTCTACCTCTTCTTTTTAACCCTAATGATTCGGTTTTCCGGCATTCGATTGCGCGACATTTGATACAGTGGACGTATTAATGTCGACTTTCGAACGTCGAAAAGTTGAAACGTTACATGTATCATTTATATTTTTCTCACCCTTTCTCATCAACAAAAAAAGGGTGAAAATAAAACTCCTTCTAAATAAAATATCTAGAAACTATAGAGTCAAAAATCGATTAAAATAATCGAAGCATACTAAACATGATGCAATATGATATGCTGATTAATATATAGTGACTTTAAATAAGATAAGACAATCTTTATTTATTTAAAACCAAACTGCACAAATCAAATTATCAATCCAAGTATACATTTTTAAACAAACGAAACCAAATCAAAACCTAATAATAATACTAACAATCCAAATCTAGACAAGCTAAACTTAAACGTATGAATTAATGCTTCGTTTTTATTACGGAAGACTTATAGATGAGGCCCAAGGGATAGTGGCAACAAAAGTTGTAACAACCCGCATATTTTACGATCGTATATTTAAATGTTTTATTTAAATATAGCATCGTTAGTCGGATTAAAGTCCGAAATGTTACTTTTTGTAAACAGTTGAATTAGGACTCGAGACTACTTTCATTGAGTTCAAAACAACGTTTGCGACCTTTTCAAGTATAAACATCGATATGTTTGGAGTTGATTAGAATTTTGATATTTTCATTTGGGGCTTTGGGTTTGGGTTTGGGTTTCAGCCCACTAACCCAATAAGAGAACACAACTCCTTTATCAAACACTCTAACTCAACTCCTCTTCATTCATTTCATTCCTCATTTCCTAACACTCAAGCTCAAGAGAAAAATGGGGGAAAAGATTGGAAATTAAAATTCCTAAACCCTAGTTCTCTTAGGAAATTCAAGTTCTAGCTCTAAAATCAAAGAGAAGCTTAGGTAAGCATCCTCTTCATCTTCTCCATCTCAATCTCTCTTCAATTTTCAGAAATTCCTATGACCTAACTTAGGAGAAACTTCACCTTTGATAGTAGATTGAAGATTCTAGAGGTGTATTGAAGAGGAATTGGTCTTGCTTTGTTTTAAAGCTTCTCATTCGTTGTCTTTGAGTTTTAAAGGTGAGTTCTTGAACTCACATATATGTCTATACCTTTGATAGTTGTTAGGTATGAATTCCTAATATCTATTTCATGTCCATTTGCTTTTGATTTGAATAGATTTGGATAATTTTCCAATTTTGGTGTTTTGAAGTCAAAATGGTTAAAAATCCTATCTTGGATGTTTGGACATGTTTTTGATGGTGTATCGAATAGCCTATAGGGCTGGGTTGTCGATTGGCATAAATCCCTAGCATCCATCGCTCGTTCGATCGCTTTCGGTTTGGATTTTTGCCCTTCTTGGGCTAGGCTGATTTTTAACCAGTAGGTAATTTCAGACGTCTGGATGAACGTCTGGTTGAAAATCCAAACGTCTGGTTGAAAAATCCAAACGTTTGGTTGAAAAATCCAGACGTTTGGAATTGGTCCCTGGAAAAAGAAGAAAAGGCAGAGAGAAAATCCAAACTTCTGGAAATCCAACCAGACGTTTGGTTAGCGGTTCAAATGTCTGGTTGGTAATTTCAGACTTTTGGAACTGTTCAGTTTTTCCTATTTTGGCTGTTTTTGAATGGATTTCCAACTTTTATTGATTTTTGTTGATCCGATTAGTTGTTGTCAATTGTTATCGACTTTGATGACTTCATTTATGGATTTTTGGGAATATCCATTTGATTTGATTTGATATCGATTTTTAGGGTTTGAATTCACGTCGTCGAATGTGAATTTTTGGTAATTGATTGTTATTACATTCATTTCTGTGATTTGTCACTTTTAAATACAAAAGTTTCTATACTAGTAGTAAATACTCAAACTCTTTCACAAAAACGATTTCAACGTTACTTTTAATACAAAGCTTGTTTTTAAAACCGTTTTCTTATCTATTAGTATATACAAACCTTTACCTCATTCGTATGAGAAATCTAATTAAACGACTTAGCAAAGCAAGTGGTATGAAACACTTGCGTTTACTTCGTCGGTTAATTCTTGGACTTGTTCGATTGAAATCTCATGACAATTTTCGAGTGGAAATCTACAATTTGTTCGTAAATATTTAAGTTAAGCCAGTGGTTATGAGACATGACGCTAAACTCATTTATTTACTAGCTTAGTGTAATTTACACTTATCGATCAATGATGATCATTTTGTGATTTAGACTAGCGATGTGCGATGTCTCTTTGCTTATGTGGGGGATTAAACCCGTTTGTGGAGCTTCGGTTCAAATCGGTAGGGTAGCGACCCATAGTCTTCGGGCCGTTTGTGGAGCCTCGGCTCAAACTTGATGGTTAGCGACCTTGGAATAGCGTTCCGTTTGTGATGCACATGTTGGTGAGTTTTCATGCTCCCGTTTGTGATAGGCCTCCCTCTTTGTGTTTTCTGGATTTCTGGTTGTTGATTTCTACAATTTGTTTTTCACCAATTTTCGTGGTTTTCATTGATAAGCTTTATCAATATTTGTGGTTTGGTGAATAAGTTAAAGAATATGACATTCTTTTTGGTGTTTTAGTAGAATTGAGATATTGTATGATTTCCGTTGTTATCAAATATATACTTGTCACAGTATGACCTTATTGTTATCATACACTTTTGTCATATCTCATATCCTATCTCATCTTATATGATATTTATAGCTAGACTGATCCGTTTATTATTTCTCTTCTTAAATAATACTTAGGTCAGATCGAGGTGTTATAGGTGCTTCCACTTGACTTCTTAGCTGGGTCTAGCTTCTGAATTCTGGTTAACTACTATAGATTAGTAGTTTTTGCTTTTATACATTCGAGATAGAGACTCCTTGATGTATACTTATTCTTTTGTCTAGAACTTGTACCTATTCTTTTGTGATGTAGTGGATCTTGTATGACCACTACTATGATGTACACTTCTATGCGTTATATTCATATCTGTTTCTGCCTTAGTGATTTGAATATCTGTGACTGATTTGTGTTATGCTTATTTTTATATTTGTTTCCGAAGGCTACATAGCCACTGTCTGGTAGCTTTGTGTTTGTATTTGACAAGTCGGATTTCCTCTTGAAACGAAATGCATGTCATACTATCTAACATATCGGTACTCGCACAAAGCAATTACACAGATGGTCGCTCCTCAACAGCCTTATTCTTCATGCTAGTTGTGACGCCCCACCTCTATGCTCACAATAACAAAGAGTATTAAAAGAAATACTGTCTGTTATTACGAAGAATAAGGCTGGATAGGAGCGGCCATCCGTAGTTGGGCCTTACACTAGTATTGGTTACCTCGATAGGAGTGGTATATTTATTTTTCTTTAATCTCTGTTTATTACTCCCATCGACACACCCAATTCCAGTATAAAACGAACTACGATGGTTCATAATAGTTTAGGACAACATATATAATAATAACACAGATAAGCTAAATGCGGAACGCAGATAATACAAAATCTCATATATATATATAACTGAAGTCAGTTACAATACATGTGATACAATACATATGATACAACTACACTGTCGACACTGGAAGTTACATATACAAGTACATTATCGTAAATAATATACATGAACACATATCATCCTATACTATGACACGACTACTCCAAAAGATATGAAGAGACTTCATAGCTCAAGCAGCAACCCAAAGCAAGATATTAACAACCTAAAATAACTCGGTCTGACCCGAGTATTAAATTCAAAAGAAAATAATACACGGGTCAGTCTAATTCAAACTCAGTTATTAATGCACAGAAGCAATAATAATTAAATAACCAAATAGACGACAGTCACAGAAATCTCGTCTATCCAATCCTTTAACAAGGAAATCGGATAACGGTAGATATAACACTAAATAGTGTTAAACAACAAATCAGCAAATTCAAATCATCAACAAAGATAAGAGAAAGGATTCTCAATGAAGATAATATGAAAACCACAGAATTGCCTAAACAACAATTAACAACAAAATCTAATTATTAAATAAATAACTAGAAACTCATAATCTAATTATCAAATAGATAATTAGACAACAGCAAAATGATCAAATCAAATCAAATAAGAATACAATTTCAAAATATTGAATTGAACAAACGAAACAATTCAAACAATCGAAACATCACTTAAAAACATCAATACTGATTGGCTGCAGTACACGCTCACGTGTACTGCCTCGCCAATACAGCATATGAAATACGCAAAAGATCAATGAGTCAGATGACAACAGTGGTGCAGAGGACCACACTGAAACCCGAGGCAACTGGGAAACAATAAAACACTAAATATAGATGCAACCAGCTACACTAATGCACAACGGCAAAACATATACATACATGAACCAGAGCAATTAGGCTCGGCGTGGCAAAATGCAACAAAATGAGACTGTAGCCACCACATGAATACAAGGGCAGAACTACAACGAAACTACAGCCACCTCAAGATTACAAGGGCAAGACTGCAACAAAACTCAGATGCAAGCACACTCAAGGCGCAATGCCCATCAACCTAGTAGTATGCTCAACGAAAATACAAATCAAGTTCAATATGCCGTGCACCTGAACCAGTGAACACAAAACCAAAATGCAACAGAACTCACAAACCAGGCATAACACCAATATACTCCAGGTGGCCCAGAGAAAGAAGATACAAAACAGCAGCAAACCCAAAGTTTACAAGAGAACACAAATTTGTTCAAAATCTCAAATTTAAACTAGAATAATTGATAGATGAACCAGGGTGCATATAATCAAATGAACATGATGACTTCAGGTGTGAAGGTCCACCAGAGAAACCATTAAGTGTAGAAACACTTCAGAGAGCATGAAAATGAAACAAGTATATACATATGTAAATGCATATATATAAGCACAACAAAAACAGAAAGGCAACTCAACTCAAATCAAAATGAACGAAGTGCACAATGAAAGTTCACAACTGAGTACAAGGTCAAACCCGAGTCTTTGAGTCTGGATTCAACTCAGGTACAACTCTACAAATGTAAAACATGAAATGATCCAGTTCAAGATAATGAAACAAGCAATAGTGCTACAGCCTCAACACAAAAAACAGACCAAATGAATGCTACAGAGCTCGAGGCTACAACCCAAATATGCAAAGTCGACATGCACACATCAAGTATACATAAGCAACAATGCACAACAACCATCAAGTGTACAAAACTAGAGAACTAGCTCATCAACAACACACAGCAACCAAGTACAATGACAGGAATGCAAACAAATGTCACCGGGTAATGCAAGTGTCAGACTCGAGCACAAAGGCTACTATGCATCGATGAAACCACACTGCAGATGCACCACAGTTCACATCAACACCCAACACAAATGAACTACATGATGTACAAGTATGCAGTGACAACATTAGTGAATATATGCTGTGTCAAGGCCACACTGAAATCAAGTGCAGTCTTATAAAGTAACTCGATAACAAAGTAAATGGCATATGCAGTGATACATAAAGAACAATATGAATGTGTGTGCATATAAATGATGTATGTAGTGATAACTAACATCACATCTCGAATGGTACATGTGCAGTGACCAGAAGCACTACAATGACAACCCAATCTACTATGCAACATAAACATTATGTTGTAAAATCAAGACAGAGGAGATTATAAATTGTAACTCAAAAACCCAAAGTGCCAATGACCACTCAAACCAGTTCAAACATGAACCAAGACCAACTACAGACCAAATGCCAGTTCGAACACTACAACGCCAACATCTACAACAGCAATATATGCAAAAACAAGATGAAGGTGCAGTAATGTATTAAGACACAATGCAAAAACGAGGCTACAACTTCAAATGAATCAGGTGAAGCAACCCGAGCACGGCCGAAGCCAATACACGAAGTGTATGAAATGCTCAAGTACAAGCCGAGGCAAAAATCAAGTTTAAATAGTCAACGTCGAAGCCACTAAACAGCAGATGAAATCAAACAAGGTCGAAAGTCGACAAAACCAAAATCGTCATAGCGTAATCATCAAGCCAAAAATTCATCAAATCATACGAAATCGATAAAGTCAGGCCGAAGCCAACGACAACGCAAGCAAAATCAAACAGCCGAGAATACTCAAGTGAGAATTAGAAGATGTGAGTGAATAAAATCACTCACCTTTGTCGAAGAACTCAAATCTAATCGCAGCCGGAGCAAGCTACAAGGAATCGGTCGATCATCAGAACAAGGGGCGAAATCACTCATTTAATCGAGAAATCAAAGTCGACAGCCCCAATTTATCGAAGCCCTAATTTTATCAAAGGAACGCCATTTTTTCTTTTTTCTGTTTGTTTAGTTTAGGGTTGTGAAAATGAAAATTAAAATGGGGAACGGGTTATACACTTTTGATAACACAACACCAATAAACAAAAATAAAGCATGGGCTAGAATTAATTTTAAAGCCCGCATAACTCCTTTAACAAAGTATTGAAAAGAATTTCAACTCGCTTGAACTCCCAACAACAATCAGCTATCACCATTAATCGTTTAATGACGATTATTAACAGGTGCAAAACCCCGGGTTGTTACACTAGTCGACGACATTACCCCGTAGTATCCTTGGCTAGTGTGAGTATAGAGGTGGGGCGTCACAAAAGTTTCCTTTTTGTTCCATAAAATTTCCCTTACTATCGAAGCAATATTCTCATAAACATTGGACTTCATCGTTATCCTCGGCGACATCTTCTCCTTCTCCTCATCTTCCTCTTCTCCTTCTTCATCATTCATGGAGTAATGAATGACAAGATAGGAGTTTCTTCTTCGACTATTGGATTGGCTGCATTATCCAATAGATGCTTTTGGAGGTTCCGAAAAATCCTTTTTGTTTTCTTGTTCTTTTAAGAGGCGTATTTTAATGTCATCTATTTCTGAAAGTATGTTAAGGACATGCTTCAAATCATCTTCAACCTTGACGACTTTAGCAAAGGTGGTGGTTTGAAAGGAGCTTAGAGTGGAGATTTCGAAGTTACAGGGGGCGGTCTCTTCACTTGGACGTTTTCCACTTAAGAAATCCATTAATTTTATTTTAAATGTAATTTACGGAAAGAAGAAGACAGAGAAATGAGAAAGAATTCGAAATTTGATGGTTATATTTCGAATTTTGAATTTTAGTGGGAAAATAGATTTTCAAAATCTATAGTATATGTCGACAGATAGGCAGATTGTATGTCGGCATATGTGGATTAATTTTTATTTTTCTTTTCAAATTTATAATTTATATGTTATTATATTTATATTTTAGAGAAAGAACGTATTCCTAGCTCTCTTCTAAATTTAAAAGATGCTTGAGTTAATGGTTTTATTAGTATATCGACTATTTGATTTTCAGTATTTATAAACTCGAGTGAAATGACTCCTTTATTTACGGTATCTCACAGTAAATAATGTATTATGCCTATATGTTTGATCCTAACATGATGTGTTTGGTTTTTAGATAGATTTACTGCACTAGTGTTATCACAGTATTTTGGTGATTTAGAGAAATTTATACCAAAACATTTAAAGTTTGTTGCATATAGATAACATGTGAACAGGCTAATCCAGTTAAAATATATTCTGCCTATGTTGTAGAAAGGGACACAGAATTTTGCTTTTTGCTAAATCAGGAAACAAGAGAATGTCCTAAAAAGTGACAAGTTCCACTTGTACTTTTTCGGTTTGATTTGCATCCAGCATAGTCAGCATCACTATATGAAATTAAATCGAAAGAGCCTTCTTTTGGATAAAAGAGTCCATAGTTTAGTTTGTTGTTTACATATATTAGTATTCATCATACGGATTTTAGGTGAGTTTCCTTAAGTTGAGATTGATATCCTGCATAGAAATTTTGTGACACTCCACTCTGAAACCCACACTAATAAAAGATATTACAGAGTAACATCATCCACTAGTGCAGTGAATAGGGCTAGCTAGGAGTGACTATCCATGAGTTTTACTTTATGCGAGCATCAATCCGTCGATTAATATGTTATCTGATTCTTTTCACATGTGGAATCAACATATATAATTTAGGCTTAAAACAAAACTACGGTGGCTATAATAAAAATCCAGAACAACATATAATAAATATAAATCATAGATCATAAATGATATGCATCGGAATACAAATAGCCACCAGAAAGACCAAGCAAAATACAAGTACATAACGTAGACTACATGTAGTGGTCACAACACTTCACCTAATACACAAATACTATATCTCCAATATATATATATACACACACACACACACAAACAAATGAGTCTAGCTCTACATAAAATACACTATCATAACATAACATACTCATGCTAATGAAAGAGTAGACACCTAACTAATAGATATAAAAACTGATATGATGTCCACCATAAAAGCATCAAACGGTAGAACTTGAAATAGCTCAGTCAGACATGAGTATTATAAAATAATAAACAGGCCAGTCTAGTCTAAAATAACTGTTATCAGGATTAATGATAGATAAAATGAACAAGATCTCAAAATATTTTCATCAAGTCAAATATAGACAAATATTAAGCATACTTCAATAACTTCCTAATCACCAAATATTAAATCCGAGATAGCTTCATAAAAGAAAAAAAAATCCTCAAAATGATTTGGTGATAACACAAATAACATCAAGTCCAGAAATCTCAACAGAAATATAGAAATCTCACAAAATGGGAAAAATGATGCCAAACTCCAAGATTATTGAATAAATTCACATGTATGCATGTAACTTCAGGATATACGTATAAGTCTATAAACATCATGATTGGTAAAAGACCTATAAATATCAAGATAAGAACAAGTCATATAAACATCAAGGTAGGTACGCGACGTATAAACTCCAAGATAGAAACAAGGTCTATAAACATTAAGATAGGTATGAGACTTATAAACTGCAAGATTGGAACAAATCCTATAAACTCCAAAAGCGAGTCATAAACTCATTGATAAATGTGTTACGTACTTTCATATAATAACTGAATAGGTAATGACCATGTGTCCCATACCACATGGGTTTACTCAAATGTTTCCTATATGATAGTAAGCTCCACTTGTGTGTATAAATTGATCAATCAAACAAGTTTGAGAATTAACTGGTAAAACAAAGGCAAGGGTTCCATACCACTCTTTTTATTAAACCGTCTAAATCATCATCTCGTCCAATTGACAATGTGCAATTTATCAAAATACTTTGTTTTGAAGTCTATTTTTTATAAAACTACTATATATCTATAAAAGTCAATCCCTTTATTAGTTTAAAATATATATGTATGTAGATGCATATTGTTTAATTGGTTCTAAATTGATTTAAAGCCACACTTCAGGTAAATGAAAATGTAATATAACTATATATAATTTCCATTATCTTTTATCAAAAAGTATATGTACATATATATAATAGTATTCAAAAATATTTTTGGAAATGTTTAATTTAAATATCATGTTTTAGAAAACATAAACTGGAAAATCGTGCAATAAAATCATGTGTATTGCTCTACATACCACAGAAGTAATTCTATGGGAGAATATCACCAAAATGAATCTATAATTCAATATCCAAAACACTAGGATGGATTCACACATTCCATATCCAAAACACCGAGATGAGTTCACAAATTCAGTATCCTTAACACCTGGAAACAAGTAATTAAAACCACCAAACTTAGACATCGACATTGTATCTAAAAACAGAAAATTCAATCTAGTAAACATATATGTTTCTAGATCATAGAGTCAAGCTCTATATCATTTCCAAATACATTCAATAAAATAGCAAATGTATGAAAACGAAACCAAAAGGGTTGCACAAAAATGCTCAAAGCATATAAACAAACAACAAGAAGCAAAGCAACAATGGCGAAGAAAGGCGAATCAATACAATTTTCCCTGGAGCTGAAATAGCTCCAAGCGGTCACCACTGGTGCACCAGTAGTGTCTACCGATCCACCAGTTGATCCTTCCTGGAGCAATCTCAGCAACAGGAATCCCTCCGACTATCCACCCTTGAGGTGGCTCAATCCTAGAATGTAGTACAACTGCTCTAGGGTGATTTCATATATGAATGCAATTATCTAAACAACTACAATATGTAATTAAAAGTGACTAATAATCTAGGGTTTCCATTCAATGTTACTTTGAATAATACAAAGTGAAATTACTATAAGAACTAGAACTCAAATCATCTACAGATTCATTAAATTCTATAACCATGAAATTACTATAAGAATTAGAACTCAAATCATCTGCAGATTCATTAAATTCTACAACCACCAAGATGCATATTATTTCAAGACTAGAAGTGTGAGATAATCTCACCTGGCATCCATGCTTACATTGTTAAACACCCGTACTATTAGCATTGCTTTCAAGTCTTCCCAAAAATGAAGATTTGGATGGACCTTGAATTAGGGGAAGAACCCTAACTTCTTTCTTAGTTTTAGTAATAATGAACGTGTATATGAAAGGAATGATTTTTGAGAGGAGTATGATTGGGGTTTAATCTCATATTTATTTAAACATGGGTTGGGTACTTATTTAGGCCCATTTAAGCCTAGGTGCAAATATTACTATTATTTGTTTCTTATTTAAAGAAAAGATTCCTTATCTATTAAATGAAAATTTACTACCCAATACTATATTATAGAATAAAAATACAATTTATATACATACATACATACATACATACATACATACATACATACATACATACATACATATATAAATATATATATATATTTCCAAAAATGACTTTACATCTAATTTTCTCAAAAGTGTAAATTGGAGTTTTTCCCTATTTAGAATTATCCTACATCTCTTTAATGTGACCCAAAAACCCATGTTGTTACAGACATACACTATGCATTACATCTGGTATATTAGAAGTTATATTGAATAAGGCTCCTATCATACCTCTATACAATTTTTGATCTACATCTTTTGAATTTTCTTCCTTATTTAATTTCTCATTAGTTGCCATGGAAGTTGGTTTACCACTAATATTTGACATACCAAATTTCTTAACGAAATCATTAGCATATTTTTCTTGACTTAAAAAAGTACCATTACTTAACTGTTTTATTTGTAACCCTAAAAAGAAAGTTTCTCCCATATGACTCATTTCAAATTTTTTAGTTATTATATCAAAAAATTATTTACTTAATTATTCATTTGTTGACCTAAAAATAACATCATCTACATATATCTATATAAATTAAATATCATTATTATTTCTTTTAACAAATAAAGTACTATCTACCTTTCATATTTCAAAGTTAGATTGTAATAAATAGGATTTAAGTCTATTATACCATGCTTTAGGAGCTTGTTTTAAACTATATAAAGCTATCTTTAATTTATGGACATGATTTGAAAGTTTTTCATCTTCAAAGTGTGGGGGTTATTTTACATAAACATTTTCTTTAATAAAACCATTTAAAAAGGCACTTTTGACATCTATTTGAAATAATTTAAAATTAGTATGACTTGCGGAAGCGAGTAGAATCCTAATAGTTCCCAATCTAGCTATAAGAGCAAAGGATTCATTAAAATCTATACTTTCCTCTTGACTATAACCTTGAGCAACCGAACGTGTTTTAATTCTAATGACCTCTCCTTGTTCATTCATTCTATTTTTACAGAACAATTTAGTTTCTGTTACAGACTTATTTTTAGGTCTTGGGACTAATTCCTAAACTTCATTTTTGGTAAACTGATTCAAATCTTCTTGCATAGCAAGAATCCATGAATCAACTAGTGATGATTCTTTTGGATTTTAGGTTCAATAGTTGAGGTAAAATAAATGTTACTCATTTTATTTAATCGATTTCTTATTTTTACAACAAACTCTATATTTCCTAGAATATTTTCTATAGGACGATCTTTCAAATATTTTATTCTTTTATTTGGATGTGAACTTTCAGAGTTATAATTTCTTTCATAATTAGTGATTTCATTATTTGTAATTTCATTATTAGTATTTTCTTCTTCATCAAAATTGTTATTATTGATTTTAAAATGTTCATAAAATGAAACATGTAATGTCTTTTTAATGGTATTAGTTCTGGTATTAAAAACTCTATATGCTTTACTTCTATTAAAATAACCAATAAAAATTCCTTTGTCCAATTTAGCATCAAATTTATCTAAATTGTATTTTGTATTTAATATAAAATATTTACTACCAAAAACTCAAAAATAAGGTAATTAAGGCTTTTTATTATAAAATAATTCATAAAGTGTTTTTTTAGTCAAAGGTCTTATTAAAATTCTATTAAAATTATAACATGCTATAGCAACTGCATCAGCCCAAAAACTTTTAGATAAATCACCATAATTTAACATTGTTCTTACACATTCTTGTGCAGTTCAATTTTTATGGTCTGCTAATCTATTTTGTTGGTTGTTCTTGGAAATGAAAAGTTATGTGTCATTCCTTTATTATTACAGAAATTTTCAAAATTTTCATTTTCAAACTCCCCTTCATGATCTCTCCTAATTGTTTTAATTTCAGTTAACATTTGATATTGAAGTTTTTTAGTAAAAAGTTTAAGTTTTAATAAAATTGTTCATGTAAATCTAGAAAAATCATCTACAATTACAAAAACATATCTATTATGATTTATCGATTGTATCTGCGATGGTCCATGTGACGACCGACATTTTAGATGATTTAAATCGACAATAATCCTTACATGTCCAACTCAAACAATCCGAAGCATAGAAAATCAATGTGGTTAATTAAAAATAATAATAAAAGAAGAGAATAAACTCAGAATCTCGCAGTGGAATGACAAAATATAATAATAAAATAAACATTTCATGAATATGTTTATACCATACATTTGATTATAATTTCTCAACATTTATCAGAGTTATATATATGAAACGGAACAAAATAAAACAATGCAGCGGAACAAACAATATGGTGAAATAATACTAGTAATAATAATATACCAAATCTTCATCTTTGTCCTATAGAAAATAATCTTCAATGCGCTGAAAACTCAGGGCTGACCAAAGCGTAATGAACAGACAAAACACTCGAGTCAGGACTAAAATGTCCTAATGTGAGTCAAATCAATACCACATATAACATAAGTGTAATAGTGTCAGAGATGTTTACGGCGTTTTACATCTCCTATCCAGTGCATAACGTGCATGCAATAACTCAAGAGATGTTACGGGATTTTCCATCTCTTAAGAATCCACCAAAATATTTATATATAGTAGAATACACTATATATGTAATTTTTAATCAGTAAAATAAATATTTTTCTTAGCGTTAAGGCTTTACATTAATCCCCCTTAACACGTTGTTAAGCATTCTCGTACAGTCTGCATATAACCCCGAGTAGCATGTCGGGGGATAGGAATGCGCCACGATACAAAAACACTAAACCAAAATCATAGTGGTCTCGTATAAGCATAAAAGCATGACAAGGCACGTGAGGCAATGCCCAAGGTAGGATACTACGAGTTCGGGTCGCAGGGCTAGTGGTAACACATCGTAGCCACGACCGCCCACCGCGTCCATCCATCCCATATCGAGTCAAGGGTAGGTTGTGACGCCCCACCTCTATACACACACTAGCCAAGGACACTACGGGGTAATGCCATCGACTAACACTGTGACGACCCGACTTTCTACTACCAGAAAGTTGTGTCATCTTAAAGAAAGAAAAGGGTGAGAAATAGAAAAGATAGAGAAGAAAGAAGAAAACAACATCAGAATCTCAACAGCGGAACGAATGAAATATAATATATCACATAAGCGATTACATAGTATCATATACATCAGAGTTACATAGATAATACAATACATACTAGACAGTTATAAACACCTGTCTAGTTAATACAACTCAAATACAACACAGAGATACAACACAGCGGAAATACACATAAACACTAACACAGCGGAACCAATATATATCTATACGCTGAAGCCTCCTGCTACATTGCTCCTTCACAATTCGTCAAAGCTAACCTGATACCCTTGGCTACTCGTAAAAATTTGAGTACCCGAGAGTTTAAGAAAACAGAAATAAACTCCGGGTCAGACATGGGTCTGGTATGAGTAAACAGTTAAAGCTTCTTAACTTTAAAAATCCTTTGAAACAAAGGTATCACGTAAGACTCCCCACACATAAACATGGGTAAGTTTTTACCTTACGCTAACCAAACATTTGATAGGAAATTCAGTGATATTAAAATAGGTCTAGGGTTTTCAAGTAAATATAATCATAGCCGA
Organism: Allium fistulosum; assembly: GCA_030737815.1. NCBI lineage: Eukaryota > Viridiplantae > Streptophyta > Magnoliopsida > Asparagales > Amaryllidaceae > Allium > Allium fistulosum. The sequence goes on from CM060904.1 coordinate 639,564,440, forward strand.
AATTGTTACATTTATTAAATTCCAGCATACTAGCCAACAAGTGGGTAATACAATCAAATCCGATGGATCTTATTGGATTTTGGATTCCATACAATGGCAGGGCTACCGGGGTACCGCCCGTCACAGTACCTGGCCTAGATCAGCGTACCGAGAACCCACCCTATGTTCCCAGCAATACAAAGCCGGAACCATCCCTTACTGGATAGTTCCAAACAAGAAAACCCCGCGGTTGTAGCTATCAACCGCCACACAGCCGAAATATAAAAGGGACTCTAGACAGGGGTATATCTCACTCTCAAGTGGGTGCGACCCACGAAGCCTTGCTGCACCTCTCCTGTTTTAGCCATTCCCGGTTGATGAGGCTTGAGGCTACGATTACCTTAAGAGAACACATCTCTTAGGATGCTCATCGTCCACCTGACGATGTTCTGAAAGCATTCAATCCATACAAGTTCGTTCCGGGTTCGAAAGAAACCGAAGGCATTATCTCGTTACACTCATTTTAGAATCATCCTCAAAGTTAACGACAATAACCCTTGCACTCTGAATCTTCATCTTCACTTGAGATTCATGACCTATCGTTAATTTGGATCGATGTGGTTTTCGGATATCCAAATTTGGAAACCCGATCCCGGTCTCATCGAAATCCAAACCGTGTCTTTTAAGGCCAAATTGTTTTAAAGTTAAAACAATTCAATTTCAATTATCTATATACACACAGATAGATATATATCACAATATAACAATGGATAATCACATTATCATCATAAATAGATAATCCATATTATCAACTTAAACAGATAATCAATATCATCATACTTAAAACAAGCATCCATAACACATAGATATTATTCATCTCATATCTCAGATCACAATCAATCAAGGAAATCAATATCATCCATCATATATAAACAACGATTAATAGTCACACCTTTTATAATTAATTTAAAATGAATTAAATTAATTACAAATCTCTAATTAATTTAAAGTAAATTAAATTAATTACATCATCAATATTAATCTAGCTTACATAACCATTAATTAATTACAAGTAAATTAATTAATCATTTCCTACTTCCATCTTAATTAATCATTCTAGATTAATTACCTTTAATTACATTTAAGTGATTATCCTTTAATTATTTTTCATAATTTAATTATCTTATACCAAATATAGAAAGTAACCTTTAAATTACTAAAATTAATTACCTTACTTCCTAATTAATTACATCAATGAATTCCTTCATTTATTAATTATTTCCAAATAAATCCATTTTAACTTACATCATTAATTACAATATTTAATGATCTCTAATTAAATTTATTTCATTTAGTAATTTATCTTCAATTAAACAAAATTTTTAATCACCTTGATTAACTCCATATAGTAATTAACTACCTTAATTACTTCAATAAATAATTTAATTACTCCATAATTAATTATTCTCTAATTAATCCCTTGATTAATTTATACAAAGTAATTATACTCAAATTACTTTCATTTTTAAATCATCCACAATTAATTACTTCCTTAAGTAATTATACTTACCACATCATCAAAGGGCTATTTAAATTAATTAAACCAAATTAATTAACTTAAACAATTCACATTTAACTTAATTAATTACAATGAGAGATAAATTTCTTAATTATTTCCATAAGTAAATTATACTTAATTAATCCATAATTGATTATCTTAAATTAATAATCCAATTAATTATCAAGATTAATCATATTAATTCATTATTTAATCATTCTAGTTAATAACCTTCATTAATTATTAACACCTCTTAAATTACTTTTCCAAAGTAATTAATTAAGATTTATTATTACTTACAATTAAGTTTTATCTTTACTACTCATAAATAAATCCTTAATTATTTAATTAATTAAGTATCCAATATAACTTAATTAATTCTTACTTACTTTATTAATTAATAATCATAGATTAAAATTCAACTCTTATTTAATTAATGATTCTTAATTATCCATTTATTACCAATTAATTATTTTAAACCTTAATTAACTAATTTAACTTTTAATTACTAAATTAATTAATCCAATCATTAATTAATCAAATTAGTTAATTATTCATTTTAAATTAACTTAAATGTTACAAATCCTTAAATCTACACTTTTTTTTAAGGATAAAACATTTCTTACAAATGATCAAATTTTCATTTACAAATTTAGATTCAAAATAATACAAAACTCAACTTAGCAAGATTTAAATCACAATTTAAATCTACTTTAAACATTTAAAAGTTGTTAAAACATTTTATTTTTTCTATAAAACTTGTATTTTGAAAACTAGGATTTAAACTCATTTGAATTCAGATTTAAAATTATCTCAAGCCTTTGTATTAACTTGCTTTATTTTTATTTAAATTCTAAAATTTTAAAAACTGTAACAATGATAGTTCCTAAATCCCATACAAAATCTACTTGAGCCATCTCCCCTCTTACTTCGAGTCGAACATATAAAAACTTCGGCCCTTTCTTCGATTGACTCGAGAAACTCGAGTACCATTTCCTACTCAACCCAAATCTCAGCGTTCACCAAAGAAACGCCGTGCACGTGCACAACTAGTCCGATCGTCTCCGATCAAGTGCGACGACGTTCCCACGTCGACGTTCATCCCCAATCACCATCACTGCCACCAGATCCTTCTATTTCACTCGAGTACGAAATTCGTGTACTATTGAAGCCTGGAACCCAAACAACTAGAACTTGCTCAACCCTGGCAACGCGTCGTTCACCGACCTCCGATCACCTGACAGTCGACCCTTCCACAGTCGACTCCCTCTTCACGTCTTCGACCAATTCCCAAAGTATCGCCGAACTCGATCAACAGTAGTGACCACGGTGATCGTTTTCTCTTAGCTTAGTTAAACTAGGGTTAAAAAATTCAAACACTAACCGCTGTCTCCACCATGGCCGTGGCCACCTACGACCATTTTTCCACTCACCCCCGTAGGCTCCTCCATCACCTCACACAACCCCGACCACCCTCGACCTCGCGATCACCGGAAATACTCGAAAACATGTTTTCCAGACAAACCCAAACAACACATTCAATGCTACATTAAAAATTGTGAATCTGATTTTAAAAATCTTATCTTTTATATACAATTCCAGCCATATAATTATATCAACAAATTTTAATGTTTGGTTTTAACATTTTCTCAAGTTTCTCTGTTTTTTTCTTCTTCCAGACAAATGTTTCTAACTATAATTCTTGCAACTTGTTTTTAAAGCTTGGTTAAGTTAAAACAACCAACTTTGTTTAAAATACTTAAGCCTAGAGAAGATAAGAGTGTGGAGTATTTTGAAGTTAGATCTAAGTATTAAATCTCTGGAATTTAAAACAGAGATGGACACAGTGATAACTAAACATTCACACCTGTTTTCAAAGTCTTAAAACCAACATACAAACATAATTCCCAGCATACATCACTAGGTCACTTCAACAATAAGCCCTATGCATCAAAACTAAAGGTATTTCATGTTTTACAGTTAAAGCAAAGGCTTGAAACTAAGATCAAAGAAGTTTTAGTATCAACAGATATGCACACATACATAAGTTCACAAAGCATTGCACATACACATACATATAAACAAACATAATCACAGAAATACTCAGAGTATTTAAGTTTAGTTTAAAAGTTTACTCACCAGTCATTTAAAACAGAAAGCTTGTTCTTTTTAGTTGAAAAGAGGAAAGCTTGAACTGGAAACTTGAAACTTGAAACTTGCATACATTCTTGTTGTTGATTCCAGAAAACTTAAACTAGCTTGAATCTTTACATTGCTTAGTTGATTTCGGGTTTCAGGTTTGTATATTCCTTCTACTCTTTCTTTCTCTTAGGTTGTATTTGTTTAAGACTTTTAGAAACTGGGATTGCTTGGCTTTTGTATACGAGATGAAATGAGATAGTTTGATAAATAAACAAGTATACTCAATTGTTTATTGACCAGTACACGAAAATTCAGGGATTTTATTTTAAAAAGAAGCTGAGAATTAAATATCTCGTGTACTTGGTGATGGCATTCAATGCCTTGCTCCATATCAAGTCTACACAGCCAATTCTTTATTCTTTTATGTACTTAGAAATCTTATCTATGTTTATTTTTGTTTACTTAGCTTAGCTTACTTCCTATCTTCATTCGTATGTACCGAGATGAATTTTACTTGCCTGCAACATGTATACTTTGCTATAGTGTACATATATTTTACTTAAGCTTTTACTTAAGTTTTGATATGGTTATGGTTATGGTATTATGTTAACTTGTTATTTATTTCTATCTCCTAACATAAATGCATTTATTTTATTTTAAAACATAAACTATCAAATAATTAATTACCTATTATTATTATACTTTATACTTACTTTAAATGTTCATAAGGTATATTTTATTATCTATATATTATATTTATTTTAGAGATTTATATAAATTTAAAAACCATAATTTCTTTTAAAATACATATATAACAATTTTTATTTATAATAAAAATCTACTTGTATATACATTACATTATAAATAAAGCTCATTATTACATTAAAAATAATTCATAAAAGAGATTATCACCTAATTACTAATTTTCTATCAAGCTATACTTTAAAAAGAACAACAACCCTTTTGTTGAATTTGAACCTAAGCTAAAATCATTTAGACAATTTTAACTTAAATCTTGAGTATATTTTAAAGCCAAATGATTATTTATTAAATATAGAATTTAAATCAAATTTAAAACAGACATTGACTATTTACAATATATACAAATATATATATAAATAAATAGAAAACAAATTTATTAGCCTTTAAAAGATAGTTTATCAGTTAAATATTCATTTAAAAGAAAATTATTAAATCAATTCATATCTTATTATCAATTATATATCAAATCAATTTAATATTTAAGATAGATTATTAAATTGATATTGCTCGAAATTCTGGGATATCACATTCCTCCCCTCTTAAAAGAATTTCGTCCTCGAAATTTAAAACAAAGGTAATTTAATAATCTCATTACTGATTTAATTTTAAAAACACAAGCATATATCATCAATATATACTAACAACCATAGCAATCAATCATCCAAACAAACAAATCTAACTATCCAGAGAAAATACTGGATAGAATTTCCTCGAGTTTCCCGAAGTATAAATACCGGGTTACTAGCTCTATAGAATCCAAACAATCAATACTACAAAGCTACACACAACTAGATCTACAAACAAGATAGGATATCAGACTATAGATAAGTCTGACTCAACAACCAAAACTCCTGAACTGCTGGTTCTACAACCAGAGATAACTCATACACGTACTCCCTCAGAGACACGTGAAAACAACGAATCCCAGTTATCCAAACTGGCAATTCACTCCTGAAGATCAAGCACTTATCCAAAATCAAATCTCCGACTCTGGAATCCAAATTCCTTTGTCTCTTATCCCGAAGAGATAAAACAGATGCACTCCAACATGACCTCGGATCCTGAAAATTTCCTGTAGAAACTTTCTAATCCAAAACACTGCAACTTCCAGTTGCTTCTACTCTAAAACAGCTGCCACTATGCTTCCACTACGCAACTCTGATCTGAACAGATAAAAATACTGATGACGAACACAAGCACAGACTGGACAACACATTCCAAAAATATGGTTCAACAGATCCAAAAATAAAACTCAGAAGTTCCTCCAAAACATGAGCTGCTCCACTAAAATCTTCCTCCAGAAACCATCCTACTACTGAGCTGAACCTTCGGTACCACTTCTGGAATCCAGTCGATACCAAACTCAATCTCCAGATGCTAACAAAACTCTGACTACCCAAGAGAATGCTTAGCTATCGCAAGTCACTTTTGCGATCAACTCCGTCTAATTCCAAAGACACTGCTCTCTCTTTACCAAACAGAACAGCTTACGCTTAACTAGCCAATCCAACGAAGAAACGAAACCACACTACTACTTCTGAACTCCACTGCTAAGCTAGAAAGCTTCCTTGTCAACACACAGAACACTCCGAGCTACACTGCTAACATCAATGCCCAAAGACTACAAATCCAGAAGCTCCTCGAGAAACTCGAACCTCAAACCAAACAGAAACACCCTACTGCACTCAGCCACATCACCGAAGCAGACACACTTCTTTAAGACTTGTTCCAAAGAAACATCTTCGGAAACATCCATAGTCACTGCGTCTCATCACACAGCTAATGATCCCTGAGATATCAGATATCAGATATCATCACTAGCTTCTGTCCAAAACCGACAGATCCAAACTCTAGCTCATCCAATTTACACTTCAAAGATGAACTCCGAACCTTAATAGACTACCTTCAGAGATCGATGAAATTTTTACATCCACAAAGCTCACTCGAGACGGTATTAGGTCTACAGTCTCGACAGATACACTTCCAACCATTGGTAGTCATGTTACACACACCACTACCTTATCTACCTTTATAACTTATATTGGAAAACCCGAACAGGTAACCCAACAGATAGGTAGAAATATATAAATATATATATATATATATATATATATATAAATTACAAATACGCTCTCTCAAGAAAGAAATCACTCCAAAGCCTAGGTATTCACTTAACCTAACGCTCTGATACCAACTGTGACGACCCGACTTTCTACTACCAGAAAGTTGTGTCATCTTAAAGCAAGAAAAGGGTGAGAAATAGAAAAGATAGAGAAGAAAGAAGAAAACAACATCGGAATCTCAACAGCGGAACGAATGAAATATAATATATCACATAAGAGATTACATAGTATCATATACATCAGAGTTACACATATAATACAACACATACTAGACAGTTATAAACACCTGTCTAGTTAATACAACACAAATACAACACAGAGATACAACACAGCGGAAATACACATAAACACTAACACAGCGGAACCAATATATATCTATATGCTGAAGCCTCCTGCTACATTGCTCCTTCACAATTCGTCAAAGCTAACCTGGTACTCTTGGCTACTCGTAAAAATTTGAGTACCCGAGAGTTTAAGAAAACAGAAATAAACTCCGGGTCAGACATGGGTCTGGTATGAGTAAACGGTTAAAGCTGCTTAACTTTAAAAATCCTTTGAAACAAAGGTATCACGTAAGACTCCCCACACATAAACATGGGTAAGTTTTTACCTTACGCTAACCAAACATTTGATAGGAAATTCAGTGATATTATAATAGGTCTAGGGTTTTCAAGTAAATATAATCATAGCCGAAATTATTACATTTATTAAATTCCAGCATACTAGCCAACAAGTGGGTAATACAATCAAATCCGATGGCGCTTATTGGATTTTGGATTCCATACAATGGCAGGGCTACCGGGGTACCGCCCGTCACAGTACCTGGCCTAGATCAGCGTACCGAGAACCCACCCTAAGTTCCCTGCAATACAAAGCCGGAACCATCCCTTACTGGATAGTTCCAAACAAGACAACCCCGCGGTTGTAGCTAGCAACCGCCACACAGCCGAAATATAAAAGGGACTCTAGACAAGGGTATATCTCACTCTCAAGTGGGTGCGACCCATGAAGCCTTGCTGCACCTCCCCTATTTTAGCCATTCCCGGTTGATGAGGCATGAGGCTACGATTACCTTAAGAGAACACATCTCTTAGAATGCTCATCGTCCACCTGACGATGTTCTGAAAGCATTCAATCCATACAAGTTCGTTCCGGGTTCGAACGAAATCGAAGGCATTATCTCGTTACACTCATTTTAGAATCATCCTCAGAGTTAACGACAATAACCCTTGCACTCTGAATCTTCATCTTCACTTGAGATTCACGACCTATCGTTAATTTGGATCGATGTGGTTTTCAGATATCCAAATTTGGAATCCCGATCCCAGTCTCATCGAAATCCAAACCGTGTCTTTTATGGCCAAGTTGTTTTAAAGTTAAAACAATTCAATTTCAATTATCTATATACACACAGATAGATATATCACAATATAACAATGGATAATCACATTATCATCATAAACAGATAATCCATATTATCAACTTAAACAGATAATCAGTATCATCATACTTAAAACAAGCATCCTTAACACATAGATATTATTCATCTCATATCTGAGATCACAATCAATCAAGGAAATCAATATCATCCATCATATATAAACAACGATTAATAATCACACCATTTATAATTAATTTAAAATGAATTAAATTAATTACAAATCTCTAATTAATTTAAAGTAAATTAAATTAATTACTTCATCAATATTAATCTAGCTTACATAACCATTAATTAATTACAAGTAAATTAATTAATCATTTCCTACTTCCATCTTAATTAATCATTCTAGATTAATTACCTTTAATTACATTTAAGTGATTATCCTTTAATTATTTTTCACAATTTAATTATCTTATACCAAATATAGAAAGTAACCTTTAAATTACTAAAATTAATTACCTTACTTCCTAATTAATTACATCAATGAATTCCTTCATTTATTAATTATTTCCAAATAAATCCATTTTAACTTACATCATTAATTACAATATTTAATGATCTCTAATTACATTTATTTCATTTAGTAATTTATCTTCAATTAAACAAAATTGTTAATCACCTTGATTAACTCCATATAGTAATTAACTACCTTAATTACTTCAATAAATAATTTAATTACTCCATAATTAATTATTCTCTAATTAATCCCTTGATTAATTTATACAAAGTAATTATACTCAAATTACTTTCATTTTTAAATCATCCACAATTAATTACTTCCTTAAGTAATTATACTTACCACATCATCAAAGGGCTATTTAAATTAATTAAACCAAATTAATTAACTTAAACAATTCACATTTAACTTAATTAATTACAATGAGAGAAAAATTTCTTAATTATTTCCATAAGTAAATTATACTTAATTAATCCATAATTGATTATCTTAAATTAATAATCCAATTAATTATCAAGATTAATCATATTAATTCATTATTTAATCATTCTAGTTAATAACCTTCATTAATTATTAACACCTCTTAAATTACTTTTCCAAAGTAAATAATTAAGATTTATTATTACTTACAATTAAGTTTTATCTTTACTACTCATAAATAAATCGTTAATTATTTAATTAATTAAGTATCCAATATAACTTAATTAATTCTTACTTACTTTATTAATTAATAATCATAGATTAAAATTCAACTCTTATTTAATTAATGATTCTTAATTATCCATTTATTACCAATTAATTATCTTAAACCTTAATTAACTAATTTAACTTTTAATTACTAAATTAATTAATCCAATCATTAATTAATCAAATTAGTTAATTATTCATTTTAAATTAACTTAAATGTTACAAATCCTTAAATCTACACTTTTTTTAAGGATAAAACATTTCTTACAAATGAACAAATTTTCATTTACAAATTTAGATTCAAAATAATACAAAACTCAACTTAGCAAGATTTAAATCACAATTTAAATCTACTTTAAACATTTAAAAGTTGTTAAAACATTTTATTTTTTTATAAAACTTATATTTTGAAAACTAGGATTTAAACTCATTTGAATTCAGATTTAAACTTATCTCAAGCCTTTGTATTAACTTGCTCTATTTTTATTTAAAGTCTGAAATTTTAAAAACTGTAACAATGACAGTTCCTAAATCCCATACAAAATCTACTCGAGCCATCTCCCCTCTTACTTCGAGTCGAATATATAAAAACTTCGGCCCTTTCTTCGATTGACTCGAGAAACTCGAGTACCATTTCCTGCTCAACCCAAATCTCAGCGTTCACCAAAGAAACGCCGTGCACGTGCACAACTAGTCCGATCGTCTCCGATCAAGTGCGACGACGTTCCCACGTCGACGTTCATCCCCAATCACCATCACTGCCACCAGATCCTTCTATTTCACTCGAGTACGAAATTCGTGTACTATTGAAGCCTGGAACCCAAAAACTGGAACTTGCTCAACCTTGGCAACGCGTCGTTCACCGACCTCCGATCACCTGACAGTCGACCCTTCCGGCCTCGACTCCCTCTTCACGTCTTCGACCAATTCCCAAAGTCTCGCCGAACTCGATCAACAATAGTGACCACGGTGATCGTTTTCTCTTAGCTTAGTTAAACTAGGGTTAAAAAATTCAAACACTAACCGCTGTCGCCACCGTGGCCGTGGCCACCTACGACCATTTTTCCACTCACCCCCATAGGCTCCTCCATCACCTCACACAACCCCGACCACCCTCGACCTCGCGATCACCGGAAATACTCGAAAACATGTTTTCCAGACAAACCCAAACAACACATTCAATGCTACATTAAAAATTGTGAATCTGATTTTAAAAATCTTATCTTTTATATACAATTCCAGCCATATAATTATATCAACAAATTTTAATGTTTGGTTTTAACATTTTCTCAAGTTTCTCTGTTTTTTTCTTCTTCCAGACAAATGTTTCTAACTATAATTCTTGCAACTTGTTTTTAAAGCTTGGTTAAGTTAAAACAACCAACTTTGTTTAAAATACTTAAGCCTAGAGAAGATAAGAGTGTGGAGTATTTTGAAGTTAGATCTAAGTATTAAATCTCTGGAATTTAAAACAGAGATGGACACAGTGATAACTAAACATTCACACCTGTTTTCAAAGTCTTAAAACCAACATACAAACACAATTCCAAGCATACATCACTTGGTCACTTCAACAATAAGCCCTATGCATCAAAACTAAAGGTATTTCATGTTTTACAGTTAAAGCAAAGGCTTGAAACTAAGATCAGAGAAGTGTTAGTATCAACAGATATGCACACATACATAAGTTCATAAAGCATTGCACATACACATACATATAAACAAACATAATCACAGAAATACTCAGAGTATTTAAGTTTAGTTTAAAAGTTTACTCACCAGTCATTTAAAATAGAAAGCTTGTTCTTTTTAGTTGAAAAGAGGAAAGCTTGAACTGGAAACTTGAAACTTGCATACATTCTTGTTGTTGATTCCAGAAAACTTGAACTAGCTTGAATCTTTACATTGCTTAGTTGATTTCAGGTTTCAGGTTTGTATATTCCTTCTACTCTTTCTTTTTCTTAGGTTGTATTTGTTTAAGACTTTTAGAAACTGGGATTGCTTGGCTTTTGTATACGAGATGAAATGAGATAGTTTGATAAATAAACAAGTATACTCAATTATTTATTGACCAGTACACGAAAATTCAGGGATTTTATTTTAAAAAGAAGCTGAGAATTAAATATCTCGTGTACTTGGTGATGGCATTCAATGCCTTGCTCCATATCAAGTCTACACAGCCAATTCTTTATTCTTTTATGTACTTAGAAATCTTACCTATGTTTATTTTTGTTTACTTAGCTTAGCATACTTCCTATCTTCATTCGTATGTACAGAGATGAATTTTACTTGCCTGCAACATGTATACTTTGCTATAGTGTACATATATTTTACTTAAGCTTTTACTTAAGTTTTGATATGGTTATGGTTATGGTATTATGTTAACTTGTTATTTAAATCTATCTCCTAACATAAATGCATTTATTTTATTTTAAAACATAAACTATCAAATAATTAATTACCTATTATTATTGTACTTTATACTTACTTTAAATGTTCATAAGGTATATTTTATTATCTATATATTATATTTAGTTTAGAGATTTATATAAATTTAAAAACCATAATTTCTTTTAAAATACATATATAACAATTTTTATTTATAATAAAAATCTACTTGTATAAACATTACATTATAAATAAAGCTCATTATTTCATTAAAAATAATTCAGAAAAGAGATTATCACCTTATTACTAATTTTCTATCAAGCTATACTTTAAAAAGAACAACAACCCTTTTGTTTAATTTAAACCTAAGCTAAAATCATTTAGACAATTTTAACTTAAATCTTGAGTATATTTTAAAGCCAAATGATTATTTATTAAATATAGAATTTAAATCAAATTTAAAACAGACATTGACTATTTACAATATATTCAAATATATATATATAAATAAATAGAAAATAATTTATTAGCCTTTAAAAGATAGTTTATCAGTTAAATATTCATTTAAAAGAAAATTATTAAATCAATTCATATCTTATTATCAATTATATATCAAATCAATTTAATATTTAATATAGATTATTAAATTGATATTGCTCGAAATTCCGGGATATCACAAGCACGAAGAATAAAGCTGTTGAGGAGCGACCATCTGTGTAATTTCTTTGTGCGAGTACCGATATGTCCAATGATATGTCATGCATTTTATTTCAAGTGGAAATCCGACATATCCAATACAAACTCAAAGCTACTACACAGTGGCTATAAGGTCTTCGGAAACAAATATAAAATAAGCATAACACAAATCAGTTACAGATATTCATATCACTAAGGCGGAAACAGTTATGAATATAACACATAGTAGTGTACATCAAAGTAGTGGTCATACAAGATCCACTACATCACAAAAGAATAGGTACAAGTGCTAGACAGAAGAATATGTATACATCGAGGAGTCTCTATCTCGAATGTATAAAAGCAAAAATTACTAAGCTAAAGTAGTTAGCCAAAAGTCAAAAGCTAGTCCCTGCTAAGAAGTCAAGTGGAAGCACCTATAACACCTCGGTCTGACCCGAGTATTATTTAAGAAGAAAAATAATAAATGGGTCAGTCTAGCTATAAATATCATATAAAATGAGATAGGATAAGAGATATAACAGAAATATATGATAACAATGAAAATAATACAATATCTCAAATCTTCTCAAAACACCAAAAATAATGTCATATTCTTTAGCTTATTCACCAAACCTCAAATGTTGAAAAAACATATCAATGCAAATCGCAATAAATGGTAAAACATATATTCTAGAAATCCATAATAGAAAATCCATAAAGCATAAAAAGGGGGGAAAGGCCTATCATAAACGGGAGCATGAAAACTCACCAACACGTGTATCACAAATGGGATGCTATCCCAAAAAATGAGCCGTAGCTCCTCCTAACAGGGTATAGTCCACCCTTGTGGACTATGAGCCAAAACTCCTTCTAACAAGGTATAGTCCCCCTTTGTGGACTATGATAAATATATATGATAACAACAAAAATCATACAATATCTCAAATTTTCTCATACACCAAAAATAATGTCATATTCTTTATTTTGTTCACCAAACCAAAAATATTGATAAAGCTTATCAATGCAAATCACGAAAATTGGTGAAATACAAGTTCTAGAAATCAATAATTAGAAATCCAGAAAACACAAAAAGGGAGGGAAGGCCTATCATAAACAGGAGCATGAAAACTCACCAACAAGTGCATCACAAACAGAACGCTATTCCATGGGTCGCTAACCCATTGAGCTGGTGCAACGACATAGTACAACGGTACACCCGAGGAATCTGAAACTCAAATAAGCCGGAACAACGACGTAGTAGAATGGTACGCCCGATGAACAAAACTCCATAAAACCCATAGGTCGCTAGCCTACAAAAAATGAGACGAAGCTCAACATAACGGGGTACTGTCCGTCATGCGGACAATGAAACATCGCATATCGCTAGTCTAAACCTCAAAATGATCGTCACAGATCAATAAAAGTGTAAATTACACCAAGCTTGTAAATAAATGAGTTTAGCTTCATGTCCCATAACCACTGGCTTAACTTAAATATTTACAGACAAAATTGTAGATTTCCACTCGAAAATTGTCACAAGTTTTCAATCGAACAAGTCAAAAAATTAACCGACGAAGTAAACGCAAGCGTTTCACACCACTTGTTTTGCTAAGTCGTTTAATTAGATTTCTCGAACGAATGAGGTAAAGGTTTGTATATACTAGTAGATTGGGAAACGGGATTTAAAAACGAGCTTTGTATTTAAAAGAAATGTTGAAATCATTTTTGTGAAAGAGTTAGCAATAAAGTTAGCAATATCAGATTTCATTCCATCCCAATAATAAAGTCGCTTCATGTCCACGTACATTTTACTACTACCAGAATGAATGGTAAATTTAGAACGATGAGAATCTTCTGAAATGTCTTTACGAAGATCACTAATATTTGGCACGATAAGTCTATCAAATTTTCGAATACCTCCACGAGCATCGATTTCAAAGTCTTTCAAACCATCAATATTTCTATCCCTACAACTTTGGCTAAGATGTGCCAATTTGGGATCATGCTTTTGAACTTCAAGAATGCGGTCTAAAAGAGAAGGATGAGCCTCAAGGCTACATAAAACAAGAGATGAACATGAATCAGATTCACGATCTCAAATCTCACAAGTGGACAAAGTCTCGAGATCATTCCATTCGGATATCATCATGGAAACAACCGCTTGTTGCTTATGACTAAGTGCATCGGCAACACGATTTCCCTTTCCGGGGGTATAAAGAATATCAAGATCATAAGATGAAAGGAATTTGAGCCAATGTTGTTGACTTAAATTAAGTTCCTTTTAAGAAAATAAATACTTCAAAGATTTATGATTGGTGTAGAGAACAAATTTCTCTCTCAAAAGGTAATAATGCCAAATTCTAAGGGCGAAAACAACGGCCGCGAGCTCTAAATCATGAGTGGCATATCTAGTCTCGGTAGGCTTTAATTGCCTAGAAGAATAAGCGATAACACGTTCCCGTTGCATGAGAATGGCTCCCAAACCAACACGACTAGCATCGGTATAAACAATCAAGTCTTGGTTCCCTTCGGGAATCACAAGAATAGGAGCATCGGAATGTTCTTTTAATTTTTGAAAAGAAGCTTCACATTTGTCTGACCAAATGTAATTAACTCTCTTCTTTGTCAAACTAGTAAGAGGTACGAAAATTTTAGAAAAATATTTTATGAACCGGCGGTAATAGCCCGCCAACCCAAGAAAGCTATGAATTTCCGTCACACTCTCCAGTCTCTTCCAATTTTGAATCGCTTCAATCTTTGAAGGATCCACGGAAATTTCAGATTCAGAAATAATGTCCTACAAATTTCACACGGGATTGCCAAATGTGGCACTTAGAAAATTTGTTTTCAATTGATTGCTCTTAAGAGTATCCAACACAATCCGACAATGTTTTTCATGCTCTTCCTTGGTTTTAGAACAAACAAGAATATCATCTATAAAGCTGAGCACAAATTGATCGAGGAAGTCTTTGAAAACTCGATTCATAAGGTCAACGAAATAAGCTGGAGCATTCGTTAAACCAAATGGCATAACAAGCCATTCATAAGATCCATAACGAGTATGTAACGATGTCAAACGAATGCTATCCTCTGCAATGCGAAGTTGATGAAAACCGGTTGCTAAGTCTAATTGTGAAAAGACTCTAGCACCGCTAAGTGTATCGAATAGATCATCAATCCAGGGTAAGGGATATTTTTTATTGATGGTGAGATCATTAAGCTTGCGGTAGTCAACGCAAAGCCTAAGTGTGCCATCGGATTTCTTTACAAAGATAGCTGAAGCTCTCTAAGGAGAGGAACTAGAACGAATAAACTGTTTTGCTTCCAATTCGGATAATTGTTTATGCATCTCCTCCTTTTCCTTATTGGACATACGATAAGGAGGACTAGTGATAGGTAGAGCTCCAGGGATTAGATTAATTCTAAACTCAATTGCTCGCTTAGGTGGTAATCCTAAAACGGGCTCAAATATATTTGGAAATTCACGAACAATGTGAATGAGAGAAATGACATCTTCCTCATCATCATTATCGTCATCATGTGGATTTAGAGAATATAAGGATGCTATCGAATTGGAATCCGAATCTTTAAGAACAATAGAAATTTGCTTAACAGATTAAGGATGTCGAAGATGGATAGTCCTTTTGGGACATAGGATGTGGGCTTCATAACAGTTAAGCTAATCCATTACCAAAATCATTCCATAACCTAGTAGCGCATAACATGCAAATCGGCTCAGAAAGCATAATCACATAAAATAATCTCGACATCTTTACAAAATAAGCTGAGTGTTGCAGATCCACCAACCAGATTCGCAATTCTCAGTGAAGTCATCAAGCCTATAACATTTAAAGACAAAGTATCAACAAATTCCTTTGATATAAAAGAGTGGGATGCACCCGTATCAAAAAGACCTCGAATAGGATGATCACGAAACATAATAATGCCATCAAGGATAGAATGAGAAATACCTTGACCAAGAGAAGTGTTACTAGGGGCTTGCACAACATTGAGCTTTCCCTCTTTCTTGCTTTGAAGTTTGGGGCATGAAGATATAAGATGACCCGAACTTTTGCAATAACGGCAATAAAGGGGTTTTGGACACTTATTTGCATAGTGGTCATAGAACCACAATTGTAGCACTCTCCATGATTAGGGGTAGGAGTCTTTGCTAATGAAGTTTCTTGCTTCCCTTTCTTGTTGGGATTAGGTTTGAACTTAATATGCCTCTTCTTGTTGATGTTGAAGTTCTGTTTGGCACCCACAACTTCAACATCACTTTCTTTATCAGCCTCTTCAAGTCGAAGAGCAATATCTACAAGCTAACCGAAAGAAACTTCTAGTTTCAGAAGTAAAGCCTTTTTGAGGTTCTTATTCAAACCATAGATAAACCTCTGATTTTTCTTCAATGGGGTATTAATATACTCGACCCCATATTTAGAGAGGGATTCAAAAGATGCGACATAATCTATCATAGAAGATTCACCTTGAACAAGGTCGATAAAGCGTCAAGCTAAAGTTACCTTTTCAGCTTTCGGCACAAACTTTAACTCGAACCTTTCTCAGAATTGCTCCCAAGTAAGATCCGCTTCAACAATTTTGGAAATCAAAAGCTCATACCAATCTAATGCTCTTTCCGGGAGCATGCTAGAAGCCACTTGGACTCAATGTAGATCCACAAGATTCATGCGAGAAAAGATACGGTCGCATGTTCTAAGCCAAGCTTGGACTTATATAACGCTTTCGAAACCCTTGAATGACCTCCCACCCAAATTGGTATAATCACTACACAAGCATGCAAACCTAGATTTAGGATGAGTAGGCTCTGGAATAGATCCGGCAGCTTGGGCATTCTTTACGAGATCCAAAAACTGTTGGGCAGACATGAATACTCCATCTTGAGGAGTAGCACTGGATTGACCAGCGCTGGGACGACCAGGTCTAACCATTTCTCTTCTCTAAGAAAGAAAGAAAGAAGTGGAAAAAGGTTATTCTCAGAATGAATATCAAACAAACTTGATTGATAAAACAAGGCATCATAAAAGAAAATAGGATTGAATGGGTCTTAAGACTCGAATTAAATCCTAAGGCACGATTCCTAAAAGAGACTTAGGACAATGATCCTTGCTAGATTATTCTACATTTTTCCGAAGTTTGTCTCTGATACCAAGAAGTGACGTCCCACCTCAATACTCACACTAGCCAAGGACACTATGGGGTAATGCCATCGACTAGCACGAAGAATAAGGTTGTTGAGGAGCGACCATCTGTGTAATTGCTTTGTGCGAGTACCGATATATCAAATGATATGTCATGCATTTTATTTCAAGATAAAATCCGACATATCCAGTACAAACTCGAAGCTACTACACAGTGGCTATGAGGTCTTCAGAAACAAATATATAATAAGCATAACACAAATCAGTCACAGATATTCATATCACTAAGGCAGAAACAGATATGAATATAACACATAGTAGTGTACATCAAAGTAGTGGTCATACAAGATCCACTACATCACAAAAGAATAGGTACAAGTGCTAGACAGAAGAATATGTATACATCGAGGAGTCTCTATCTCGAATGTATAAAAGCAAAAACTACTAAGCTAAAGTAGTTAGCCAAAAGTCAGAAGTTAGTTCTTCCTAAGAAGTCAAGTGGAAGAACCTGTAACACCCCGGTCTGACCCAAGTATTATTTAAGAAGAAAAATAATAAATGGATCAGTCTAGCTATAAATATCATATAAGATGAGATAGGATAAGAGATATGACAAATATATATGATAACAACAAAAATCATACAACATCTCAAATTTTCTCATACCCCAAAAAGAATATCATATTCTTTATTTTTGTTCACCAAACCACAAATATTGATAAAGCTTATCAATGCAAATCACGAAAATTGATGAAACATAAGTTCTAGAAATCAATAATTAGAAATCCAGAAAACACAAAAAAGAGGGGAAGGCCTATCATAAACGGGAGCATGAAAACTCACCAACACGTGTATCACAAACGGAACACTATTCCATGGGTCGCTAATCCATTGAGCCGGTGCAACGACGTAGTACAACGGTACACCCGAGGAACCTGAAACTCAAATAAGCCGGAATAACGGCATAGTACAACGGTATGCCCGATGAACCGAACTCCATAAAACCCATAGGTCGCTAGCCTACAAAAAATGAGATGAAGCTCAACATAACGGGGTACTGTTCCCCACGCGAACAATGAGACATCGCATATCGCTAGTCTAAACCTCAAAATGATCGTCATAGATCAATAAAAGTGTAAATTACACCAAGCTTGTAAATAAATGAGTTTAGCTTCATGTCCCATAACCACTGGCTTAACTTAAATATTTACGAACAAATTGTAGATTTCCACTCGAAAATTGTCACAAGTTTTCAATCGAACAAGTCTAAAAATTAACCGACGAAGTAAACGCAAGCGTTTCATACCACTTGTTTTGCTAAGTCGTTTAATTGGATTTCTCGTACGGATGAGGTAAAGGTTTGTATATACTAATAGATTGGAAAATGGGATTTAAAAACGAGCTATGTATTTAAAAGAAATGTTGAAATCATTTTTATGAAAGAGTTTGAGTATTTACTACTAGTATAGAAACCTTTGTACTTTAAAGTGACAAATCACAGAAATGATTGTAAAAACAATCTATCACCAAAAATTCATGTAGAAATGATTGTAAAAACAATCTATCACCAAAAATTCACATTTGATGACGTGAATCAAAACAATAGAAATCGATATCAAATCCATCAAATGGATATTCCTAAAAATCCAGAGAAGAAGTCATCAAAGTCGAATATAAATGACAACAACCAACCGGATCAACAAAAATCGATAAAACATAAATCTACTGAAAAATAGGAAAACTGGCTGAATTAAATAGCACCATACGTCTGAGCTGAGAATCTAGAAATTTTCTTCTAGATCGCCCAGATGTGTGGGAATAACCTCAGACATCTGAGCTGTACATCTTGAATTTTTATTCCGATGGCCTAGACGTCTGAGTGTTTTCCCAGACGTTTGAGCAGAAGATTAGGGCAAAAATCAGCCTAGGCCATTAATGGCCAAATCGGTTCGGAAGCGATTGGATGAGCGATGGTGGCTTGGGATTTATGCCAAGCGATAACCCAACCCTATAGGCTCTTCAATACACTCCAAACAACAAGTCCAAACATCCATAGTAGGATTTTCATAGATTTTGACTTCAAAATACCAAAAATTGGAAAATTCACCAAACCAATTCCATTCAAAAGCAATTGAACATGAAATAGATTTTAGGAATTCATACCTAACAACAAATGAAAGCTATAGATATAGACGTGAGTTCAAGAACTCACCTTTAAACCCAAAAACAAGAAATGAGAAGCTCTAAAACAAAGCAAGATCGATTTCTCTTCAACAACACCTCAAGAATCTTCAATCTATTATCAAATGAAATGAATTTCCTAAGTTAGGTTATAGGAATTTATGAAAATTGAAGAGAGATTGAGATGGAGAAGATGAAGAGGATGCTTACCTAAGCTTCGCTTTGATTTATACATTGAAGTTGAATTTCCTAAGAGAACTAGGGCTTAGGAATTTCTAATCTCTTTTCTTTCCCTCCATTTTTCTATGGCTTGAGTGTTAGGAATTTAGAAAGTGGAATGAATGAATGAAGAGGAGTGAAGTAGGAGATATTTGGTAGAAGGTTTGGGTTCTCTTATTGGGTTAGTGGGCTAGAACCAAACCCAAGGCCCAATTGAAAATACTAAAATTCTAATCAACTCCAAACATATCAATGTTTATACTAAAAAAAGATGTAAAAGTCGTTTTGAACTCAATGGAAGTGGTCTTAAGTCCGGATTCGACTATTTACAAAAAAGTCACATTTCGGACTTTAAATTCAACAAACGATGCTATATTTAAATATATAATCGTAAAATATGCGGGTTGTTACGGAGGTTATCCCAAAATCAAGGTGCACCATTCGATACCAACATTAAAGGTAGTATGGACCAAGTCCAAGAAGAAAATAGAAGAATGAATGTCCGCCAAGGTTAGCTAGCCCACTTGGCCCTGTCAAGCCATCCTATTTTAGTCATTTCAAATTAGCCCAAGTGTCGTGGTTTATCCATCATCATTCTCTTTCTTCAAATCAAGCAAACATACACCAAATCTAAGCACTTCATTTTGGAGACTCCTCCACGTACATAGTCGTTAAAGCGGTTCCAATATTGATAGAGTATGCCAATAAAAGACCCCAGTCTCTTTAATAACCAAACATTATTTTACACGCTGGTTGGTTCTTTTACATTTCGAAAATGATTCATACTTGATATCAAAATATTAACTCCTCTCAACAGTGCTATTGAAGACTCATCCCTTATTGAGATAAATTGTTCTAGAGTGCCCTATACTTGGAATAATTGTAGCAAATGTGGAGCAAGAACTTTTAGTAAGATTGATTATGCACCTTAACTCTCTTAGCTCCTGGCCTATGATCCACATCCTTCTTCTCCCTCCTCTCCTATTTGATCATTCACTACAAATTTCAAAGTCTGGTGTGTCTGCCATAAAAGTCAAAAAATCTTTTAAAATTTTTAATTACTGGATCCATGATTCAGAGTCTCAAAATATTACTAAACATGTTTGGTCTAAATCTTATTATGGTAAACCTATGTTGATATTGCTAAAAAAGTTGACGGCTTGCAAGGAGAAATTAAAAACTTGATCTAAAGCTAAATATGGCAGTGGCAGCACAACTTCTAACTCAATTAAAATCAAGTTGGAGGAGGTCCAAAAACTCATGATTGATAATCTTGATGATTCCAACTTTTCTAAACTTGAATCTACTCTATGTGAGGATTACGTAGAGGATCTTCAAATGGAAGCTAGCATGTTAAAGCAAAAAACTAGGTTTAAATGGTATGTGGAAGGTGATGGAAACACTATGTTAACTCCTATTAAGAAGCGACCTAAAATATTGAATGACTTAGTGAAACAGCGACCTACGAGTTAGTGAAGCAGCGACCTAGCTACAGGAATGTCACGACCTAAAGAATGTCACAACCTAAAGAAGTTAGCGACTTAACTACTGAAAAGACTCAACGACCTAAGAGTAAGAAGTATCACGACTTAATAGTCTCAGCGACCCATGACTTATAGAGCTTAACGACCTAAGAGACTTCACGACTTAAGGGAAGTTGCAACTTACGACCTAAAGCTACAGGAAACATTGCGACCTAGCAATGTTGCGACCTAAAGATTTTGCGACCTAGCAATGTTACGACCTAAAGCCATTTGTAGTCCACAACTTATCTTAGGTCGCTTGCGACCTACGACCTAATGAAGGTCGTCCCTGTAACATCCCGAAATTTTCAACTTTCGAAAATTCGACATCGATACTCACTTTATCGACTGCCGAGCCATCGAATGCCGGAAACCCGAAAAGTTATGGTTTTAAAAAGAAGAAAAAGGTAGAAGAAGAAGAAAAGAGTAGAAGAAGAAGAGAAGAAAGAAGAAAAAGAAAGAAGGAGAACAACAGAACAGCAACAGAAACAGAACAATATCAGAATCTCACATATCGCAGCGGAACAACATATAATAGATAAATGAATAATCTTTAAACAAAGAACTATATCATTTTATACATACATCAATCAGAGTCAATATACAACTCAATACAACACAGCACATCAATGGACAGTTATATAAACTTGTCCTCATACAGAATACACAGCGGAATAAATACTATCAGATACAAATACTACGTCTCGTCGTCCAGCTTGCTTCCAAAGTTCCAGAATATCCAGAATATCCTGATAATATAACTCTAGGCTGCCCGTGTGGAAATTGGTGGGCACCCAGAGTTTAGAAGGGAAACAATAAACTCCGAGTCAGTCATGGTGACTGGTGTGAGATCGTAAAACAGTTATTCTTTAAAACAAAAACGGGATAATTTTTGAAGTCAATTCGAAATGCTTTTGGAAAATGAAACTACCATAAGACCTCCCACCACACACACAATGCAAACGCAGACTTGGAGGAGATTTCTTCTTATGTTAGTCAAAGATGCTTACTACGCAAAATCAAATTCTTTTTGATATTATTATTAGTGCATAGTGGAAAACATTTTGAAAGTAGAATATAAATCTTAGCCAGCATAGGTACCATTATATTATGCCTGCTATAGCTGCCTCCTGAGGAGACAGGTTATACAATTGAAATCGTAAAGGCTCGTATTGTTTCTTTGGATTTCCAACAAATGGTCAGGCTAAGGAACTTCTTTTTCCACGATGGGTAAGTCCCTGGAATAGACGACCCGAGAAAACCGGATCTCTGCCAACACAAGGCCGGGTTACCTATGCAAAAATAGGTAACTACTGACACGCGTATGCCATCCCCCGATCGTCACCGATCTTCCCGAGGATCCCCGATTCACAACAAACCACACAGTAAAAATGCAGCAACCACATAGGTTAAGTATCTGGACTCCATACCATGATACCACCTTTATCCAGAAGGAATGACATACACTAAGGGGCGCTACTCCCTAGAACCTTGCCGCATCCTTCCTGTTTTGACCATTTCCGGGGTGTGAGGCTCGATGAAGTCTCGTCCACAAAGCTACGCTTTCTACAAAGCCATGCTTCGGGTCAAACAAATGATCAACCTATGATCACAAAGATATAAGATCAAACAAATGATCATATCGCAAATGATCAAATACTGATCATTTCACAGCAACACTCAGTATGCCACGTTACCAAATTGGGATATATCGCTGATAAATTTCAACTACATAACCTCTGAGCTCGTACGTCTCAGAGAAGGGTGTTAAGCTAAAAGAATAAATTCTCCCCCACCAACAGAAATGTATTTGAAAGAAATCAGCTTTATATCTCAAATTGTAACGTCAGACACACAATCCATACAAGTCTGTTCCGGGATCGAACAGAACCGAAGGCACTTCTCACGAAGCCCTTGCAATTCTGGATAATTCCTAATCACGTCCGGACTTCCCGTCACTAAGGGTGATAAAACCTCTAAACCGGAGATCAGCCGATGTAGAGTAACTCGACGGTAATCCTTCCGTTTTCAAAAATATCCGGTCTTCAACACCGGTCTTCGAATGCAATTCATAACGACGTATCACATATTCGGAATGGGTTATACGACCCCATGGTCCTTTCCCGGCTAACCCGAATAGTGAGCGTTTATTTAAAAACAAGTGTGGCATTCAAATTCATCCAATTCACAACAAATACCTATCTAAAGGTAATTATTGATAGTCGGTTATTTAACTATCAATAAAGATGCGCAACATCATCAGATTCCAAATAATTTTCCAAATTATTTTATCTTCCAAAATATCTTTACAAGATATAAAATTTCCACACTTCACCATTTGAAAACAATTTTCAAATCAATTTCCACATTTCATTTTATCTTTGAAGATAAAATCTCAAAACAGTTCATTTCATATTGGAAAAGCATTTCCATACTTATTTAAAAATAAGTAATTCACAAATCATTTATTTTCAACATTTGAAAATATTCAATATACTTAAATCAAATTTAAGTATAAATTCATTCTTTTAGGAAATCATTAATTTTAACATCTATTTGAGTCAAAACGAATGTTGCGTAAAACATCGTTACGACGACTCGAAATCAATAGTATAGGGTTTCGGAATTAAGATAGATATATAAATCCCCAATACTATATAAAACATTTCCTTTTGGAAATCATTTACTATAACAACAGTGTTATAGCCCACCATTTCCTTATATTTCTCGAAAACGTCTATTTCAACAATGAATGTTGAAATCTACGTATTCGATACTTATCACGTTTTAAAACATCTTTTAAAACAATTACTTCATTTCGTAATATCACTTTTCCAAAACATATCCATTTTATTTAATAATATATTCACTGTCCAAAATCGTGAATATACTTCGTTATCCAAATTCAACATTCCTACACGTTTTATTTAAAGGCTTATCCACTGTCCAAAATCGTGAATATAATTCCTTTAATTAACTTCTACAATTCACTTATCAAAATAAGTGATTTCGGATTTATAAACAACGTTTATAAATCCCATTTATAATTTATAACAACTTCAACTTACAAATCAATTTTATTAACCGAATCAATCTATAACTCAATTTTTATACTTAGGTCATTCCTTTAATAACTTTACAAAATTTATAAATCCTACTTCTTGTAAAATTCCATTTATAAACCCTTTTTCAACATTAACAAAAACTTCTTTTATAATTCCATTTTTCCGATTTATAAAAATTCAATTCTTTATAAATCTTATCTATAAACCATTTATAAATAAATTCAAAAATCTTCATTCATACTATTCTTCAACATAGTTCATTTCATATTCCCAAACATCAAATTTTGGTTTTATATCACAAAATTCTTATTTTTTTTTAACATAAAAATTATAACACTTATTTATTTAAAATGAATCAATTCCATAATTTAATAAAACGTATACTTTCAAAAATTCACTTTGAAATCCTTTTTTAAAAATAATATCGTTATTTTTAAACTTCAAAAATGGATCCGATGATGCAACAGCACCAATTAGTCAATCACAACATCAAACATCATATATCAACATATGATAACAGAATATACATCAATATCTGTAAATAAATAATTACTGGTGAGGAATCCAGTTGGATCCCTCCAACCTGTTTCCCTGCATCCACAGACGTTAGCACAATACCAATTCCACTTCGAGGTGGAATATCGCGGTATATGGGTTTTATAAAAATATATCCGCTTACTAACGGCGCAATAGGGTCTCATCCGCTATACGAGGCGGGAAATCAATCAATCCAATATATACATATGCCAATATGTATATATTGCTATATATATAGATATATCCTACTATATCTAATATCACATCCAAATAGCAATCATATCAATCAATAAATAACTGCAATACCAAATATATTTTTGAGTGAGAAAAATCTCACCTTAGCTTTTTAATTTGAAATCCAATCCCATATCATTTCAGCTTGTTTCTCCATTTCAGACCTTGTATCAACAATTTTATAAAATTCATTAATATCCGAAATAAATCGAATAACCAATTTTTTTTATCTGATTAATTAAATTAACCGATGGTTTTACTTTTAAACTTTTTTTTCTTTTAAATAAATTTATTTAATCAAAATTTAAATTTAAAACTAAGTTTCCTTTTTAAAATAAATTTATTTAGCTACAAATAAAATCTAAATCCAAATTTCTTTACTGTAAACATCTATTCTTTAATTGTTTTATCTTTCTGTAACCACTTATAAATTTGGAAAACTATATTTCCTTTATTGTTAAAATTTAAAACCTTATCTATCTAGATTTTCTTTTTATGAAATCACTTCAGTGACTTATAAGATAATATATATAAATTTTTAATTAACTTTACTGTTAATTTCCTGTATAGACAACATTCAGTTAGACAAAAATGATGATACCTCACTACGAGTTCGAAGGCGAACAAAACCCCAACCCTTCGCGAGTGCCAGCCATCGCCGAAACCCTACTGAGCTTCACGCGACTACCAATCGCCGAACATCACCGAGATCCCACGATGTCGCCCAGTTCCACGTACGCGTGCCATATCCTCGATTGTCGACTTTGAGACCATCACGTCGCCTTTGAACCCCAGCAATATCTTCGACCTCCTCCCCAGACCTCACGTGCTCGAACACCCCCCCTCCAGTCGCGCTCACATCAGCGACCACGTCGCCGCACGCCTTCATCCTCCCCTTCGAATTCGCGAATGCCTTCACTGAATTGAACGAGTCGCCATCGCGAATCGCCTGCCACCTTCCACTCGAGATCGAACTCGCGAACCCAGACCCCCTTCCGCTCAATCGATTTCGCTTCCCCCTTTTCCCAGTCGCGAGTGACTCGAACGAGTTAATTTAGAGAAGAGGGATTTCGTTTTGTTTTGTGGGTTGGGAAGGAAATCGAGATTTTAAATTTCAAATGGCTCGTGATTTGTTTCTGAATGAAGGAGGCTTCGACCATTTTTTGTTTTGAATGATACATTTTCTTCTGAAATGTTTTAACTGAGGAGAGGGAACGTGATTTTAAAATCGAATGGAGTATGGCCTCCACGATTTCTTTACGTGATTCACTGCGTGATACTAGGCGTGAGTTAAGGGAGAGGAACGTGCTGGCGTTGTCCAGTTTCCAAATTTTAAATTTAAATTTTTAATTGAATTTCATTTTATTTCAATACGTTTGCATATCGTATGATCACGTATTAACTCCGAAAAATACAAAATTGGAGATCCGACAATAATTCAATATTACGGACCCAATGGAACTGGTTTCGTCGAATTCCGAGACTGTTTGAAAAATGACTATTTTTAAATATTGATTCGAACGATTTAATTTCAAAATTGAACAAATCGTTTTCAAACTCAATTCTGAAGCTTCTGTTATTTCCAGTATTATCAATATGAATTTTAAAAGCCTTCGAAATATTTTTCTTCAACTTAAAATTGAAGATATAAATTTTTATTCAATTCAATAGATTAAATTTTAAAGTTTAATCGAAAATTTCAAAGTTATATCGGAAATTCAAATTAAATCATCGTTCAAATATTTAAAATTAATTAAATATTCTCAATTTAATTTGGTCAAAATTCTGGGTCGTTACAGTCCCCGACCTAAGATTGCGCACTTATAACTCAAGCTGCAAGGCTACTAAAGGGAGACGACTTATCTTAGGTCGCTCGCGACCTACGACCTAACTTAGGTCGTTCGCGACCTAAGACTTGAACAAAAAACTCGCACTCAGAGCTACTTCTATAAATACCACCCTAACTCCAACATCGAGTGGACTTTGGGCCGACCATTTCGAAAAGCGTCGTTACTCTGCCAAACTACCAACTCACTCAAAACTTGAAGATCTCCAAATACTCAAGACACTACAACAAGCTTCGAGAGGAATTTCATACATCCGACACAGATTCACCAAGTTTCTTCATCAAAGTTTGAGCTAGTAGTCAAGAGTGTCTTTATGATCAAATTGTATCGTATTTCAGAAGTGTGTTGTATCGAATTGTAACCGAATCAGTAATAAAAGACTATAAAGTGGACGTAGACTTAATTACGGGTCAAACCACTATAAATCTGTTGTCTTTTTACCGTTTTACTGCTATTTTCAGCTTATATTCTGTTCCCGTACCAACGGGTGGTGCTTTCACGACTATATTACACACACCGGGTGTTAGCGTTCACTTTTTGGCGTTAACATTTTGGTGCTTTCACTGAGAATTGAACTCAGGAAGATTTTCACCGTTGCTTCGCAAAGACTCATAAAAAGAACCTCTCTTAAAAACCAGAAGTTGATCTGAAATAATGGCTCCTGGAAGAAGAGGTAGACCTATCAGATCCAGAAATGCTCATGAAGGGACTTCCGCTTCCCCAACAGCAGACCAAGCAACTCCTACCGTTGGAGTCACCAGGGCTGAATTGGATGACGCAGTTTCTGGATTATACCAACAAATTGAAGCTCAAAACGCTTTGATGATGGATAGATTAACTGCTTTGCTCGGGGCAAATCATCAACCAGAAAACCATCAAACAACCTTTCCTGAAATGCCACCTTTCCAAGCTGAGGGTTTTATGCCGCAGCCAACTTATCGCGAACATGTGCCCAGGCAAGCTTCCAAGAGAAGGACTGATGCCTGCCCGGAGATGTCTTTGAACAATAAAGAGTACCTGTCCGAAATGGTTGGCCGCATCATGAAAGAGAGCATGCAGAGGGAAGAGAATGAGAGTGACTGGGGATTTGCACCAAGCAGAACTCCGTTTACTGAAAGGATCTTAAAAGCGGAATTTCCAAGGAAATTTGCACCTCCTACTATCCAAGCCTATAGGGGAACGAGTGACCCTAATCATTTCCTATACAAGTACGATTGGCATATGGCCGGTGCAAGAGCGTCAGACGAGATTAAGTGTCGATACTTTCCAGTGTACTTGGAAGGTGTGGCCTTACTTTGGTTCACAAAGCTTCCAATTCGGTCAATAGATCAATTCTCCGACTTGACGCAAAAGTTTAAAGAACAGTTCAGATTGTATGCTTCAAAAGCTAAAGATATAATGTCACTGTCTAGTCTTGAGCAAACTCCCGGAGAATCAATCAAATCTTTCTTAAGCCGTTTCAATATAGCTGTAGCCGAAGTGGATAATGTAGAACCGCGTATGATCCTGACCTACTTGGTGCGAGCCATCGATAAATCGAGTGAATTTGGAAAATGGCTAAAAATGAAGGAACCAAATTCCCTTGATAAGTTTTATAAAAAGGCCGATGAATTCATGCGCCTGGAAAACCTTTCCGCCTCAGCAAAAGTATTAGTTGCTAAGGACAACAATAATGATCTTGCTTCTAACAGAAGAAATTCTGAGAATCAGAAAAGGGAAAACGACGGAGGAAAGAATCAGGGGAATGAGATGAAATTCCGCCGCTTCGATCTTTCAAATTTTACTCCTTTAACTAATACACCAAGAAATATCTTTTTCGCAACAAAGGATGTTGTCAGGTATCCTAAGCCACCTGAGATGAAGAGAGGTGCAGTGCGTAATGGAAAATTCTGCCAATTTCACAATCAACCTGGCCATGACACTGACCAATGTCGCCAGTTAAAAAATGTGATTGAAGAATTGCTGAAGCAGGGTAAACTCCAACAATACGTTAAGAGAAGCGGAGTTGATCCAACCTCATCCACTCGGGGTCAACAACGTCCTACCCATCAATCCGATTCTCGCAACAACACTACAGTGCAAGATTCAGAAAGGCTTATCATTAATGTTGTCACAGGAGGTCCACACCCAGCAGGCAGAAGTTGGGACGACTGCTAATTGTCTACAAAACTGCAACTGGGGCATCTTTCACTTTCTCTGGCATATAAATCCGAAGCTACGAATCTAGTGCAAATGGAAAGCCAGCCCGGAGATTTTGAAACAACAATCACTAGCATCCATTTTTTACTTAACAGCATTGCTTAAATTTGTAAAATGATAACGGATGTGTAACTTTTGCATTGTAAACCGCTGAGAAATCAGTATGATTGAATAATGAAAAACTATGAATTCTTTGTTTTCTGTTACAAAATGCCTGTTATATTTCGATGTGTAAATACTCTAAATGTATTGCTAAAATGTCGATCTAATATTGCAGGTCATTAAAGCGAAGCTCACCCATCGCAAAGCCAAGCGAGCCCTACAAATCACTTATTAAGCAAATGCCAAGCAACAAGAAATTCCAGATTCAAATCCCATATAAGAGGAACTTCACATAAAAAGTTGGCAACGCCACTGTGTCAAGCACTCGTTAACTGGTTGCGGTCGTCAATACAAAAAGACATCCAACCAAGTAACTTGCGTTTACCCTGTGGAGTCACTTAATAGTGAAGTCTACTTCTTCGGATAAAGCAATTTACTTGCAGAAGAAAGGAAGACGCGCTTGGAAACAATAATAAAGGATCGCAGATAGGCAGATGATGAGGAAACATGGGCCGACAAACATAGAAGCAGCCAAAAGGAGGTATGCCTCTCAATAAGAAGGCCGGTAGATCCACAAAAGGGACACCTTCCCAAGTAGAAGGAACAGGACCCTTGCTAACTGGTCGTGATGCATCCGATCGGACAGCTTGCATCCGTCTCGTGGATCCAATCGCCTCTGAGACGCAACCCTCCTGGCACACCAATCCACCAAGGCTCCTCTTCGGAAGCCGATAAAGCCCTCTA
This sequence comes from Allium fistulosum, assembly GCA_030737815.1. Taxonomy (NCBI): domain Eukaryota; kingdom Viridiplantae; phylum Streptophyta; class Magnoliopsida; order Asparagales; family Amaryllidaceae; genus Allium; species Allium fistulosum. Next base: position 639,594,465 of record CM060904.1, read on the forward strand.
ACGAGGCACGCCAAAAAATGAAAGTGCTTTCCTCAATCAAAAAAGATTGGTGGAACCACCGGAGGGGCACCTTCCCAAGCTGAAGGAACAGGGCCCTTGTTAGTTAATTGCGATCGTTTGTGCAAACGAACATCCAATCAAGCAACTTGCGTCCACCCCGTGGATCCATTCAACCATGAGAAAGTAATTTCCAGGCAATCACAAGACCTCTTCGGAGGCAAAAGCCCTCTTCGGAGGCACATTTCACCCATGTAGAAGTGCAAAATGCTCCTCTTCGGAGGCCCACTTCACCAGAGCTGAAATGCTCAAAAGCCCTCTTCGAAGGCACATTTCACCCGTGTAGAAGTGCAAAATGCTCCTCTTCGGAGGCCCACTTCACCAGAGCTGAAATGCCAAATTGCTTCTCTTCGGAGACCAAAATTGCTTCTCTTTGGAGACCAAAATCGCTTCTCTTCGGAGACCAAAATCGCTTCTCTTCGGAGACCAAAAAACCTCTTCGGAGGCACACTTCACCATTCTTGAAGTACCAGACATAAGCCCTCTTCAGAGGCACAAAAACAAAGCCTTCTTCGGAAGCACTAAACAAATCAAAAAAAAATTCTTCAGAAAGTTCACTTCACTGCATAGGAAAATCCACTTTTTAACAAATAAGAGTGATCATCTCTGAAGGTTGAAGTGTTCTTCAAGGAAGAAAGAGAAAGTGAAAATTTCTCCAAAAATGAGATATAATCTATTAAAAGCAGAATGATTCTTCCCTTAAAAGCGGAATGGTTATTCTCTGAAATAGGAATATCAGTCTTGTAAAAGCTAGAAATGTTGCAATGCACTAGTGTTATGGGGGCAACACTATACAATTCAGTTACATTAATAAAAGTAATGTGCAAGCAACATACCGCAAGTTCATTGCAATATCACGAAGAGTAGATGTGGAATAAATGCATTCTCAAACACAGACAAAAAAGTTTGTACAAATAAAAAGATTCGTTTATTCTACACTAAGAATGAGAAATAAATATACTCACACATACATAAGAATTTGTACAAGTAAAGGAACTATTTTATTCAATACTATGAAAATTCTTTACATGTGCAGATATCTCAAAAAGAAGCGGGGACCGGTACCCGCACAATCTCCGGTCGATGCATGCAAAAAGCAAAATAAGAAGTAGAAGATCCAGCTTGTCATTCCTTCTCCCCGCTACCTTTGGAGCCTTTGCCTGGCCTGATAGTTAATTTCGGAATCCGGCGTGGGCGGGATGGAGAAGGAGGAGTGGTTGGGTCTTCTTCTATTTTGTCTTCCCCAGCTGAAGCACTTCTCTTTTTCTTCTTTAGTGCACGCTTTCCTCTTCTCTTTGAGGAAGATTCACTTCCCGGAGTCAGCAGCTTGGAAAGTTTTGTATTGTCATCAAATGACTGCTCCGGAGTCTTTTCACTGTCCTCCGTCCCTTCCGCTTTTTGTTCTTGAGAAGCAAGTGGATCCTCCAAGCCTCGAAGAGCTTCTATCTGTTCTTCCTGCGACCCTTGTTGAGAAGCAGGAGTGACTTGAAGAGATGGAGGAGGAATAGGAATAGCTGGAAGAGGGAAAGAGTTCACAGTGCTCGGTGCTTCCGCTACAGAAGAAAAGAAGTCAAAATTAATATTCTCCGAGAAAAGAGAAGATATCGGATCACCAGGACTTAAGTAATAAGAGAGAAATTCATCCAGGTCAATTGTATCAAATGAATAATCCACTTGAGCCAGATCTGATTTGAAGTTACCTGGAGGAGTCGGTTTGGCGAGATCAATCTCGAATTTCTCGGCCTCAGTATCATTCGGAGCTTCATCCTCAGTGGGAGTGGTCGCAGTTTCTTTGGCAACCTTAGCTGGAGGCGAAGAATGGGAACTGGAGCCCATGATGTTAACATCGGCCGAAGTCGAAGCATGAACGGGGGCAGTTAAAGGAGCTTCCTCCTTTGGATATTCTTCTCCCACTGGTTCAGCTCGCGCTTTAGCAAGCAGTTCTTTTCCCCTAGCAAGGGCGGCGCGCGCCTCATCATCCAGATAAGTCGCTTCAAGATCTGCCTCAGCATATCCAGCACCTCCGAACATGTCCATTATTGCTTCCCACACTTCGGCTAAGGTAGTCTCATATTTTGGTCCCAAGAATGAGAGACTACCACGCCCTAAAACGCTGTGGATGTAAAAGTCAAATAGAGTAGAATCAATAATGGCTTTAGTTGCTTTATGAGATTCTTCAGCTGCAACTTGTCCAGCAACTGCTTCGTCGCGCTCTTTCTCAAATTTAAGAAGTCGAGCTTTTAACATCTCAATCTCCGCATTTTGGGAAATAGTTGTACCCCGCAGCTCAGCATTTTCTTTGCGATATTTCTCATTAATGTGCTGCTCAGCTGCAAGCTTCATCTCGACATCCCTTTGCGCAGCATGTGCATCCCGCACTTGCTTCTGAAAGACTTCTTCTTTTTGAGTATGCGATGCAGAAGAAGAGGCGAGATCTTCTTTAAGTCGCTTGACTTCAGATTCAAGCCTCGCGTTGTCATCCGCGATGCTCGTCATCTCCGCGTCGTGCTGCTTGCACCATTTATCCCATTCAGCCTTATCGTTCTCCAGAGTCAGCATATTTTCAAGATTCATATGGTTGACTCTTTGGAGTTCATCAACAAGCTTTTGCCATTGCAATATCCTCTCAATGTCAAGCCTAACTGCGTCATGATTTCTGAGCATGGCTTGTTTATCGATCGAAACTAGATCTAAGTCAAAGCGCACTCCTCTTAAGCACCAATTCAGAAATCGGCTTTGAAGCGTTGGAGGGCCATCTTTAACCTGATACTGGGGTCTGTTGATGATCGCTTGGATGTCGGATTTCTTTAAAGGAGGAGAGCTAGCCGGGATATTAGAAGAGATAGGAGCGCCAGTTTTTCCAGAAATTGCAGACGCGTCCGTTTCATCAAGTCTAACCCGTTTACTCGGGTCTCCAGCAGCATGGCCTTTCCCTTTATCATCATGATATTTCCTTTTATGGAAGTCATCTTCCCTTCTTCTCTGTTGCTCCTCATAAGCTCTCCTTTCTTGAGCTTTTCTAATTGCTCACTCTTCGTCAGATTCTTTGCGAGTGGGGAGATAGCGTCCGTAATCATAAGAATCGCGCCCTCCGTAGCGCCGAAAGTTGTCGAAATATGAGCCACTTCGCCCCATTGTAGAACCTGAAATTGAAGAAAAGAGACAAGTCTTAAAAATCTCCAAATTGAAGAAGCAATTGCGTATAAGTGCTAAGCATCCTAAGTGTGTGTGATGTGCGAACTACGCGCGTCAAACTACAAACCACTTTTTAGTTGGGGAGTGGTAGCAGATTGAGAAACGGGAGTTGATTTTGGAGCCGACGGAGTTTTCTGCAAAGTAGATGTCGCTTCAGTCACAGGAGATATAGCTTTAGTTATATCATCCTTGAAAAGTTCCTGTGAAGTGATCATCAGATCACTCAACCCATCAAAGTTATCGTCACCATCAAGTTTTGTGTGATTTTCTTTCTCGGCCCCTTTATCATCAACTTTCTCGAAATGTTGAGAAGTTTCTTCTTCTTCAATAACGGGAGAGAGTGCTAATTTGTTGGATGACCCCACAATGTCGGTAGGAGTAGAACACTTTACCAATGAAGTCTCAATGGTAAGTCCTTTCGATGAAAGTTCTTCAGCATGGACTGGGGCATCCGATGTTTTTTCTGGAGAATTAGGGACTTCATAAGGCTGGATAGATCGGGAAGAGTGTAAAAGTCCATACTGATGCAAAAATTCGTCTTTCAACAAAAATTTGGCACTTCTTTCTTCCGCCGCCACAGCATTTAAGGTTCAAGGATTGACTTGAGGCTGGGATTTCTGAGCGGAGGAGGAAGTGCTGGAAGAAGAAAAAGAATGAAGTTAAGCATTTGATAATTCGGGTTTCAAAAAACTCATGAGATGAACGGCAAAAGACAATCTTACTTCGAACTCTCCAGACAGCGTAGAACCCTGGAGGACATCGCACAAAGAAAAATTGACTCAGAAATCCGTGAGCACTTTCGGGCAAATCCAAAATCAATTTCCGGTTTCTGGCACTTCTTGCGAGCACGATTGAAGGATGGTCTTTGTTCTTTGAAAAAGTGCATAAGTAGCAAATTTCATCGAAGCTCGGGAGGCGGTCAAGCGTCCTCCTAAACAGAACACATAACCCCATCAGAACAACGTAACCGTTGGGGTGTAGCTGGAAGGGCCAAATAGCTAATCGAAGAAAGACTTCATGAAGAAATTCGTTGAAAGGCGGAATAGCTCCGCTTAAACACATCTGGCGGTTCACTGCAATAAAACCAAGGGGTGGCCTGTCAGCTGTGTCGCTTGCTCCAGGGAATATAGTGTCTGATTCGGCAATACCGAATTGGGTACATAGTTGTCTAAAAACTTTGTGGCTTAGAGTAGTCGGAGTTCATTCCAGAGGATCGATCAGTGGGTTGGCTATCGGGAAAGCTTCTTCGACTGGTCCTAAATCTTCTGGTTGAGATGTCATTCTACAAAATCAACTGGATATTTAAATATGAAGGTGCGCGTTTCCTAAAAAGTGTGAAGTGTTGTGCAAAACTAAAATAATAAAAGCAAGTATAACTGAAATTGAGATAGTTGACATTTGTCGATTATAAAGTTTCGGGGCTTGTCATTTTAAGTTCAGATACAATGTTGTGCTAATGCAGACAAATCAGCTCAAGTTGATCATTTCAGCTTTGCTTTAACACTTCATTTAAAATTTTGTCATTTCACAACATTACATTCACAAAATTCATGTAAATTAATTGTTCTTTATCGACTAATCTGTCATGCGATGTGGGAAGTCAATGGCAGTATATTTGTCCCGTTTTCCTGCAAATGTTGTGTTTAACAGGTTATTAAAATTAGAGTTAAAGCAATCTATAAAGAAGTGCAACACAGTTCAAGCTCAAGTTCAGTCAAAATCTCCCAAGTCATAGGTCGTCTAGCAACCTAGCGTAGGTTGGAAATTTTCAGAATGTATTGTGCAAGTTGAAAAGGTCAGGGCAATGCAAATTCGTCAAGTCCTAACTCGGTTGCGACTTAAAGCCTCAGAAGTTAGGTCGGTCATTTGTTAAGTCGTGCTGTTCAATGTTCAGTCAAGTCCAAATATTCTAAGTCCTAGGTCGTTAATGACCTAGCATAAGTCGAAGATGTCCTGTTTCATCTAGGTCGCAAGATCGCAAGGAATGTTCAAGTATTAGCTCGGCCGTGACTTAATTGTCGGAGTTAAGTCGCAGAAGATTGTCCAGTATTAGTTAGGTCGCAGATAATTCCGACACGACCTAATCCTTAGGTCGCTCAGTTCTGATGAATCACTGACTTCCTTCCCACGCAACCACTCACTAGACCCGATAACCCAATACCACTATTACAAAGAAATCTACCGCCTTCTTCGTGAATTTCATTCATCTCCCCAAATCACCCAGATAGTTGATTTCAAATCCCTCCGATCTATTATAAATAAAAATATATCACCGTGCTTTCGTGAACCACAATAACGAATCAAGCGACAATCGAAAATCGACCGCAGTAACCATTCAAAATAAAGCACGACGCATAAAGTTGAACTTGGGTTGGAAAATATGGTTTCACAATTGAATGGCGATTATGGAGGAACGGAGATCAAGTTCACTTACGAAGAATGCTGGTAGAGATGAATCGACGAGAAAATGGATCGAATTCGCCTTTGAGAGTTTGGAGATTCGTCAATGGCAGCAGGGGATCGAAGCAGTAAAGTAGGAAGGAAGAAGCGACCTAACCAATTTATATGGAACCAAGAAAGGAAGATGAATAGACACGCAAGTTAGTGTGTGTTTTAGGTCGCTTACGACCTAGCGAAGTTAAGTCGAAGCACACGACCTATGACTTCGGCCCGTACTTTGAGGGGCAAATGTTAACTCCTATTAAGAAGCGACCTAAAATATTGAAAGACTTAGTGAAACAGCGACCTACGAGTTAGTGAAGTAGCGACCTAGCTACAGGAATGTCACTACCTAAAGAATGTCACAACCTAAAGAAGTTAGCGACTTAACTACTGAAAAGACTCAACGACCTAAGAGTAAGAAGTATCACGACTTAATAGTCTCAGCGACCCACGGCTTATAGAGCTTAACGACCTAAGAGACTTCGCGACTTAAGGGAAGTTGCAACTTACGACCTAAAGCTACAGGAAACATTGCGACCTAGCAATGTTGCGACCTAAAGATTTCGCGACCTAGCAATGTTACGACCTAAAGCCATTTGTAGTCCACAACTTATCTTAGGTCGCTTGCGACCTACGACCTAATTAAGGTCGTCCCCGACCTAAGACTGCGCACTTATAACTCAAGCTGCAAGGCTACTAAAGGGAGACGACTTATCTTAGGTCGCTCGCGACCTACGACCTAACTTAGGTCGTTCGCGACCTAAGACTTGAACAAAAAACTCGCACTCAGAGCTACTTCTATAAATACCACCCTAACTCCAACATCGAGTGGACTTTGGGCCGACCATTTCGAAAAGCGTCGTTACTCTGCCAAACTACCAGCTCACTCAACGCTTGAAGATCTCCAAATACTCAAGACACTACAACAAGCTTCGAGAGGAATTTCATACATCCGACACGGATTCACCAAGTTTCTTCATCAAAGTTTGAGCTAGTAGTCAAGAGTGTCTTTATGATCAAATTGTATCGTATTTCAGAAGTGTGTTGTATCGAATTGTAACCGAATCAGTAATAAAAGTCTATAAAGTGGACGTAGACTCAATTACGGGTCGAACCACTATAAATCTGTTGTCTTTTTACCATTTTACTGCTATTTTCAGCTTATATTCTGTTCCCGTACCAACGGGTGGTGCTTTCACGACTATATTACACACACCGGGTGTTAGCGTTCACTTTTTGGCGTTAACACACTACTTATTTCCATGCTTTGCTGAAGGCAAAACATAGCAGAGAAAATATTTCTTCAATTCTTGATCATGATGGAGTGCTTAGATCTACACCTGATGGAGTTGAAGAGAGCTTTGTTACTTATTTCAAAAAGCTCTTTGGCAATTTTGACAATTTTGTTTCTCAGCTTAACATCCTTGATCACATTAACCTACCATCTCTTTCCTCCACCAACAAGAATTTTTTATCTTCTGAAATAAAGAATCTTGAGATAAAACAAGTAATTTTTGGAATGAACAAGAATCCTTGTGGTGGCCCGGATGGGTTTAATGCTACATTTTCACTGCTTGTTGGGATATAATTGAGTTTGATGTGTATAATGCAATCCAAAATTTCTTCAAAAAATGCAAGAAGCTTAGCTCTATGTAATGACCCGTTTTTTTTCGAAAAAGAAGAAAATTCAAATTTTAGAATTTAATACGGTAAGAAATTAAAAAAATTATGATTTTAAATAAAATTTACTTTGAATTATAACATCTGATTTTGATTTAATAAAGTGACAACTATTTTATGTGATTTCAAACGTATGGTTTAATAAAAGTTTAATTGGATAGATTTAATATTGTGTAAAGCGTGAAATCAATTTATGATTAACTGGAATTGGGTTTTAATTGTAAATTAACTTCTAATCTATTTGTAAACAATAAATGTATAATTATGTATTCAAACTTATTTAAATTTTTGTCTTGGTTTTGCTCATCTTACATATCAACCTATTGAAATTTATTTGTTAATAAAATTTAGTGTAATTGAATTTTACATAAAAGAAATATAAATTTTAATTTAATAAGACTTAATTAGTTAAACAATTCATAAATTGAGAAAATCGAGAATTTAATACTGCATTAGTTAATATTAGCATTTTAATTAAGGAACTTGAAATTATAAACCAATGAATATTCAATTTTATTAATTTGAAATATGGTTCATTTTGAAATTAAATAAAGGTGAATTTTATTGAATATAATAAACTAAAAACTACCATTTGAAACAAACAATAGAATTTTATGATGGAAATTCAATATTTGCTATGCGTCTATCTAGACATAGCAAATGGCAAATTTTCGTCGAATAATATAGATGTTCTATCAATCGCTAGAAATTCAGTTTAAATCAGTTAATAACAGTTGAATTTAAAAGTGTTTCGAAACCTAAATATGTCAACATGATAAAATTTATTTAGAACACTCTGAATAAGACTGCGTAATCCGTTTCGCGAATTTCGGACGTTTCTAGCTCCGTTTGGATTTTTCCGTACGGGATAGCATTGTATATCGGTGTCAGTGTAACAACCCAGAAATTTTAATAGTTTTATAACGTAATTAAATGAAAATTTGATATTTGGAATATGTTTATTTTAATATAGCAAATGGTAAATTTTCATCAAATAATATGCAAGTAAATTTTATTGTGTAATTCTATTTCAATTTCAATTAGTTAAAAATTGATGGTAACAAAATATTTTCCAAACCTGAATATTTTTACATAGAAAATTTGTAAATTGTCTTCTGAGCAAGACGTCATATTTCGTTTCTCAAAATTTGAATCACTATTGCTTCGTTTATCTTATTTTCGACAGAATAGCAGCATTTTCAGTACCGATATCGACTTTTGATCGGATGATCGTACCACTGGTATCTATATACCATTTTGATCGTCTCGTCATGCTGATCTCTACGGTATATTCAATTCTTTGTTTTGAAGTCCAGTACATAGCGGAATCCGCGAAACCGATAACTGTATCGGTACCGGATCCATGACCTTTTGTTTTCTTTTGAATTTCAAACTTTAGCCAAATTAGAGGGGACCGTTGCCATACTTTTCATTTTATTATTTATTGACCTATCTATCACTATTCCCACTACCTTCTATATATTTTGGTCCACCTCTTCATGTCCTTTGAACTGTTCACTTATAAAAGTATATTCATTTTGCTTGAAACTGTTCCATTTCTTCCCAGGCAACTCAAAATCTCTTCTCCTCCAGTTTTCTTTCTTTGTTTGCTCTTTTTCTTCCCACCTCCTCACGAGCACATATCTTTTCCACCATACAACCGAAAACAATATCACTGATGCCTCCATAACAGACATGATCCACATCGACCGCCGTCTCTCCATCACCCTCAAACCCTACCACCACCGCGCTCATCCCTCACTGCAACAACCGCCACCTTCCCCCATCGAACCGTACGCCTCTTCCTCTCCAAACGCTGCATAGCCCAGCCGACCGAACCATATCTACCTCACCTCCCGCCGACTACATCTCCAAGCACTCGGCATTCTTCCCTTTCTCGGCCTCACGCGAGCCTAGACTTCCGCGACACTATTGTTAGCCGAGCTCCGTCCTTTTTTTTACAGGTAAATATGTGTACATATGTTTTACATATAATAAGTATATATTTTCTGTAAGTTCTATTTTGTTTTTATATATGTTAGTATATGTATTTTCGTATGTTGTATTATATATGTTTTAACAACGTATATTTATATATATATTAATGTTTATATAATAAGATATTGGTTATAGTAGGCTATATTTAAAAGAAACACTATATATATATTAGCTACATGTTTTATCCAGGCATCTATTTGGGTTCTTATATATGTTATATATATATATTGATTTTATAAAGTAAAATTTTATATGCTTAATAGGTTGCACTATATAAGATATATACATATGTATATTTATAAATTTATAACCTGCTGATGTTTAATGTCTATATAAAGGTGCAGTAATGTATTGGTATATATATTTATACCTATTTGTTCTGCCTGCATTTCATAATGAATATTTCTTTATATAATTCATTTCCAAACTATTGATAGTTTGAAGTGTACATATAATATGTTTTATTTTTTTTCTATTGATAGTTTGCATATATTTTTATTTGCTGCAAGCGTACCATTTTATATTATATTATATAAGTATATTTGGTTGTATGACTTATATATAATTATATATAAATGATATAGATATTCGATTTTATAAAAATGTGTTTTGAAATGAGAAAAGTGATTTTTGAAATAGTATATATATATGATAGTATACAGGTAATATAATAGTTTTAATGTTGTTCTGGCAGCATGCATACATTTTGTTTTGTTTTGTTTTTGTTTTTGTATATATATTTATCTAATATTTGGGTCTGCATATTCTAGTCCATATGACACAGTATGGTTATATTCCTGTTATACATATATATTGAATCTGCTGTTTTGAAGATTATAAGTGTATATTAGTTTATTTATTCATGAGTTGGGTTTATGCATCTGGGTTGAGGCAGAGTCATTTTATGGAACAATAATATATTAGTATAATATATAATATATTAGTTTTAAATAATTTCATGTACTGTTAATATCATATATTATATATATATATATATTAAAAGTATGTGTTAAATTTAACAATGATCTTGGAATATTTATAGATTTGGATTTTGATGTATAAGTTTTGTGTATATATATATTAGTGAATATATAAGATTTTATTTTTAATATATGTGTTTAAATTTAAAACAATGATTTTATTTGCATATATATACTTATTTCATTTTAATATTTGTCTTAAATTAAAGGTATTGATTTCAAGGAAATAATAAATATATTTATTTTCTGGTCCTATCAAACTGATTCTTTTCTATCTATCAGTTTTGTCGTCAATTTGTGCCAATCTTGCTTTGATTTGGAATTCGTGCTTGGATTCGTAACTCAATTTCATTGTCTATCCTCTCTAGCCTCGAAAGGTGAGCAATCACTCACGATTAACGTTCTTTTATTTATTAAATTTGATTTCAATTGAAACGACAATTGAAATATGCCGCTGTTAGTTATTTACATTGCTATATATATGCTGTTATCTGGTGCTGTTCACCTATGACATCTGACACCATTATCTGTTATTTATATTGATGATATATGCCTGTTATATTATTATCATATCTGTTATCACTCTGCAAGTTCCCTGTTAGTATAGAATTTTCTATGGGTTGAAATGATACATACCCGAACGATCTGTAGAATAGGAGGAAATCGTTATGGGTTGAAATGATAAACCCAAGCGATTTTCATTGAATTGAATTTGGGATTGCCGGTTGAAAAGATATATACCCATATATATTTAAATTACAGATTGAAATGATAAATATCCGTATCAGTTGACCATAGGATAGAAAATTTTATACAGACACCGTTAGTCTATATATAAATATTTTAAAATGATTTCTATGAATTTTGAAAGGAAATATATATGGTTTTATTTAAATTTGAAAATATTATGTATCTGAATAAGTTTTAATACAAAATAGATTTAATAATAAGCTTTAAATTTAGTTAGGTTTGATTTAAGTAAGATACAATAGGTTCAAATATTTATTTAGAAATTTTATTTAAAAATTTTATTTAAAAAAATAGATTTTATAATGATTCTATAAGTTAAGGTTGGAAAGATAAATTTGAATATATTCGAAATTGTATTTAATTAAGAGTTTTGTTTAATTAAATCGATTTGAAACTTATTGAATTTGAGGGTTTTAAGATATGATTTTATAATTGGATTTTGATTTAAAATGATTTAATGGATATTTCAAGTTTTAAATAAATCGAAGGAAATATTTAGTTTAAGGTTATTTAACTGATAATGGATTTATTAAGTGAATATTTCAAAACTAAATAATAATGAGGTTAAAATAAGATATATATGAAATTTTCAATTTAGTTTTGAAAGTGCTATAATTTGGAAATATATCTTTGGAATGGAAATGATATTTTTGTTTTGAAGTATAAATTATTTTGAAATGACCACGGTGTTATAATGACGTTTGGTTGTTAATAGCGTATAATTCTATATAGTAGGTAGTTCCACGGATCCTTAGAGGATGGTTATCCCAAACATCCTTTAAATTACTTGTATTTTAGTTGATATTTCACTTAAGTTGAATTTATTGATATAAGAATGTTAATCCTGACTCGAGTGTTTTGTGTTTTGCTTTATGCTCGGGTCAGACTAAGTGATACAACAATTGAGACTCACCTTTGGAGTTTGGTGCTTCGCTTGGAGATCCAACTATCGACTCAGCTTTCAACTTGTTCAGAGATGTCATCTGTTTGTATTCGAGACTCAATTGTATTTGAGATATTCTGCTGTTTTATTTCAAACTCTGCTGTTTATATAGTAGCTTCATGAACTACTATTTATCTATTCCGCTACATTATTATTATATTACTCTGTGTCTGTGATTCTGTGATTTATTTATTTATTATATATGCTGGGTTTTGCCAAATATAAATTAACAATATGATATTTTGAGCAATTCAAGTCCGACATGTGTAGATGCGAATGACACGAAATACCGGGTCGTTACACTCTATGAATGCCACCAATATTGCTTTGATCCCCAAAGTCAAGCATACTGACACAGTCTCTCTATACAGACCTATCTCCTATAACAACCCGCATATTTCACGATTTGTATATTTAAATGTTTTATTTAAATATAGCATCATTAATCGGATTAATGTCCGAAATGTTACTTTTTGTAAACAGCCAAATTGGGTCTCGAGACCACTTCCATTGAGTCCAAAATGGCGTTTACAACTTTTTTGAGTATAAACATCGATATGTTTGGAGTTGAGTAGAATTTTGATATTTTCATTTAGGGCTTTGGGTTTGGGTTTCATCCCACCAACTCATCTAATACCCTAACTCCACTCAACTCCTCTTTATTCATTCATTCCATTTCCTAACACTCTAGCTCTAGAGAAAATGGGGGAAAGAATGGGAAATAGAAATTCCAGACCCTAGTTTGATTTGGAAACTCAAGTTCTTGCTCCAAAATCAAAGAGAAGCTTATGTTAGCATCCTCTTCATCTTCTCCATCTCAATCTCTCTCCAATTTCAGAAATTTCCTATAACCTAATTTAGGAAATATTTGCTTATAATATTAGATTGGAACTTCTAGAGTTGAAGTTGAAGAGTAGTTGATCTTTCCTTTGCTTTAGAGCTTCTCGTTTATTGTTTTTGGGTTTGAAGGTGAGTTTTTGAACTCACATCTACATCTATAACTTTCTTTGTTGTTAGGTATGAATTCCTAACATTTGTGCATGTTCATTTGCTTTTGATTTGAATTGATTTGGTGAATTTTCCAAATTTTGGTGTTTTGGTCCAATTTTATGAAAATACTACTATGGATGTTTGGACATAATATTTGGGGTGTATCGAAGAGCCTATAAGGCTGGGTTGTCGCTTGGTATAAATCCCTAGTCGTTGTTGCTCGTCCGATCGTTCCCGAAACGAATTGGCCATCATTGGCCTAGGTTCAATATTTGCCTGAGCTTCAGCTCAGACGTCTAGTATAAGGATCAGACGTCTGAGGCTAAGGAACAAATATTCTAGACGTTCAGCTTAGACATCTGGGAGATCCAGACATCTGAGGTTACTTCCAAGACGTCTAGGTGCTCTAGAATAGAATTTCCAGTACCTCATTTCAAATGTCTAGATGGGTTCAGACATTTACTTTGTGCTTTCAGACGTCTGAGTGGTTTTCTGGAATATTTCCATAAACCAAATCCAGACGTCTTGATTGACCCCCAGATGTCTGGAACTATGCATTTTGCCTATTTCAGGATGTTTTGTGTGGGTTTCCAATTTTAATCGGTTTTTGTTGATCCGGATAGTTGTTATCACTTATTATCGACTTTGATGACTTCTTTCTTTGGATTTTTGGGAATATCCGTTTGATTGATTTGATATCAATTTTTATGGATTTAATTCACATTGTCGTATGTGAATTTTTGGTGTTCGATTGTTTCTACAATCATTTCTGTGGTTTGTCACTTTAAAATACAAAGGTTTCTATACTAGTAGTAAATACTCAAACACTTTCACAAAAACGATTTCAATACTACTTTTAAATACAAAGCTCGTTTTTAAAACCATTTTCCAATCTATTAGTATATACAAACCTTTACCTCATTCATATGAGAAATCTAATTAAACGGCTTAGCAAAACAAGTGGTATGAAACGCTTATGTTTACTCTGTCGGTTAATTCTTAGACTTGTTCGATTGAAATCTTGTGACAATTTTCGAGTGGAAATCTACAATTTGTTCGTAAATATTTAAGTTAAGCTAGTGGTTATGGGACATGAAGCTAAACTCATTTAATTACTAGCTTAGTGTAATCGATGCTTCTTGATGATCGATGATGATCATTTTATGGTTTAGACTAGCGATTTGCGATGTCTCTTTGTCCACGTGAGGGACTGTACCCCGATTTATGGAGCTTCGTCTCATTTGTATAGGCTAGTGACCTATTGCTTATTAGAGTTCGGTTCATCGGACGTTCGCTGTACTACGTTGTTGTTTCGTATTATTTGAGTTTGGTTCATCGTGCGTTCGCTGTACTACGTCGATGTTCCAGATTATTTGTGTTTAGGTTCATCGGGCGTTCGCTGTACTACGTCATTGTGCCTGATTATTTGAGTTTGGTTCATCGGGCGTAACGCTGTACTACATCGATGTTCTAGACTATTTGAGTTTCTGGTTCCTCGGGCGTTCGCTGAACTACGTCGTGGCACCGGCTCTATGGTTATCGACCATGGGATAACGACCCATTTGTGATACTTGTGTTAGTGAGTTTTCATGCTCCCGTTTGTGATAGGCCTTCCCTCTTTTGTGATTTCTGGATTTCTAGTTGATGATTTCTAGAATTTGTGTTTCACCGATTTTGATGATAGGCATTGATGAGCTCTATCAATTATTTGTGTTTTGGTGAATAATTTAAAGAATGCGATTCTTTTTTATGTTTGAGATGATTGGAGATATTGTATGATTTATGTTGTTATTTGATGTATACTTGTCGTAGTATGGCATTATTGTTATCATACGTTTTTGTCATATCTCTTATCCTATCTCATTTTATCTGATATTTATAGCTAGACTGATCCGTTTATTATTTTCTTCTTAAATAATACTCGGGTCAGGCCGAGGTATTTCAGGTGCTCCAGATTGACTTCTTATCAGGGTCCTTCACCTAACTTTTGGCTAACTACTTTAGCTTAGTAGATTTTGTTAGTATACATTTGAGATAGAGACTCCTTGATGTATACTTATTCTTTTGGCTAGCCCTCGTATCTATTCTTTTGTAATGTAGTGGATCTAGTTTGACCACTACTTTGATGTACACTTCTATGTGTTATATTCATATCTGTTTCCGCCTTTGTGATATGAATATCTGTGACTGATTTGTGTTATGCTTATTTCTATATTTGTTTCCAAAGTCCACATAGCCACTGTCTGGTAGCTTTGAGTTTGTATTTGATATGTCCGATTTCCTCTTGAAATGAAATGTAAGTTATATTATCTGACATATCGGTACTCGCACAAAGAAAATTACACAGATGGTCACTCCTCAACAGCCTTATTCTTCATGCTAGTCGACGGTATTACCCCGTAGTGTCCTTGGCTAGCGTGAGTATAGAGGTGGGGCATCACAGCTTGGTATCAGAGCCAAACTTTGGAACAATGTAGAATAATCTAGCAAGGATCATTGTCCTAAGTTTTTCTTAGGAATCGTGCCATAGGATTTAATTCGAGTCTTCGTACCATTCTATCCTATTTCTTTTTATGACGCCTTGTTTTATCAATCAAGTTTGTATGATATTCATTCTGTGAATAACCTTTTTCGTCTTCTTTCTTTCTTAAAGAAGAGAAATGGTTAGACCACGCCGTCCCAGCGCCGATCAATCCAGTGCTACTCCTGAGGATGGATTATTTATGTCTGCTCAACAACTTTTAGATCTTGTGAACAATGCCTAAGCTGCCGCACCCGTTCCAGTGCCTACTCACCCTAAATCCGGGTTTGCACGCTTGTGCAGAGATTATACCGCTTTGGGTGGAAGGCCATTCAAGGGATCCGAAAGTGTTATAGAAATCCAAGCTTGGCTTAGATCGTGCGACCACATCTTTTCTTGCATGAATCTTATTGATCTTCATCGAGTCCAAGTGGCTTCTAGCATGATCCAAGAAAGAGCATTAGATTCGTATGTACTTTTGATTTCCGAAATTATTGAAGCGGATTTTACTTGGGAGCAATTCCGGGAAAGGTTCGAATTGAAGTTTGCACCGAAAGCTAAAAAAGTAACTTTAGCTCGACGCTTTATTGACCTCGTTCAAGGTGAATCTTCTGTGGCAGATTATCTCGCATCTTTTGAATCTCTCTCTAAATATGGGGTCGAATATATTAATACCACATGGAAGAAAAATCAAAGATTTGTTTATGGTTTGAACAAGAACATCAAAAAGCCCTTACTTCTGAAACTAGAATTTTCTTTTGATCAGCTTGTATATATCGCTCTTCGGCTTGAAGAGGCCGATAGAGAAAGTGATGTTGAAGTTGTGCGTGCCAAACAGAACTTCAACAATAACATGAAAAGGCTTATTAAGTTCAAAGGCCCCAATCCCAAAAAGCAAGGGAAGCAAGAAACTTCAATAGCAAAGACTCCTACCTCTAGTCGTGGACGATGCTACAATTGTGGGTCTATGGACCACTATGCAAATGAGTGCCCAAAACCATTTTTTTGTCGTTATTGCAAAAGTTTGGGCCATCTTATATCTACATATCCCATACTCCAAAGTAGGAGAGTGGGAGAGTTGAATGTTGTGCAAGCTCCTTGTGACACTTCTCTCGGTCAAGGTATTTTTCATTCTACCCTTGATGACATTAATTTGTTTTGTGATTATCCTATTCGAGCTCTTTTTGATACGGGTTCATCTCATTATTTTATATCAAAAGAACTTGTTGATTTTTTTTCTTTAAATATTAGGGACTTGATGACTTCATTGAGAATTGCAAATCCGATTGGTAGATCCGCAACACTCAGTTTACTTTATGGAGATGTCGAGATTATTTTATGTGATTATTCTTATCGAGGCGATTTGTATGTTATGCATTACTTAGGCTTCGAAATTGATTTTTGGGAAAGGATTGGCTTAATCATTATAAAGCCTATATCCTTTGTCATGAGAGGACTTTCCATCTTCGACATCCTCAATCTGTTAAGCAGATTTCTATGGTTCTTAATGATTTTGATTTCCAACTCAGTGACATCATTTTATTCTTTAAACCCACTTGATGAGGAAAATGTTATTTCTCTCATTCAAGCAATTTGTGAATTTTCCGGAATATATTTGAGCTTGTCTTAGGATTATCACCTAAGCATTCTATTGAGTGGTGCTAAGGTCTTTTCAGCTCGACCCTGCCACTGGTTTTTATCAGCTACAAGTTGCGGAGGGTAGCATTCCACTTACCGCATTCCGCACTCGTTATTATTCTTGTGAGTGGTTCGTTATGTCATCCAGTTTGATGAACCTTCGACCTTATTTCATCCATCTTATGAATCGAGTATTCTGGGAATATCTCGATGAGACCATCCTTGTATTTATTGATTATGGATGAAAACAACAATTTAAAATTTGCAAATCTTTTTAATAAGATATTTATAAGTATGATTGGATTTTGTTCTTAAAACGAGCAAAGAATATTCATAAAATTTTTAAGAGACATGTTTATCATATAGAATATGATTTTGTGTTGTTTTGCCCATTGAGTGCTTTAAGAATTCTGGTCAATGCGCTTGATCAACGTTATCGATAGGAATCTCCTAAACGCTATAATGAGACAGTCAGACACAGTAAATTGACTTGTAATAAGTAATTTTTTCTAAAAAGATGATTACATAAAGTTAATGGTAATTTTGAATGTCTTAGCTTATCAGGAAAGAGGATAAGAACTCTTTTCCGATGCTTTTATTCTTGCGATTCCCGAAGGGAGCCAAGACTTTATTGTTTGTACCGATGCTAGTCGTATTGGTTTGGGTGCCATTCTCTTGCAAAGGGAATGTGTTATCACACATGCTTCTTGACAATTAAAGCTTGTCGAGACTAGATATGCCATTCATGATCTAGTGCTTGCGGCTATTGTTTTTGCCCTTAGAATTTGGCATCATTATCTTTTGGGAGAGAAATTTGTTCTCTACAACGATCATAAATCTCTGAAGTATTTATTTTCTCAAAAGGAACTTAATTTGCGTCCACAACGTTGGCTAGAGTTCCTTGCATCTTATGATCTTGTTATTCTTTATACTCCCGGAAGGGGAAATCGTGTTGCCGATGCCCTTAGTCGTAAGAAACAAGCGGTTGTTTCCATGATGATATCCGAATGGAGTGATCTCGAGACTTTGTCCACTTGTGAGATTCGAGATCGTGAATTCGATTCATGTTCATCTCTTGTTTTGTGTAGCCTTGAGGTTCATCCTTCTCTTTTGGACCATACCTCTTTTGGCTAAACTCTATATCAAAGAAATTGTTAAATTGCATGGAGTTCCTACTTCTATTGTTAGCAATTGTGATCCATTATTTTACTAGTGGATTTTGGTAAGGTCTTCAAAAGCTTTGGGAACAAAGCTTAATTTTAGCACCGCTTATCGTCCTCAATCCAATGGACTAACCGAGCGTGTGAATCAAACTCTTGAAGATCTTCTTTGTGCATGTGTTCTTGATTTTGCTGGAAGATGGAAAGATCATATTTCTCTTGTTGAGTTTTCCTATAATAATAGCTTCCAATCTAGTATTGGTATGGCACCTTTCGAGGCACTCTACGGAAGGTTATGCCGATTTCCTTCGTGTTGGCTTGAAGCCGGTGAGAAGCTGGTTTTAGGTCCAGATTTTATTGGTATTCATTTGTGTTTCAACTATGAGGGGTGTTGTGCGTTTCAGTCGATCGGGAAAGTTAGCACCTCGATATATTGGTCCATTTCCCATCAACGAATGTATTGGTTCCGTGGCTTATCGCTTTTTATTACCGGCGCGATTTTCTGCTATTCATGACGTTTTCCATGTTTCTTAACTACAGAAATACCTTAGGGATTCTGATTCTATTCTTGAGCCCGGTGTAATTGAAGAAATTGAAGTTTCACCAAATTTGACTTATGAGCAACATTCTATTCGTATCATTACTTCAGAGGTTAAACGCCTTCGAAATAAAGATGTTCTTGTAAAAGTTCAATGGTCCTCAAATCCTAAGGATTGCTCTTGGGAATCTTGAGAATTCATCGAGCAAACACATCCGGACTTACTCTTTCGTGCTCTTTATGGTGAACTTCTCATTTCAAAGTTTCTTCTTTTGTGTTGATATGCTTTTATGGTTGTTACTTTTTATTTTCCTCTTAGTTATTGCAAGGAGGCAATTTCTTTAAGGAGGGGAGTCTGTAACAACCCGCATATTTCACGATTTGTATATTTAAATGTTTTATTTAAATATAGCATCGTTAATCGGATTAAAGTCCGAAATGTTACTTTTTGTAAATAGTCGAATTGGAACTCGAGACCACTTCCATTGAGTCCAAAATGGCATTTACAACTTATTTGAGTATAAACATCGATATGTATGGAGTTGAGTAAAATTTTGATATTTTCATTTAGGGCTTTGGGTTTGGGTTTCAGCCCACCAACTCATCTAATACCCTAACACCACTCAACTCCTCTTCATTCATTCATTCCATTTCCTAACACTCTAGCTCAAGAGAAAATGGGGGAAAAGAATGGGAAATAGAAATTCCAAACCCTAGTTTGATTTGGAAACTCAAGTTCTTGCTCCAAAATCAAAGAGAAGCTTAGGTAAGCATCCTCTTCATCTTCTTCATCTCAATTTCTCTCCAATTTCAGAAATTTCCTATAACCTAATTTATGAAATATTTTCTTATAATCTTAGATTGGAACTTCTAGAGTTGAAGTTGAAGAGTAGTTGATCTTTCTATTGCTTTAGAGCTTCTCATTTATTGTTTTTGGGTTTAAAGGTGAGTTTTTGAACTCACATCTACGTCTATAACCTTCTTTGTTGTTAGGTATGAATTCCTAACATTTGTGCATGTTCATTTGCTTTTGATTTGAATTGATTTGGTGAATTTTCCAAATTTTGGTGTTTTGGTCCAATTTTATGAAAATCCTACTATGGATGTTTGGACATGATATTTGGGGTGTATCGAAGAGCCTATACGGCTGGGTTGTCGCTTGGCATTAATCCCTAGTAGTTGTTGCTCGTCCAGTCGCTCTTGAAACGAATTGGCCATCATTGGCTTAGGTTCAATATTTGCCTGAGCTTCAGCTCAGACGTGGTATAAGGATCAGACGTCTGAGGCTAAGGAATAAATATTCCAGACGTTTAGCTAAGACGTTTGACCTTGCTTTCTAGACGTCTGGGAGATCCAGACGTCTGAGCTTACTTCCCAGATGTCTGGCTGCTCTGGAATAAAATTTCCAATACCTCATTTCAAACGTCTGATTTATTGGTTCAGACGTCTGGATGGGTTCAGACGTATACTTTGTGCTTTCAGACGTCTGAGTGGTTTTCTGGAATATTTCCAGAAACCAAATCCAGACGTCTGGATTGACCCCAAACGTCTGGAACTGTCCATTTTGCCTATTTCAGGCTGTTTTGTGTGGGTTTCCAATTTTAATCGGCTTTTGTTGATCCGGATAGTTGTTGTCACTTATTGTCGACTTTGATGACTTTTTTCTTTGGATTTTTGGGAATATCCGTTTGATTGATTTAATATTGATTTTTATGGATTTAATTCACATTGTCGTATGTGAATTTTTGGTGATTGATTATTTCTACAATCATTTCTGTGGTTTGTCACTTTAAAATACAAAGGTTTCTATACTAGTAGTAAATACTCAAACTCTTTCACAAAAACTATTTCAATACTACTTTTAAATACAAAGCTCGTTTTTAAAACCGTTTTCCAATCTATTAATATATACAAACCTTTACCTCATTCGTATGAGAAATCTAATTAAACGGCTTAGTAAAACAAGTGGTATGAAACACTTGCGTTTACTTTGTCGGTTAATTTTTAGACTTGTTCGATTGAAATCTTGTGACAATTTTCGAGTGGAAATCTACAATTTTTTCATAAATATTTAAGTTAAGCCAGTGGTTATGGGACATGAAGTTAAACTCATTTATTTACTAGCTTACTGTAATCGACACTTCTTGATGATCGATGATAATCATTTTATGGTTTAGACTAGCGATTTGCGATCTCTCTTTGACCACGTGGGGGACTGTACCCCGATTTATGGAGCTTCGTCTTATTTTTATAGGCTAGTGACCTATTTCTTATTGGAGTTCAGTTCATCGGACGTTCGCTGTACTACGTTGTTGTTTCGTATTATTTGAGTTTGGTTCATCGTGCGTTCGCTGTACTACGTCGATGTTCCAGATTATTTGTGTTTAGGTTCATCGGGCGTTCGCTGTACTATGTCATTGTGCCTGATTATTTGAGTTTGGTTCATCGGGCGTAACGCTGTACTACATCGATGTTCTAGACTATTTGAGTTTCTGGTTCCTCGGACGTTCGCTGAACTACGTCGTGGCACCGGCTCTATGGTTATCGACCATGGGATAACGACCCATTTGTGATACTTGTGTTAGTGAGTTTTCATGCTCCCGTTTGTGATAGGCCTTCCCTCTTTTGTGATTTCTGGATTTCTAGTTGATGATTTCTAGAATTTGTGTTTCACCGATTTTGATGATAGGCATTGATGAGCTCTATCAATTATTTGTGTTTTGGTGAATAATTTAAAGAATGCGATTCTTTTTTATGTTTGAGATGATTGGAGATATTGTATGATTTATGTTGTTATTTGATGTATACTTGTCGTAGTATGGCATTATTGTTATCATACGTTTTTGTCATATCTCTTATCCTATCTCATTTTATCTGATATTTATAGCTAGACTGATCCGTTTATTATTTTCTTCTTAAATAATACTCGGGTCAGGCCGAGGTATTTCAGGTGCTCCAGATTGACTTCTTATCAGGGTCCTTCACCTAACTTTTGGCTAACTACTTTAGCTTAGTAGATTTTGTTAGTATACATTTGAGATAGAGACTCCTTGATGTATACTTATTCTTTTGGCTAGCCCTCGTATCTATTCTTTTGTAATGTAGTGGATCTAGTTTGACCACTACTTTGATGTACACTTCTATGTGTTATATTCATATCTGTTTCCGCCTTTGTGATATGAATATCTGTGACTGATTTGTGTTATGTTTATTTCTATATTTGTTTCTAAAGTCCACATAGCCACTGTGTGGTAGCTTTGAGTTTGTATTTGATATGTCAGATTTCCTCTTGAAATGAAATGTAAGTTATATTATCAGACATATCGGTACTTGCACAAAGCAATTACACAGATGGTCACTCCTCAATAGCCTTATTCTTCGTGCTTGTCGATGGCATTACCCCTTAGTGTCCTTAGCTAGCGTGAGTATACAGGTGGGGCGTCACATATCTCCTATTGTAACATTCTATATAAAGCCATTGCAATAATTATTGCTACTAGATTAAAATCTATTTTTCCTAATATCATTTCTTAGAACCAGGCTGCCTTCCTTCCATCTAAGTCAATTCTAGACTATGTGCTTGTTTCCTGGAGATTTGACCAGGCAACTAGTACTCGGCATCTAGGAGTACTAGGCATCCAGGAGTACTCGGCATCCAGGAGCGCTCGGCATCTAGTAGTACTCGACATCTAGGAGCGCTCGGCGTCTAGTAGTACTCGGTGTCTAGTAGTACTCGGCATCTAGGAGCACTCGGCATCCAGGAGCGCTCGACATCCAGGAGCGCTCGGCATCCAGGAGCACTCGGCATCCAGGAGTACTCGGATCAGAAGGCGTACGGCGTATACAACTGCTCGGCATGGTTGTATTGTTCGTCAAAAGTTATCGTTCGGCCAGAACCCTTGTTCGGCCAGAGACACCGTTCGGCTAAAGGCAAACGTTTGGCCAGAGCCATCGTTCGGCCATAGACAACGTTCGGTCAGAAGCATTGTTTGGTTAAAGCTACCGTTCGGCCAGCACCAACGTTCGGCCATAGACGACGTTCAACCAGGCGCTTCGTTCGGCCAAAGGCACGTTCGGCTTCGACTGACATTCATTCCACTCTTCCCACCCATCAAACATACTATTCGGCATAGAGAGGGTGGTTCGGCATCATTAGCATTCGGCCTATTTTGTTCGGCATACGGCGACCACTGTATTTGGGCCAGAGTGTTCGGCTGCCGAGCCCACCTAGGAAGTCGAACCCATCTTTGTCTATAAATAGAGGGGCAGGGGCACAGTGAAAAGGACCTTTTTTTTCGAGAACACTGGGGAGACTCTGCCATTTTTCAGAACCATCTTCTTTACTCAGCAACTTCATTCAAGCATTTGATCTACGAATTGTATTTGTAATCAATCATTAAGAAGATCAATAAAGTTTAATCTCAAAGTGGACGTAGGCAATTACGCTGAACCACTATAAATCTGGTGTTCTTTTTCTGCATTTAAATTAGCATTGTCTTCTCTGTTTAATTTACCTTCATCACTTATATCTCTACATAATCTTTCTCTACGAGGTTAGTGACCAATTTTGGTGCTAACACTTTGGTGCTTTCACTGAGAATTGAATTCTCAGACCTCAAGGATCTGCTTTGAAGCTACTGGATTGAACAAATCCCCCAAAGAAGATCCGACTCATTGACAGGACATCCGTTGATTCTACTCAGAGTTCATACCAGTAACTCTACAATGGAAAGACCACGTACCAGGTCGGCTTCTCATAATGCGGATGCCCACGAGACTGCTAGCGTGCAACAAGCAGGACCTAGCAATCAACCAGCAATTTCGGGTGTAGGAATTGCCACCCAGGACCAGACTCCAGTTGTCACCAGAATAGAGTTCAACGACTTGATGAGAGAACTCAGGGAAAGCAGGAGACAACTAGGAGAGCAGATGCAAGCTAACGCCAACCTAATGGCACAACTCACTCAACAGCAGCAACAGAATGCTGGGGGCAATCCCGCCCCTTATTCCTCATCTGACAGCTCAACTTCCTCTGATGAACCTCCCAGGCACAGACGCCGTAAGACTGAAGCTGTGCGGGCAGATGCTGCTGTTCAAACAGCTGGAGACCGTGACCAAGCAGGAGCTGGAAACTTCGGAACCGGAGTGCGGATGGAGGCGGGAGGCCCAGACCATCAAAATGCTAACGATGTCGAACCTCAAGACGCACGTTTGGTAGATCGCCAGGAGAGGAGGCATCAGCATGGACAATCACGTAGAACAGACTCTAACCTTCCACCTTCCATACAGACACCAGATCTGACAGCCATGGTCAGGCAATTGATGAAAGAAAACCAGGGCTTATCAAATGATGATTGGGGAGTATCAAGAAGTCATACTCCATTCACAGATGTTGTGCTGCAGGCGGCGTACCCCAAGAAGTTTAGTATGCCTACTATCCCTGCGTATGAGGGAAAGACTGACCCTAGATAGCATGTCATGAGGTACGAGTGGATGATGGATTCAGCTAGAGCAAATGATGCCACCAAGTGTAGATGCTTTCCAATTACTCTATCTGGGATCGCTACTATGTAGTTCACCCGACTTCCTCCGCGGTCCGTATCCAATTTCGTGGAGTTGGCAAAGAAGTTTATTGAGCAGTTTAGGATACACACTACTCGTCCAAAGGACGTAATGTCTCTGTCGAGTGTAATCCAAAGTCCTGTGGAGTCATTGAAGGAATATTTACAAAGATTCCATGTTGCGGCAACGGAAGTCAGTAATCCCAAAGATCATGCAATCCTAATGGCTGTGATGAGAGGTGTGGATCCGAATTCTGAGTCTGGAGACTGGTTGGCAGGAAAACCTCCGACTACGCTAGAGCGTTTCTACTCAAAGGCACATCAGTTCATAAGAAGAGAGGAAGCTAGGTGGGTAAGACGAGATAAGGCACCAGGACCTATCCAAGAGTCCATGAAAAGCAACGTTGCTGTGAAGCAGTCCGGGGACAACTCGGGAAAGGTCCAAGGCAATGTCCAGAACAAGCCTGGGCAGCCTAAGGAGTCCGGAGGAAGAAATCAAGGGAAGAAGAGAGAAGCGGGGAAGTGGAAATCGAGAGTTCCAAGCTACAACGAGTATACCCCGCTGAATGCGTCTCTTGAGAACATTTACCTATCAACCTGCAATACTTTTCAGTACAGAAAGCCACGTCCAAAAGAATCAACGGAGGAACAGAAGCGGACCGAGAAATATTGCCGCTTCCATGAGACTTAAGGGCACAATACGGAAGAGTGCAGACACCTGCACGACGCTATCGAGAAGTTGATCAGGCAAAAGAAGTTGCAAGAATTTGTGAAAGATCCACAGGAAGGAGGACAAGGAACATCCAACCCAGGTCGTGCACCAGCTCCACGTCATCCCGAGGAGCCTGTCAGATCTGTGGGTAGACTAGTCATAAATACAATCATCGGCAGACCTCACCCCGCAGATAAGAATTGGCAAGAGATGGAGCAGTACGCAAGTTCCCTGAAGCATGCAGATTTTGAGTGCTGTTCGAACATGGAGGATGGGACCCCTGCTAAGCAGCAGCGCGTAATGACAGACGATATAGTGTTCAGAAATAGAGATGCTGACCAAGTAGAGGCTCCAACCATCGACCCGATGGTCATATCTGCGACGATCGGACCGGCCTATGTGAAAAGAATTCTGATTGATTGTGGAAGTTCTGTCAACATCATCTTCAAGAAGGCTTATGACCAAATGAAAATGGAAACAAAGGACTTGAAACCGTCCAAAGCTCGCATACACGGCTTTAATGGCGCATCGACCGATGCAGTGGGGTACGTTGAGTTACCAATTGAACTGGGACAAGGCGAGCGTCGGAGGGTGCGAATCCTACCCTTCGTAATTTTGGATGTGGATTCTCTGTATAATGTTTTCTTGGGCCGACCGGCCCTGGCTGAGTTTAGGGCAGCATTAGCCCCGTGGTGCTTAACTTTGAAGTTCCCAACTGACAAAGGAGTAGGTATTGTTCATGGCGACCAAGCAGCTGGACGTTCCTGTTATGTGGCTGAGCTCCGAGAGTCCCATCGGAGGGAGAAAGGAAAGGTTGCGGACAATCCCGTCCGCATCCTTAATACGGATAATTGACAAGTAGTGCCCGAGCCCTGGCTCGGGCATAATTCTCGGATCTTCAGAGACATAGATCCGAGAGACGACGATGAGAAACCTAGGGAAGAAAAGGCAGCGCCGGCTGAATTAACGGTTGACATTTCAGTCAGCCGAAACGACCCTTCGCGAATACTGAAGATCGGATCACAGCTTGGCGCCGCAATGACTGAAGACCTTAGTGACTTTCTCCGGGCGAATCTTGATGTTTTCGCCTGGACGCATTCTGATATGTATGGGATTTCTCCCGCCATCACGAGTCATATGTTGAACATAGACCCGAAATACGCCCCGGTTAAACAAAAGAGGAGAGGAATGGACCTGGAGAGGTCCGCTGCTCTCAGAGAGGAGGTGGACAAACTCAAAGCCAATGGGTTCGTCTGCGACGCCCTCTACCCTGAATGGGTATCCAACCCCGTGCTGGTAAAAAAGGCGAATGGGAAATGGAGAACTTGCGTAGATTATTCCGACTTGAACAAAGCATGCCCCAAGGACAATTTCCCGTTACCTAGGATCGATCAGTTGGTCGACTCCACCGCAGGACATGAGCTGTTATCATTCATGGATGCATACTCGGGATACAACCAAATCTCGATGCATATTCCGGACCAAGAACACACCAGCTTCGTTACAGATGTCGGGCTATATTGCTATGTAGTAATGCCCTTCGGACTGAAGAACGCAGGAGCGACTTATCAGCATTTGGTGAATTGAATGTTCAAGGACCAGCTTGGTAGGACAATGGAAGTCTATGTGGATGACATGCTCGTGAAGTCACGACAGTCAAACGACTACATTCGAGACTTGGCTGAAATGTTCGACATACTCAGGTATTACGGGATGAAGATCAACCCTCTGAAGTGTTCCTTCGGCGTTGCGTCGGGGAAGTTTTTGGGATTCATCGTCAACGCAAGGGGAATTGAAGCTAACCCAGAAAAGATCAAGCTATTCGAGATGTGCAAGTGCCCAAGACTATAAAGCAGGTACAGAGCCTGAATGGAAAAGTAGCTGCGTTAAGTCGATTCATATCCCGGGCAACTGATAAGTGCATCCCTTTCTTTGATATAATAAAGAAAGGGAAGAGGAATTTCGAATGGACGTCTAGTTGTGAGGAAGCATTCCGGGATCTGGTGAGGCATCTAGAGAGTCCACCAGTGCTGTCAAAACTAGTAGACCACGAGATGCTGTACGTATACTTGGTATCCCCACATGCGATAAGTGCGGCTTTAGTTCGCGAGGAGGACCGAATCATGAAGCCGGTGTATTATGTTAACAAGCGTTTAACGGGGGCAAAAAGAAATTACCCTAAAATCGAGAAATTGGCCTATTGCTTGGTGATTGCATCACGCAAGCTACGCCCATATTTTCAAGCACACTCAATCAGTGTTTATACCGATCAACCCCTGCGGCAGGTACTCCAACGACCAGAAACTTCTGGAAGATTGCTAAAATGGAACATCGAGTTGAGCCAGTTCGATATCGCCTACTTGCCACGGAGAGCCGTACAAGGGCAAGCATTAGCAGATTTCATCGCTGAATTTACCATACCCATAGAACCAGATAATCATGACGTCATTCCCCCCGTTCGATGGAAATTATACACTGATGGGGCATCAAACGACCATTGCTCCGGCGCGGGCATAACTCTTATAACTCCAGAAAATCGATCAATCTGTTATGCTTTGAAGCTTGATTTCCCAGCTAAAAATAACAAAGCAGAATATGAAGCACTGATTGCTGGCTTGAAGCTCATCGGGGAACTCGAGATCAAATCAGTTGAAATATTTTGTGACTCACACCTGGTGGTTTACCAAGTGCGGGGAGATTACCAAGCAAAGGGACAAAAGCTTGCTCCGTAACTTGTTCAGGGTTAAGAACTACTGTCAAATCTTGAGCGTTATGACATTTCGCATGTCCTGCGCGAACAGAATAAAGAAGCCGACTTGTTGGCTAAGTTTGCGAGCACAGGCGATGCACAACAAATGGGATTGTATCCCATTGAGGCCTTGCACGCCCCGAGCATAGATGAGATGAAAGTTGATTGTGTATTGGAAACAGAAATCGAGAAGGAATCGTGGATAACTCCATTCAATCTGTACATGACGACCGGGACTTTACCAGAAAAAAGGAGCGAAAGACGACAGGTCCTTCGAAAGGCCGCGCGATACGTGATGCAGGATGGATTAATGTATCAAAAAGGGTTCTCAGTCCCATTATTACGATGCATCGCTCATGGCGAGACAAAGCGGGTCTTAAGAGAGGTTCACGAAGGGGAATGCGGCGACCATACAGGGGGGCAAACGCTAGCAAAAAAGATCCTCCGCTATGGATATTACTGGCCGACCGTATATCGGGACGCTGCAGACTACGCAAGGAAATGTGACAAGTATCAAAGATATGCGAAAATCCCGAGGACTCCATCAATGGAACTCACACAAATGGTAAGTCCCTGGCCATTTTGCAATCTGGGGAATCGACATAATCGACTCTTTGCCTATATCCAAAGGTGGTGCGAAATTCGCGATAGTTGCAGCCGACTATTTCACAAAATGGGCTGAGGCAGAACCTTTGGCCACAATCACCTGTAAGAAGGTCATTAACTTCGTTGTACAAAGCATTATATGCCGCTTTGGCCTTCCTCGCACCATCATTACGGACAACGGGACGCAATTTGAAAGCGGAGAGTTCAAAGAGTTTTGTTTAAAGTATGGCATCGAGAAGAAATTCGCCGCCGTTGCACACCCAAAAGCTAACGGACAAGTCGAGGCCGTTAACAAAATAATCAAGTCCATACTGAAGAAGCGTCTGGATAAGGTCGGAGGCAAGTGGGTAGATGAACTCCCGACAACATTATGGGCTTATAGAACTACCCACAATTCCGCGACCGGCCACACTCCATTCGCCTTGGCATACTGCTCGGAAGCAGTTATACCCGTGGAACTTGAAGTTCCATCACACCGAGTGACATACTATGATCCCAAGACGAATCAGGACCTCTTGTTGGAATCGCTAGACTGCATCGATGAGAAGCGTGAAGAGGCCGAATTAAGGGCAGCAGCGCACAGACACCGAGTCAAGCGTTACTACGACGGTAGAGTCCGCCCAAGGATTTTTGATGTGGGTGATCTCATTCTGAAACGAGTTTTCCCGGTACCATCACGTATGAATCCCAGTTGGGAAGGTCCGTACGTCGTTGAACGGAAGCATGGAGAGGGAACATTCAAGCTAGCGACGTTGATGGCACGACACTCCCCCGAGCGTGGAATAATGAACATTTGCGGCATTATTACATTTAGCATGTTTTCTTTCTTGTTTTAGGCACCGTTATTTCCTGTATGTTTTCGTTCAGTCGTAACTTAGTTTCTTTTTAACTATGTAATCAAGCAGTTTAGTTGTTTTTCATTAATAAAGGCTTGATGCCGTATTTTCCACGAACTATTGATGTTTCTATATCTCATAGTCGGGTGACGAATTAATCGAACTACATTATCCTGTACGATGTATGACTCGTATAAACGACTTCAATCTCCGAGTCCCCTGAGCGTGGACCGGAGTACTCTAAGTCCCCGAAGCGCGGACTAGAGTATAAATGACTTAAATCTCCGAATCCCCAGAGCGCAGACCGGAGTACTCTAAGTCCCCGTAGCGCGGACTAGAGTATAAACGACTTCAATCTCCGAGTCCCCGGAGCGTGGACCAGAGTACTCTAAGTCCCTAGAGCGCGGATTAGAGTATAAACAACTTAAATCTCTGAATCCCCAGAGCGCGGACCGGAGTACTCTAAGTCCCCGGAGCGCGGACTAGAGTATAAACAATCTCAAATCTCCGAATCCCCAGAGCGCGGACCGGAGTACTCTAAGTCCCCGAAGCGTGGACTAGAGTATAAATGATTTCAAATCTCTGAATCCCCAGAGCGTGGACCGGAGTACTCTAAGTCCCCGGAGCGCGGACTAGAGTATAAACGATTTCAAATCTCCGAATCCCCAGAGCGTGAACCGGAGTACTCTAAGTCCCCGGAGCGCGGACTAGAGTATAAACGATTTCAAATCTCCGAATCCCCAGAGCGCGGATCGGAGTACTCTAAGTCCCCAGAGCGCAGACTAGGGTATAAGCAATTTCAAATCTCAGAATCCCTAGAGCGCGGATCGGAGTACTCTAAGTCCCCAGAGCGCGGATTAGGGTATAAACGACTTCAACCTCCGAGTCCCCAAAGCGCAGACCGGAGTACTCTAAGTCCCCGGAGCGAGGAGTAGAGTATAAACAATGCCGGGGGACTTAGAGTATAAATGATGCGAACCTCCGAATCCCTTGAACGTGGATCAACTTACTCTAAATCCCTGGAGCACGGATTTAGAAAAAAGTCCAAGTACCCAAGAAATGTGGGACAAGAAGTATGCCACATCTGGAAATGTTCGAACAACACGAGAATGGACTGGGAAATAATGCAACTCATAAGAACTTGAGTTATGACCACGGTTAGTCAGCAAACCAAAGAAAAGTAAGAGAATTATTCAAGCGAAAATGAAACTAAAATTTCGTTCAATAGTTCAAAATAGGGTTACACAGTTATTCCTCCAAAACTTGGAGTCAAGAACCTATCTATACAAACTACAGAGACAAAAGATAAAAGTAATTACAAGACTTAAGCAAGGAACTTGTTGAACGAGTGTAGCGGTTATTTCTTCGGTTTCTTCTTCTTGTCTTCTTTTGTTTTTTTCGACGACTCCTCTCCCTCACTCTTTTTCTTGGATTTCTTGCTCACTAAAGAAGCGGAGTCAGGAGTAGGAGACGGAACATCCAGTGGTTTAGACCTGCCCGGGAGAATGATTTTCAGAGGTCTGTTCCGCGGGTCGGTAAGTTCCAGTATTTCTGGTTTGACTTTGACCTCGACCTTTTTCTTCTCCTCTTCGGCGAGGCGTTCCTTCATGCTCATCTTTGAGGTATGCTCAGAGGCGCCAGTGATTTCGATTTCATCACTCCCTTCGGCAGGAGATGAAGTGTCAAGCTTATCATCATCTAGCGCCCCGATCACTTGAGCGTCAGGGCCAGGAGTTACTCCCACGTGAGCAACATCGCTTGTTTTCTCTGCCTCCTCCTTGGCGTCATCGCTCCTCGGAGTTGGCTCGGGATCAGAGCAGCCTGCATGAAAACATAAAGAATGAACATTAGAACGAATAACCAATGCGGGAAAATAACAAGATCTTTCGACTTCTAGAAAAGAAGAGTTTCCTACCGGGTTCTGGTTGGCTATCGGTTGCGTGTGGGGTTTCACCCTCCAGAATAGGAGATAGCACGTGAACGCCAAGCCCGGGATCTTCAGGATCATAGCCGGCATGCTGCTCGAACGGGTCAAGTGTCGACCGACTGGCCGGCTGAGCAGCGGAAGGAGCAGCATTATGAGGAGCCGTAGTCTCAGCCCCAGACGGGCCAGCTTCATCACTTTTCTCTTTTAGAAGGGGAGAGCCTTTGCTATAAAGCGCCAAAGCTGCGGATAAATCCGCTGGCTCATTCCCCCTAAGAAACTCCTTCACCAAGGCATCCTCATCGACCTCTTCAGAGCCCGACTCAATTTTCCTAATCTTCACTAAAGTTTCCCAGGCCTCAGCTAGGGATTCGAGATAGCCATCGCCCAAGAATGTCAAGTCACGGTGCATAAGGACACGGGCTCCATACTCAGCAATCAACGGGTCAAACATGCACTTGACCTCTTCCCTGCCGGCTTCTGCAGCCGCCACGAGGCGAGAGTCAATCTCCTCCGCAGCTTTTCTTTTGCCCTCCTTATGGGCTTCATCCTTCATTCTTTTAACCCCAACAAGTTCGTCATCGAGCTTTGTTTTCAGGAGCTGAGTAGCAACGATTTCATCACAATATCGTTATGATTCTTCTTGAGCAGCTACTTTATCCTCTTTCTCCTTGGAGAGTAATTCTTTCAGCTCTTTGACTTGTATGACGAGCGCGTCCCTTTCTTTTTGGATGGAATCTTTTTCTAGGGCAAGGGCACCGCTACGCTGGACTGCTTCATCAAGTTCCTTCTTGTGAGCCATCTCTAAACGAGTAACTGCCTCAACAGTATCTTTTGCGCTTTGCTCAGCGGCTTCCAGCTTCGACTTATACGAAGAAAGCTCTTCGTCTTGATGCTTGATGATGTTCTTGTCACAACCGGCCTCCAATTTCAGACGATCAATCTCATATTGACACTCAACGGACACCTCCGAGATCTTTTCAACTAAGTGTACAAACACGTCATGTTGAACATAGACATCGTTATTAGAGGCAATGGCACTCTGCTTCACGTGCCCATGGATATGATGAATAGCTGGGAGGAACTTCAGACCGTCGAAGCAAATTTTTGGAAATTTGGCCTTAAGATCAACCATCTTTTCCGCTACAGTTGGGTCAACCGTGGGAGTAGGGGGAGGAGGCTTAGGAAGTTTTGCTCTTTTTCGTTGCTCCCGAATTTGCCTTGTACTCGACAAAACGGAGTGTTTTTCTCGAGGAGCATCGGGTTGGTACCCCTTCTGTGAAGACTTCTCTCTATCCGGCTCAGTTGGAGGAAGAGGATCGCGGGACTGTGAAGATTGGGAATATGCCTTCTTACGATAAGACGAACCGCGGGGACGGTTGTCTCTATCTTCATAATCATCTCTGTCCCTGCATCTGCCTGAACCTGAATCCCGTCCGGGATGATGAAATATGGAAGAACCATGAAGGCGATCGAGTCCGTGAGAGCACCCCATGTCACCTACAAAGAATAGAGGTAACAACAAGTTAAGAAAAATCCGGGAAATAAGAAAAAACTTCAAGTGTATGATGGAATGCGAATGTGCGTGTGTGTCCTAGTGTTCCCCCCGACGGACCAGTTCTTTTGTCTTTACTAATCGAGTATTGTCTCCCTGGACTGGGAGTTGAACTCCCGCATTGCCTCTAGCGGGCGAAGAAAACTTGAGGGCTTCAGGATCGTCAAACCCGTAATTAAGTATATCGTCGGGGATGGAGAGATTCGACAAACCCCTTAGAGAACTTTCCAGGTGCTGTGAGGAAGCCTCTTTCTCTGGCGGGATAGGTGTAACTTTTGAAGTTCCGCCAACTTTCTCCTTCCGAATCTTGTATTTTAACCTCTTTTTTCCCTTCGAAGGGGAGGATGACGTTTCGATGTCATGAACTTCGACTGTCGGATTCCAAGTGGGACCCACGTTCTCTCCTTGAGTCTCAAGAGCTTCATCCTCTTTGTGCTCACCTTCTTCGTGCGTGTCGGGAGTGTGGCGTGATGACAATCCAGCTTGTTTTTTCCCTTTACCGGATGTTGGCTTAGGAATGGAGACGCCCTCCGGGAGGCTAATCCGACGACCAGTGGCTAGCAAGCCAAACCTCGACAATGATTCATTTGAAATGATGGTTCGGATGTCTCATTCCTCGGCAGGAAGAGCTCTAATGGCCTCAACGGCCTCAGAATATCCTCGGTCCTCCGGACGCGGGTTGATACCTGAAAAGATGAAACGAGGAGTTAGAAAAAGCATAACTCTAATTAAACGCGAATGATGACTCAGCGAAGAGACTTACTGCCTTCAACCCATCTCCTCGCAAAACCAGGAGGGCAACGCACGTAGAACCATTCCTGTTTGTACAGGCGAATTTACTACATGCCCCTGTCAAGATTTGGCATTTGTGGTACGGCTCGAGGAACATGAAGGAAGGGCTGTCTTTCCGTTTCTTGATCATGTAGATGTATCTGATGTCGCCAGAGGTTGGAGGTCTAGAGAAGACGGCCATGAAGAGTAGGTAGGTCCTATATAGAAACGCGTGACCGTTCGGATGCAGCTGCGATGGGGCAATGTCTATGTACTGCAACACGTCCCGAAGGAATAAATTAAACAGAGGCACGTTGCCCATCCAACACATGAACTTGTTGCAGGTGGTATATCCCACTGGGGGCAGGTGAGGACGATCGTGTCGCGAAGGGACTAACACATCGGCGAAAGGAATCCCATGGATGGAACATATTCATCGAAGTGCGGCTTCATTGATCTTCGAAGCTTGTGAGTCGATCGGATTATCTAAGAGAATTGTTGCCTCCAGGGCATTAGGAGCTAAGTTATGGGCAGGGGAAGTCGATGGATTTGAAGTATCAGCGGCTTCTTGCCTTGATGACGGCCCAGGCCTATCAGATATAGTGGCGGAGCTAGACTTTTTAGACATCCCCAATAAATAATGAATCTGTCTAAGTGCCTGCGAAAACTATACTTGAAAAACGTTGAACGTTAGAATTAACAACACGAATATTCCCCCCATGTGGTGTGTGAACTAGTGCAAGCAATCGTGTAAAAGCGTTGAAAGTTTGAAGGTCGCAAAGTTGTTGATATAAAATTGAACGTTAAGTCATCGCCTTCGAAGACCGTCATCGCTGACCGTCCCCAGAAGCCTACCTTTTGGTGATTGCAATTCCAGATCCAGAAAACGTATGATAATCTAAGTTCAGATTTACGTTTACTGAAGCTAAGAAGTTAGTGATCCGGGTCGGCTTCACATATGCTAGAATGCTTGGGCCCTGTTTCTTATTTTGCTATACGAGTAGATATAGTTAATAAGTGTTCAGCATTTGTGACTATTCGGCTAAGTCATTGTTCGAATAGGTCATTAATTCGGCTAAGTCATTATTCGGCTAAGTCATCGTTCGGCTAAGTCTTTGTTCGGCTAAGTCATTGTTTGGTTAAGTCATTAATTCGGCTAAGTCATTGTTCGGCTAAGTCATCGTTCGGCTAAGTCTTTGTTCGGCTAAGTCGTTGTTCGATTAAGTCATTGTTCGGCTAAGTCTTTGGTCGGCTAAGTCATTGTTCGGCTAAGTCTGTGTTCGGCTAAGTCTTTGTTCGGCTAAGTCCTTGTTCGGTTAAGTCATTGTTCAGCTAAGTCTTTGATCGGCTAAGTCATTGTTCAGCTAAGTCTATGTTCGGTTAAATTTTGGTTTGGCTAAGTTGTTGTTCGGCATGTGAGTCGTGTTCGGCCTCGTTTTGTTCGGCATGTTTTAGCCTAAGTATGGTACGGCGTTTGTGACTGTTCGGTTGAGATGACCATCGACACGCTGTCCTTAACATTGGCCTCGTCTCTTCCTCCATCCACACCAAACCACGAGGGCAAATCGTTCGGCAAGTCGTACCAGACCATACCGCTCGATGCCCCTAATCATCTCCTACTTCCTCTATGTTTCTCCTTCCACCAATCTGGTCCGGCATAAAATACTTATGTCGAACCACAGTGTGTCTACCAATGATTTCCTAGAAAACCCATCTCTATTTACTCTTCCTACCACCCTCGTCGCGTGACTCGACACTTTAGTCAAAGTTCGATTTGTAACGACCCGTAAATTTCAACCGTTTTAATAACGTAATTAGTTGAAATTTTGCGAAATTTTAAACGATAAAATTTTGAAATAAAATTTAATATTTGGAATACGTCTAGTTAAACATAGCAACTGGTAAATTTTCGTCCGAAAATACGAAAGTTTATTTCGCGCGTAAATTCACTTCAATTTAATTAGTTAAAAAGCAATGAAAATAAAATGTTTTCGAAACCTAAATATTTTTACATAGAAAAATTCTAAACCATCTTTTGAGAAAGATGTCAGTTTGTCGGTTTTCCAAATTCGGACATCTTTGGCTCCGTCGATCTTATTTTTCAGTGTTTTTCTTGCATTTTCCGTAGTAGAAAATTTCAAATTTTTATAATTAAATCGTACCACTGATTTCTATATACCGTTTTGATCGTCTCGACGTGCTGATCTCTACGGTATATTCGATTATCAATTCGGAGTCCGGTGTACGTTGCACTTCGCGAAATGCTATCCGTATCGGTACATATTTGAGTCGTTTTGATTGTCTACCCTTTTGTTTTCTTTTTGCATCGTACAAAACAAATGTCTGTGAACATTTACATTTCCAAGACCCTTGTGCTTGACCATTCCTACTCCATTTTTCAAAAATTTGTTCATATTCCTTTACATTTATTATAGCACTTTGACCATTCATTTCTTATAAACTGATTCCCATTTGAAACGTTGCCTGGAAAATAAAGCTTACCCTCCTCTGCTTCTTTTCATTCTTCCTTTCGCATTTCTCTTCTATAATCTTGTCAAAAAAAAATGAAGGACCCAGCATAACATTCGTCACCACTTGAAGCCTACCCGCATCCACTGACATCGCCAACCACGCCTACCATCTAGCACAACTCCACCATCCTTCACGCCTGCACCACCACTGACCCACCATGCAAACACTGACCACCAGACCCCATGGCCAGCAGCCCTCCTCGACAACCGAGCCCAGCCCATCTACACACCTGCACGCGCACCCACTCGACCCGCCAACTCGACAACCGGGCTTCGCCTCCACCACTACAGCACCACATCCAGTCGCTACCCACTTGCCCCACCCATCACAGCCGCATCTCCACCCAGCAGCCCTGGCATCGAGCTGCCCTGCTTAATCCGTGAGTAGCCCAGTCCTTTGTTGTTCATATAGATGAGTTCGAATTTAAACTATATTTTGGATCTTGAAATAATGTATGTAGGTTTCTGTAATATACATTTGTAGTTATTTTGGTTACTATGTCTAATCGTATACTGTTAAGTATATATATATATATTGAGGTTATAGTTAGTTGTATATTGTGTACAGTTATTATGTAGTTGTTTTAAACTTGAGTTCTGTTGGGCATATATGGGGTCGAATATAAGATACATGCTGTTCTTTTCAATATCATGTAAATAGTCATATTTTATTTACATGTTAGCTTGCATTAGTTTTGGTCTGTCATCTTATATAAAGTTTATATTAGTACGTAGTATTTTATATGTTGTTTAAGTAGCTCAAATTTGTTGATATATAAAATTTGTATAAGTGAAAAATATAGTCTGTTGGTGTTTTATACATATATATATAGTATAAGAGCTATGATCTGTTAGATTTTAAAAGTAATAATGTGAGTATTTTATATATATATTATATAATAGTAGTTTTTGATTGTATGTTTGGAAGCAAAAAAACCGTACCAGGCTATCTTAAAGTTTATAGGTATTGATTTGTAAATTAGTCTATTGAATTTATAATAATTATAATGTAAGTTCTATTGTATATATATGTTTATGTATATGGAGATGTGGATTTGGTTTTGTGATCTTGGGAATATGTGTTTAAATCAAAAATTGGTTTGCTGTAAAGAATTGGGTAACTTATACTTTTAATAACATGAGTCTGCAAGTGCATTCATTGGTACGACCAAGTCTTATAAAGATGTGTTAAATTTTCTCTGCGTGAGATATAGCCATACATATAGTTTACAAAAATGATATAAGTTAAAAAGTTTGGCATTGGTCTGCATAGTTGTTAATCTATATAACAGCTCATTTGTTTTAGTATAGTCAGTTATGAAGTATATAAATGTTATATAAGCATGTGTAGGAGCTGTGGGTTCTGGTGTTATAAAGCTTATATAATAAGTTATAATAAAAGTATGAGTCATAATAGTGTTGTATTGGTTATTGTTTAACTTAGATTAGTATGTTGTTGGGTGTGCATATACGTTATCTAAGGTTTGCATACATGAACATGTTGTTACAGATTTTGGAAAAAAAAATGTATTTTACAATGCATATATATTTAATTTAATATATGTTGAAATTTTGTATATATAGTTGTACGTATAGTTATACATATGTGTTCACGTATACCAATTTTCTTCATCGATTCCGTTCTGATGTGTTCAATCGATTTCTGTTATTCAGCTCTGATCGTTGAATTCGTGCCGATTTGCTTTGCTTGGATCGTGATTCAAATTTTTATGTCCTTATCAGTGTGCGTATCCGTGTCATCCCCTCGTGCATATCTAGCCTCGAAAGGTTAGCACTCACTCACGATTAACGTTTCTTGTATTTATTAAATTTGATTTTAATTGAAACGACAATTGAAATATGCTGCTATTAGTTAAATACACTGTTATATATGTTATTAACTGTATCAATTCACCTGTGACATTTGACACCATTATCTGTTAATTATTTATGCGATGATAATACAGTTTGGCTGATAATTGATTGATTGTTGATGTTTATATTGGACGTTAAACTGTTAATGTAAATTGATAAATAGTATGCAATTGAACTCGATATAGAATAGTTAAATGTTTAAAATTGATTAGTTAAATTTGTATAATATGACCCCTTTAACTGTTAATTTATTGACACGTAGGATTTGTTTAATTACACTTTGAACCACTGAATGTATGTTGTTAAATTGATAATGGACGAAATTGTAAATAGATGACAAGTGAAAACCGTAATGTAATAATCTTTAATCTACATGAAATGATAGTGTAGATTCTAAAAATAATTATATTAATTCATACAAATAATAATGCGAATTAATACGGTTATTTCGGGATTATTTGAATTGATTATTGGATTGATATTGATTGTTGTTATTGCTTGTTTATATACTTTGACACCATCCCAGTTATCACACTGCAAGTTCCCTTTGCTATGTTTTGATTTTGAATTGAATTGGAATCAGGTTGAAATGATAAATACCCAAAAATTGAACTTTGACCTAGGATAGGAAATTAAATAAAACCCGATTGGTCAATAATTTGATTTAAAATAAAACGAAGATCTTATTTGAATAAATAATATAGTTTTGAAATGAAGTTGAAATTTGAATTTTAATGAAGAGAAAAATGTTAATATTTAATAATCTGAAACAAAATATTAACAATGCAATTTATGAAAGAATGTTGTTTAATTTGAGAAATGAATGAATTAAGTTGAAATTATAATTAAGTTTGAAAGTGCTAAACTTTGAAATGATTTAATAATCAAGTTTGAAATTATAATTAAGTTTGAAATTATTAAACTTTGAAATTATTTAATAATTAAGTTTTGAATTATTTAATAATTAAATAAGATTGAATGATTTAATGATCAAATTGAATTGAATTCTTTAATAAGAGAAATTGAACGTTTGAATAAGTGAATTTTACTTTGTAAATAATTGGAATTGAGTTTTCTTTATTAATTAAGTTTTTGGAAAATTATTTAAGTAAGTAAATAAGTGAAATTGAATTTCTTTAACAAGAAATAAAATGTGATATATTGAAATTAATGCAAGACTTGAAATTTAAAGAAATTGATTTGATGAATTTAATTTAATTCAATTTGTAAGTTTGATATAATGAAGTTGAATTTGAATAATGGATTTATTGAATTGGAAATTTAATAAAAATTGTTTTGAATGATAAATTAACTTAGCGAATATTGAATAAAATTGATAAATGGATTTAAATTGATTTGAATGTTAAATTTATTTAAATGATTTGGAATGAAACGTATATACGAACTTGAATCAATATTTGAATGGTTTTAAATAGATATTGAAATTGAATTATAAGATTTTGAAATGGTAAATTGAAGTTTTGAAACGTAAATTTTGGAAATTGGTTTTTGAAAGACAAATGAAATGTTGATTTACGAATTCTAATTGAATTGAAATTGATTTGGTTTTTGAAATATATTAAATGACCAATCGGTGTAATAATTACGAAAGTTATTAAAGAGACCGGGATCGGTAATGGATATACTCTCTATCTGAACCGAAACCACTTTAATAACTATACGCGGAGTGATGATCCAGAATGAAGTGGTTGGAATGATGTACGTGATGACTGAAGAAAGAGAACGATGATGGATAGCCTTGACACTTGTGTCAAATTGGAAATGACTAAAACAGGAGCTGTGCCGGGCCAATGGAGGATTAGCTACCTCAAGTGGACACACTTCTTCGAACTACTTATACTTGTTGTCGATTGGTGCACCCTTGATTTTGGGAGTGTTGTTTCACGGTGTTGCGGGCGCTGCGGCGTTGCGTTCTCACCAGTCCGGATCAGGCGAACGGTAGTATCACTACCTTGGGTATTGCCTCATGTGCCTTGTCATACTTGTATTCCATTTATACGCGACCACTACGATTTTGATTTGTACCTTTAGTATATGGATTGCCCTCTGGTGACTTCCGGTTTTGGGGAAACTACGGTCTTGTATATGCTTTTGGGAATAAAAATGTGTTAAGGGTGGAATGGGCCATGACTTAACGCTATTTTGATATCTTTATATTAATGATAGACATTATCTACTTATCGTACACTACTACCTAGTAGATAGTTTAACGGATCCTTAAAGGATGGTTATTCCAAACATCCTTTGTGTTACTTGTATTTCAATTGCTATTTCACTTGAGTTGGATTTATTGATATAAGAATGTTAATCCTGACTCGAGTGTTTTGTGTTTTGCTTTACGCTCGGGTCAGACTGAGTGGTTCAGCTTT
Source organism: Allium fistulosum (assembly GCA_030737815.1). Taxonomy (NCBI): domain Eukaryota; kingdom Viridiplantae; phylum Streptophyta; class Magnoliopsida; order Asparagales; family Amaryllidaceae; genus Allium; species Allium fistulosum. Next base: position 639,634,867 of record CM060904.1, read on the forward strand.
CGAGACTCACCTTTGAAGTTGGAGCTTTGCTTGAAGATCCAACCATCTATTCTGCTTTCAGTATTCGATGATTCCAGTGATGTATTCTGATTTGTATCTGATGTATCATATTACTCTTCCGTTGTATCTGGTTTAACTCTGATGTATCATATTACAATTCTGTTGTAAACTCTGATGTATCTCATACATTTATATAGTAGCTTCATGAACTACTATCTCTTTTATTTCCGCTGCACTTATTACTCTGTGTCTGTGATCTGTGATTATTTATTTACTGTATATGTTCTGTTTTGCCAAATTTAAATTAACAACGCGGTATTTTGAGCAATTCAACTCCGGCATGAGTGTCTACCTATTCACTTATAATGGATGCGAATGGTCCAAAATGGCCGGTCATTACAGTTGGTATCAGAGCTTTGGTAGCTCTAGGCAAAACTTAACATATAAAGTAAATGTATTTACAGAATCATTCTCATTCGAGTTTCAATCTCTTCCTTTCGACTCGATTCCTTTGAATTTTGGAACGTCCCCTCGGTTCCGAAATTCATTCATGTCCCTCACTATTCGTCTTCTTTCAATTCTGGAGCACCCCATAACTCCATTATGAATGATATCTATAATAGATCGGCGGTCCCGCAAATCTTAAAATGATTCGTAAAGGAGCAAAACTCCTTTATAATAGGCATTGATTTACCGGAGATTTCTTTATCCTCGGTTTACGTGGCTATCTATCTCCTGCTATACCTGAATTCAATTCCTTGAGATCGAATGTCGATTTACCTCGGAATTCTACATCGATCTTATTTTGAAGTTACGGTCGACCCGATTAAGGTTGCCCGTGAATTAAATAAACTCATCCATCTCCAAATTGTGGTAATTGAATTATCTTATCTTCTGTTTCAAACTTATTTTCGAATCAAAATTCTCTTTGATTTGAGTCAACAAATTTGAATCCCTATCCTTATTTTGAAAATCCATTCCTGTATCGTCGAGCAAAGAAATGTATTTCTAAATTTATATTAAAAATGTTGTTTTCAAATTTGATAAACAAAAATAGTTTTGAATGATTATATTATATATAAATATAAGTTTTCTAAAATTAAATTGTTAATGAATTTGTTGTCTAAAATAATAATATTTGATTTTCATTTATTGTTTTGTAAACCATTGACTATTGCATAATATAAATAAATGAATTTATAAACTTGGTTATAAATTGATTGGAATTTGAAATGAATTAAATTCAGAAATTTGAGAATTTAGTTTTCGATGATTTCAAACTTTGGTTTTAAAATTTTAAAGTATATAGTATTGAAAGTATTTTCGAAATAAATCATTTTCAAAGAATTTTAAAAATGTTGAACCAGTGCTCTTCTCTTTGTCGCTGGAAAATAATTTCGGTGATGGCGGCCGCATCATCGACATTCATTTTCGAGTTTCGAAGCGGAGATACTATTCTGTAGCTTTGCTACGGTTTTGTTTTGGGAAAAAAATAAGAATAATGTATTTTGATTTGAATTTCTTCAGTATATTTTGATTCACATATATATGTATCTTATTTTAAAATTTAATTTGATTTGATATAAATATTTTGTATATATCTCTAAATTGTTTAAGTTAATCAGAAATCTAATTCTTAAATTTTGTTAAAGGATGATTTTAATTATAAATAAAACCAAAATTTTGAATAAATATTTAAACTTGAATAATTGAATTGGGAAAATTTTATTTGTATATTGTTCAACTACATTCTAATACAACTTACCTAAATCATTCAGAAGTTGATATGTTATTGGACAATATATAAGATAAATTGAATTTATAAATAAAATTTGAGTGTTTATAATAAATGTGATACACTAAATTTCGATTATAAAGATGTTAATAGAGTTAGATAGGATAATAAGTAAAACTCAGTTAATAATGAGATAAATTTGTTTTGAAGAATTGATAAATTTGTTTTGAAAGAATTAATAAATTGAAAATAGATCAACTGATGGTAATACCTTGAATTTAAAATCAATTAATGAATAAAAATTAATTTAAATTGAAATTTATATGGTTTAAATTAATTTATATGGTTTAAATATATGTGATTAGATATATTAAGAAGAATAAATTTAACAGTAATTTGGAATAAAGAAGAATTTAAAATTGCTGAATAAAATATGATTATAATAAAAGACTATTTAAATTTATGGTTTTAGAAATTGTAAATTTAAGAAAGTGGGATAATAAGATAATGAATTTAGAAATAGTGAGAGTGACTTTAGTAAAATCAAATGGATTAAATCAATTATTGAATATCAATTAATTTAAATTTGAATTTATATGCTTTAAATTAATTGTTATTTTGTATTTCAAAATCTGTTTTCTTTCTGGTTGTTTCTATTCTCCTACCTCGTTCCTTTTCGGGGACGAAAAGTTTTGAGTGGGGGAGAGTGTAACGACCCGTAAATTTCAACCGTTTTAATAACGTAATTAGTTGAAATTTTGCGAAATTTTAAACGATAAAATTTTGAAATAAAATTTAATATTTGGAATACGTCTAGTTAAACATAGCAACTGATAAATTTTCGTCCGAAAATACGAAAGTTTATTTCGCGCGTAAATTCACTTCAATTTAATCAGTTAAAAAGCAATGAAAATAAAATGTTTCCGAAACCTAAATATTTTTACAAAGAAAAATTCTAAACCATCTTTTGAGCAAGATGTCAGTTTGTCGTTTTACCAAATTCGGACATCTTTGGCTCCGTCGATCTTATTTTTCAGTGTTTTTCTTGCATTTTCCGTAGTAGAAAATTTCGAATTTTTATAATTAAATCGTACCACTGATTTCTATATACCGTTTTGATCGTCTCGTCGTGCTGATCTCTACGGTATATTCGATTATCAATTCGGAGTCCGGTGTACGTTGCACTTCGCGAAATGCTATCCGTATCGGTACATATTTGAGTCGTTTTGATTGTCTACCCTTTTGTTTTCTTTTTGCATCGTACAAAACAAATGTCTGTGAACATTTACATTTCCAAGACCCTTGTGCTTGACCATTCCTACTCCATTTTTCAAAAATTTGTTCATATTCCTTTACATTTATTATTGCACTTTGACCATTCATTTCTTATAAACTGATTCCCATTTGAAACGTTGCCTGGAAAATAAAGCTTACCCTCCTTTGCTTCTTTTCATTCTTCCTTTCGCATTTCTCTTCTATAATCTTGTCAAAAAAAATAAATGAAGGACCCAGCATAACATTCGTCACCACTTGAAGCCTACCCGCATCCACTGACATCGCCAACCACGCCTACCATCTAGCACAACTCCACCATCCTTCACGCCTGCACCACCACTGACCCACCATGCAAACACTGACCACCAGACCCCATGGCCAGCAGCCCTCCTCGACAACCGAGCCCAGCCCATCTACACACCTGCACGCGCACCCACTCGACCCGCCAACTCGACAACCGGGCTTCGCCTCCACCACTACAGCACCACATCCAGTCGCTACCCACTTGCCCCACCCATCACAGCCGCATCTCCACCCAGCAGCCCTGGCATCGAGCTGCCCTGCTTAATCCGTGAGTAGCCCAGTCCTTTGTTGTTCATATAGATGAATTCGAATTTAAACTATATTTTGGATCTTGAAATCATGTATGTAGGTTTCTGTAATATACATTTGTAGTTATTTTGGTTACTATGTCTAATCGTATACTGTTAAGTATATATATATTTTGAGGTTATAGTTAGTTGTATATTATGTACAGTTATTATGTAGTTGTTTTAAACTTGAGTTCTGTTGGGCATATATGGGGTCGAATATAAGATACATGCTGTTCTTTTCAATATCATGTAAATAGTCATATTTTATTTACATGTTAGCTTGCATTAGTTTTGGTCTGTCATCTTATATAAAGTTTATATTAGTACGTAGTATTTTATATGTTGTTTAAGTAGCTCAAATTTGTTGATATATAAAATTTGTATAAGTGAAAAATATAGTCTGTTGGTGTTTTATACATATATATATAGTATAAGAACTATGATCTGTTAGATTTTAAAAGTAATAATGTTAGTATTTTATATATATATTATATAATAGTAGTTTTCGATTGTATGTTTGGAAGCAAAAAAACCGTACCAGGCTATCTTAAAGTTTATAGGTATTGATTTGTAAATTAGTCTATTGAATTTATAATAATTATAATGTAAGTTCTATTGTATATATATGTTTATGTATATGGAGATGTGGATTTGGTTTTGTGATCTTGGGAATATGTGTTTAAATCAAAAATTGGTTTGCTGTAAAGAATTGGGTAACTTATACTTTTAATAACATGAGTCTGCAAGTGCATTCATTGGTACGACCAAGTCTTATAAAGATGTGTTAAATTTTCTCTGCGTGAGATATAGCCATACATACAGTTTACAAAAATGATATAAGTTAAAAAGTTTGGCATTGGTCTGCATAGTTGTTAATCTATATAACAGCTCATTTGTTTTAGTATAGTCAGTTATGAAGTATATAAATGTTATATAAGCATGTGTAGGAGCTGTGGGTTCTGGTGTTATAAAGCTTATATAATAAGTTATAATAAAAGTATGAGTCATAATAGTGTTGTATTGGTTATTGTTTAACTTAGATTAGTATGTTGTTGGGTGTGCATATATGTTATCTAAGGTTTTCATACATGAACATGTTGTTATAGATTTTGGAAAAAAAATGTATTTTACAATGCATATATATTTAATTTAATATATGTTGAAATTTTGTATATATAGTTGTACGTATAGTTATACATATGTGTTCACGTATACCAATTTTCTTCATCGATTCCGTTCTGATGTGTTCAATCGATTTCTGTTATTCAGCTCTGATCGTTGAATTCGTGCCGATTTGCTTTGCTTGGATCGTGATTCAAATTTTTATGTCCTTATCAGTGTGCGTATCCGTGTCATCCCCTCGTGCATATCTAGCCTCGAAAGGTGAGCACTCACTCACGATTAACGTTTCTTGTATTTATTAAATTTGATTTTAATTGAAACGACAATTGAAATATGCTGCTATTAGTTAAATACACTGTTATATATGTTATTAACTGTATCAGTTCACCTGTGACATTTGACACCATTATCTATTAATTATTTATGCGATGATAATACAGTTTGGCTGATAATTGATTGATTGTTGATGTTTATATTGGACGTTAAACTGTTAATGTAAATTGATAAATAGTATGCAATTGAACTCGATATAGAATAGTTAAATGTTTAAAATTGATTAGTTAAATTTGTATAATATGACCCCTTTAGCTGTTAAATTTATTGACACGTAGGATTTGTTTAATTACACTTTGAACCACTGAATGTATGTTGTTAAATTGATAATGGACGAAATTGTAAATAGATGACAAGTGAAAACCGTAATGTAATAATCTTTAATCTACATGAAATGATAGTGTAGATTCTAGAAATAATTATATTAATTCGTACAAATAATAATGCGAATTAATACGGTTATTTCGGGATTATTTGAATTGATTATTGGATTGATATTGATTGTTGTTATTGCTTGTTTATTTACTTTGACACCATCCCAATTATCACACTGCAAGTTCCCTTTGCTATGTTTTGATTTTGAATTGAATTGGAATCGGGTTGAAATGATAAATACCCAAAAATTGAACTTTGACATATGATAGGAAATTAAATAAAACCCGATTGGTCAATAATTTGATTTAAAATAAAACGAAGATCTTATTTAAATAAATAATATAGTTTTGAAATGAAGTTGAAATTTGAATTTTAATGAAGAGAAAAATGTTAATATTTAATAATCTGAAACAAAATATTAACAATGCAATTTATGAAAGAATGTTGTTTAATTTGAGAAATGAATGAATTAAGTTGAAATTATAATTAAGTTTGAAAGTGCTAAACTTTGAAATGATTTAATAATCAAGTTTGAAATTATAATTAAGTTTGAAATTATTAAACTTTGAAATTATTTAATAATTAAGTTTTGAATTATTTAATAATTAAATAAGATTGAATGATTTAATGATCAAATTGAATTGAATTCTTTAATAAGAGAAATTGAACGTTTGAATAAGTGAATTTTACTTCGTAAATAATTGGAATTGAGTTTTCTTTATTAATTAAGTTTTTGGAAAATTATTTAAGTAAGTAAATAAGTGAAATTGAATTTCTTTAACAAGAAATAAAATGTGATTTATTGAAATTAATGCAAGACTTGAAATTTAAAGAAATTGATTTGATGAATTTAATTTAATTCAATTTGTAAGTTTGATATAATGAAGTTGAATTTGAATAATGGATTTATTGAATTGGAAATTTAATAAAAATTGTTTTGAATGATAAATTAACTTAGCGAATATTGAATAAAATTGATAAATGGATTTAAATTGATTTGAATGTTAAATTTATTTAAATGATTTGGAATGAAACGTATATACGAACTTGAATCAATATTTGAATGGTTTTAAATAGATATTGAAATTGAATTATAAGATTTTGAAATGGTAAATTGAAGTTTTGAAACGTAAATTTTGGAAATTGGTTTTTGAAAGACAAATGAAATGTTGATTTACGAATTCTAATTGAATTGAAATTGATTTGGTTTTTGAAATATATTAAATGACCAATCAGTGTAATAATTACGAAAGTTATTAAAGAGACCGGGATCGGTAATGGATACACTCTCTATCTGAACCGAAACCACTTTAATAACTATACGCGGAGTGATGATCCAGAATGAAGTGGTTGGAATGATGTACGTGATGACTGAAGAAAGAGAACGATGATGGATAGCCTTGACACTTGTGTCAAATTGGAAATGACTAAAACAGGAGCTGTGCCGGGCCAATGGAGGATTAGCTACCTCAAGTGGACACACTTCTTCGAACTACTTATACTTGTTGTCGATTGGTGCACCCTTGATTTTGGGAGTGTTGTTTCACGGTGTTGCGGGCGATGCGGCGTTGCGTTCTCACCAGTCCGGATCAGGCGAACGGTAGTATCACTACCTTGGGTATTGCCTCATGTGCCTTGTCATACTTGTATTCCATTTATACGCGACCACTACGATTTTGATTTGTACCTTTAGTATATGGATTGCCCTCTGGTGACTTCCGGTTTTGGGGAAACTACGGTCTTGTATATGCTTTTGGGAATACAAATGTGTTAAGGGTGGAATGGGCCATGACTTAACGCTATTTTGATATCTTTATATTATTGATAGACATTATCTACTTATCGTACACTACTACCTAGTAGATAGTTTAACGGATCCTTAAAGGATGGTTATTCCAAACATCCTTTGAGTTACTTGTATTTCAATTGCTATTTCACTTGAGTTGGATTTATTGATATAAGAATGTTAATCCTGACTCGAGTGTTTTGTGTTTTGCTTTACGCTCGGGTCAGACTGAGTGGTTCAGCTTTCGAGACTCACCTTTGAAGTTGGAGCTTTGCTTGAAGATCCAACCATCTATTCTGCTTTCAGTATTCGATGATTCCAGTGATGTATTCTGATTTGTATCTGATGTATCATATTACTCTTCCGTTGTATTTGGTTTAACTCTGATGTATCGTATTACTCTTCTGTTGTAAACTCTGATGTATCTCATACATTTATATAGTAGCTTCATGAACTACTATCTCTTTTATTTCCGCTGCACTTATTACTCTGTGTCTGTGATCTGTGATTATTTATTTACTGTATATGTTCTGTTTTGCCAAATTTAAATTAACAACGCGGTATTTTGAGCAATTCAACTCCGGCATGAGTGTCTACCTATTCATTTATAATGGATGCGAATGGTCCAAAATGGCGGGTCGTTACACGATTTATCCCATCAATTAAGGGAGTTCGAGCGTAAAGGCTGTATTTAGGTGAAAGGATCGGTACCTAGTTGGTAAGGTGAAGACTTGGGAAGAATCAGCGAGTTGTATGTTGGCTGGTAGCTTCGGCAGGTGCAAGGCAGAGGTGTTAGATGTGTGAAAAGGGAAAGAAGGATAGAGGTGCTGGCTTTTATAGGGAAAACAGAAGAAGTCGAAAAGGCAACATCCGGTGGAACCGGTCAAAGTCATATAGTTCGGCATCGGCGTATAACGATGTCCGGCACTGAAGGATCGTTCAGCCAGAAAGCATCGTTCGGTCACGAATGCCTTGTTCGGCATTTAGAACACGCTCGGCACACACCTAAACCAATGGAATTCTCAAAAAGGCATCTCCGTTCATCGTTAGTCAAGGATTTAAAACGAGACGAAAAGGTTACATGACTCAAAGCGTACCACGTTCGGTCACGTGATACACTTTGGGGGGCAAGTGTTTCCTGGAGATTTGACCAAGCAACTAGTACTCGGCATCTAGGAGTACTCGGCATCCAGGAGTACTCGGCATCCAAGAGCGCTCGGCATCTAGTAGTACTCGGCATCTAGGAGCGCTCGGCATCTAGGAGCACTCGGCGTCTAGTAGTACTCGGCGTCTAGTAGTACTCGGCATCTAGGATCACTCGGCATCCAGGAGCGCTCGGCAGCCAGGAGCACTCGGCATCCAGGAGTACTCGGCATCCAAGAGCGTTCGGCATCAGAAGGCGTACAACGTATACAACTGCTCGGCATGGTTGTATTGTTCATCAAAAGTTATCGTTCGGCCAGAACCCTCGTTCGGCTAGAGACACCGTTCGGCTAAAGGCAAACGTTCGGCCAGAGCCATCGTTCGGCCATAGACAACGTTCGGTCAGAAGCATTGTTTGGTTAAAGCTACCGTTCGGCCAACACCAACGTTCGGCCATAGACGACGTTCGACCGGGCGCTTCGTTCGGCCAAAGGCACTTTCGGCTTCGACTGACATTCATTCCACTCTTCCCACGCATCAAACATACCGTTCGGCATAGAGAGGGTGGTTCGGCATCATTAGCGTTCGGCCTATTTTGTTCGGCATACGGGCGACCACTGTATTTGGGCCAGAGTGTTCGGCTGCCGAGCCCACCTGGAAAGTCCAATCCATCTTTGTCTATAAATAGAGGGGCAAGGGCACAGTGAAAAGGACCTTTTTTTTTCGAGAACACTGGGGAGACTCTGCCATTTTTCAGAACCATCTTCTTTACTTAGCAACTTCATTCAAGCATTTGATCTACGAATTGTATTTGTGTTTAACCTCAAAGTGGACGTAGGCAATTACGCTGAACCACTATAAATCTGGTGTTCTTATTTTCTGCATTTAAATTAGCATTGTCTTCTCTGTTTAATTTACCTTCATCACTTATATCTCTACATAATCTTTCTCTACGAGGTTAGTGACCAATTTTGGTGCTAACAGTGCTCTTATCACATGAACTCCTTAAGGGTTATAGTAGATCAAGTATTTCTTCAAGAGCCATGATCAAGCTTGATATAATGAAAGCCGATGATTCTATCAAATGGGATTCTATTGTCAGGATCATCGCCTACATGAACTTCCCTATGCACTTTATTTCATGGATTCATGCTTGCATATCCACTGCTAAATTCTCTATTATTGTCAATGGAAGCCCCACTGGTTACTTTGAAAACAAGCAAGGGAATAAGAAAGCTGATCCGTTGTCATCATACCTTTTCATTATCAATATGGAGGTTTTGACATAAATGTTGAATGGTAGTGTTGCAACTGGAGCTTTCAAACTTCACTCTAAATGTAAAGATCTGCAAATCACTAGTGTGATGTTTGCAGATGACCTTATTGTATTTACCAAACCAACTATGCCATCTATATCAAGCATCTTGGATGTTCTCAATCAATTCTTTAGGTTAACTGGCCTTAAAATTAACATGTCCAAGTCTGAGATACTAATGCTGGTGTCCCACAACAACTTCACAATGATATTCTGCATATAACTTCCCTGTGGTCTAGTCAAGACTCTATGTCTTATCTTGGGATTCACCTAGCCACTTCAAAGCTTTCTAAAGTGCAATGTATGCTCATGTATGAAAGAATTATGGTAACATGGACCAATAGATTTTTATCGCAGACTGGAAGATTAACCTTAACCAGACCAGTTATATTTTCTATGGTGGTTTATTGGAGCAGAACCTTTATACTGCCATCAAGCTTTTAAACATGATTGGGAGTGCTATGTTACAATTCTTTTGGACTGGTAGAACTTTCACTACCAAAATTACCTCTTGTTCATTCAAGAAGTTGGAGCTCCCACATAGCAAAGCTGGTCTAGGTATCAAGAATCTGATATACTGGAATAAAGCTACCTTTGGTAGGCTTGTTAATGATGTTATAAGCAATAAGGGTTCTACTTGGGTTTAGTGGACCATCAAACATAACCTAGGAAATAAAATTTTTTGGTCGATGGAAATTCCTCAGTTTAGTAGCTGGATTTGGCATAATTTACTCAAACTTGGGCCAATCCTTCTACCTTATGTTCGTTATGCAATAGCTATGAGTGGGAAAGTGAGTTTTTGGGATGTCCCTTGACTCAGACATGGTGTCATCCTCAGCAACATTTAACTTATCAACAAAAATCTCAAACTGGTATTGGTATCGATGCGAAAGCCCAGGAGTTTGTTCATGAAGGTCATATAATACTTCCCTACTCATCTAACTAGATTATAAGGCAACTCCGGTTATATTTTCAACAGACAAAGATCAATATGGTGCAAGAAGACCATGTGTTATGGATTGCAAAGATGTGCGGTTCAATTTTAGTGATGTGTATTATGCTTAGCACTAATTCTTTCCCACCATTTAGTTGGAACATACGTGTTTGGTTTAAACATAATAATGAGAGAGAGAATATAAACCTGTGGAAAATCATAAATAATGCCATAAATACTAAGGAAAACCAAATGGCAAAAGGGTTTGCGGTTAATCTGCAATGTGTTCGGTGCAATAGTGGTTCTGAAGACAACTTACATATTTTCTTCAACTATCAGTATGTTTACAATCTTTGGTCAATACGTCAAGAATTGGAAGACATAATTGTATGAGAGACAGTTTGAAGGAATGGAGCATCATATTTAAATCTACAAGATGGAAAGGGTTGCAGACATATGTACTTATTTTAAAGAAGTTTGTGAAAGTAATATAGACAGAAAGGAACCAAGCAATATTTCATGGGAAGTTGAAATCTCATTTACAAATGAAGAATTTGCTATTACATGAAATAAGGGATGGGATGGAGCTTTGTCCTTTTGATTTCTCTGCACATATCAAACACTGTTTTGTTTGAGTGATTCCAGTCCTTTCCTTTTGTTTGCAGTTAACCTCCCTGTTTTGGTCTCAACTACTTTTGCTTGCTGTTTTTTTAGTTTGTGCATCTTTGTTTGTATCTCCCTCTGTTTCTTCCTCTGCAATAAAACCGGTAGGGGACCAGTTAACCCCGCTGCCTTTGCCAAAAAAATATATATTATATTCACTTAAAAATGTCATATTTACTTCAAAATATCATATTTACTTCAAAATGTCATATTTACTTAAAATATGTTATTTTTACTTCAATAATCATTTCGAATTTCAACTTAGGTTGTAACTTTATTTTAACCACATTTGCATTTTAATCCAAGATTAAAATATAAACAGTTCTTACTTTGACCAGTTTGAATTTTTAGAATATAGTTTGAATAGCTTTAAATAGTATAAAATGTTAAAATAGTTTAAATTGTTTAGATATTAAAATAGATTATATATTAAATGATCTGAAAATTTAAATAATTTGAAAATTTAAATAATTTGAAAATTTAAAAAGATGAATTTAAAAACAGCTTATAGGAAAATAATTTATAGGGAAAATAATTTCAAATTCAAAACAGTTTCTTTCCATCTCCAATAAATCTGGACTCTGATCCAAATTAAAATCAAACCGATTCAATTCAAATCTCTCAATTCAAATCATCTTCAATCTCAATTCAATTAAAATCGACTCAATCTCGATTTAAATTTAAATCACTTTATTTTCAATTCAAATTGATTTCAATTTCGATTTTCATTGATCCGATTCAAGTAGTTTAAGTTACAATTCAATTTCCAATTTTAAACTATTTCAATTGATATAAAGTTGAGTTCAATTTCAGAATAGCGATTTAAATCATTTAATTCAAACTAACCTCCAATGTTCAATTTAACTTTCAAATCTTTAAAATAATTCAATTCCGAACCCAAATTTGAAATATTGATTTATATCACTTTCACTTAAATAACTTAGAAGTTCAAGTAAAAGTTCAAACCTTTTAAAAACAATTCAATTTCTATAATTTAAGTCATATTTCAATCATAACTTCAAATTCCAAATTAAATTCTTTAAACAGTTCCTTTTGACTAATTTTAAATTCAACATTTCAAACTCGAATTCGAAATTAATTATGTTTCCATGTTTTGATTAAATTTTATTTTTATAAAGAAAAATCGTTTGAATAAGTTCAATCCAAGAATTTAAAATCATTTATTTAAACCAATCTGGTGTTCGTATATAATTTTCTATCCTATGGCCAAGTGATCATTTATTTCAATTTAATTGTAGGGATGTCTATATATCATTTCAATCCAAATAAAAGTGTCTTAGATATATATCATTTTAACCCATTTCTTAATTTATTTGAATATAATTCGATAACAGTTAAGGCATACTGCTAATAATATACAGGGTGATAACATTATATATACAAATAAATAAACATCCACTCGTCCAAAGTATCAACCAATAGACATCCATCACAATCAACATCCAAATCAGCCAATAAATCATGACAGTTAGTTAGTTATTAAATATAAAATTTTTAAATAGCAATTTAATTCCAATTTCACTTTAATTGTAAATTTTAATTTCTAATAGTTCAATTCCTATATCACAATTAAAGGACAATTCATTAACCAAACATCAATCAATAAAATTAAATCAGTTCATGATTTCGATTTAACTAACATAAAATATTTTAGTGTTCGTGAGCTGTATAAAACATTCACCTTTCTTTGAAGCCAAAATTTTTCATAGCTTCAAATAAATTTCAATTTGATTCCATGTCGTAGACGACGTCGATACGAATCCAATGCAACACGTTTCGCTCGAATCAGACCTCGTATGAGAAAGTTACGATTTAATTAGCATAAATAATTAAAACATAAGTAACATAATAATTAATAAAAATTAAATATAACCTTCTCTCGTTTTTCTCGTTCGCACATGCCCAGGTCACACATCTTCTATAGGCCAAACACGATCTTTATTTTTATTTTTTTCCAGTTATAAATGAATGATGATCGATGCCGCCTCCAACCAATCCACAAACGCCGCCTCCCTTGCTCATCGCCACCACAGCTGTGCCCCTGCCTACGCTCCCTCCAGTCGTGCATGAATCGAAGAAACCAACCCAAACTATAGCGTCTTCAAACTCAGATTCTGGCGATTACAAGCCCTTCCACTTCGATCCAACCATCCATTGTGTAGAGCTCGATGAGACCTACAATTTTCCTTTTGGAATCGTTTAATTTTGTTGGGTTGATGATGAGAAATCGAAGAGAGAAGACGGAAAATTTTCTACCATTGAAATCATGAATGAAGCGGCTATTGATTTCTTTTAGGGCTTGGCAAAAATGAGATAAAGGATGGTCTTATATATAAATTTCCGACACTATCACACATAAATTTTCCGAACTCCAAATGAAGCGTACCGCCTGACGTTCTATATGTTATACCCTCATTCCAAAAACAATAGAACTAGTCTCTGGAGCCAATTCCATCATATTCAGAAGATAGCTTTTCAAAATCAAATTATTTTAATTAAAGTTCTGAAAATAAATTCTACGCATTTCAAGCTCGCACGACCAAACGATAAGTCTGACCGCTACAACTTAAATCCCTATAATAATTCACTATTACTGGTCCGATGAAACTGGTTTCGTCAAAATCTGAGAGTGCCCAAAAAGACTATTTTTGCACGTTAATTAAAACGAGAAATTTCAAAAAATCAATTTAATCGCTTTAAAATTCAAATGTAAAAGTTAACAATCTTCATTCCTGTTTATATAAAATTTAATCAACTTCCAGTGTCATTTTCATTCATATTAAATTCAGGATTCAATCATTTAAACAATTTCCAATATTAAATTTCAACAATTTAATTATCCAATAAATCACAATGTTTGAAATATAAGTTATTTATTGGAATTTCAAACAAATTTTAGTTATCAAACAATTATTTTATTTTCATCTAAATAATTCAAAATTTATTATTCAATTCATGCTATCGATTATAAACACATTCAATATATTAAACTTCATTCTAATACAAATAATTTCCTTAAATCTTATCCAAATTGTTATTTCAAACTTTTATTCAAGTTCGTACTAAATAAATTACATAAATAACATATAAATTTTTATTTCTAACCATTTTTATTCAATATTCATATTAAATTTAATAATTTAAAATAGTTAAAAATACGGGTCGTTACAATCTCCCCTCTCAACACTTTTCATCCTCGAAAAGGGGTTAAGTAAGGAATCTAACTTATGATATATTTTATTCAAAACAATCAACTTATAAACATAAAATCTTATTTGAAAACCTTTACTACGCTTCTTCTTCACCACTCTGATATCGGCTTTATAGAAATTACAGCTTATTTAAAACAAGTTATAACAATTTTAAAATCTCAAAAATTTTCTAACATCCGGATTTACAAAAAATTACGGCAGCGTTTCCTTTGCATAACTCGATCGTAAAAATTTACATTATAGATATATAACTATATATACGACCAAATATACATCTCATCTCATTGATGAGGCATCCTATAGGGAAAAATATAAAATTACGGCATGTAATCTGAGATATATACTTTATTACTATTAATACGAGCGAGTTCACTCATATTAAGCAAGCAAAAGCAAATCAATTCCGCGTATACATCCAAATGGTCTTCATATGTACTTATCTCAACTCAAATTAGAATATTAGTTGCATATAAAGGATATAGAAAGAATGTATGAGTTTAATAGAGCTATATAACATGAATTCTGAATCCAAATCATAAACATAAGCACTAATGCACAATACAACAATCATATGCAATCAAAAACTGTTATAATAATGATTTACAACAAAAGAAACCAACCAACATATAATATTCATCCAAGTATAATTCATAACTATAAAAATTTACATTATCCAATGTCAATATTTAATTTATACACTATCATTTCTCGTTAACATTTATTCTTTATTGATATTTAATTGGTTTACTTCTAATTTATTTACATCAATTTCATTTACATTCAATTTCAATTATTTCACTTTTTGTTTAACAACATTTCATATAAATCCATTTCTGGGCCATTTTATAAATCATTTCATTTAACCTTATTTAAGTTAAATTTTATTTTATTACCTCTTAATATATTCTCTTTAATACTAATATCATTTATAAACTATTTCATAAAACCATTTAAGTTTATTATGAACATTTCTATAATACGCAACTCATGTTTATTATTACATAATAACTTAAGTTCATATTAATAAAATTTTCTTTTTATACCACAATCAACTTCATTCAACTTTTCTTAAGTTAACTTTCATCATATAATTCATTTCATTAACTTATTTCATTAATCATTTCTTAAGTTTATAATCATTTTATACAAATGTATATTCTTTTACGCAATATTATTCAAATTATATTTATCTCAGATAGCTACAATTAAACCTTGAAACATCCTTTGCAAATTTTTTTATATTTCTTTACAAACAATTTACAAAGATATTATTTAATTTACTATTTGTTACCATCTCTTAAGTTCATCTAAATAGTATTTCTTTTTACTACTCAAATTATTCATTTAACATTTCTTAGAATATTAACTAAGTATATAATATTTCTTTATTTAACGTTCACATATTTCATATTCAATTAGTTAACATTCAATTTATTAAAACTCATCCCATTTGCATTCAATTTATTTACATCCAATTTAAATCAAATTCAATTACTCATATAAATTTTACTTACACCCATTAATTCTCACTCAATTTTTTCATAGCCGAATTGCTTTTCATTTTATAATTCAAGGTCGTATTCATTCTACTAATTCATTTTATAGCTTAAGTGGAATTAATTTACTCTACTAGTTTGTCTAGTTCCATTCAAATCCATTACTCAGTTTATTTAACTTTATTTAAGTTATTTGTTTTCTTTTCTTATCATTCACATTCAAAAAATGTCAAATTTGTTTTTAGCTTAATATTTCTCAAATTTATAAGTTATACAAACTAATTAACTTAAAATTTCATTCCATTATTTTATCTAATTCATTTCAAATACAATTCACTTTCATTTAAGCTTTCTTGAGTTAAACTCTATTTTATTTACTTCATTTCTCTAACCCAGTTTATTTAACATTTCTTAGGTTAATTCTTTTTTTTCGTATTTCAAATTCAAGTTTTCTTTTGTTTGCTTAACCAAAATGTTCAACCTTTTCAAAATTCGGTCTTACTTTCCCGTTCAAATTCATAAGTTATAAACTGATTTCTTATTTATATTATTTCCAATTTATAAGTTCAAAAACTATTTTCATATATCTATCAAATCGTAGTTGGAATATTTTTTTTTCACAATCAAAACTTGTTTTAATCGAAAATAAATTTCTTTTGGTAGCAATTCTCACTCAGAAACTCAAAAATGAATACCGACGATGCTGTAGTCATCCCTAGAATTATTTTCCAGTGAGTAAAGCAAGTTCAATGCTTTTATTTCTTTCAAAAATCTTTTCAAAATATATTTCTAGTCAAAATCATTTTCAAATAATATTATTATTAATTTTGAAGGCTTTGAAAACAATTTTGAAAGCAACATTATTTAAATTCTAAAATTCTCAACTTTTAAATCATTTCTATTTATAAGCAATATTATAAATATACTTATACAATTCTATTAGCTTATTATGAAAACATTTCGTTAATTTACATCTTTGTTATTGCAAATAATTCTTATTGTAATTAGATTTCAATTCAATATAATTATCGAACGCCTCATGAAATAGAGTTAACTAAGTATTCATTTTTAGTTTTCTAAGAGAAATTGGTGATACTCAAAAGTATAGGAGAGCACACATGTGTGTGTATAACACTAAAAATAAAGGTGCTGCCAACATGCCTGGCAGGTAACTAATCATAATACAAAAACAATGAAAAGGACTCAGGTACATCTGGAATGAGCTCTGACAAAGCTACCACCTACTACACCTCTATATCGAGCTCCGACAAAGCCACCGCCCGGTAATGAGGTGTTAGAAGTACTCAAAAAAATTCATGATGCAACCCAGTGTGGATGAGATCGATAGACAACTCCAGTTGAGAAAGAATGCCTCAGTGCTAACATGGAAAATCCAGAATGTATGCCTCACTGCTAATGCGGACGTCCCAGAATGAAGAAAACTACACTGTAGACGTGGAAGAACTGAAAATGGCGCCTCAGTACAAGTGCCGATGATCTAGAATTGTAACGACACAGATTTTTGGTCGTTGATGTTGAACATTTAATTTACTCTAAATGTTGAGTTTTGAAATGTGAATAGAATTTTAATATGGAATTTAATGATCAATAAGTGGAATAAAACTTCAGTTTCGAATATAGAGATTTATTGGATAAATTTAATTATTGAATTAATAATTGGAAATCGTTTAAATAATTGAATTGGAGTATAATATGAATCAAAAACGATTTCTACTGTTAATATAAATTATACTAGAATTATAATTGAGTTAGTATGTTTTAAACTCAAATTAAGCGATTTCGTAAATTTTAGAAATCGTCGATTTAATCGACGATTAAAAATAGCGATCCGGGGCACAGTTTTAGAATTTGACGAAACCAGTTCCATTGGATCCGTAGTGTGTTATTATTAGATTTCAAATTTCGTAACGTTTGGATTTACCGTTTGGCCGTGCGATATGAAAACGCTTAAAAATAATTTAATCGAATTTAATTTAAATAGTCAATTTAAAAAGCTATCTTCCACATACGATCAAATTAGGACTCAAAACTTGTTCCATTGGGTTCAGAATAGTGGTATAATATTGGAAACATCTGGCGGCACGCCTCTATAGGGGTTCAAAATTTCGGGTTATGTAATGTGGGATATTTAGAATTAAATAAAAATATATATGATCAAATAGAAATCAAATCCAAGCCGACCATCATCGTAGCCGAGCCCTTCACGTTCAAGTCACGTCTTCCCCTATCTATTTAGATCGTACCCCTTCCTCTATAAATCAAATCTCCCCCCTTTCTCTTCTGTTAAATCCATGAAACGAAATCAAATTCGTTCCTTACGAAAAAGAGAGAATTCGAAATCACGTTTTCAATAGAGGCGACTTCGATCTAAGTTTGGGTGAATCGTGGGTGGCGAATTGCGTTCGTACGCCCATGCACAAGTGGCAGAAGTGGAGAGGGAGGAGACACTCGTGTGGAGGCTCGGTTTTGGGAGTGTATCTCATGTATAAGAAGGAGGCGACTCAGTGATAGGTGGGACTCAATTGTGGGTCGCAAAATCGAAGGTCTCGATGACGAGGAGTGTGAGTGAGTTTATGAGTGTCGGGATATGGGGCAAGCTTCTGGTGACATGCGCGACCATCGGTGGAGGTACGGTAGAGGTGGGTCAGTGATTATCACGCGTGGTCTCGTTCGATGTCAATGAAAAAAAAGGAAAGACTGTAGGGTTGCGTGCTTGCTTGGGCAATGAGGGTAAGGTTTAAAATTTTAATTTTAATTTACCTTAGTTAATTAAATTTAAGTATTATCGAATGCTTATAAAATTTGTATAACTTGTATACGAGGTCTAAAATTAACGTATCAAGCCACGCCGAACTCACGACAGCAATACTATGCAAGGAAATAAATCTGGAATTGGAACGATTAACTATTTCGGAAAATCAAGGTGAGAAATTCTCACTCATTTGGATTGCTGAATTTAAATTTTAAATAGTTAGAATAAATTGTTGGATGCTTGGTTGAATTTATAAATTATTATCGGTTTGGATGTTATTATATATATATAAAATAACATCCAAACCGATAATAATTTATAAATTCAACCAAGAATCGAATAATTTATTCTAACTATTTGTTAACGCTAAAAAGTGAACGCTAACACCCGGTGAGTGTAGTAGAATTGTGAAAGCACCACCCGTGTGACGGGAACAGAAATTAAGCAGTAGAATAGCAGAAAAGCAGCAAAAGACAGCAGTTTATAGTGGTTCGGCTTGAGATCGAGCCTACGTCCACTTTGAATCTCTTTATTACTGAATCCGATTACAAATCGATACAATTCACTTATGAAAACAATACAGTTTGATCACAAAGACAATCTCGACTACTAGCTCAAACTTCGATGATGAAACTCGATGAATCCGTGTTGGATGTAGGGAATTCCTCTCGAAGCTTGTTGTAGTGTCTCGAATGTTTGAAGATCTTCAGTTGTTGAATGAGTTGAGAGTTCGGCAGAGTAACGACGCTTGAAGAAATGATCAGCCAAAAAGTCCTCTCCATGTTGAAAGTGGTTGTCTATTTATAGGAGTCGAATCTGAACAGGAAATCTTCTTCAAGTTCTACGTCGTAGACGACTTATAGTAAGTCGTAGGTCCTAGGTCCGCGACGAGATAGGAGCTCTTGCATTTAGTTACTCCTGAATACGAGCTGTTAAGTTGCAAGTCATAGGTCGGCAGCGACTTAACATAAGTCGTAGGTCGGTGGCCTTTGGTTCGAGCGAGTTAGTATAAGTCGTGTGCGACTTCATATAAGTCGTAGGTCGCAAGCTTCTTAAACTGGTAGGTCGGAGATCCCTTAAGTCGTTAAGTCGGTAATAGCCTTAAGTCGTAGACTTTTTGAATCGGACCACTTCATAAGTCGTTGTAAGATTATTCTACATTGTTTCGAAGTTTGGCTCTGATACCAAG
Organism: Allium fistulosum; assembly: GCA_030737815.1. Lineage (NCBI taxonomy): Eukaryota > Viridiplantae > Streptophyta > Magnoliopsida > Asparagales > Amaryllidaceae > Allium > Allium fistulosum. The sequence goes on from CM060904.1 coordinate 639,654,832, forward strand.
CTGTGACGCCCCACCTCTATGCCCACGCTAGCCAAGAACACTACGAAGTAATGCCGTCGACTAGAGCGAAGAATAAGGCTGTTGAGGAGCGACCATCTGTGTAATTGCTTTGTGCAAGCACCGATATGTCAGAAATTATAACTTACATTTCTTTTCAAGAGGAAATCCAACACACCGATTCAAACTCAAAGCTACCATACAGTGGCTAAGTGGATCTTGAAAACAAATATAGAAATAAACATAACACAAATCAGTCACAGACAATTCGTATCACAGAGGCGGAAATATATATGAATATAACACATGAAAGTGTACATCAGAGTAGTGGTCAAATAAGATCCACAATATCACAAAAGAAAAGATACAAGTGCTAGACAATAGAATATGTATACATCAATGAGCCAATACATCGAATGTATACAACCAAAAACTACAATGCTAGAGTAGTTAGCCAAAAGTCAGATGATAGTCCTAGATAAGAAGTCATGAGGAAGCACCTGTAAAAACTCAGTCTGACCCGAGTATTATTTAATAAGAAAATAATAAACGGATCAGTCTAGCTAAAATTATCAGATAAAATGAGATATGAGAATAAGAGATATGATAAAAATATATGATAACAAAAAGATGTCATACTACATTAAGTATACATTAGAAAATCCACAAAAGTCATACAATATCTCAATAATCTCAAAACACAGAAAAGAACATCATATTCTTAAGTTAATTCACCAAGCCACAAAAATGACATACATATCAATGCCAATGGTAAATGCTGGTGAAACATAAATTCCAGAAATCAATAATTAGAAATCCAAAAATCACAAGAAAGAGGATGGCCAATCCCATAAAAGTGCCAAGGCCAATCACAAGGGTTAATGACACACAAATTCACCAATGCACAAATATTAATAGAGCTTATTAATGTAAATCACGAAAATTGGTGAAACACAAATTCTAGAAATCGTCAACTAGAAATCCAGAAAGATCACAAAAAGGAAAAGAGGCCTGTCACTAAAACGGGAGCATTAAAGCTCACCAACACGTGTATCACAAGAAGAGACGCTATCTCATGGTTGCTAACCATCAATTTTGAGCCGAAGCTCCATAAGAACGGCCCGAAGACCATGTGCCAAAGCTCCACAAGAACGGCCCGAAGACCATGAGCCGAAGCTCCACAAGAATGGCCCGAAGACCATGAACCGAAGCTCCACAAGAACGACCCGAAGACCATGAGTCGCTACCCCACAAAAATTGAGCCGAAGCTCCACAAAAAGGATTTTCGCAGACCCACAAGTGTAAATTACACTAAGCTAGTAAATATATGAGTTTAGCTTCATGTCCCATAACCACTAACTTAACTTAAATATTTACGAACGAATTGTAGATTTCCACTCGAAAATTGTCACAAGAGTTTCAATCGAACAAGTCCAAGAATTAACCGACGAAGTAAACGCAAGCGTTTCATACCACTTGTTTTACTAAGCCGTTTGATTAGATTTCTCGTACGAGTGAGGTAAAGGTTTGTATATACTAGTAGATTGGAAAACAGTTTAAGAAACGAGCTTTGAAATAAAATAGCATTGAAATCGTTTTGATGAAAGAGTTTTGATATTTACTACTAGTATAGAAACCTTTGTATATTTTTAAAGTGACAAATCACAAAAACGATTGTAAAAACAATCAATCACCAAAAATGCACATTCGAAGATGTGAAGCAAATCCATAGAAATCGATACCGAATCCATCAAAATGGATATTCCCAAAAATCCCGAAAAAGAAGTCATCAACATCAATAATAGATGTAACAACAAATGGGAATCAACACGAATCGATAAAATTTGGAAATGAAGCAAAATAGGCAAAAATAGACATAATAGTCAAAATAGGAGCAGGTCGGTCGACTGACTCACTGAGTTCGGTCGACCGAACTCAGACCCGGAAAAATCCTCGGGATGCTGATCAGTCGACCAGACTCAGTATGCCAGTCGACTGGACCAGAGCCAGAGAAGTGTTCTAGTAGCAGGTCGGTCGGCTGGACCAGAGTTCCGGTCGATCGGAACCTGTTTCCAGCACTTCCAAGCCTATCTAAGTGAAGAGCAATCTCTTCCAAATTGCAACTGGACGAGCAATGGCGCTAAGGGTTTATGCCAATCGGCAACCCAACCCTATAGGCTCTTCGGCGCATCACCAAAACATGATCAAAACATCAAAGCTATGATTTTTAGAGTTTTAGACTTCCAAAACACCAAAATTGCAATGTTCACAAAACCAATCCGAATTAAAAGCAATTTAACTTGAATAATTGTTAGGAATTTATGCCTAACAATCAAGGATAGTTATAGACATAGATGTGAGATAAAAATCTCACCTTTTACACAAAACCAATGAAGAGGGGGCTATAGAACAAGGCAAGGACAATCACTCTTCAATTCCAACTCAACAAGCTTGAATCTAAGCTTAAAAGAGAAACATTTCCTAAATTAGGTTTAGGGAATTTCTGAAATTGAAAGGAGAATGAGTTGGAGAAGATGAAGAGGATGCTTACCAATAGCTTCTCTTTGAATTGGGAGCTAGAAGAAGGATTTGCAAATGAACTAGGGCTTGGAGTTTTAATTTCCCATTCCACTCTTTTCCCCCATTGTTGCTTAAAGCTTAAATTGTTAGGAATATGAAATGAAGTAATGAAGAGGAGAGGGGGTGGAGCTTGAGTTAATGAAACCAGAATTGAGCAAATGGGCTGAACCAAACCCAAAGTCCAAAGTGAAAAAGTAGCAAAATTCTACTAACTCCAAACATATCGAAGCTTATACTCAAAAAGGTCGCAAACGGCATTTTGGACTCAATGGAAGTGGTCTTGAGTCCCAATTCGACTATTTGCAAAAAGTAGCTTTTCGGACTAAAATCCGATGAATGATGAAATATTTAAATAAAATATTTAAATATAAAATCGATGAATATGTGGGTTGTTACAATTAAAGTGAGGTACGGGTGAAATATCCTGTTACGGAAAAAAGTATTTGAAATTTTTTTAAAATATTGACAAATTTGAATATATATCCTTTTAATAATATTTTTGAAATGACTGTTTTAAGGAATTATAAATAATGGCCTAGTGACTGCTTATGGATGTTAATTTGATAGTTAAATAACCGACTACCAATATTGGCCAATTTCGTTGATCGTTTCAAAGGGACCAAGATCAGATTTAATTATCTGAAAACCACTTCGATCCGATTTGAGTGTTACGAATGGATATTGTGAAGACAGTGAAGATGGTGATTTGATTTGTCCAGACCCAGGACACTTGCATAGACGAATGCAATCAGAACATCGTCATTTGAGTACGATGAGCATTCTAAGTGAAATTGTTCTTGAAAGGTAATCGTAGCCTCAAGTCTCATCAACCGGAATGACTGAAAATCAAGGGAGATGCAGCAAGGCTAAGTGGGTCGTACCCAATTAGGGTATGTTATCACCTTTCTAGATACCTTTGGATATATTATAAATTATAGATATGGTGGTGCATGGAAAAAGAGCTCTCGATAAGGGTGGGAACACCCGGGGTGATAACATATTCGGTTCTATCCAGGTTAGGGGTAGGTCGGTATTGTGTTGTAGGGGATCCCGGCGAGGTCCTCAGTACATTTTTCCAGACGTCTACTGTGATAGGTGGTACCCCAGTGCCTAGTCATTGTATGGAATCCATTCTCCAATACGTGCCTTTACGGTTTTGGTTGTAGAGCCTAGTATGCTGGAATTTAATTAATGTAACAATTTCAGCCATTTGAATAAGTATTTGTACCTAGACACTATTATAATATTAGATGATTTTGATATAAATGTTTTGGTTATCGTAAGGTAAAAACCCGTCGTGTTTATGTGTGGCGTTGTCTTACGAGATACCTTTGTTTTTAAAATGATTTTAATAATAATAATAATTCAAATTGAGTGTGTTTTCTCACGTTGGTTTTCTAGACTGACTCGGGTGTTATTTTATTATGATGCTCGGGTCAGACCGAGTATTACATATTCAGGTTAGAATGCTATGGAGCTGACGAGACGACCTGGAGGATTTTAGACGTATACCACGTACTTGGTTATTTCCACTATGTGAGGTATGTAAATCAAGACAAGTTACTATAACTATCCAGATTGATGTATTGATTGTTGTACTCTGATGATTGTAAGTATAAACAGTTATAGTTTCTTTGTATAAAGATCTGTTATTATATATTATATTTTGTTCCGCCGCGTTTGTCAGATTCTGTGTTGTTGTTCTATTTTCTTCTATCTTTCCTTTTCTTTTTCCCTAACCATTGAGTTTTCCGGCATTCGATTTCTCAGCATGTAATATAGTGGACGCATTGATGTCAATTTTCGAGGGTTGAAAATCCCGTTCATTACAAGAATGAAAAAAGTCACACTACAGACGTGAAAGAACTGGAAAGAATACCTCACTACAAATGCAGATGATCCAGATTGAAGAACGCTATACTGCAGATTTGGAAGAACTGGAAAGAACTCCTCACTACAAAGGTGGAAGGGCCAGAATGAACGTCTCACTGCAATCCTGTAAACCTGTAAATAGTAATCTAGCACCATTTCTGGCCTAAACTAGTATCTGTAAAGGAACTAAAGAAAATTATAAGAATAATACACATATATGTATATAAATGAAGTTTATATACATATATATTGTTAATAAAGTAAAAGTAATAAAACTAAAGCTAAGATTATGCAACTAAAATAAGAATCCAAGCTCATTATGCAACATCTTAACCAATTCTAAAGATGTAAAAAAGAGAAATTGAAAACAAAATATAAAAAATAACAAAATATGAAGTTAGAAACCAATAAACTAAAACCTCTTAGAAAATATCTTTATGCTCCTTTAATTAAAAGAACATTTTGATAATCAGTAAAATCAACATTCAAATTTGAGAAAATGTTAATGCTAAAATTAGTAATATTAAAAATATTGTTTTTATGTTTAAATAGCTTAATGCCATTACTAACCTTATTAAGATAATCTTTGAAATGATTATTTTTAGCTAATCTATATTTAGGATTTGTGATCCAATTAAAATAAAATGATGATATTATACAAATAAATTTATTAATATAAATATTATTATTATTAAAAGGTGTCTGATTTCTCTCAAACCAAATATACCAACAAATAATAAAGAATAAAGTATCAAGTAAAAATCTATTTTCCCTTTTAAACTTAAATCTTAAATTATTCCAATAATAATAACAATCAGTAACTTTAGTTGTAAACCTAAAGTTAAAGATTATGAGAGTATTATTAAGAATGTAGTAAGCATCCATGCAATCATAATACATATGTTTAATATCTCCAAAATTCAAATTACAAAACAATTATTGTCAATTTGCATATTCTTTCTTTTTAATAATTCAGTAGTAATTAATTTCCCATGCATGATTAACCGCATATGAATTTTAGATTTAGGAGGAGCGTTTTTTCCAAATAAGTTTAAAAGAGTTATTAGTTACTCCCGAGAAATTATGAAATTTATAAAAAGAATTAGAAGTTAATTTCTTACTCTTATCCCATTCCCAGTTAATAATATCATTTTCATTATCAATATTATATAAAGTCAATCTAGCACATAATAAAGCATATTCTCTAAGAGATGTACCTTCTAAGGTTCTATTAAAACTAAAATTCCAAGGGAGATCATTATCCAAAGAAAAAACATCTAAAAATATATCATTCTTAAAGTTACAAATCTCGTAAAGCTCTTTAAATTCTACCCTAAGAGGAATGACAAATATCCAACGGTCATGCCAAAAAGAAGTGTTATTACCTGAATGAACAATCGTACTAGTACCAAGGTTAAAAATTTCATGACATTTTAAAATAGATTTTCAAAAATTAGACAATTTATTGAGAATAGAAGGTGTAATTTGGTATAAATTATGCAACGACCCGAAATTTTGGTCGTTTAGTTTTGAATATTTAATCTATTTTAAATGTTGAATTTGAATTATTAATTAATTTTGAATATGGAAGAATCGGTGAAATGGTTTATATTTTCAAATATAGCGATTAATTGGATTTGGATAAATATAAATTTAATAGTTGAAATTGGGTAAATATGGGGATCTGGAGTTAAGCGTGAACAAAAATATTTTTTAAGTCAATCTAAATTCAATTAGGATTAGAATTATAATATGGACTTTTGAATGGAATTAAAAGTCGATAAATTTAAAGTTTGAAATTTATATATTAATTTAATAGTGAAATTTAATATAGGGTAATAGTGTAAATAATTGAACTTTGATTTAAAACAAATCAGAATGATTTCTAATATGAATATAAATTCTATTTGAATTATAATGGAGTTAGTAAGTTTTGAAAATTGAAATTTTAAACGATTTCGACGATTTTGAAAATCGCTCGATTTAATCGACGAGTTAAATAGCCTTCTAGGGCACAGTCTCGGAATTCGATGAAACTAGTTCCATTGGATCCATAATAGTTTATTATTATCGATTTCAATTTTCGTAGCGTTTGGAGTTACCATTTGGTCATACAGGAGAGAAACGCGTTGAAAATAAATATCGAAAATTTAATATTTTAATTCGATTCAAAAGGCTATCTTCCACATACGATTGAATTAGGCCCTGAAATATTTTCCATTGTGTTCGGAATTGGGGTAAAATATTATAAACACCACGTGGCACGTCTAGTTTGGAGTTCATTCGAAAAATCATGTAAATTGTGAAATAATATTAAAATAATATATGCCTGTACATATATATCCTCCAACAGTAAGCCCTAACCCTAATAGTATTGCCGCCGCCATTACGTATCAATGGCCAGGAACTCGTGATCTTCTTCCTCAAATCTCTCTTCCTATACGCAATAATGGCCCACGTCTCCAACAGAAAAAGTTTGTAGCTTCGTGAGTTCTACAGATCCTACAGAGGATTCGCCGTATGGTGTGATGATCGAGGCAAGATCTGCTCATTTTTGTGGGGCGTTCGAACTGGGTTCGTGAGTGAAAGAAGGTGCCGAGTTCATTATAGCTCTGGCCAGAGGTGCGGCGGCGGTAGAGGTCTTAGGTGGCATCGTCTGATCGTGGGCATGTGGGCTGATGGCGGCGTGGCAGGTGGTCAACGCGGGGGTCGTGTGGGTTCGAGTGTGCTGTACTCACGTAGGAGAAGAAGAACAATGCATAGCCAGGATTCTCTTTTGCAATTTCAATGGCCAGATCCACTTTATGTAAATTAAAAAAAAGAGAAATTTATTTATAAATTTATATTGAAAACTTATAAAATGCATATCTTCTCCATACGAGATCGAAATCGGACGAAACAAGCGACGTCGGAATCGCAGCGACGAACACTACGCTGTGGTGTGGATCTAGAGTTAATCGGGGCAAGTGAAAATTTTAGGTTAAATCGAACGCCATTCGATTTAATTTAAAATTGGAACGTTTGGCGATTTAAAACACAAGGTGAGTTAATCTTACTCAATTTTGGACTGCTGGCTTTAATTTTAAATAGTTAAAATTAATAAATGATTGATTGGTTAACTTGATGCATTTTTATCAGTTGGATGTGATGTTATATATATAGTAGTATATATATATATCAGAGTGATTGATATTCCCGTATATGTGTAGCGAATGAGACCCTATGCGCCCCGCATAATAGCGGATGACCCAATATACCGCGATATCCCTCTCGAAGTGGGATTGGTATTTTTATTATTGTGCTAACATCTGTGGATGTAGGGAAAACAGGTTGGTGCTGTCCAATTGGATTCCTCAAAAAAATGTTGAATTTAAAATCATATATAGTGATATATGTTTTGTTTGAATAATCTGTGATAGGTTATTGTGTGTTTTAAATTGATGGGATGATATGACAGTTTTAGCTGGATTTTGGTATTTTTAAATACCAATAAAAATATGGTTTTTGAATTGATGAAGAATTGTAAAATAGGGATTTTGGAGAAAATATTTATATAGAGTTTTGGATAAAAGTTAATTGGGTAATATAAAAGAACTCGAAATTGTATTTAACTATTCGGGATATTGTGAATAGGATTTTTGGAATAAAAGTGTATAAAAAGGATTTTTGAGTAATAAATGTTTAAGTGGAACTTGTTTAAATATAAAGGGCTTAAAATCAAGATTTTTATTATTTTTGAAGGATAGAAGTAAATTTGGAAATAAGTATAAAATTTGTTATACTAGATTCAAGTAAGATTTTCAAATTTACGAAGTGGAATTAGAATCGAGGAAATTTGACTTGTTTTAAAAGAGAATTTTTAGTTATAAATTGGGTAACTTTAAAGGTGTTAAAAATATTCTGGAAATTAGTTATTTAATTTATTTTAAATTTTCTAAAGCATATTTAATTATTAATTAGTTACTTTATAATGATGGTTAAAGATTTATTATTTTATTAAGAAATGGTCAGCATTTTTGTTTTAAAGAAAATTATTAATAATTTATATGGCTTTGTATAATAACATTATTTAAGTATATTTGCCTAGATTAAACTTGAAATTTATTTTTGAACTTATAAACATTATTTTGAGATAATTTTCAAATAAAATTTCGGAGAGTATTGCTATACTCCCGTGGCGAAAATCGAAAGCAGTGAGTGCCTACAGTTAAGTTTTGGATCTCTCTAGGATAGAGACGTAACCATTGAGCCATGATCCATGGTTTGATACCGCAGTGGTACTTTCCACATTATTTTAAAAGGGTTTTCAAATATTTTTGAAAAGAATAATTTGTGAATATACCAAGTTCGATAAGGTAAGTACATGACCTTTGATAAAGAGATTTATTTTATTTAAATTTAAATTTAATATGGCTTGGTGTTTTTAGTGAAATTGAAGTATTTGGTTAATATGATTGTTTTATTTAATAGTTAAAAAACCGTCTATCAGACCTGGACATAAATATAACTTTGGGAATATCTAGAAGGAGCACGGGATAAATGGTACAGTTACCATTCGAGGTGCTATACTGTACGTATAAACTCGTTTCGTTCTTGTAGGATGTTTATAAGGAAATCTGTCCACTAATGGCTAGGAGGTGATCGCCGATCTTATTTTCGTCTGTTTATTTCCTAAAGAACCGGGGTTGAGTTTGCCGAGAAATTTCAAACATTGTTTCGAAGAGACCGGGATCAGATTTGTTATCTGAAAACCATTTCGATCCACCGAGTATGTTTTTGAAATAAAGACAAGAGCTTGGAGTCGAAGATGGAGCAGTGAAGTGCAAGGGCTAATCGTTACTAATCCTGAGGGTGATTCCAAAATGGATGTAGCAGGAAGTGCCTTTGGTTCCGTTCGGAATGGGAATGGACTTGTACGGATGAATGCTATCAGAACATTGTCATTGGAGGACAATGAGCATTCTAAGTGAAAATTCCTTAAAAGGTAATCGTAGCCTCTAGCCTCATCAACCGGGAATGACTGAAAATTAGGGGTATGCAGCAAGGCTAAGTGGGTTGCACCCAAGTTGGGTATGTCTATCACCTTTCTAGATACCCATGGATATTATTACTATGATGTATGGATGGAGCTCGAGAGATGGTGGAAACACCCATGGTGATAACATATTCGGTCTATCCAGGTCAGGGATATTCCAGGCTTGTGTTGTAGGGGATCCTGGCTTGGTCCTCGGTACGCTGTTCTAGACACGTACTGTGACAGGTGGTATCCCAATGCCCAGTCATTTATATGGGATCCATTTTCCAATACGTGCCTTTACTGTTTTGATTGTAGAGCCTAGTATGCTGGAGTTTAATTAATGTTACAATTTCATCTATTTGAATAAGTATTTGTACTTAGACACTATTATAATATCAGAGGATTTTGATATGAAATGTTTTGGTTATCGTAAGGTAAAAACCCGTCGTGTTTATTTGTGGCGTTGTCTTACGAGATACCTTTGTTTTCAAAGGATTTTGATAACTTTAATAATTAAAAATTGAGTGTGTTTTCTCACGCTAGTTTTCCAGACTGACTCGGTTGTTATTTTATTATAATGTTCGGGTCAAACCGAGTATTTCAAGTTCAGGTTAGGATGCTATGGAGCTTAGGAGACGAGCTAGATGACGAAGACGTATTACTCGTTCTTTTTATTTCCGCTGTAGTGTTTGTTTGAAATTACCAGCAAATTGTAAGGAAAGGTTGTTATAACTATCCAGGCTGGTAATTATTGATTTGTGTACGTTGATGGGAGAAATGTATATTACAGTTTTGATTTGTGTAAAGAGCTATTGATATTACATATTGTTATGTCTGCTGCAAGATTCTGTTTTTGTTTTGTTTTCTTCTTCTTCTACCTCCTTTCTTTTCCCTCAATAATCTGTCCTTCCGGCACTCGATCAATCGGCATGTTATACGATGGACGTATTTATGTCGATTTTCGGGGGTCGTGAAAGGTGGGTTTTCACAAATTATTACTACCATTATAATAATGTTTGGAAATGATTTCTTTCCAAATAGAGTTATCATTAACATCCTTAAATTTCCATAACCACTTCCCTAGCAAAGACACATTCATGTTATGCAAATTAATGACTCCTAAACCACCTTCCTTTTTTGATTTACAAACTATTTCCCAATTAACTAAGCATTTAATACTACTGTTAGGATTATCTCCACTTCATAAGAAGTCCTTTCTAATTTTATCAATTTTGTTAATCACTCAATATGGGAAAAGATGCATAGACATCCAATAGATCGGAAGAGCAGATAAAACTGAATTGATGAGAACCAATCTACCTGCTCTAGATAAAAATCTCCCATTCCAATTATGAATCCTATTTTTAATTTTATCTATAATAGTAAGCTAGTCATCGTGCTTAAGTTTAGTTCATCTAATCAGAAAACCAAGGTAATCAAAAGGAAAATTCATAGCTTTACAATTAAGCTTATTAGCAACTAAACCTTCAACCTTATCATATCGTTTAAAACTAAAACCAAACTTTTATCGAAATTTATTTTTTGCCCTGAAAGAGGTTCAAAGTTGTATAATATAAATTTGAGGGTAATTACTTGATTAGGCAAATGAGAGGTAAATAGTAAGTTATCAACCTCAAGTTGAAGGACAGATAGACCACTGCGCGAGATTTCTTTATCAACACTCCCTAAAGATCCATTACCAACCGCTTTTTAATTATCCTAGTGAAAACAACTACGGCTAAGTTAAAGAAATGAGGCTATAAAGGATCACCTTGCCTTAATCCTCATTTAGGTAGAATTTTATTACCTAAAATACCATTAACCATTATATTGGAATTGCAAGTTTTAAGAAAAGTCATAATCCAACCAAGCCATCTGCGACCAAAACCTCTAGCCAATAAAATATCAACTAGAAAATCCCAATCAACCAAATCAAAAGCTTTTTCAAAGTCCAGTTTTATAAGTACACATGTAATGTAGTTTTTACAACAATGATTAATGTATTCTTGAACATGATACAGAGCTCTCGAGTGGATGAGTTCGTGGGTGGAAGAGGTGGTCAATTTCGTCTAGTGTTGAGCGAGAATAAAGGAGAGAGGAGGTGCTAGTGTGTTCGTGCGTGTCTTTATGCATTCGTGTACATATAGTTGATTAAGGTTAGGGGAAGTAGGACTTAGAGATGGTAATTAATTAATGAACTGATAAGTGAATTTAATTTGATCACAAAACTTATAAAATTCATAACTTCTTCATATGAAGCCCAATCGAAACATGGTCTTTTGCGTTGCGCTCATAGCAGCGTTTATCTACACATAGGAGTTGATTTCGTCAGGTTTGGAGTAAGTATGATTTTATGCTAAAGTTGAATATCAATCGATTTTAGATCAAGCAGGAACATGCAAGCATCAACTGGAAATTTGGTTAGTTAACTCACCTTTGGATGAACACTATATATTATATAGTGGGTATAAATTATTGTTTGCATGAATTTTTTTGTTTGGTTTGATTGAATTTTCATTTTGAAAATGGATGACACATTACAAAATATAGGGCACTCATAAAATTTTGTAAAGGAATCAAGATTCCTCGCCATTGTGATTTTAAATTCTAATTATATACTTGTATAAATTTTTAATGCAAAAATAATGGATGTGACATTGATATATGTTATAAGGTGATTCTTTTTAGTGATAAAGGTAGAAATAGCATTAGTTAAGTTCTATGGTAGCTATCGCCTCATTATGATATTTTTGGAAATATTATTATTTGCTGTTTGGATCTGAAATTGGTTTTGATTCAAAGAATGATTTTTAAATGTGACGTTGGAATTTTCGATGGTATTTTATTTAGAAATGGGTTTTGAACTTCTCTATTTTAATTTAACCTTTTTATTTATCATTTCTAACATATATGGAATTGTTTTAAAAGTATTTTGGAAAGTATTTATTTTACAGAATAGTTAATATAGTGTTCATTATGAAAAAAAGAGGAATTATTTATAATAACAAAGTGCTTCTGCTTTTAAAGGAAATAGAGATATTTTGGAATAAATATTGGTGAAATGATTTATATAAAATGTTATATAGAAAGATAGATTTATCAATGGAATTTTATAAATAAAAGAATAGATTAGTATAGATGATATTTTATAGATGGTATTTTAAAAAAAGAAAAATAATAACATTTTGATGAATTAGAATAATAAATCACATTTGTGAATTTATAGTGATATATGAATTATTGTTTTATGGAAAGTATTTACTCCGATCTTGAAATCGAAGATTTGTGATGAGTACACAAAATTTAAAATCAAGAGTTTTTTAACGAAAGTTTTATAAATAGAAAAGAGATTCAGAAAAGAAGTATTATAAATATAAAAGAGATTTATAAAAGGAGTTTTTTAAATAGAAAAGAGATTTATAAAAGAAGTGTTATAAGTATAAAAGAGATTTCAAAAGGAGATTTGTAAATATAAAAGAGATCTACAAAAAGGGAAATGAGATTTGATTTTCATAAATGATCAATTTAAAATTATGGTGATATGAAAGTATTCTTTCCATACTTAACACTAAATTTCAAGGTAGGGAAACTCGTTCCTATCCCAAGAATTAAGAATGTATATCGAGGCAAGGATAGTACACTAATTTGTCCGACTACATTGTTAATAGATGGATGGCACAAATTTGATATCAAAAAGTGGTGGCAAGTATATTTAGTCTAATTAACATATTATCCATTTACTTACACCAAAATAAAAGTGTTTTGGGTTTATTATTATCAATGTTTCAGAAGACATTATTTAAACCCTAATAAGTATGGTTTTGGAAGTGAAATCTTTCATGAGTGTTTTGTTAATATACTTATACCGTTGAGATAGGTATATGGTTACTTCTCTAAGTATTTAAAGTGTAGTGTTTTGTGAATATACTTATACTGATGAGATAATTATATGGATATTTTTCCAAACATGGAAAGAGTAAAGGAATACCAAATGAGTAGTAAACATATGTACATATTTTGTAAAAGATATTTTAATACAATTTACAAAGTGGTATTAATTAATGAAAAGATTAATTAAAGAGGCTTAGTGGTTGCTTATGTTGTTAATCATGGTTGTTTTCTAAATAGAATTTAATCTTTGATTTGATTGTTTTCTTATTTGATAGTTAAATAACTGACTATAAAATCTTAGCTAGTTTTGAAACTATCGATTGTTGGCTCGGATAGACTGTGGTCGGATAGGCATGAGTTATCCAAAAACTACTTTGAATGGGCATAAGAATTCAAATTGGTACATTTTAAAGATGATGGTAAGGGCTACATTCTATTAATCTTGAGGGTGATTCCAAAAAGGATGTAGTAGAAGTAGTGTCTTCGGTTTGTTCATATCTTGAACAACTTGTATAGATAAATGCCGGCAATACATTATCGGTTGGAGGGCACTGTGAGCATTCCAAGCCGAATTTGCTTAAAAGGCAAAACATAGCCTCAAGCCTCATACTTGGGATTGACTAAAACATGGGATATGCTTCAAGGCTATATGAATCACTACCAATAGGGTATGATCATCACTTGTACCTAGATCGATATTTATTGATTATTATGCATGTAATGAAGCCTCAAAAACAGTTCATCAAGTTGGCAGTTGGGGTGATGATAATTATTAGTACTATCGAGGAAGGGGTAAGATGGTCTTTTCATGCAAGGGGTCCATATGTAGCTTGGTACATTTTATTTAGAGATGTACTGTGGTAGGTGGTACCCCGTGCCTTTACATTATATGGAATCCATTCTTCAATACGTGCCTTTATCGAATTAGTTGAATACTAAATATGCTGCTGTATGCAATTAATGTAACCATTCCGGCTACAATTCAACATTTATTTTAAACCTTAGACAATATTATAATATCACCAAATTTTCTCATAAAATGATTTGGTTACCATAAGGTAAAAACCTATCCGTGATTATGTGTGGCATGAGCTTATGAAGTACCTTTATTTTGAAAGGTTTTATATCATTAGAAATCCATATGATTTGTGTTTCTCACGCTGGTCTACCAGACCGGTTCAGGCGTTATTTTCTTATAATGCTTGGGTCAGCCTGAGCATATTTACAGATTTAGTTATGGTTGCTTTGAAGCTTTAGGAGATGAGATGGATGCCTCCAAGATGTATTCACATATCTTTTATTTTCTGCTAGATTTCTTATTTTGTATTTATCAGCATTTGTGAGAACATGTTGTTATAACTATCCAAACCGATGATATGTTAGTTTATTCTATCGATGTATGTATATTACAGTTTTCTTTTGTAAAGATCTATTGCATATTGTATATTACTCGTCACTATTTTTCTTTCACCCTAACAATTTATCTTTTCGGCACTTGTATGCTCGACATGTGAATATCATGAATGTATTAGTATCGACTTTGAGGGTCGAAAAGGTCGATTGTTACATGTGGTATCAGAGCTTATCTTGAGCGAACACATATGCCTTGGTGGGGTAGAGTCATTAGGGATAGGGTTAGGAACACCATATAATGATTTTAAGTGTGTTTGTATATATGAGAGCGCGTATTTTTAGTGCTATAAATTGTTTTATATTATGTTGATTAACCTATTGAGTGGTTTATGAATTCTGATTGAGATGTGGGTTGCCACAATATCTATAAGAATTTCTAAACACTTGGACATGGCAAATCGACCTAGTATTGTTTCAAAAATTTTGATAAATAACATAACTTAACCAAGATTATATTTTAAATATAAAAGAATAATTTTCAAAGAATTGATATAGTTATTTATGATGTGTTGGTTTGTTAAGAAATGATAATATTCGATTATTATCATTTTTTGTTTGATTAGTTGTGCTCGGCCAATCAATGAGTAGTTTTCGTTTTCACTAAATGGGTTGGGTAGACGGTAATCGTGGAAACATTGAAACAAAAATCTTGTAAATTAAGTTTCATAGTTTGATTATAGGACGTTCGATGATAATGTTAGGTTCAAATTTAATATTGGTAAAAGTTGATTATTATAATCTAAACAAAGATATGCATTTGTGAAATGATTTAGGTAAAAAAAGTAACTTTATATAAGTATGGTTTATAAATAAAAAGGATTTAAATTGAGAATTTGACAACATAAGTCCCGATGTTTTTGAAAATGTTTTTAAAGTTTAAAAATAATAATAATAGTATTATTTAAATGTATTTATGGATATAAATATTTTAAAAAAGATTTTGAAGGTGGTAGAAAGTAACGAACCCACTTCTATTGTAACGATTTTTATAACATAAAGTGACGCCCCACCTCTATACTCGAACTAGCCAAGGGCACTACGGGGTAATGCCGTCGACTAGCACGAAGAATAAGGCTATTGAGGAGCGACCATCTGTGTAATTTCTTTGTGCGAGTACTGATATGTCAGATAATATAACTTACATTTCATTTTAAGAGGAAATCCGACATATCAAATACAAACTCAAAGCTACCACACAGTGGCTATGAGGACTTCAGAAACAAATATAGAAATAAACATAACACAAATCAGTCACAAATATTCATATCACAAAGGTGGAAATAGATATGAATATAACACATAGAAGTGTACATCAAAGTAGTGGTCAAACTAGATCCACTACATCACAAAAGAATAGATACAAGTGCTAGACAAAAGAATAAGTATACATCAAGGAGTCTCTATCTCAAATGTATACTAACAAAAACTACTAAGCTAAAGTAGTTAGCCAAAAGTCAGGTGAAGGACCCTAATAAGAAGTCAAGCAGGAGCACCTGAAATACCTTGGTCTGACTCGAGTATTATTTAAGAAGAAAATAATAAACGGATCAGTCTAGCTATAAATATCAGATAGGATAAGAGATATGACCAAAAATGTATGATAACAAAAGTGCCATACTGTGACAAGTATACATCAAATTACAACAAAAATCATACAATATCTCAAGAATCTCAAAGCACCAAAAAGAATGTCATATTCTTTAAATTATTCATCAAAACACAAATATTGACAAAACATATCAATGTCAATTGCAAAATCGGTGAAACACAAATTCTAGAAATCATCAACTAGAAATCCAGAAATCACAAAAGAGAAGGCCTATCACAAACGGGAGCATGAAAACACACCTACACATGTCTTACAAATGGAATGCTATCCCATGGTCGCTAACCATAAAGCCGGTGCAACGGCGTAGTGCAATAATGGTACGCCCGAGGAACCAGAAACTCAAATATTTCGGAACGACGACGTGGTGCAATAACGGTACGCCCGATGAACCCGAAATTCAAATAATTCGGAACAACGACGTTGTGCAATAACGGTACGCCCGATGAACCCGAAATTCAATAAAGCCCGTAAGTCGCTAGCCTATAAAAATGAGACGAAGCTCAATAGAACTGGGTACAGTCCCCCACGCGGACAAAGAGACATCGCACATCGCTAGTCTAAACCATAAAATGATCATCATCGATCATCAAGAAGTGTCGATTACACTAAGCTAGTAAATAAATGAGTTTAGCTTCATGTCCCATAACCACTGGCTTAACTTAAATATTTATGAACAAATTGTAGATTTCCACTTAAAAATTGTCACAAGATTTCAATCGAACAAGTCTAAGAATTAACCGACAAAGTAAACGCAAGCGTTTCATACCACTTGTTTTGCTAAGTCGTTTAATTAGATTTCTCATACGAATGAGGTAAAGGTTTGTATATACTAATAGATTGGAAAACGGTTTTATAAACGAGATTTGTATTAAAAATAGAGTTGGAATAATCTTTGCGAAAGAGTTGAATATTTACTACTAGTATAGAAAAACTTTATATTTTAGTGTGACAAATCACAGAAATGATTGTAAAAATAATCAATCACCAAAATCCACATTCGAAGACGTGAATCAAATCCATCGATACCAATCCATCAAAATGGATATTTCCAAAAATCTCGAAACAGAAGTCATCAAAGTCGATAATAAATGATAACAACAAATCGGATCAACACGAATTGATTAAAATTGGAAACCCACGAAAAATAGGCAAGTTGGACTGATACAAGCAGGTCAGTCGACTGAACTAGATGGTCAGTCGACTGACACAATGCCTGGAAACTTTCAGTTTCCAGGTCAGTCGACTGAACCATCAGGTCAGTCGACTGATACAGGCACAGATTGTATTCTGTCCCCTGGTTCAGTCGACTGACCTACTAGTTTAGTCGACTGAACCTGCTTCCAAAGCATTATCAGCCTAGCCCCCAAGAGGGGGAAAAAATCCAAACGGGAGCGATCGGATGAGCGTCAGAGACTAGGGATTTATGCCACGCGACAACCCAGCCTTATAGGCTCTTCGATACACCCCAACAACGTCTTCAAACAACAAAGATAGGATTTTTAAAGATTTGACTTCAAAACACCAAAAAATGGAATATTCATCAAACCAATTCATCCAAAAGCAAATGAACAAGGAATAGATGTTAGGAATTACTACCAAACAACTATCGAAGATATAGACATAGATGTGAGTTCAAAAACTCACCTTTTTAAACCCAAACACAAATGAGAAGCCCAAGAACAAGAAAAAATTGATCTCTCTTCAACAACACCTCTAGAATCTTCAATCTATAATCAAAGATGAAGTTTTTCCTAAGTTAGGTTATAGGAAATTCTGAAAGATGAAGAGGGATTGAGATGGAGAAGATGGAGAGGATGCTTACCTAAGCTTCTCTTAGATTTTGGAGCTAGAACTTGAATTTGCAATGGAAACTAGGGCTTAGGAATTTTGTTTTCTATTCTCTTCCCTCATTTTTCTTTAGTTTAAGTGTTAGGAAAATAATAGAATGAATGAAGAGGAGAGGGGGGTTGGAGTTAGGATATAAGATAAGTTGGGTTAGTGGGCTGAAACCCAAAGCCCTAAATGAAAATGTCAAAATTTTACTCAACCCCAAACATATCAATGTTTATACTCAAAAAGGTCGCAAACGCCATTTTGGACTCGATGGAAGTGATCTCAAGTCCCAATTCGACTGTTTTCAAAAAGTGACATTTCGGACATAAATCCGACTAACGATGCTATATTTAAATAAAACATTTAAATATGCAATCGTAAAATATGCGGGTTGCTACATACTCCCCTCTTTAAAGAAATTGCATCCTCGCAATAATGAAGAGGAAAATAAAAAGTAACAACCATAAAAGTATATCAACTCAAAAGAAGAAATTATGAAATGAGAAGTTCACCATAAAGTGCACGAGAGAGTAAGTCCAGATGTGTTCGCTCGATGAATTCTCTGGATTCCCAAGAGAAATCCTTAGGATTTGAGGACCATTGAACTTTCACAAGCGGAACAACTTTATTTCGAAGGCATTTGACCTTCAAAGCAATGATACGAATAGAATGCTGCTCATAAGTCAAATTTGGTGAAACTTCAATTTCTTCAATAACACCGGGCTCAAGATTAGAATCTGAATCCCTAAGGCATTTCTGTAGAGTGCCTCGAAAGGTGCCATACCAATACTAGATTGGAAGCTATTATTATAGGAAAACTCAACAAGAGAAATATGATCTTCCCAACTTCCACCAAAATCAAGAACACATGCACGAAGGAGATCTTCAAGAGTCTGATTCACACGCTCTATTTGTCCATTGGATTGAGGACGATAAGCGGTGCTAGAATTAAGCTTTGTTCCCAAAGCTTTTGAAGACCTTACCAAAATCCACTAGTAAATAATGGATCACGATCGCTAACAATAGAAGTAGGAACTCCATGCAATTTAACAATTTCCTTAACATAGAGTTTAGCCAAAATAGGTACGGTCCGATTGGACCGAACGGGAAGAAAATGGGCGGATTTTGTAAGTCTATCTACTATCACCCATAGGCTGTCATGACCCGAACGAGAACGGGGAAGACCGTCAATAAAGTCCATGGAAATTTGATCCCACTTCCAAACGGGAATGTCCAAAGGTTGCAGTAACCCACCGGGCCTTTGACGCTCGGCCTTAATGAGTTGGCAAGTCATGCAACGCTTAACAAAGTTAGCAATATTAGATTTCATTCCATCCCAATAATAAAGTCGCTTCATGTCTGCGTACATTTTACTACTACTGGGATGAATGGTAAATTTAGAACGATGAGAATCTTCTAAAATATCTTTATGAAGATCACAAATATTTGGCACGATAAGTCTACCAAATTTTCAAATACCGCCACGAGCATCAATATCAAAGTCTTTCAAACCTTCAATATCAATTTTATCCCTACAACTTTGGCTAAGAAGAACCAATTCGGGATCATGCTTTTGAGCTTCAGGAATGCGGTCTAAAAGAGAAGGATGAGCCTCAAGGCTACACAAAGCAAGAGATGAACATGAATTGGATTCACAATCTCGAATCTCACAAGTGGATAAAGTCGCAAGATCATTCCATTCGGATATCATCATGGAAACATCCACTTGTTGCTCTCGGCTAAGGGCATCAGCAACTCGATTGCCCTTTCCAGGAGTATAAAGAATATCAAAATCATAAGATGCAAGGAACTCGAGCCAATGTTGTTGATGCAAATTAAGTTCCTCTTTGAGAAAATAAATACTTCAAAGATTTATGATCGATGTAGAGAATAAATTTTCTCTTCTAAAAAATAATGGCGCCAAATTCTAAGAGCGAAAACAATGGCCGTGAGCACTAGATCATGAATGGCATATCTAGTCTCGACAAGCTTTAATTGTCAAGAAGCATGTGTGATAACACATTCCCTTTGCAAAAGAATGACCCCAAACCAATACGACTAGCATCGGTACAAACAAAAAATCTTGGTTCCTTTCGGGAATCGCAAGAATAAAAAAATCGGAAAAGAGTTCTTTTAATTGATCCTCTTCCCCGAAAAGATAAGACATTCAAAATTATAGTTAACTTTGTGTAATCATATTTTTAGAAAAATTTACTTTTTACAAGTCAATTTACTGTGTCTGACTGTCTCATTATAGTGGTTAGGAGATTCCTATCGATAACGTTGATCAAGCGCATCGACCAGAATTCTTAAAGCACTCAATGGGCAGAATAACACAAAATCATCTTCTATATGATAAACATGTCACTTAAAAATATTACGAATATTCTTTGCTCATTTTAAGAACAAAATCCAATCATACTTATAAATATCTTATTAAAAAGAATTGCAAATTTTAAATTGTTGTTTTCATCCATAATCAATGAATACAAGGATGGTCTCATCGAGATATTCGTAGAATACTCGATTCATAAGATGGATGAAATAAGGTGGAAGGTTCGTCAAACCAAATGACATAACGAACCACTCATAAGAATCATAACGAGTAGAGAATGCGGTAAGTGGAATGCCACCCTCCGCAACGCGTAGCTGATGAAAACCGGTGGCAAGGTCGAGCTGAAAAGACCTTAGTACCTCTCATTAGATTGCTTAGGTGATAATCCTAAGACAAGCTCAAATATACCTGAAAATTCACAAACTACTTGAATGAGAGAAATAACATTCTCCTCATCAAGTGGGTTTAAAGAATAAAATGATGCCACCGAATTTGGAAATCAAAATCATTAAAATCAATAGAAATTTGCTTAATAGATTGAGGATGTCGAAGATAGATAGTCCGCTCAGGACATAGGATATGGGCTTCATAATGATCAAGCCAATCCTTTCCCAAAAAATCAATTTCGAAGCCTAAGTAACGCATAACATGCAAATCGGCTCGAAAAGAATAATCACATAAAATAATCTCGACATTTTCATAAAGTAAACTGAGTGTTGCGGATCCATCAACCGGATTCGCAATTCTCAGTGAAATCATCAAGCCCATAATATTTAAAGAAAAAGAATCAACAAGTTCTTTTGATATAAAAGAGTGGGACGCACCCGTATCAAAAGAAATCAAATAGGAAGATCACGAAATAAAATAATGCCATCAAGGATAGAAGGAGAATAACCTTGACCATGAGAAGTGTAACTAGGGGCTTGAACAACATTTAGCTTTCCCTCTCTTGTTTGGAAGTTTGGGGCATGAAGATAAAAGATGTCCCGAACCTTTGCAATAACGACAAAAAAAAGGTTTCGGACATTCATTTGCATAGTGGTCCGTAGAACCACAATTGTAGCATCGTCCACGACTAGAGGTAGGATACTTTGCTATCGAAGTTTCTTGCTTCCCTTTCTTGTTAGGATTGGGGGCTTTGAACTTAATAGGCCTCTTCATGTTATTGTTGAAGTTTTGTTTGGCACGCAGAACTTCAACATCACTTTCTTTATCGGCCTCTTCAAGTTGAAGAGCGATATCTATAAGCTGATCGAAAGAAACTTCTAGTTTTAGAAGTAAAGGCTTTTTGAGGTTCTTATTCAACCCATAGACGAACCTCTGATTTTTCTTCAATGGGGTATTAATATATTTGACCCCATATTTAGAGAGAGATTCAAAAGATGCGACATAATCTGCCACAGAAGATTCACCTTGAACAAGGTCAATAAAGCGTCGGGCTAAAGTTACCTTTTTAGCTTCCGGCACAAACTTCAATTTGAACCTTTCCCGGAATTGCTCCCAAGTAATATCCGCTTCAATAATTTCCGAAATCAAAAGTTCATACCAATCTAATGCTCTTTCTTGGAGCATGCTAGAAGCCACTTGGACTCGATGAAGATCAATAAGATTCACGCGAGAAAAGATGCGGTCGCACGATCTAAGCCAAGCTTGGATTTCTATAACACTTTCGGATCCCTTGAATGGCCTTCCACCTAAAGCGGTATAATCTCTGCACAAGCGTGCAAACCCGGATTTAAGGTGAGTAGGCGCTGGAACGGGTCCGGCAGCTTGGGCATTGTTCACAAAATCTAAAAGTTGTTGAGCATACATAAATACTCCGTCCTGAGGAGTAGCACTAGATTGACCGGCGCTGAGACGGCCTGGTCTAACCATTTCTCTTCTTTAAGAAAGAAAGAAGAGGAAAAAGGTTATTCACAAAATGAATATCAAACAAACTTAATTGATAAAACAAGGCATCATTAAAAAGAAATAGGATAGAACGGTACGAAGACTCGAATTAAATCCTATGGCACGATTCCTAAGAAAGACTTAGCACAATGATCCTTGCTAGATTATTCTACATTGTTCCGAAGTTTGGCTCTGATACCAAGCAGTGACGCCCCACCTCTATACTCACACTAGCCAAGGACACTATGGGGTAATGCCGTCGACTAGCACAAAGAATAAGGCTGTTGAGGAGCGACCATCTGTGTAATTGCTTTGTGCGAGTACCGATATGTCAGATAATATAACATACATTTCATTTTAAGAGGAAATCCGACATATCAAATACAAACTCAAAGCTACCACACAGTGGCTATAAGGACTTCAGAAACAAATATAGAAATAAACATAACACAAATCAGTCACAAATATTCATATCACAAAGGCGGAAACAAATATGAATATAACACATAGAAGTGTACATCAAAGTAGTGGTCAAACTAGATCCACTACATCACAAAAGAAAAGATACAAGTGCTAGACAAAAGAATAAGTATACATCAAGGAGTCTCTATCTCAAATGTATACTAACAAAAACTACTAAGCTAAAGTAGTTAGCCAAAAGTCAGGTGAAGGACCCTGATAAGAAGTCAAGCAGGAGCACCGGAAATACCTCGGTCTGACCCGAGTATATTTAAGAAGAAAATAATAAACGGATCAGTCTAGCTATAAATATCAGGTAAAATGAGATACGATAAGAGATATGACCAAAAATGTATGATAACAAAAGTGCCATACTATGACAAGTATACATCAAATTACAACAAAAATCATACAATATCTCAAGAATCTCAAAGCACCAAAAAGAATGTCATATTCTTTAAATTATTCACCAAACACAAATATTGACAAAACATATCAATGTCAATTGCAAAAATCGGTGAAACACAAATTCTAGAAATCATCAACTAGAAATCAAGAAATCACAAAAGAGAAGGCCTATCACAAACGGGATCATGAAAACTCACCTACACGTGTATCACAAACAGAATGCTATCCCATGGTCGCTAACCATAAAGTCGGTGCAACGGCGTAGTGCAATAACGGTACGCCCGAGGAACCGGAAACCAAATATTTTGGAACGACGACGTAGTGCAATAACGGTACGCCCGATGAACCCGAAACTCAAATAATTCGGAACAATAACGTAGTGCAATAACCGTACGCCTGATGAACCTGAAACTCAATAAAGCCCGTAGGTCGCTAGCCTATAAAAATGAGACGAAGCTCAATAAAACTGGGTACAGTCCCCCACGCGGACAAGGAGACATCACCCATTGCTAGTCTAAACCATAAAATGATCATCATCGATCATCAAGAAGTGTCGATTACACTAAGCTAGTAAATAAATGAGTTTAGCTTCATGTCCCATAACCGCTGGCTTAACTTAAATATTTACGAACAAATTGTAGATTTCCACTCAAAATTGTCACAAGATTTCAATCGAACAACTCTAAGAATTAACCGACAAAGTAAACGCAAGCGTTTCATACCACTTGTTTTGCTAAGTCTTTTAATTAGATTTCTCATACGAATGTGGTAAAGGTTTGTATATACTAATAGATTGGAAAACGATTTTATAAACGAGATTTGTATTAAAAATAGAGTTGGAATCATCTTTGCGAAAGAGTTGAATATTTACTACTAGTATAGAAAACCTTTATATTTTAGAGTGACAAATCACAAAAATGATTGTAAAAACAATCAATCACCAAAATCCACATTCGAAGACGTGAATCAAAACCATAGAAATCGATACCGAATCCATCAAAATGTATATTTCCAAAAATCTGGAAAAAGAAGTCATCAAAGTCGATAATAAATGATAACAACATATCGGATCAACACGAATTGATTAGAATTGGAAACCCACGAAAAATAGGCAAGTTGGACTGATACAAGCAGGTCAGTCGACTGAACTAGATGGTCAATCGACTGAGACAATTCCTAGAAACTTTCGGTTTCCAGGTCAGTCGACTGAACCATCAGGTCAGTCGACTGATACAGGCACAGATTGTTTTCTGTCCCCTGGTTCAGTCGACTGACCTACTGGTTCAGTCGACTGAACCTGCTTCCAAAGCATTATCAACCTAGCCCCCAAGAGGGGAAAAAATCCAAACGGGAGCGATCGGACGAGCGTCGGAGACTAAGGATTTATGCCACGCGACAACCCAGCCTTATAGTCTCTTCGATACACCCCAACAATGTCTTCAAACATCAAAGATAGGATTTTTAAAGATTTGACTTCAAAACACCAAAAAATGGAATATTCATCAAACCAATTCAATCCAAAAGCAAATGAACAAGGAATAAATGTTAGGAATTACAACCAAATAAATATCAAAGATATAAACATAGATGTGAGTTCAAAAACTCACCTTTTTTAACCCAAACACAAATGAGAAGCCCAAGAACAAGCAAAAATTGATCTCTCTTCAACAACACCTCTAGAATCTTCAATCTATAATCAAAGATGAAGTTTTTCCTAAGTTAGGTTATAGGAAATTATGAAAGAAGAAGAGAGATTGAGATGGAGAAGATGGATAGGATGCTTACCTAAGCTTCTCATTGATTTTGGAGCTAGAACTTGAATTTGCAATGGAAACTAGGGCTTAGGAATTTTTTTTCTTTTCTCTTCCACCATTTTTCTTTAGTTTAAGTGTTAGGAAAATAATAGAATGAATGAAGAGGAGAGGGGGGTTGGAGTTAGGATATAAGATAAGTTGGGTTAGTGGGCTGAAACCCAAACCCAAACCCAAAGCCCTAAATGAAAATGTCAAAATTTTACTCAACTCCAAACATATCGATGTTTATACTCAAAAAGGTCGCAAACGCCATTTTGGACTCGATGGAAGTGGTCTCGAGTCCCAATTCGACTGTTTGAAAAAGTGACATTTCAGACATAAATCCGACTATCGATGCTATATTTAAATAAAACATTAATATATGCAATCGTAAAATATGCGGGTTGTTACACGTAATTAAATGAATTTTCTTGAAAATAAAACAATTATATTTAGCAATGAAAATTTGATATTTATTATGCGTCTAGTGAAACATAGCAAATGGTAAATTTTTATTGGGAAATATAAAAGCTTGGTCTATTGTGTAATTTTCAGTTTCAATTTAAAATCAGTTAAATGGATGAAAATAAAATATTTTTGAAATCTTAATATTTTTATATAATAAAAATATAAATCATTGTCTTAGTGAGTCATCATATTTCGTTTCGATAAATTTGGACTTCTTTAGCCCCGTTTATCTTATTTTCGGCGTTTTAGCAGTAGTTTTGGTAGCGAATATCGACTTTTGATAGGATGATTGTTTCGTTGATATCTATGTACCATTCTGTTCGTCTCGTCATGCTGATCCCCGTAGTATATTCATTTTTGTATTTCGTTGTCCGGTACATGGCGAAACCACGAAACGGTCAGCCGTATAGGTACCCGTTCGAGTCCTTTTGTTTCTCATGACCATTCAATTATCTACCGTAAAAAATTAATAAGCCACTAGCCTTTTATATTCCCTGAATCCAGACTTTCACTATTCCATATTTTATATTTATTTCATTAGATCATTTCTCATTCTCGTTTGTTTCCCATTCACTTCTCTACTATTCAATCTGTTCTGATAGGATAATAATTGTAATATATATAATTGTTGCTTGTAGCTTGATCATCCTACCTTCTTTTGCAACAATCTGTTCTCTTATATAAAATATATATAACATTGTATACGAAATCTGTACCTTTCCCATTTGAGTCTTCGTTGTTTTTTTGAGAAAAATAAAATATATTATATCTAAGCTTATATATATTATGATCGAAGCCTACCTGATGTGGCAGCCACCATCTCCATCTTTTCCACACCTACACCCGAGAACCGCAACCTCCAACAGGCACCGAACATCCACCACCGCCTCTAAAGCTTCCGTCGTGCTTCACCGATTTTTCCTCCTTTACACACAACCATCAACCCCTTCTTCCCTCGCTGATCCCACCTTGCCATTAGCAAGCCCTGTCATCCACATGGGCGAACCCACGACAAGCGGAAGGTGGTTACGGGCTTCAGGCTGTTGTGTTCAATTCCCATTGTTCTATAACCTCGAAAGGTGAGCAATCACTCACGATTAACATTCTTATATTTAGTAAATTTAATTCACATGAAATGACAATTGAAATATGCTGTTAAATTTGAATTGTTAAGTTATCAAAATTTTAAATATGATATGCCATATCTGCAATTGTTTACCTGTGACATATGACACAATAACCTATTGCATATATATTATATTTAAATTTGTTACTTATGATATATGCCTATTGTTGATATGTTATTTATTATCATATTTGTCCTCACTATGCAAGTTCCCTGTTAGTTTAGAATTCCTTATGGGTTGAAATGATACAACCCTGAACGATCTTATAGATTAAGGGAACATCATTATGGGTTGAAACGATAAACCCAATCGATTTTCATTGATTTTGAAATTTTGAGATTGCGGGTTAAAATGATATATACCTGTAATTATTAAATTTAAATTGCGGATTGAAATGACAAATATCCGTATCACTTGACCATAGGATAGGAAATTATATACGGACACCGTTGGTCTATTTTTGAAAATGATTTCCTAAGTTTGAAGGAAATATATGGGTTTTAATAAATATTGACGTTTAAATATAATATAAAGATTACTTTAATATATGTGTAAATTTTAGATTTTTAAATTATATATTTGGAAATTTAAATTAATAAGTTATTTTTGAAAATATAAAATTTAGGATTTTTCTTATAACTTTATTATTTTTAAAAATATATAAAAATAAGATTTAACTTAATAAAATTTAATTTAATTAAAATATATGTATTATGTTTAAATATTTATATAAAATTATATTTTTAAAAATAGATTTTGTAATAACTTTATTAAATAAAGGTTGGAAAGATAAGTTAAAGCTGATTTGTAATTTGATTTATTTAAGAATTGAATTTAAATAAAAATGAATTGAAACCTATTGATTTGAGGTTTTAAAGATATGAAATT
Organism: Allium fistulosum; assembly: GCA_030737815.1. Classification (NCBI taxonomy): domain Eukaryota; kingdom Viridiplantae; phylum Streptophyta; class Magnoliopsida; order Asparagales; family Amaryllidaceae; genus Allium; species Allium fistulosum. Next base: position 639,682,412 of record CM060904.1, read on the forward strand.
TATAACTTGATAACTTGGTTTTGATTATAAGTCTAAGTGAATATTTTCAAATTTAAATAAATTGAAATGGAATATTTAGTTTTGATTTAAATGTGTAATTTGAGTCTTATTTAAATGATTATGAAAGGGATTAGGTGAATGTTTTAGAATCAAATATAATTGAAGTTAGGTATTTAATTTTGATTTTATTTAAATTTGTAATCTGGAATTTTATTTAAATGTTATTAAAAATGATTAAGTAAATATTTCAGATTTAAATAAAATTAAAGTTGAATTTTGAAATATAAATGAAATTTATCAAATTGAGTTATCGTAAATTATTTGCGTATTTAAACTTTGAAATATATTGAATTTAAAGTGGTTTAAATTTGAAATCAATATAAATTAAAAATGGTTTTATGGAGAATTTGAATTGAATTGTAATTGTTGAACTGAGATTGATTTGTGGAAACAATTCTAATTTGAAACTATTTTCGATATAAACAATTTTTAATATATACACTATTTTTAATATACAAAATGCTTCAAACTATAAACTATTTTTATATATAAACTATTTTTATATATAAACTATTTTTAATATATAAACTATTTTATTATATAAACTACTTTTAATATTCGAACTATTTCAAGTTGGAACTTTTATGATTTAGATTTAATGGATTTAAATGCGAATATTTTGATATGATGTTTTAAACTATTTTGTAGTTATGACTTCAAAAGTGTATATGATTTTGGAAGTGATATGAATTTTAAATGAATGTGTTATTTTGATATGAAGTATAAACTGTTTGAAATGATTATAAAAGTGATTTTATAAAAAATGACCATGGTGTGAAATAAGCGTTTGGTTGTTAAAGAGACCCGAATCGGATATTGTCATACTCTCTACCAATATCGAAAACCACTTTAACAACTGTGTACGTGGTGGAGAATCCAGAACAAAGTAGGATGGTTTGGCTACGATTCTGTATGATGTATTAACGCAACCCTGACTCCCACGAGTCAGCTTAGATGTGACTAAAACAGCAGCCATGCCGGGCCAAGTGAGGTCATTCCTCCGATCATACACATTTCTTTGATACCATTCTATTACTTTGTGATTTGATTGGGTGCAGCTTTGATTTTAGGAGTGTGTTTCGAGGTGGGCGGTAGTAGCTGCTATGCATTACCACCAGTCCAGATCCGCAAACTGTATATCTACCCTGGCATTGCCTCGCGTGCCGTGTTCACATGCCCTATCATGCCATCCATGAGTTTGTTTTGTACCGTAGCTATGGAGTGTCCTCTGGGTGAACCACCGGTTTGGTGGAGCTTACAACATTGTATATACCATAGAAATATATAAAATATGTTAAGAGGGATATGGATAACGCCTTAACGCTATTTTTATACTTTACGTTACTCATAGACTTATTATAATAGTGTATATTACTACATAGTAGATAGTTCCACGGATCCTTAGAGGATGGAAATCCCAAACATCCTTTAAGTTATTTGTATTTCAGTTAACATTTCACTTGAGTTGAATTTACTGGTATAAGAATGTTAATCCTGATTCAAGTGTTTTGTGTTTTGCTTTATGCTCGGGTCAGAGTGAGTGTCACAACATTTGAGACTCACCTTTGGATCTTGGAGCTTTGCTTGAAGACCCGTCTTTATCTATTCAGCTTTTCAGTTGTTTCCAGTTGATTTGTTCAGACTTGTCATTTGTTTTTGTATTAGATACTATTCTGTGTTCGGGATATCTATTGTATTTTACTGTAAACTCTGATGTTTATATAGTAGCTTCATGAACTACTATTTATCTATTCCGCTGCTTATTGTTATATTACTATGTGTTTGTGATTCTGTGATTGATTTATTTACTATATATGATAAGTTTCGCCAAATATAAATCAACATTTTGTTGTTTTGAGCAATTCAAGTCTGACATGTGTGGATGATTGTCGATTTGAACAGTTCGAAATACCGGGTTGTTACAAGTGGTATCAGAGCCATGTTTAGGCAAAACTTAGCATGTGGACTAAAAACTCATTAGAGATAGGGTAGTGATACCCTAGAATGAGTAAAACTAATTGCAGAATCATCTTCGTTTGGGATTTGAATTCTTCGTTAGGATACCCCTCGGTTTGGATTTCTTTTGAATTTTGGAACTTTCCCTTTTGTTCTGAAATCCCAATCTTGTCTTGTCCTATTCATGTTCTTTTGATACTGGAGCATCTCATGGCTTTAACCTCAACTATCAATTCCATTCTATGTGTGAATAATCACATCGGCGGTCCCGCCAACCTTAGTATGATTTGTAAAGGGATGAAACTCCTTTACAACAGTCATCGATTCACTGGAGATTTTTTCCTCCTTAGTTTTGATGCTATTATTTCTTGCAAGCTCAAACCATTTCTCCAGTAGATGACCAGAGTAATTCTCTTGTGATCGAATGTTGATTGCCTCTGGACTATGCAGGCAGTTTTACCTTTCGCTTGATTCTCGGCCTTGTGGTCTTGACTCCACCCGATAGTCAGGGATTATCCTGATGTTTTAGTGAAGTCACTTCTCTACCTCCTAAGCGTGAAATTGAATTCCGCATTGATCTTATTCCTAGAGCTCGACCTGTTGTCCTACCTCCCGGACGAATGGTTTCTATGAATGGTTAGTCATGCCCTTTGAATTAACTAATTCTCCTACCTTCTCTGTCGATCGCATGAATCGCAGTTTCCACGATATCCTCTACAAGTTGTCTTGGTCTTCGTTGTTAATATCCTTGTCTTTTCGAAGTCTCAGTTGACTGGTTAAGGTCGCCGCGATTAGTATAAGTCTACTCATTTTCATGTTTGCCGACCATACCCACATCAGCCGAGAACCCTATCTGCAACCCACCGCCACCATAGCAGTCCGCTCCCCACCTAAACTCTGCTGACCCACTCACTTATCCCCTCCTCTATGACCATACCTAACCGCGCTCAGCAAACGCGACATCCACCAAAACAACAATACACCCCTGCAACCGAAGCTACCACTCAGATCCTCTTCCACTTCCTTTCCCCAGCCACGTCCTTACCACCACAGCAGCCCACGACTGTGAAAACCCACCTCCAACCCATCAACCTCCCTCTGTCTGACCTGTGGCCGCCTCTGACACTGCAAACCCGACATTCCACTACACACAATCACCAACGAAACTCCTCCCATGCGCAACTCAGCCTCCAACACCTTGTGCTCAATGGCCCCACCCACCTTGCCGTCACCAAACCATGCTTCACCCTCCTGCCAACAAAACCACTCCCCCATGACCGCCAGAACTACCGTGACCTCCAACTATGCAGCTACCATCAGTCGCCCGCTTCCTTATATAAAAAAAGGAGAAGAAGAGATAGAGAAGTACATATATACACACACACACATGATGTTCCCATTCGAGCTCAAGTTTTCTTGCCGTTTCCACCCTCACCCTCTCTTGTGCTATGCACCGAAACCCTAACCAATCCTTGTTTGGTTCCTTTACCTCTTCGAGCAGCTCACCCCTTCAGTTCCCTTCCTTCTTTTGTATATAAAGCAATATATATTATGAAGATTGTTGTGTGTGTTTTAATTAATATTATAAAGTTATTTACACACACACACTGCATATGCTATATATCTTTTTCCGTATACATATATTTACTTATATATATTTTATCTAGTTCCATTTTGTGCGTGTTGTCTATATATATATTTTAGAAGTATATTTATATGTTTAAATGTTTTATTATAAATTTTGTTTTAACATAATGCATATATTATATGATTAAAATTATATTTGAGAATTCGAAAGGAAATTATATGTATCCTAATAAATATTGGCTTTCAATACAATATGAAGATGTTTTATTTTAATTTGTGTTTTAAATTAAATGTCGGTTTCAAATATATCATGATTTTATATTCTAACATGTGTTTTGAATTATATATTGATTTTAAATATAATTTATTTAAATATATATATTTCATACTAATGCGTATATGTTTTGTTTCCCATCGAATTCAAGTGTTTTGCTTTTGCTTCACCGCTGTCCAAAATTGGTCGTAGCAGCTTTTTGCTTTCCTTCGTCGCGTGTCCGTGTCCATATGCGTGTTGGCATCGTGTTCAATTCCAGTTATTCTCTAACCTCGAAAGGTGAGCAATCACTCACGATTAACTTTCTTATATTTAGTAAATTTAATTCACATGAAATGACAATTGAAATATGCTGTTAAATTTGAATTGTTAAGTTATTAAATTTTTAAATATGATATGGCATTATCTGCAATTTTTCACCTATGACATACGACACCATAACCCGTTGTATATATATTATATTTAAATTCATTACTTATGATATATGCCTATTGTTGATATGTTATTTATTATCAAATTTGTCCTTACTCTACAAGATCCCTGTTTGTTTAGAATTCCTTATGGGTTGAAATGATACATACCCAAATGATCTTATAGATTAAGGGAACATCATTATGGGTTGAAATGATAAACCCAAGCAATTTTCATTAATTTTGAAATTTTGTGATTGCGGGTTAAAATGATTATATACTTGTAATTATTAAATTTAAATTGCGGATTGAAATGACAAATATCCGTATCACTTGACCATAGGATAGAAAATTATATACGAACACCGTTGGTCTATTTCTGAAAATGATTTCCAAAGTTTGAAGGAAATATATGGGTCCTAATAAATATTGACTTTTGAATATAATATAAAGATTACTTTAATATATGTGTAAATTTTAGATGTTTAAATTATATAATTGGAAATTTAAATTTATAATTTAGTTTTGAAAATATAAAATTTAATATTTTTCTTATAAATTTATTATTTTAAAAAATATATAAAAATAAGATTTAACTTAATAAAATTTAATTTAATTAATATATATATATATATTATGTTTAAGTATTTATATAAAATTATATTTTTAAAAATAGATTTTGTAATAAATTTAATAAATAAAGGTTGGAAAGATAAGTTAAAGCTGATTTGTAATTTGATTTATTTAAAAATTGAATATAAATAAAAATGATTTAGAACCTGCTGATTTAAGGTTTTAAAGATATGAAATTTATAACTTGATAACTTGGTTTTTATTATAAGTGACTAAGTGAATATTTTCGAATTTAAATAAATTGAAATGGAATATTTAATTTTGATTTAAATGTGTAATTTGAGTCTTATTTAAATGATTATGAAAGGGATTAGGTGAATGTTTTAGAATCAAATATAATTGAAGTTAGATATTTAATTTTGATTTTATTTAAATTTGTAATCTGGAATTTTATTTAAATGTTATTAAAAATGATTAAGTGAATATTTTAAATTTAAATAAAATCAAAGTTGAATTTTGAAATATAAATGAAATTTATCAAATTGAGTTATCATAAATTATTTGCGTATTTAAACTTTGAAATATATTGAATTTAAAGTGGTTTAAATTTGAAATCAATATAAATTAAAAATGGTTTTATGGAGAATTTGAATTGAATTGTAATTGTTGAACAGAGATTGATTTACAGAATTGGAAGAAACAATTCTAATTTGAAACTATTTTCGATATAAACTATTTTTAATATACATACTATTTTTAATATACAAAATATTTCAAACTATAACCTATTTTTAAATATAAACTATTTTAAATATATAAACTATTTTATTATATAAACTACTTTCAATATTCAAATTGTTTCAAGTTTGAACTTTTACGATTTAGATTTAATGGATTTAAATGCGAATATTTTGATATGATGTTTTAAACTATTTTGTAGTTATGACTTCAAAAGTGTATATGATTTCAGAAGTGATATGAATTTGAAATGAATATGGTATTTTGATATGAAGTATAAACTGTTTGAAAAGATTATAAAAGTGATTTTATAAAAAAAATGACCGTGGTGTGAAATAAACATTTAGTTGTTAAAGAGATCGGGATCAGATATTGTCATACTCTCTGCCAAAACCGAAAACCACTTTAACAACTGCGTACATAGTGGAGAATCCAGAATGAAGTAGGATGGTTTGGCGATGGTTTTGTATGAAGTATTAACGTAGCCCTGACTCCCGCGAGTCAGCTTAGATGTGACTAAAAAAGGAGCCATGCCGAGCCAAGTGAGGTCATTTGTAACGACTCGATATTTTGGACCATTCGCATCCATTATAAGTGTATAGGTAGACACTCATGCCGGAATTGAATTGCTCAAAATACCGCGTTGTTAATTTAAATTTGGCAAAACTGAACATATGCAGTAAATAAATAATCACAGATCACAAACACAGAGTAATAAGTGCAGCGGAAATAAAAGAGATAGTAGTTCATGAAGCTACTATATAAATGTATAAGTTACATCAGAGTTAAACCAGATACAACGGAACAGTGACACGATACATCAGATACAAATCAGAATACATCACTGGAATCCTCGAATACTGAAAGCAGAATAGATGGCTGGATCTTCAGGCAAAGCTCCAACTCCAAAGGTGAGTCTCGAATACTGGTACACTCAGTCTGACCCGAGCGTAAAGCAAAGCACAAAACACTCGAGTCAGGATTAACATTCTTATATCAATAAATCCAACTCAAGTGAAATAGCAATTGAAATACAAGTAACTCAAAGGATGTTGGAATAACCATCCTTTAAGGATCCGTTAAACTATCTACTATGTAGTAGTGTACGATAAGTAGATAATACCTATCAGTAATATAAAATATCAAAATAGTGTTAAGTCATGGCCCATTCCACCCTTAACACATTTTTATTCCCAAGAGCATATACAAGACCGTAGTTTCCCCAAAATCGGAAGTCACCAGAGGGCAATCCATATACTAAAGGTACAAAACAAATCGTAGTGGTCGCGTATACGGATACAAGTATGACAAGGCACATGAGGCAATACCCAAGGTAGTGAAACTACCGTTTGCCTGATCCGGACTGGTGAGAACGCATCGCCGCAGCGACCGCAACACCGCGAAACAACACTCCCAAAATCAAGGGTGCACCAATCGACAACAAGTAATGAGTAGTTCGAAGAAGTGTGTTCGCTTGAGGTAGCTGACCTCCATTTGGCCCGGCACGGCTCCTGTTTTAGTCATTTCCAATTTGACACAAGTGTCAAGGCTATCCATTATCGTTCTCTTTCTTCAGTCATCACGTACATCATTCCAACCACTTCATTCTGGATCATCAATCCGCATATAGTTATTAAAGTGGTTTTCGGTTTAGACAGAGAGTATGTCCATAACCGATTCCGGTCTCTTTAATAACATTCGTGATTATTACACCTATTGGTCGTTTAATAAATTCAAAACCAAATCAATTACAATTTCAATTAGAATTTGCAAATCAACATTTCATTTGTCTTTCTAAAACAATTTCCATAATTTACGTTTCAAAACTTTCAAATTACCATTTCAAAATCTTATAATACCAATTTCAATTTCTATTTATACAATTCAAATATTGATTCATGTTCGTATATAAGTTTCATTTCGAAATCATTTAAATTAATTTAATTTAACATTTAAATCAATTTAAATTCATTTATCAATTTCATTCAATATTCATTAAGTAAATTTGCCATTCAAAACAATTCCTATTAAATTTCCAATTCATTAAATCCATTATTAAATTCAACTTCATTATATCAAAACTCACAAATTGAATTAAATTAAATTCATCAAACCAAATTCTTTAAATTTCAAGTCTTATATTAATTTCAATAAATCACATTTTATTTCTAGTTAAAGAAATTCAATTTCACTTATTAAAGAATTCAATTCAATTTAATCATTAAATAATTCAATCTTATTTAATTATTAAATAATTCAAAACTTAATTATTAAATAATTTCAAAGTTTAATAATTTCAAACTTAATTATAATTTCAAACCATATTATTTATTCAAATAAAATCTTTATTTTATTTTTAAATCAAATTGTTGACCAATCGGGTTTTACTTAATTCTCTATCCTAGGTCAAAGTTCAATTTTTGGGTATTTATCATTTCAACCCGATTCCAATTCAATTCAAAAATCAAAGCATAACAAAAGGAACTTGCAGTGTGATAACTGGGATGGTGTCAAAGTAAATAAACAAGCAATAACAACAAACAATATCAATCCAATAATCAATTCAAATAATCCCGAAATAATCATATTAATTCACATTGTTGTTTGTGCAAATTAATATAATTATTTCTAGAATCTACACTATCATTTCATGTAGATTAAAGATCATTACACTAATATTTATACGGTTCTTCACTTGATATCTATTAATCAATTTCATACAACATCAATTTAAGCAACAAACAATTAAATGGTTCTAGGTGTATTTTACCAAATTTCTACGTGTCAATTAATTCAACATTAAAAAGGGTCATATTATGCAGATGTCATCTAATCAAATTTAACATATATCAAATCTAACTATTCTACGTCAATTTCAATCTCAAATTATTTATCACTTACATCATTAACAAATTTAACGTCCAATTGTAAACATCAATCAATCATTTAACAACCAAACTGGATTATCATTGCATATTTAACAGATAATGGTGTCAGATGTCACAAGTGAACTGATACAGGTAATAGCATATATAACAGTGTAATTAACTAACAGCAGCATATTTCAATTATCGTTTCAATTGAAATCAAATTTAATAAATAAAAGAAAGTTAATCGTGAGTGATTGCTCACCTTTCGAGGCTAGAGAGTATAGAAGGTGACACGGATACGCACGCGGATACAGACACTGAAATTGAATTGCGAATCCAAACAAAGCAAGATCGGCACAAGTTTAATGATCAAAGCTGATAAATCGAAATTGACGAAACAAATCAGAATCGGATCGATGAGGATAACTCAAAATAGCTCGATAAAGTAGACAATATATAAACTTGTTATTATTATTCTTATTATTCTTAAAGTCGATATTTTTAAAACTTGTATAAACTAACAGATTATACTTTAAGATCCATAAAAACATTTAACATATAAATTACTGTTTTAAACAAATATACACTTTTATATTCATTAAACTAAATATGCTAAAATAACATAAACTTTTATATTTGAAAACTAACATATAACTGCACCTTCATATTTGTATGCAAGCACCAGATTAAATTAACCTATATAAGGCAGCACCTACTATGCAATAGATATAAAATTATATATACAAACGTACCAGCAAATATATATACCCTTACTCCATATATAGAATTTGGAAAACAACAAATGTATACAGTTGCAAAATATATATGTAGCCAACGTATTGTTATATATAATAAAAAAATAATAATATTAAACATCATACTATAATAACTCCATACTATAAATACAAACAACTAACGTATTCTATATATACAAACAACTAGTATATAAATAACTTCATACTATAGTATATATAAACTGCAATTTACCATTCACATATGTATAAAACTAAATACATAAAATATAGATATATATATATACCTTGAAATGTACTAAAATAAAATGATATACATACAGAGCATGGTGAGGCCAGGCTCGGCTTATATACTGTATATATCATATACCTTGAAATCGAAACAGAGCAAGACTAAGATTGGCTTATATATACATACTGGCATTCACACATACATAATATATATTATAAATAAACATTTGCTATAAAATAATACAACTGGAAAACTATGAATACTTATATATATACCAAAGCCTACACGTATATAAAACATATTATTAAAAACTAACAGCACTTTAAACTTATGTTTCAGTAAACATTTAACTAGCATAACTTTATATATAAGAACATATTACAAACAACTTTTAAAACCACTGTAGCCTGTTATAACTTGGATATAATAACATAGCTTTTAAACTATATTATAATGTAGAAAACCCTTTTTTTTATATAACTTAACAGATCAATACCTTGTGTAAATATATGTACATAACGTGGAGGAGTTTTGGCGGAGGAAAACAGTGGTTGCTTGGGGTGTTGCACGCATGGGAGGGCTGCTGAGGTACAGGCAAGCTCGGCTATGGGTTGCGAGAATCCGGGATCTGACTCAGGTGCCGCATAGGTGGAGGATGGAAGCGGCGAGGGTGGAAGGCCGCTGACCGAGTCGGAGGGTGGTTTGGTTGTTGCGTGTCAAAGTGGTGATGGGTTTGTGGCTTGCTTTGGTGGTATACGGCTGCGGGTTTAGGGGAGAGAGGAGGAAGGCCTCGGATGCGGCGGTTCACAGTGGTGTGGGCGCGGGAACATACGGCCGTCAGCCTTGGTTGGAGAGGCGGAGCTTCAATTTTCTGGACATATTTGTTGTGAAGAGGAAACAAACAAACAAAATGGCAAAAGCAAATATAAGAACAGAGGAGGGAGGGTGGAAAAATATGAGAAGAAGGAACGTATGTCTCAGAGAAAATGAATAGGCCCTTTTTTTCATTTGGGAAATGGTGCAGAAAGCAGAGGAATAAGAGGAGAAGGTGAATGGGTTTGTACAATATACGCAATTTATTATACCGAAATCTCAAAAGCAACGAACCACAGAACTATCGAGAAAAATTTGAAAAGCTGCAAGCCAAGGCGTTGATTTTCAAGAAATAATAAAATCTATAACTGTTTGGCTCAACAGTTAGATGAAAGAACCAGAAGTCCAAAAGGATTAGATTAGATACCGATACGGTTAAATCACTTCACAGATTCCGCTGTGTATCGGTCATCAAAACACAGAAGTAAATATACCCCAGAGATCAACACGACGAGATGGTCAAAACGGTATACAGATATCAGCGGTACGATCGAATTATAAAAATTCGAGTTTTTATACTAGCGGAAAATGCAAGAAAAACGCTGAAAAATAAGATCGACGGAGCCAAAGATGTCCGAATTTGGAAAAACGACAAACTAACATCTTTCTCAGAAGATGGTTTAGAATTTTTCTATGTAAAAAGATTTAGGTTTCGGAAACATTTTTTTTTCATCTCTTTTTAAGATTAAATTGAAGTGAATTTACGCGCGAAAAAAACTTTCATATTTTCGGACGAAAATTTACCGGTCGCTATGTTTAACTAAACGCATTCCAAATATCAAATTTATATTTCAAAATTTTATCATTTAAAATTTCACAAAATTTCAACTAATTACGTTATTAAAACAGTTGAAATTTACGGGTCGTTACACTCTCCCCCACTCAAAACTTTTCGTCCCCGAAAAGGAACGAGGTAGGAGAATAGAAACAACCGGGAAGAAGACAGATTTGAAATACAAAATAACAATTAATTTAATCCATATAAATTCAAATTTAAATTAATTGATATTCAATAATTGATTTAATCCATTTGATTTCACTAAAATCAATCTCAACTATTTTTAAATTCATTATCTTATTATTCAATTATCTTCAATTTACAATTCCTTAAACCATAAATTTGAATAGTCTTTTATTATAATCATATTTTTTTTCAACAATTTAAATTCTTCTTTATTCCAAATTATTGTTAAATTTATTCTACTCAATATATCTGTAATATCCCGGAAAATTTTAACAATATCAAGTTAATAATCTGTTAAATAATTAAATTGATATTGATGATCTTTGATAATAAGATTTGAATTTAATTTAATAATCTGATTAAATTAGTATTAATTGGTGATTTTATCTTTTAAAAGTTAATAAGATATTTTCTATTTAAATATATATATTTATTTGTATATATTGTAAATAGAAAGCTTTGGGCAAATTGGAAATTTAGATTTAATTTAATATGACTTTTCAAAGTTATTTAAATAAATAACTTTATAGTTTTAAATATACTTTGGGTAAATGTTTAAATTGGTTAAGATATATTTTTACTTAAGTTTAAAAATATATAAGAGTTAACAAAAAGGCTTGTTTTGTTTCTTTTTAAAATATTACTTGATTAATATAATCTCTTATATAAATTATTTAATATCAAATATGTTAATTTCAAATAATAAGTATAATGTATTATTTTTATTAATATGAATGGATTTTATAGAATATGGAATTTTTATTTAATTGAATGAATAGTTATATATGTATATATATATAACTTAACTTTTTAAATTGAATCTTAGGATTTAATTTAATTTTAATTTGAATTTAAGCTTTGAAATTCAAAGGAATAAATATTTAATTGTTTTGGATGTTAGAAAATTGTATAAACTTTTAGTTATAAATAAATTTAGTTTTCTTTCTTTAGAAAGTAAATTGTATATATATAGATAAGTATTTTATAAGTAAAGAAAAAGGCTTTTAATTACTTTAAAATAAATAGAATTATGAATAAATACTTATAAGACAAGTGTCTTTAGCCTAAAGCTTCATTATAACATGTGTAAATAAAAGATAAACTATATTGACAAGTGTCTTTATTAGTTTTAATTTTCTTTTATTTTTATAAATTTCAAATTCACTTATATAAACATATGCATCTTCTCACTTCATTCTTTCTATTTTTCTTTCCAAAACCAAGATAAACTCAAAAGCTTTCCTCTAGAACAAATCTGATCAGTAACCTTTTCTCAAACAAAATATGATCATGTTCAAATCTAAAGATCAGTAATCAAAACTCCTCTCAAAACCATCTCTTCTCTAAATAAAATCTGTTAATCAGTAAACAATTATACCTCCAACCAAAATCAAATCAACAACATATAACCCAACTTCCAAATCAAAGATCAAAGCCCTGTCTGCATTCATCTCAAAAACCTGCCTGCCTTCATTTTCTAAAATCTGGAATCAGTTTAAAAGACTGCTGCAATTCTTTTCAACTTAAGGAAGCTGTCTGCATTCTTCTCATCTCTGGAAGCAAACATGCATGCAGTTCTAAAGTCAATAAGTAAAGTTCAACAATTCAATTTCTTAAATCAAAAGAGGCATTCAAGTTAAAGTTCAAAACAGTTTAAGGTTCCCAGTTTCAAGATTTTCAAAAATAAGGCTCTGTCTCCATTTTAGTTGGTGAGTAACATTCTTACTTAAATTAACTTAAGTATAATTATGTTGCATGCTTAATTCTGTGATAAATTGTGTTGTGGATGTGAATATTTATAGATGATTATGTATATACATGATTGTATATAGTGTGCATGTTGTTTTGCATCAGTGTATCTCTGTTTCTTGAATTCCAGGCTATTGTTTTTTTTGATATAAAATCAATATCTCATGATCTAGCTTTGATTTGGATCTAAGATTTAAATAAAATTAGTTGTTTCAGAATAAACTAAAGTTTAAAAGGTTTAATTATGTCAAACTTTTATCCTGAGTGTCTCTGTAAACTAAAATAACAGGTGCATGTTATAAAATGTAAAAATTCAAACTGGGTAATTTAAAAGTTCAGGATTATATATGGAATATATAAGTAATAACATGATTTTTAACATTAAAATCATAGTTTTTAGTTTAATATTATAGGAGCAGTTCTGACTTAAGCTAAAAATGAATTTTTGGTAATTTCGATTATCTCAGTGAAATTTGGATGTTGTATTCTTCAACAATGGTAGTGGGATGATCAAGAATATAGAGAAAATTATTAGAAATCGAATTAAAGCATAGAGGAAGAAATGAATTGGAATATAAAATTTTAAACCTAGTTTTATTGGGTCACTGTTTTTGCTCTAGTGTGGTCTCCTCGGTTGATCGAGTTCAACCATTGTTTGCGTACTGGTAGATGGTAGTTGGAGGAAGCTTTCGCCGGAGTATGGAAGATGATGGTGGTCGGAATCGTGAGCACGAACGATGTTGACAGGTTTTGGCCATTGCGATTGTTCTGTTCCAGGTTTTGTTTTATGCTCGAATTTGAATTCGAGTAGGAATCGACGAAGTTGGGATTTGGTTCGTCTGAAGTGGTGAACGCCGACTTGTGAGGGTTAGTGGTGATGGTCGGAGGCGACTGTACCTCCGGTGCACGTGCACGCGATCGAGCATGTATCTGGTGATGTCTGGTTGTTAGCAGTGAGGTGCTCGAGTTATTTCGAGTGATGTTCGAAGTATTGAGAGAGGCGACTCGAAGAAATTTGCAAGGATAGGTTTATTTCTGGATTGTTTAAATGTTGGGAAAGATGATATTCTCGAGTTCGTACTCGAGTTGTTTCGTGAGATGCTAGGGTTTTTAGAGGGTACGACTCGAAGTAAAATTAGTGGTCTCGAGTATGTTAGTGTTGACAGGTTTAAAACCTGTATGTTTAAAAAGTTTAAACTAAAATTGAATTTGTAAAGAAATATTTAAACATGTTTTAAATTTAAGTTTAAATTGATTTAAGTTAAATTTGAATCTCAGTTCAAAATAAAATAAGTTTTTAACATTTAAATATTTGAACAACCTTAAAATGTTTAGATAGCTAAATTTAAAAATAAAGTTTTAAATTGGAAGTAAGTTTAAATCTAAACTTAAAACTGGAATCAAATATAAATCTGTATTTCAGAATTGAAATAAAAAGGAAGTTTTAAATGAAATTGTTTTAATAACTTAAATTGATTAAATCTTGTAAAATTTCTTTTATAAGAAAAATATTATTTATCATTTAAAGGTTTTAAATTGATTTTAAAACTTGTTGAAGTTTAATTATAAGTTAATGATTTGTATGCATTTAATTATTAGAGTAATTAAATGGATAATTAATTTATCTAATAAATTAATGAAATAAATAATTACTTAAAGGTAATTAAAGGTTCAATCTTAAAGGTTTAAAATTAATTATTTTTAGAATAATTAACTTGTAATTAAGATTCATTAATTAAATAGGATTTGATTTTTAATTAATGATTAAGATAAATTAATTAGGAATAATTAATTTGTAATTAAGGATTATAAATTAGAGTATCAATTAATGGTTAGGAATTAATTAATAAGTAATTAAATATTAATTAAGTTATGGTTAACACTTAATTAATTAAATAATTAAAGATTAATTAAATTGGTTATTAAGATTTATTAATTTGGGATTAATAATAATTAATCTAAGTTAATTACTTAAGAAAAGTAATTAAAGAGTTGTTAATAGTTAATGGAGATCATTAACTATGGATTATAAAATAATTAATTAATAGGATTAATTTTGATAATTAATTAGTTAATTAATTTAAGATAATAAATTATAGAATTTGTTTTAAATGAATTACTTAATGGAAGTAATTAAGAAATTAATTACTTATTGTAATTAATTGAAGTTAATTTGATTTAGTTAAGTTAATTAATTAAGTTTAATTAATTTACATTAATCAATGGATGATTTAATAATAATTACTTAATGTAATTATTAAGGTATGATTATTTAAGAAGTAAATAATAGATAATTACTTGAGGTAATTAATTGATGGTTATGTATTAAGGGAAGTAATTTAAGTTTAATTACTTTGAATAATTAATCAAGGGATTAATTAAGAAATTAATTAAGGAGGAATTAATTTAGTAAATGAAAGTAATTAAGGGTAGTTAATTACTGATTGAAGATTAATCAGGGTGATTAATAAATGTTGTTTAATTAAAGGTTAATTACTTAATATAATTAATTTAATTTAAGTAATTAATAATTAATTTGTAATTAAGGATCATTAATTAATATAATTAATGATGTAATTAAGATTGATTAATTAAGTATAATTAATAAATGAAGTGATTAATTAATGTAATTAATTAAAGGTTTAATATAATTAATTATAGTGATTAATTTAATTAATTAATGAAGTAATTAAAGGTTAATTACTATAAGTGGTTAAGGTTAATTAATTTGAGTAATTAATTAAGGATAAATTACTTGAAGGTAATTAAAAGATAATTAATCAAAGATGATTAATTGAAAAAGGTAATTAGAGGATAATTAATTAATTTGTAATTAATTAATGTTTAAGTAAGAAGGATTTATAAAATAAAAATAATTAATTTAATTCACTTTAAATTAATTAGAGATGATATAGATCATTACTTATGGATGGATGATAATACTGAATGCTTTGCATTTGATTGATATCTCTGATGAGATATATGCTATGTGATATGGATGTTTAGTTGAATTATGATAATATGGATTATCTGATGATATTGATAATGTTGATTATCTACTGTGAATTTTCTTTCTAAGTGTATAAAGATAATTGAATTAAATTGTTTTAACCTTTAAAACAACTTGGCCTTAAAAGATACGTTTTGGATTTCGATGAGACCGGGATCGGGTTTCCGTATACCGGATTTCCAGGTCTGGAGACCCGAATACCACATCGATCCAAATTTACGTTAGGCCGTGAAATCCAAATGGAGCAAGTGAAGACTCGAGGTGTAAGAACGATTCTTTGTCAGTATAACTCTGTGGGTGATTCCGTAATGAGTTGACGGAGATAATACTTTCAGATTCGAGATAAAGATTTAGAGTGCAAGGGTTATTGTCGTTAACTCTGAGGGTGATTCCAATACGAGTGTAACGAGATAATGCCTTCGGTTTCGTTCGAACCCGGAACGAACTTGTATGGACTGAATGCTTTCAGAACATCGTCAGGTGGACGATGAGCATTCTAAGTGATGTGTTCTTTTCTAAGGTAATCGTGACCTCAAGCCTCACAAACCGGGAATGGCTAAAACAGGGGAGGTGCAGCAAGGTTAGTGGGTAGCACCCAAGTAGGACAAGATGACCTCTGTCTAGATGTCCCTTTCTATTTTCGACTTAGTGGTGCGGTTGGTCATGACAACCGTGGGGTATCTTGTGCGGGAATTATCCAGTAAGGGATGTTCCGACCTTGTGTTGCAGGGGATTGGGAGTGATCCTCGGTACGGTGATCTAGGCCACGTACTGTGACGGGCGGTACCCCGGTAGCCCTGCCATTGATGGAATCCAAACTCCAATAAGTGCCGTACGTTTTAGTTGTGCCCAACTATGTTGGAACGTGAGATGTAAGCATTCCAGCTATTTCATATTTATTTGAAAACCCTAGACCTATTATAATACAATCGAATTTCCTATCAAATGTTTTGGTTAGCGTAAGGTAAAAACTTACCCATATTTATTGGTGGGGAGTCTTACGTGATACTTTTTTCTTTCAAAAGGTTTTGAAGTTAAACAAGTTTAACCTGTTACTCACACCAGACCCATGTCTGACCCAAGTTGTTTATTTCTGTTTTATAAACTCTTGGGTACTCAAATTTTTACGAGTAGCCAAGGGATTCAGGTTTAGCTTTGACGAGTAATCTGGAGGAGCAATGGAGCAGGAGGCTTCGGCGTTGTAGATATAGATAGTAGTTTTCCGCTGTGTTGATCTTTGTATTGATCTGTATTGTGTTAAGATGTAATAACTAGACAGATGTTTATAACTGTCTAGTATGTGATGTGTAATCTGTGTAACTCTGATAGATGATGTATATGATACTATGTAATATTTATGTGATATATTATATTTCGTTTCGTTTCCGCTGTGAGTATCTGTTGTTGTTTTCTTTTCTCTTCTTCTCTTTTCTATTTCTCACCCCTTTCTTTCTTTCTGTCGATGCGATTTTCCGGGAGTGGAAAGTCGGGTCGTCACACGTGGTATCAGAGCTTAGGTTGAGCGAATGCCTAAGCTTTTGGTTAAGTGAATATCAGAGCAGTAGGTTGAGTGAATACCTAGCTCTGGAGTGGTATCTATCGTGAGAGAGCGTATTTGTAATTTTTATATAACTATATATATATATTCTACCTATATTGTTGGGTTACCCGTACAGGTTCTCCAATATAAGATATAAAGGTAGATAGGGTAGTAGTGTATGAAACACGACTACCAATGGTTGGAATTAAGGTTGGAAGTGTATTTATCGAGACTGTAGACCCAATACTGTCTCGAGTAAGTTTTGCTGTGATGAAGGATTTCATCGAATCTCTGAAGGAAAACTGTTAAGGTTCGGAGTTTATCTGTAAAGTTGGATGAGTAGAGTTTGGATCTATCGGTTGAACAGAAGCAAGTGATGGTATCTTGATACCTCAAGTAATAGTAGCTGTGTGATGAGATGCAGTGACGATGGATGTTCCCGAAGATGTTTTCTTTGGAACGAGTTTAAGGAAGTGTGTCTGTTTCAGTGTTATGGCTGAGTTCAGCATGGTATTTCTGTTTGGTTTGGAGTTCGAGTTTCTCAAAGATCTTTGGATAGAAAGTCCTTGGCATCAGTGTCAGCAGTGCAGCTCGGAGTGTTCTGTGATGGCAGAAAGTTGTCAGGCTGAGCAGTTTTTCTGGAGGTGAAATTCAGAAGCAGCAGGGTGCATCCATTTCTTCGATGGATTGGATAGTTAAGTATGGACTGTTCTGATTTGTTAAGAGGAACAGTTTTCTTTGGAAATAGGCTGGGTTGATCGCAAAAGTGACTTGCGATAGTTTGAGGGTTCTCTTGGGTTATCAGAGTTTTTCTGAGTGTCTTCAGAGAAGTCAGGAGTTGTCCGCATCTGAAGGTTGAGTTTTCTTATCGACTGGATTCTAGGAGTAGTACCGGTAGTTCAGCCTAGTTGAAGGATGTTTTCCTAGAGATGGAGTTGGTGAAGCAACTCAAGTTTTGATGGAGTATCTGAGTTTTCTTTATAGATTCAGTGAACCATATTTCTGGAATGTGTTGTCCAGTCTGTGTTTGTATTCTACCTCAGATCAGAGTTGAGCAGCGAAAGCAGTTGGGAGTGTATCTCTGGATAGGAGAAGTAAGTTTGGAATCTACTGATGTTGTGAAGTAAAGTTATGTTTGGATCTCTTCTGTGTTCTAATTTGGATAAGTATTTGGTTTTCAGGATTGAATTGTCAGTTTGGATAACTGAGATTCATTGTGTTTTACGTATCTCTGAGGGAGTACGTATTTGATCTATCTCTGGATTTGGAATCAGCAGTTCTGGAAGACTTAGTTGTTGAGTCAGACTCGTCTGTAGTCTGATATTCTGTTCAGTTTGTAGATCTGATTGAGTAGGAGCTCTGTAGCTTCGTAATTTAGATTGTTTGTAGAGCGAGTATTCCGGTATATATATACTTGGGGAAACTCGAGGAATTCTATCTAGAATTTTGTCTGGATAGTTAGATTTGATTGATTGGATGAATTGGTTGCTATGGTTGTTAGCATATGGATGATAGTATATGCTTGTGTTTTAAAATTTAAAATCTTTAATAAGATTATTAAATTACCTTTGTTTAAATTTCGGGGACGAAATTATTTTAAGGGGGAAGGAATGTAATATCCCGGAAAATTTTAACAATATCAAGTTAATAATCTGTTAAATAATTAAATTGATATTGATGATCTTTGATAATAAGATTTGAATTTAATTTAATAATCTGATTAAATTAGTATTAATTGGTGATTTTATCTTTTAAAAGTTAATAAGATATTTTCTATTTAAATATATATATTTATTTGTATATATTGTAAATAGAAAGCTTTGGGCAAATTGGAAATTTAGATTTAATTTAATATGACTTTTCAAAGTTATTTAAATAAATAACTTTATAGTTTTAAATATACTTTGGGTAAATGTTTAAATTGGTTAAGATATATTTTTACTTAAGTTTAAAAATATATAAGAGTTAACAAAAAGGCTTGTTTTGTTTCTTTTTAAAATATTACTTGATTAATATAATCTCTTATATAAATTATTTAATATCAAATATGTTAATTTCAAATAATAAGTATAATGTATTATTTTTATTAATATGAATGGATTTTATAGAATATGGAATTTTTATTTAATTGAATGAATAGTTATATATGTATATATATATAACTTAACTTTTTAAATTGAATCTTAGGATTTAATTTAATTTTAATTTGAATTTAAGCTTTGAAATTCAAAGGAATAAATATTTAATTGTTTTGGATGTTAGAAAATTGTATAAACTTTTAGTTATAAATAAATTTAGTTTTCTTTCTTTAGAAAGTAAATTGTATATATATAGATAAGTATTTTATAAGTAAAGAAAAAGGCTTTTAATTACTTTAAAATAAATAGAATTATGAATAAATACTTATAAGACAAGTGTCTTTAGCCTAAAGCTTCATTATAACATGTGTAAATAAAAGATAAACTATATTGACAAGTGTCTTTATTAGTTTTAATTTTCTTTTATTTTTATAAATTTCAAATTCACTTATATAAACATATGCATCTTCTCACTTCATTCTTTCTATTTTTCTTTCCAAAACCAAGATAAACTCAAAAGCTTTCCTCTAGAACAAATCTGATCAGTAACCTTTTCTCAAACAAAATATGATCATGTTCAAATCTAAAGATCAGTAATCAAAACTCCTCTCAAAACCATCTCTTCTCTAAATAAAATCTGTTAATCAGTAAACAATTATACCTCCAACCAAAATCAAATCAACAACATATAACCCAACTTCCAAATCAAAGATCAAAGCCCTGTCTGCATTCATCTCAAAAACCTGCCTGCCTTCATTTTCTAAAATCTGGAATCAGTTTAAAAGACTGCTGCAATTCTTTTCAACTTAAGGAAGCTGTCTGCATTCTTCTCATCTCTGGAAGCAAACATGCATGCAGTTCTAAAGTCAATAAGTAAAGTTCAACAATTCAATTTCTTAAATCAAAAGAGGCATTCAAGTTAAAGTTCAAAACAGTTTAAGGTTCCCAGTTTCAAGATTTTCAAAAATAAGGCTCTGTCTCCATTTTAGTTGGTGAGTAACATTCTTACTTAAATTAACTTAAGTATAATTATGTTGCATGCTTAATTCTGTGATAAATTGTGTTGTGGATGTGAATATTTATAGATGATTATGTATATACATGATTGTATATAGTGTGCATGTTGTTTTGCATCAGTGTATCTCTGTTTCTTGAATTCCAGGCTATTGTTTTTTTTGATATAAAATCAATATCTCATGATCTAGCTTTGATTTGGATCTAAGATTTAAATAAAATTAGTTGTTTCAGAATAAACTAAAGTTTAAAAGGTTTAATTATGTCAAACTTTTATCCTGAGTGTCTCTGTAAACTAAAATAACAGGTGCATGTTATAAAATGTAAAAATTCAAACTGGGTAATTTAAAAGTTCAGGATTATATATGGAATATATAAGTAATAACATGATTTTTAACATTAAAATCATAGTTTTTAGTTTAATATTATAGGAGCAGTTCTGACTTAAGCTAAAAATGAATTTTTGGTAATTTCGATTATCTCAGTGAAATTTGGATGTTGTATTCTTCAACAATGGTAGTGGGATGATCAAGAATATAGAGAAAATTATTAGAAATCGAATTAAAGCATAGAGGAAGAAATGAATTGGAATATAAAATTTTAAACCTAGTTTTATTGGGTCACTGTTTTTGCTCTAGTGTGGTCTCCTCGGTTGATCGAGTTCAACCATTGTTTGCGTACTGGTAGATGGTAGTTGGAGGAAGCTTTCGCCGGAGTATGGAAGATGATGGTGGTCGGAATCGTGAGCACGAACGATGTTGACAGGTTTTGGCCATTGCGATTGTTCTGTTCCAGGTTTTGTTTTATGCTCGAATTTGAATTCGAGTAGGAATCGACGAAGTTGGGATTTGGTTCGTCTGAAGTGGTGAACGCCGACTTGTGAGGGTTAGTGGTGATGGTCGGAGGCGACTGTACCTCCGGTGCACGTGCACGCGATCGAGCATGTATCTGGTGATGTCTGGTTGTTAGCAGTGAGGTGCTCGAGTTATTTCGAGTGATGTTCGAAGTATTGAGAGAGGCGACTCGAAGAAATTTGCAAGGATAGGTTTATTTCTGGATTGTTTAAATGTTGGGAAAGATGATATTCTCGAGTTCGTACTCGAGTTGTTTCGTGAGATGCTAGGGTTTTTAGAGGGTACGACTCGAAGTAAAATTAGTGGTCTCGAGTATGTTAGTGTTGACAGGTTTAAAACCTGTATGTTTAAAAAGTTTAAACTAAAATTGAATTTGTAAAGAAATATTTAAACATGTTTTAAATTTAAGTTTAAATTGATTTAAGTTAAATTTGAATCTCAGTTCAAAATAAAATAAGTTTTTAACATTTAAATATTTGAACAACCTTAAAATGTTTAGATAGCTAAATTTAAAAATAAAGTTTTAAATTGGAAGTAAGTTTAAATCTAAACTTAAAACTGGAATCAAATATAAATCTGTATTTCAGAATTGAAATAAAAAGGAAGTTTTAAATGAAATTGTTTTAATAACTTAAATTGATTAAATCTTGTAAAATTTCTTTTATAAGAAAAATATTATTTATCATTTAAAGGTTTTAAATTGATTTTAAAACTTGTTGAAGTTTAATTATAAGTTAATGATTTGTATGCATTTAATTATTAGAGTAATTAAATGGATAATTAATTTATCTAATAAATTAATGAAATAAATAATTACTTAAAGGTAATTAAAGGTTCAATCTTAAAGGTTTAAAATTAATTATTTTTAGAATAATTAACTTGTAATTAAGATTCATTAATTAAATAGGATTTGATTTTTAATTAATGATTAAGATAAATTAATTAGGAATAATTAATTTGTAATTAAGGATTATAAATTAGAGTATCAATTAATGGTTAGGAATTAATTAATAAGTAATTAAATATTAATTAAGTTATGGTTAACACTTAATTAATTAAATAATTAAAGATTAATTAAATTGGTTATTAAGATTTATTAATTTGGGATTAATAATAATTAATCTAAGTTAATTACTTAAGAAAAGTAATTAAAGAGTTGTTAATAGTTAATGGAGATCATTAACTATGGATTATAAAATAATTAATTAATAGGATTAATTTTGATAATTAATTAGTTAATTAATTTAAGATAATAAATTATAGAATTTGTTTTAAATGAATTACTTAATGGAAGTAATTAAGAAATTAATTACTTATTGTAATTAATTGAAGTTAATTTGATTTAGTTAAGTTAATTAATTAAGTTTAATTAATTTACATTAATCAATGGATGATTTAATAATAATTACTTAATGTAATTATTAAGGTATGATTATTTAAGAAGTAAATAATAGATAATTACTTGAGGTAATTAATTGATGGTTATGTATTAAGGGAAGTAATTTAAGTTTAATTACTTTGAATAATTAATCAAGGGATTAATTAAGAAATTAATTAAGGAGGAATTAATTTAGTAAATGAAAGTAATTAAGGGTAGTTAATTACTGATTGAAGATTAATCAGGGTGATTAATAAATGTTGTTTAATTAAAGGTTAATTACTTAATATAATTAATTTAATTTAAGTAATTAATAATTAATTTGTAATTAAGGATCATTAATTAATATAATTAATGATGTAATTAAGATTGATTAATTAAGTATAATTAATAAATGAAGTGATTAATTAATGTAATTAATTAAAGGTTTAATATAATTAATTATAGTGATTAATTTAATTAATTAATGAAGTAATTAAAGGTTAATTACTATAAGTGGTTAAGGTTAATTAATTTGAGTAATTAATTAAGGATAAATTACTTGAAGGTAATTAAAAGATAATTAATCAAAGATGATTAATTGAAAAAGGTAATTAGAGGATAATTAATTAATTTGTAATTAATTAATGTTTAAGTAAGAAGGATTTATAAAATAAAAATAATTAATTTAATTCACTTTAAATTAATTAGAGATGATATAGATCATTACTTATGGATGGATGATAATACTGAATGCTTTGCATTTGATTGATATCTCTGATGAGATATATGCTATGTGATATGGATGTTTAGTTGAATTATGATAATATGGATTATCTGATGATATTGATAATGTTGATTATCTACTGTGAATTTTCTTTCTAAGTGTATAAAGATAATTGAATTAAATTGTTTTAACCTTTAAAACAACTTGGCCTTAAAAGATACGTTTTGGATTTCGATGAGACCGGGATCGGGTTTCCGTATACCGGATTTCCAGGTCTGGAGACCCGAATACCACATCGATCCAAATTTACGTTAGGTCGTGAAATCCAAATGGAGCAAGTGAAGACTCGAGGTGTAAGAACGATTCTTTGTCAGTATAACTCTGTGGGTGATTCCGTAATGAGTTGACGGAGATAATACTTTCAGATTCGAGATAAAGATTTAGAGTGCAAGGGTTATTGTCGTTAACTCTGAGGGTGATTCCAATACGAGTGTAACGAGATAATGCCTTCGGTTTCGTTCGAACCCGGAACGAACTTGTATGGACTGAATGCTTTCAGAACATCGTCAGGTGGACGATGAGCATTCTAAGTGATGTGTTCTTTTCTAAGGTAATCGTGACCTCAAGCCTCACAAACCGGGAATGGCTAAAACAGGGGAGGTGCAGCAAGGTTAGTGGGTAGCACCCAAGTAGGACAAGATGACCTCTGTCTAGATGTCCCTTTCTATTTTCGACTTAGTGGTGCGGTTGGTCATGACAACCGTGGGGTATCTTGTGCGGGAATTATCCAGTAAGGGATGTTCCGACCTTGTGTTGCAGGGGATTGGGAGTGATCCTCGGTACGGTGATCTAGGCCACGTACTGTGACGGGCGGTACCCCGGTAGCCCTGCCATTGATGGAATCCAAACTCCAATAAGTGCCGTACGTTTTAGTTGTGCCCAACTATGTTGGAACGTGAGATGTAAGCATTCCAGCTATTTCATATTTATTTGAAAACCCTAGACCTATTATAATACAATCGAATTTCCTATCAAATGTTTTGGTTAGCGTAAGGTAAAAACTTACCCATATTTATTGGTGGGGAGTCTTACGTGATACTTTTTTCTTTCAAAAGGTTTTGAAGTTAAACAAGTTTAACTGTTACTCACACCAGACCCATGTCTGACCCAAGTTGTTTATTTCTGTTTTATAAACTCTTGGGTACTCAAATTTTTACGAGTAGCCAAGGGATTCAGGTTTAGCTTTGACGAGTAATCTGGAGGAGCAATGGAGCAGGAGGCTTCGGCGTTGTAGATATAGATAGTAGTTTTCCGCTGTGTTGATCTTTGTATTGATCTGTATTGTGTTAAGATGTAATAACTAGACAGATGTTTATAACTGTCTAGTATGTGATGTGTAATCTGTGTAACTCTGATAGATGATGTATATGATACTATGTAATATTTATGTGATATATTATATTTCGTTTCGTTTCCGCTGTGAGTATCTGTTGTTGTTTTCTTTTCTCTTCTTCTCTTTTCTATTTCTCACCCCTTTCTTTCTTTCTGTCGATGCGATTTTCCGGGAGTGGAAAGTCGGGTCGTCACAATATCTTATCACATATGTTTAACCCATATAAATTAAATTAAACCATATAAATTTCAATTTAAATTAATTCATATTCAATAATTGATTTTAAATTCAAGGTATTTCCATAAGTTAATCAAATTTCAATCTATTAATTCCTTTAAACAATTTTTTTTTGTCTTATCTAATATTCAATTAACCTATTATCATATTTATCTCTATTAACATCTTTATAATAAAATTTAAGTATATAACATTTATTATAACACTCAAATTTTATTCATAAACATTTTATATTGTATATTATCCAATTACATTTTAACTTATGAATAATTTAGGTAAGTTATATTGATATGCAATTTATTTACTATACAAATAAAATTATCAAATTCAATTATCTCAAGTTTAAATACTTATTCAAAATTTAGCTTTATTTATAATTGAAAACATTCTTTAACAAAATTTTAAGAATTAAATTTCCGTTTAATTTCAAACCCTTTAGAGATAATTATGTATGTACTATATATATTAAATCAAATTTAATTTAAAATAATATTCCCATATATATATATATATATATCAAGTCATACTTAAGAAATTCAAATTAAAATATTTTCCAAACAAAACCGTAGCAAAGCTACAGAATGGTTTCTCCACTTCGAAAATCGAAAATGAATGTCGATGATGCGGCCGCCATCACCGAAATTTATTTTCCAGCGACAAAGAGAAGAGCACTGATTTCAACATTTAAAAATTCTTTTGGAAACGGTTCCTATTTGAAAATACTTTAAATAATATACATTAAAATTCTTTGGAAACAAATTATAGTCAAAATACCTTTAAATAATGAGTATTTTAAACCTTTAAAACCATAGTTCGAAATAATTGGAAATTAAATTCTCAAATTCTTAATTTTATTTCATTTCAAATTCTAAATCAGTTTATAAACCAAGTTTATAAATTCATTTATCGAACAATAGATGAAATCAAATATTATCATTTCAAACAACGAATTAATTTACCTCTTCTTTTTTTTTCAGAAAATTTTACTTATATATTTATAATATAATCATACAAACTATTTCATTTATCAAATTTGAAAACAATATTGTGTCAGTTTGTTCTGCTCAAGTGTTTTGAAAATCCTATCGATAGCGTTGATCAGACGAATCGATCGGAAACCCAAATCAACATCAACAACTCAAACAACACAGTATATATTAAAACATTTATATATTAGTTTACAAATACATTTCTTTGCTCGACGATACAGGAATGAATTTTCAAAATAAGGATAGGGTTTCAAATTTGATGGACTCAAACCAAAGAGAATTTTGATTCGAAGACAAATTCAAATGAAAAGATAAGATGATTCAATAACAGAATCGGGAGATGGGTAAGTTTATTTAATTCACGGGCAATCTTAACCGGGTCGTCCGTAACTTCAAGAATAAGATCGATGCTGAATTACGAGGTAAATCAACACTCGATCTCAAGAGATGGAATTCAGGTATAGCAGGTAATAGATAGCATCGTAAACCGAGGATACAGAAATCTCCGGTAAATCAATGCCTATTATAGAGGAGTTTAATCCTTTACGAATCATTCGAAGATTGGCGAGACCGCCGATCTATTATAGATAACATCCAGAATGGAGTTATGGGGTGCTCCAGGATTGAAAGAAGACAAATAGTGAAGGACACGAATGAATTTCGGAACCGAGGGGAACGTTCTAAAATTCAAAGGAATTGAGTCAAAGGAAGAGATTGAAACTCGCATGAGAGTGATTCTGTAAATACATTTACCCTATATGCTAAGTTTTGCCTAGAGCTACCAAAGCTCTGATACCAACTTGTAACAACCCGATATTTTGGACCATTCGCATCCATTATAAGTGTATAGGTAGACACTCATGCCGGAATTGAATTGCTCAAAATACCGCGTTGTTAATTTAAATTTGGCAAAACTGAACATATGCAGTAAATAAATAATCATAGATCACAGACACAGAGTAATAAATGCAACGGAAATAAAAGAGATAGTAGTTCATGAAGCTACTATATAAATGTATAAGTTACATCAGAGTTAAACCAGATACAATGGAAGAGTGACACGATACATCAGATACAAATCAGAATACATCACTGGAATCCTCGAATACTGAAAGCAGAATAGATGGCTGGATCTTCAAGCAAAGCTCCAACTCCAAAGGTGAGTCTCGAATACTGGTACACTCAGTCTGACCCGAGCGTAAAGTAAAACACAAAACACTCGAGTCAGGATTAACATTCTTATATCAATAAATCCAACTCAAGTGAAATAGCAATTAAAATACAAGTAACTCAAAGGATGTTGGAATAACCATCCTTTAAGGATCCGTTAAACTATCTACTATGTAGTAGTGTACGATAAGTAGATAATGCCTATCAGTAATATAAAATATCAAAATAGTGTTAAGTCATGGCCCATTCCACCCTTAACACATTTTTATTCCCAAGAGCATATACAAGACCGTAGTTTCCCTAAAACTGGAAGTCACCAGGGGGCAATCCATATACTAAAGGTACAAAACAAATCGTAGTGGTCGCGTATAGGGATACAAGTATGACAAGGTACATGAGGCAATACCCAAGGTAGTGAAACTACCGTTTGCCTGATCCGGACTGGTGAGAATGCATCGCCGCAGCGACCGCAACACCGCGAAACAACACTCCCAAAATCAAGGGTGCACCAATCGACAACAAGTAATGAGTAGTTCGAAGAAGTGTGTTCGCTTGAGGTAGCTGACCTCCATTTGGCCCGGCACGGCTCCTGTTTTAGTTATTTCCAATTTGACACAAGTGTCAAGGCTATCCATTATCGTTCTCTTTCTTCAGTCATCACGTACATCATTCCAACCACTTCATTCTGGATCATCACTCCGCGTATAGTTATTAAAGTGGTTTTCGGTTTAGACAGAGTGTATGTCCATAACCGATTCCGTTCTCTTTAATAACTTTCGTGATTATTACACCGATTGGTCGTTTAATAAATTCAAAACCAAATCAATTACAATTTCAATTAGAATTTGCAAATCAACATTTCATTTGTCTTTCTAAAACAATTTCCATAATTTACGTTTTAAAACTTTCAAATTACCATTTTAAAATCTTATAATACCAATTTCAATTTCTATTTATACAATTCAAATATTGATTCATGTTCGTATATAAGTTTCATTCCGAAATCATTTAAATTAATTTAATTTAACATTTAAATCAATTTAAATTCATTTATCGATTTCATTCAATATTCATTAAGTAAATTTGCCATTCAAAACAATTCCTATTAAATTTCCAATTCATTAAATCAATTATTAAATTCAACTTCATTATATCAAAACTCACAAATTGAATTAAATTAAATTCATCAAACCAAATTCTTTAAATTTCAAGTCTTATTGTGACGACCGCCCATGACCCCTGCACCGAATCTAGAGATAGTGCGCTGTAAAGTGTGCCAGGCGACCATGGACGATTGTCAAGGTAGATCAAAATAACAGAATCTATCATATTACTCACAGCGCATGGGCAAAATACAATAGAATATATATATAGTGAAGCTTTACAGAATAAAATGCCATCATATAAAACTTCATAATAGTTGAGTACAATCATCAGAATAGTTAATACATCTAACCTCACTACATAACACTCAGAGATTATACAAACAGCGGAACATCCAGTACATATAAGAAGATAATATGCAACCCTCCAGCTCGTCTTCGATATCAGCATCGTGTGAAGCAAGAACAACACCTGTCACCTGCTACCTAGCCTGCCCGTCCCAAAATGGATGAACAGCCCAAGGCAATAAGAATTAAAACATAAAGCCTTGAGTCAGACAACAGTCTTAGTGAGCAGTAAATTATCTAACAACATACCAAAAGAGCATAAAGGAAAAAGGAATAGGAATACAACCCTCCCACTCCAACCTCTTTCTACAGTGATAGCCCCCAGACACACACTAAGCAGAAGCAAACATAGCAGAGCATACAATTTAAAGTAAAGCAATTATCACTCGAGTCAAGGGCGATGTTTTCCAAGCACAAACCCCCAAGGCCTAAACAAAGATCAGATAAGCACCCAGAAAATACCGCTCTTGAGACCGAATGACGATACAACCAAACATCCATGACTCTGGCTATCGCTGTTATCATTGCTTCGATACCACCGTTAATTGAATGACCGGCACATTCTTTCAGCCGTCCGTCAAGGGCTAATGGAAACCCTGGTTCTAGACATAACTCCCGCACGTCATCGTGACCCGTGCCTAGAACTATCAAATCTGCCCAGAGTACTTGACTACCAATCTGTAGCCTTCAGGGACTATCGAATCTGCCCAACGTACTCTTGCTTTGAGCATGCTAGAACCTTCAACAACGATGATATCTCAGCCTTCTAGTCATCCTCCTCGACGACTATTTCCATACTAGCTCAAGCGCTTCTCGAGCATCCATTATCCTCTTAACTCGAACCATATCACCGAGTTATCAACATGCTTGGAATGATCCCGTCTGGATTAGACCAAGGCTATCTCATATCATGCTTCGCTTCATCACATCCTCGCAAAGTCTCATCTCAACATCATCATCAAATCTATGCATAAGGGCTTCACCATCCGCTACATATGCCACAAGCAGCTTTCCTAATTCAAGAGCCTTTCTCTTAGCTTTTGAATCATCTTCAGTCTAAATCAAATCATCAATCATCTAATTTTTAGCAATCAATCAAATCAAACATTAATCCAAACAATCAAGCATTTAAATATGATCTAAGTAGACAATTATCACAATGATGGCAATTTCGTAATTAAAGAGTTGAAGTCTAATAAGCATGAAAACATTAATATCTCTATAATCTTGATGAATGAACTTGCATAGGTTAACATGTAGTAAAATGGATGTAACATCATCATGAACAATGAATCTATATGGATCTACACTTAGGATGAAGAAAATGCATGGAAACCACTACTTTAACACCAAATCAAGCCAAAGATCTGATATACTCCTCTGGATCCGTGTGAGGGATAACACCACTCACCAAATCACCTAAACAACCCCAAATCAACACGCTTCAGGTCTGGACAGCGAAGGATCAATCTCGATCTATCACCAATCCGCTTCAAACGATGAAATCTCTCTTCGAAGAATGTAGATCTTCAATCTAAGCTCTTCGATCTTCGATTTGATCTTCAATATGGATGGAAGGAATCGCTAGATTAGAGTGGAGAAAAGAAGTGAAGAAGTGTAGAAGTCGAGCTCTCAAAATGGCAGCACTTCGTCGCTTCGAAATCCGGATCCCAAAAAGTGAGAAATGGACGAGTATTTATAGCTGAAATCTTAGGTCGTCCGCCTTTATAAGTCGTCTCCGACTTAACACCCCAGACGACCTACGACTTAACTGCTATGCCAACCTACGACTTATCAAAACCCACTAGTCTACGACTTATAACTTAGCAGGGC
Source organism: Allium fistulosum (assembly GCA_030737815.1). Taxonomy (NCBI): domain Eukaryota; kingdom Viridiplantae; phylum Streptophyta; class Magnoliopsida; order Asparagales; family Amaryllidaceae; genus Allium; species Allium fistulosum. Next base: position 639,713,103 of record CM060904.1, read on the forward strand.
CTCCGACTTAACAGATAACTAGGTTACGACTTAACTCCTAAGTCGTCTACGACTTAACGTACCTAGCAACCTACGACCTAAGCTCCTGTGTGCCTATACGACCTAACGACTCAGCACACACTCGACTCAGCAATAATACCGCCTTAACGAGTCAACTGGGATACGATCTACGACTTAACTACGCGTGACCTAACAGGTGATACGACTTACGACATAACTAAGACGCAACCTAGCAATTGTTCCGACCTAACGACTTAATAACCCTGCGACCTAACTAGGTTACGACTTAACCAGGCTACGCCTTAACCTCCTTAGGTCGTCACCGACCTACCCCTTGGGTCCTTAACTCGCCACAACTCTTAAGTCGTTAGCTCTTATCTCTTAGGTCGTGCTATCCCTTAGGTCGTCTACGACCTAAACCTATCCAGTTTACTAGGTCGCCAGCTTCTATGAGTCATCCCATTCCTTAGGTCGCTCACAACATCTGATAGGTCGCTCACGACCTAACTACGATAACACCTTAGGTTGCTAACTCGCCTAGTTTCTTAGGTCGTTGCCGACCTAACTCTACCCCACGACTTAAGTTATCACACGACCTATCTCCCCCTACGACCTAACCCCATAATACTTAGGTCGCTAACTACACTTCCTTAGGTCGCCTAAACCTCTTAAGTCGGTCACGACTTATCACTTAGGTCGTTTACGGCCTAGGACTTGAACAAAAAAAAAATTCAGCCTAAAGTCTGAAATGACTTAACAACGCTAAGAATTCCAGATTTTGACGAACTTTTCGATCCGTAAAAATACGGGTCGTTACATTCTCCCCCCCCCTTAGGAATTTCATCCCCGAAATTCCAAACAATCAAGAGCAATCAAAGACTATTCTGCATGCCTACCATCCATAGCAATCAAAAAACCATGCATCCAACTCTAGCTTTGTATGCAGAATTCTAAAACTAGAACAAGTTACAACTTCGTTAGATGACACGACACCTTAGGGCCATACCTTGAAGAGTTCAGGATGAGCTGCCTTCATCCTCTCTTCCACCTCCCACGTACAGTCGTTATCATCATCACTCCATTGTATCTTGAGCAACTTAACTATCTTCCTCCTAAGCTGTTTCGTGTCGGTTTCCACAACACGAAGCGGTTTACGAGGTCTTCTATCGACTGGATCAACTTCGAAATCTTCATAGCTATCAGCAGAAACCACTATATTCGAGTCGTGCACATACTTCCGTAGATATGATACGTGAAAAACATTGTGCACGCTCGACATCTTCTCTGGTAACTCCAATCTGTAGGCGAGCTTTCCAATTCGCTCGATGATCGGGAATGGTCCAACAAATCTCGGAGTCAATTTTCCTTTCTTTCTGAATCGAATAACATTCTTCAGTGGAGAAATCTTCACAAAAACCATATCTCCTATGTCGAATTCCAAATCCTTTCGACGCTTATCGGCATAACTCTTCTGACAGTCTTGGGCTGCCTTCATTCGTTGCCGAATGATCTCTATACAATCCGAAGTCTGTCGAATCATCTCTGGCCCAAGTATCAGCTTTTCTCCTGTCTCTAACCAACATGTCGGAGAGTTACACGGTCTTCCATACAATGCCTCATACGGTGCCATACCAATGCTTGACTGGTAATTGTTGTTGTATGCAAACTCCACCAAATGAAGATGATCTTCCCACGATCCTCCGAAATCCAAAACACAAACTCTGAGGAGATCTTCCAAAACTCGGTTGACTCGCTCGGTCTGACCATCTGTTTGAGGGTGATAAGCTGTACTCAAACACAAATCGGTTCCCAAAACTTCCTGGAAGCTCTTCCAAAATCCACTAGTGAACAATGAGTCTCGATCGCTCACTATACTCTTTGGAATACCATGGAATCGAACTATCCACTTAACATACAACTCAGCCAACTTTGATGCAGTCCTAGTCGATCGAACAGGAATGAATCTTGCACTCTTAGTCAGACGATCTACAATGACCCAAATCCCTTCATTTCCCGTTCTGGTTCTAGGTAGTCCATCAATAAAATCCATCGATACTTTCTCCCACTTCCATGTAGGAACCTCTAAAGGCTAAAGCAATCCACTTGGCTTCTTCTGCTCGGCTTTTACCAACTGGCAGTTCATGCATTTGGAAATAAAATTTTCAACATCCTTCTTCATACCTTCCCAGTAATAGATTCTCTTCATATCCCGATACATCTTATTTCCACCTGGATGAATTGTCAGCCTTGAGTGATGACTTTCCTTCAGAACTTCACTCCTCAATTCATCTATATCGGGAACAACTAGTCTTCCTTTCTTCCGAAGCCAACCTTCTTGATCGATCTCGAATCCTTTATCCCTTTATGGTTCCAATCCAGATTCCAAATCATGGATAATCTTGACAAGCTTATCATCTTGCTTTTGTCTCTCGCCAATCCTTTCCACAAGAGTGGGTCTTATCGATAAGTTTGCCAACATCTCAGGTTCCAATTCGCATCTGGGCCTGAAGTCAAATCCAGCTAAATACTCGAGATTCTTCCATTCTGAAAACATGGCTCCCAATCCTGCATGTCTTCGACTTAACGCATCTGCCACTGCGTTACCCTTTCCCAGAGTATAAGCTATACCAAAATCATATGATGCCAAAAACTCTAGCCATCGTTGCTGCCGAAGATTCAAATCCTTTTGGGAGAAAAGATACTTCAACGACTTATGATCTGTAAACAACTCGAATCGAACTCCCAATAGATAATGTCTCCACATCTTCAAAGCAAAAACAATCACCACTAACTCCAAATCATGAGTTGGATAATTCCTTTCGTGCGGCTTCAGTTGTCGACTTGCATACGCAACAACTTTATCCTTCTGCATCAGCACTGCTCCAAGTCCAGTACCACATGCGTCGGTGTAAACCACCATCTCATCATTCCCACTTGGAATAGTCAAAATAGGAGCACTCGTCAATCGCTCTTTCAGGATTCCGAAAGCTTGCTCACACTTAGCATCCCAACTGAACACTTGGTTCTTCTTCGTCAATCTTGTTAACGGTGCAGCTACCTTGGAGAAGTCTTTGATAAACCGTCGATAATATCCTGCTAATCCAAGAAAACTTTTCACATCAGATGCATTCTTAGGTCTAACCCAATCCTGGATTGCTGCCACCTTAGCGGGATCAACCGCTATTCCACTTCCAGAAATCACATGGCCTAAGAACCTTACTTCACTCTTCCAGAAGTGACACTTCGAAAACTTAGCCTTCAGCGGATGTTTCCGCAAGATTTCCAAAACAATACGCAAGTGTGTCTTGTTCTCTTCTTCAGTTCTGGAATAAATCAGAATATCATCCACGAACACAAGTACGAACTTGTTCAACTGATCTCTGAACACTCTATTCATCAGATCCACAAAATATGCTGGCGCGTTAGTCAATCCAAACGGCATTACCAGCCACTCAAAGAAACCGGATGGTGTCCGAAAAGCAGTCTTCGACACACTATCCTTAGCCACTCTCAACTGGTGAAATCCCGTTGCCAAATCCATCTGAGAAAGCACCTTTGCTTCGTGAAGCTGATCGAACAAGTCATCTATTCTCGGCAATGGATACTTGTTCTTCTTAGTCACCTTATTCAGCTCTCGATAATCCACACACAATCTCAATGATCCATCTGCCTTGGTTGCAAACACAACTGGTGCACCCCATTCGGACACACTACGCCGAATGAATCCTTTCTGCAAAAGATTGTCAACCTGCACCCTCAACTCCTGCTGTTCCCTAGGCGCCATCCGCCTAAGAGGCATCACAACAGGTCTGGCTCCTTCAACTAGATCTATACGAAACTCGATCTCTCTATGCGGCGGTAACCCTTTGACTTCGTCAATGACATCCTCAAATCCATTAGCGATCGGCACCGATGACAGTCCATCCCGTGGAACAACTAGCGAATACATGAAGCTCATGAAGACGCCTTCTTCATGCTTACATCGTATCACAATCTTTCGCCCCTCCACATTCTCGACTGTCACTTCCAACCTTTCGCAATCAACCTTTGCCGCATACTTCCTAAGCCAGTCCATACCCAAAATAATTCCGAACCCCGAAAAGTTTAGAACAAAACAATCACAAACAAAAGAGCAACCATGACTCGACACAATCAGACCACGGCATAACATACACAAACAAGACGAACCCCCAACTGGATTAGTCACAACCAATGGCCTATCAACGATATCCGGTTCTAAACCCAACCGGTCTACAAGTTCACTACAAACAAACGAATGCGACGCCCCAGTATCAAACAGAACTCTAATTGGAACACCACATAGGAAAAGAGTACCTTGAACAACCACACTCTTTCCTTTCTCTTCAGCGGTAGGAGCTTTTGAAGACGACGGAACAGCTCCCAAAGCATAAGCTTGCACAATCTACTTGTCCCTCCTCGGTTCTGGACAATTCTTCCTGATATGCCCCGGCTTGTCACAGTTGTGACACTTCATTGGTACCTTTGGATTCTTACAATCCTTGGAGAAATGGCCCTTCTGCTGACAGTTGTAGCAGGTCACTTCACCCTTTGGCCTCTTCTGGCCATCCTTACCCTTCTGCTGCTGCTGCTTCCTCTTCTTGTTTCCACCCTGCTGAGGTTTAGACTCTCCCCTGGTAACAGCAACAACAGATCCTTCCTTAGGAAACAGACTCTCATGCCTGAGAGCTTTCTCCACAAGCTTCTCAAAAGAATCGTCCAAATGATCCACCAACTGCCTCCCAAGATAACTGTCCAAGCCTGTCACAAACTTCTCATTCTTCTGATATGCAGATTTGATATACGACCGGGCATACTTGGACAAAGCTTCAAACTCAGAAACATACTCAAGAACTGGTCCTCCACCCTGCTTGAGTTCCACAAACTTCTTGAACAGAGCAGACTTCTGAGTTGTAGAAACGAACTTAGCTTCAAATCTGACTTGGAATTGCTCCCAAGTAATCTCTTCCTCCGGAGTATTGATGGTAATAGAGTTCCAACAATCAGAGGCTCTCCCTTGAAGCTGTCTTGACGCTAACTTCCTCTTAGTTGCATCCTCAATTCCCAAATCTCCAAAAATCCTTCTACAAGCATCTATCCATCTCTGGACCTCAATAGTTGATTCTGTTCCCAAGAAAACCTTCCCTCCAAGAGCAGTATAGTCTTTGCACAACTTAGCAAAATCTACTGGTCTTGGAGCCTGAACTTGAACTCCAACATCAACTGATGGCCCTGGAGCTGGCATCCTTCTCATGATCGAAGTCATCATAGCTTCGAACATGGCTGCATAATCAGCAGTTCCTTCAGCAGCTCGGCCTTCCCTAGCAGCTGGTCTCCCTCTTCGACTCATTCTCAATATATATAAAAAGGAATGGTCAGAACATCTTGAGAAACAACTGCTTAAAGGACTCAAACTCTTCTAATCTACTATATTATATATAGTAATCATCCATCAAAATACAATTACGTCTCTCATACGTAGTTACGTCAGCGAGCGTTGGGTAAAATCGATTAACCAATGCTTTGATACCAAATGTGACGACCGCCCATGACCCCTGCACTGAATCTAGAGATAGTGCGCTGTAAAGTGTGCCAGGCAACCATGGACGATTGTCAAGGTAGATCAAAATAACAGAATCTATCGTATTACTCACAGCGCATGGGCAAAATACAATAGAATATATATATATAGTGAAGCTTTACAGAATAAAATGCCATCATATAAAACTTCATAATAGTTGAGTACAATCATCAGAATAGTTAATACATCCAACCTCACTACATAACACTCAGATATTATACAAACAGCGGAACATCCAGTACATATAAGAAGATAATATGCAACCATCCAGCTCGTCTTCGATATCAGCATCGTGAGAAGCAAGAACAGCACCTGTCACCTGCTACCTAGCCTGCCCGTCCCAAAATGGACGAACAGCCCAAGGCAATAAGAATTAAAACATAAAGCCTTGAGTCAGACAACAGTCTTAGTGAGCAGTAAATTATCTAACAACATACTAAAAGAGCATAAAGGAAAAATGAATAGGAATACAACCCTCCCACTCCAACCTCTTTCTATAGTGATAGCCCCAGACACACACTAAGCAGAAGCAAACATAGCAGAGCATACAATTTAAAGTAAAGCAATTATCACTCGAGTCAAGGGCGATGTTTTCCAAGAACAAACCCCCAAGGCCTAAACCAAGATCAGATAAGCACCCAGAAAATACCGCTCTTGAGACCGAATGACGATACAACCAAACATCCATGACTCTGGCTATCGCTGTTATCATTGCTTCGATACCACCGTTAATTGAATGACCGGCACATTCTTTCAGCCGTCCGTTAAGGGCTAATGGAAGCCTCGGTTCTAGACATAACTCCCGCACGTCATCGTGACCCGTGCCTAGGACTATCGAATCTGCCCAGAGTACTTGACTACCAATCTGTAACCTTCAGGGACTATCGAATCTGCCCAACGTACTCTTGCTTTGAGCATGCTAGAACCTTCAACAACGATGAGATCTCAGCCTTCTAGTCATCCTCCTCGACGACTATTTCCATACTAGCTCAAGCGCCTCTCGAGCATCCATTATCCTCTTAACTCGAACCATATCACCGAGTTATCAACATGCTTGGAATGATCCCGTCTGGATTAGACCAAGGCTATCTCATATCATGCTTCGCTTCGTCACATCCTCGCAAAGTCTCATCTCAACATCATCATCAAATCTATGCATAAGAGCTTCACCATCCGCTATATATGCCACAAGCAGCTTTCCCAATTCAAGAGCCTTTCTCTTAGCTTTTGAATCATCTTCAGTCTAAATCAAATCATCAATCATCTAATTCACAGCAATCAATCAAATCAAACATTAATCCAAACAATCAAGCATTTAAATATGATCTAAGTAGACAATTATCACAATGATGGCAATTTCATAATTAAAGAGTTGAAGTCTAATAAGCATGAAAACATGAATAATATCTCTATAATCTTGATGAATGAACTTGCATAGGTTAACATGTAGTAAAATGGATGTAACATCATCATGAACAATGAATGTATATGGATCTACACTTGGGATAAAGAAAATGCATGGAAACCACTACTTTAACACCAAATCAAGCCAAAGATCCGATATACTCCTCTGGATCCATGTGAGGGATAATCACCACTCACCAAATCACCTAAACAACCCCAAATCAACACGCTTCAGATCTGGACAGCGAAGGATCAATCTCGATCTATCACCAATCCGCTTCAAACGATGAAATCTCTCTTCGAAGAATGTAGATCTTCAATCTAAGCTCTTCGATCTTCGATTTGATCTTCAATATGGATGGAAGGAATCGCTAGATTAGAGTGGAGAAAAGAAGTGAAGAAGTGTAGAAGTCGAGCTCTCAAAATGGCAGCACTTCGTCGCTTCGAAATCCGGATCCCAAAAAGTGAGAAATGGACGAGTATTTATAGCTGAAATCTTAGGTCGTCCGCCTCTATAAGTCGTCTCCGACTTAACACCCCAGACGACCTACGACTTAACTGCTATGCCAACCTACGACTTATCAAAACCCACTAGTCTACGACTTATAACTTAGTAGGGCCTCCGACTTAATAGATAACTAGGTTACGACTTAACTCCTAAGTCGTCTACGACTTAACGTACCTAGCAACCTACGACCTAAGCTCCTGTGTGCCTATACGACCTAACGACTCAGCACACACTCGACTCAGCAATAATACCGCCTTAACGAGTCAACTGGGATACGATCTACGACTTAACTACGCGCGACCTAACAGGTGATACGACTTACGACATAACTAAGACGCAACCTAGCAATGGTTCCGACCTAACGACTTAATAACCCTGCGACTTAACTGGGTTACGACTTAACCAGGCTACGCCTTAACCTCCTTAGGTCGTCACCGACCTACCCCTTGGGTCCTTAACTCGCCAAAACTCTTAAGTCGTTAGCTCTTATCTCTTAGGTCGTGCTATCCCTTAGGTCGTCTACGACCTAAACCTATCCAGTCTACTAGGTCGCTAGCTTCTATGAGTCATCCCATTCCTTAGGTCGCTCACAACATCTGATAGGTCGCTCACGACCTAACTACGATAACACCTTAGGTTGCTAACTCGCCTAGTTTCTTAGGTCGTTGCCGACCTAACTCTACCCCACGACTTAAGTTATCACACGACCTATCTCCCCCTACGACCTAACCCCAGAATACTTAGGTCGCCAACTACACTTCCTTAGGTCGCCTAAACCTCTTAAGTCGGTCACGACTTATCACTTAGGTCGTTTACGGCCTAGGACTTGAACAAAAAAAATAAAAAATTCAGCCTAAAGTCTGAAATGACTTAACAACGCTAAGAATTCCAGATTTTGACGAACTTTTCGATCCGTAAAAATACGGGTCGTTACACTTATATTAATTTCAATAAATCGCATTTTATTTCTTGTTAAAGAATTTCAATTTCACCTATTAAAGAATTCAATTCAATTTAATCATTAAATAATTCAATCTTATTTAATTATTAAATAATTCAAAACTTAATTATTAAATAATTTCAAAGTTTAATAATTTCAAACTTAATTATAAATTCAAACCATATTATTTATTCAAATAAAATCTTTATTTTATTTTTAAATCAAATTGTTGACCAATCGGGTTTTATTTAATTCTCTATCCTAGGTCAAAGTTCAATTTTTGGGTATTTATCATTTCAACCCGATTCCAATTCAATTCAAAAATCAGAGCATAACAAAAGGAACTTGCAGTGTGATAACTGGGATGGTGTCAAAGTAAATAAACAAGCAATAACAACAAACAATATCAATCCAATAATCAATTCAAATAATCCCGAAATAATCGTATTAATTCACATTGTTGTTTATGCAAATTAATATAATTATTTCTAGAATCTACACTATCATTTCATGTAGATTAAAGATCATTACACTAATATTTATATGGTTCTTCACTTGATATCTATTAATCAATTTCATACAACATCAATTTAAGCAACAAACAATTAAATGGTTCAAGGTGTATTTTACCAAATTTCTACGTGTCAATTAATTCAACATTAAAAAGGGTCATATTATGCAGATGTCATCTAATCAAATTTAACATATATCAAATCTAACTATTCTACGTCAATTTCAATCTCAAATTATTTATCACTTACATCATTAACAAATTTAACGTCCAATTGTAAACATCAGTCAATCAATCATTTAACAACCAAACTGGATTATCATTGCATATTTAACAGATAATGGTGTCAGATGTCACAAGTGAACTGATACAGGTAATAGCATATATAACAGTGTAATTAACTAACAGCAGCATATTTCAATTGTCGTTTCAATTGAAATCAAATTTAATAAATAAAAGAAAGTTAACCGTGAGTGATTGCTCACCTTTCGAGGCTAGAGAGTACAGAAGGTGACACGGATACGCACGCGGATACAGACACTGAAATTGAATTGCGAATCCAAACAAAGAAAGATCGGCACAAGTTTAATGATCAAAGCTGATAAATCGAAATTGACGAAACAAATCAGAATCGGATCGATGAGGATAACTCAAAATAGCTCGATAAAGTAGACAATATATAAACTTGTTATTATTATTCTTATTATTCTTAAAGTCGATATTTTTAAAACTTGTATAAACTAACAGATTATACTTTAAGATCCATAAAAACATTTAACATATAAATTACTGTTTTAAACAAATATACACTTTTATATTCATTAAACTAAATATGCTAAAATAACATAAACTTTTATATTTGAAAACTAACATATAACTGCACCTTCATATTTGTATGCAAGCACCAGATTAAATTAACCTATATAAGGCAGCACATACTATGCAATAGATATAAAATTATATATACAAACGTACCAGCAAATATATATATACCCTTACTCCATATATAGAATTTGGAAAACAACAAATGTATACAGTTGCAAAATATATATGTAGCCAACGTATTGTTATATATAATAAAAAAATAATAATATAAAACATCATACTATAATAACTCCATACTATAAATACAAACAACTAACGTATTCTATATATACAAACAACTAGTATATAAATAACTTCATATTATAGTATATATAAACTGCAATTTACCATTCACATATGTATAAAACTAAATACATAAAATATTGATATATATATATATACCTTGAAATGTGCTAAAATAAAATGATATACATACATAGCATGGTGAGGCCAGGCTCGGCTTATATACTGTATATATCATATACCTTGAAATCGAAACGGAGCAAGACTAAGATTGGCTTATATATACATACTGGCATTCACGCATACATAATATATATTATAAATAAACATTTACTATAAAATAATACAACTGGAAAACTATGAATACTTATATATATACCAAAGCCTACACGTATATAAAACATATTATTTAAAACTAACAGCACTTTAAACTTATGTTTCAGTAAACATTTAACTAGCATAACTTTATATATAAGAACATATTACAAACAACTTTTAAAACCACTGTAGCCTGTTATAACTTGGATATAATAACATAACTTTTAAACTATATTATAATGTAGAAAAACCTTTTTTTTATATAACTTAACAGATCAATACCTTGTGTAAATATATGTACATAACGTGGAGGAGTTTTGGCGGAGGAAAACAGTGGTTGCTTGGGGTGTTGCACGCATGGGAGGGCTGCTGAGGTACAGGCAAGCTCGGCTATTGGTTGCGAGAATCCGGGATCTGACTCAGGTGCTGCATAGGCGGAGGATGGAAGCGGCGAGGGTGGAAGGCCACTGACCGAGTCGGAGAGTGGTTTGGTTGTTGCGTGTCAAAGTGGTGATGGGTTTGTGGCTTGCTTTGGTGGTATACGGCTGCGGGTTTAGGGGAGAGAGGAGGAAGGCCTCGGATGCGGCGGTTCACAATGGTGTGGGCGCGGGAACATACGGCCGTCAGCCTTGGTTGGAGAGGCGGAGCTTCAAGTTTCTGGACATATTTGTTGTGAATAGGAAACAAACAAACAAAATGGCGAAAGCAAATATAAGAACAGAGGAGGGAGGGTGGAAAAATATGAGAAGAAGGAACGCATGTCTCAGAGAAAATGAATAGGCCCTTTTTTTCATTTGAGAAATGGTGCAGATAGCAGAGGAATAAGAGGAGAAGGTGAATGGGTTTGTACAGTATACGCAATTTATTATACCGAAATCTCAAAAGCAATGGACCACAGAACTATTGAGAAAAATTTGACAAGGCGTTTGTTAACCCTCTTTCGATTCGCGACCTAACGAGTTTGAAAATAAACGACTTAAGACAAGGACCGGCTTAAAGAGGCCTACGACTCAACAGGCTCCGACCTAAGGAATGGTCCGACTCAATGGTTTGCGAGTTAAGGAAAGGTTCCGACTTAAGGCGGAATGTAACTTAAGCTACAGGACCGACTTAATGGGTTACGACTTAAGTGTTGCCGACCTAAAAGAGCTGCCGACTTAAGAGCCTAACGACCTATGAAGTAGCACGACCTAACAGCTTATAAAGGTTAGCGACCTAAAGACTTCTGGACGACCTAACGACTTAAGAGTTGCCGACCTAAAAGGTATACCGACCCAATATTAATCGACCTAACTGCTGAAGGGAGCATACTGACTTAAAGGTCTGGACGACCTAAGAGGCTACCGACTTAAGAAGATAACAGCTCAACGACCTAAGGAGTAACGGGTTAACTTTGTACCGACCTAAAAGCTCACCGACTTAAGGAAACGAAGGCAGTGCTGCATCTTTTAGGTCGTTGCCGACTTACAACTTATACTAAGTCGCGCATGACTTACTAACTCGTTGAGAAGAATCAGCTGCAACCAAAGTAAGCCAGACTCCTTATGTCGTCGCCGACTTACGTTCTACGACCTACCTTGGGTCGTAGCCGACCTATCACTTGGTGATGAAACTTCTGTTCAGAATTCGACTCCTATAAATAGACCACCACTTTCAACATGAAGAGGACTTTTGGCCGATCATTTCTTCAAGTGTCGTTACTCTGCCGAGCTCTCAACTCATTCAACAATTGAAGATCTTTAGATATTCGAGACACTACAACAAGCTTCGAGAGGAATTTCCTACATCCAACACGGATTCATCAAGTTTCATCATCGAAGTTTGAGCTAGTAGTCGAGATTGTCTTTGTGATCAAACTGTATTGTTTTCATAAGAGTATTGTATCGTCTTGTAATCATATTCAATAATAAAGAGATTCAAAGTGGACGTAGGCTCGATCTCAAGCCGAACCACTATAAACTGCTGTCGTTTACTGCTTTTTTCACTATTTTACTGCTTGCTTCTTGTTCCCGTCACACGGGTGGTGCTTTCACAATTCTACTACACACACCAGGTGTTAGCGTTCACTTTTTAGCGTTAACATTTTGGTGCTTTCATTGAGAGTTGAACTCAGGCGATCATTCACCATTGCTTCACGGAAGTTTGTTGAAAGAATTTCCTTCAAAACCAGAAGCCTATCAGATATAATGGCTCCTGGGAGAAAACGTAAGTCTGTTAGATCTGATGATGACCGTGACAATACTGCCACTTCTCTTTCTCCAAGTCAGGCAGCTCTAAGCGTCGGGGTGACGCGAGAAGAATTAGATGCTGCTGTGTCCGGACTGTACCAGCAGATTGAAACTCAGAATAATCTGATGATGGAAAAATTGAATGCTCTGCTCGGAGCTAATCCAAGACCAGTAAATAATGAAGAAAACATTGCTGATACTCTTCGCAACTCCGAAGGAAGACATATTTCTCAAGGGGGATCAGGTGCCGCTGAAGGGGTACCTCTCCCGGCTGAAGGATCTAGGCCATCGCCAGTTTTCCGTGAACATCTACCCGGACAAACTTCCGAGAAAATGGCCGAAGTCTACTCTGCAAAGTCACTAAATAATGAGGAATATCTTTCCGGCATGATTCGGTAGATAATGAAAGAAAGCATGCAGAGAAACGAAGATGAGAATGATTGGGGATTCGCTCCGAGTAAAACTCCATTTACTGAAAGGATCCTAAAGGCTGAGTTTCCCAGAAAATTCGTTCCTCCTACCATTCCTCCTTATCGAGGAACAAGTGATCCGAATCAATTCCTGTACAAATATGATTGGCACATGACTGGCGCCAGAGCAACTGATGAGACCAAATGCCGATATTTCCTGGTATACTTGGAAGGAGTGGCGTTACTTTGGTTTACCAAGCTTCCTGTGCGATCTGTTGACCAATTTTCTGATCTGACCCGAAAATTCAAGGAACAATTCAGATTGTACATTTCAAGAGCAAAGTATATAATGTCTCTCTCAAGTCTTGAACAGAATCCTGGAGAGCCCATCAAATCCTTTCTGAATCGCTTTAATTTAGCCCTAGCAGAAGTTGATAACGCGGAACCGCGAATGATCTTGACCTACTTAATGTGGGCTATTGACAAATCAAACGAGTTTGGAAAATGGTTAAAAATGAAGGAACCAAATTCGCTCGAAAAGTTCTACAAAAAGGCTGATGAGTTCATGCGCCTAGAGAATCTTTCCGCGTCAGCTAAAGTTGTGACAACAGTGGTGGAAAATAATGCTACAGGTCAGAACAAGAAAGAATCTGCAAATCAGAAAAGGGAGAGTAATGGTGGAAAGAAGCAGAAAGATCTTAAAAAGCCTCGCTTCCTCAAACCTTCGGATTTTACCCCTCTGGCTGATACACCGGAGAATATTTTCATCGCCACTAAGGATTCTGTTGAATTTCCAAAACCACCGGCAGTTAAAGTTGGGAAAAATGCTGCTCAAAGCGGAAGATTTTGCAAGTTTCATAACCAACCAGGCCATGATACCAACGAGTGGCGCCACTTGAAAAGCCTGATTGAAGAATTGTTAAGAGAGAATAAGTTGCAGCAGTACATTAAAAGGAATAGAAAAGACCCGTCTTCATCTAACCAAGGGCAACTACCCCCAACTCATCCATCTGGCTCAGGAGAAAGGCCTGCTGAAAAGGAAAGACCTGTTATCAATGTGATCACGGGAGGACCTCATCCGGCTGGTAGGAGTTGGGGTGAGATGGAAAGGTATGCTAGAGCCTTGAAGTATGCCCCAACTGAAGAAAGTGTCTTAATCTTGGAAGATGCTGCACCTCTAAAGCAGCAGAAGACTTTTCATGATGATATTATGTTCAGAACCAGGGATTCTATTGACGTGGAAGCTCCTACTGAGGACCCTTTAGTTGTCTCTGTTGGTATTGGGCCGGCTATTGTCAGAAGAGTGCTGGTTGATAGTGGTGCCTCGTGCAACATACTCTTTAAAAAGACATTTGACCAAATGAAAATTCCAATGACAAACGTACAAGCTTCTTCACACAAGATTGCCGGATTTACAGGAGAGCTGAAACAGCCAATTGGAACGGTGGATTGTTTGTTGAAATGGGCGAAGGACATAAGAAGTTGGTTCGGAAGCAAAATTTTGTAATTGTTGATGGATTCTCCGCCTATAATGCTTTCTTGGGTCGGCCTACTCTTGCTGCTTTCAGAGCCGTCCTCGCTCCGTGGTGTTTAATAATGAAATTTCCCACTGATAATCGGGTTGCTGTCATTAAGGGAGATCAGAACGCGGGGCGAGAGTGTTATCTTGTAGAGCTCCGAGAGGCCAGGAAAAGAGAAATGGGAAAAGATGCGGCCGCTCCGCTCCGCATCAAAGAACCAACCTTGTAGCAGCTACGGGGTGGCCCCTGTACTGGCGAACACAGCAATGCAAGGAAAGAAATGGACCCCAGGAAAGCCAGTACAGGAGAGAATAGAGTGGTACCCGTGGAAGTAACGGTACCAATACCTGTTGACTCAAAAGATCCGAACGAAGTACTCAATGTGGGTTCACAACTGAGCATAGCAGTTCAAAACACGCTGATATCATTCTTAAAAGCCAATCTGGATGTGTTCGCTTGGTGTCATACTGATATGTGTGGGATTTCCCCGGAAATTGCTGTACATACTCTGAACATTGATCCGAAGTTCACGCCAGTAAAACAGAAAAGAAGAACTCAAGGCCCAGAAAGGTCGACAGCACTAAATGAAGAAGTCGATCGACTCATGGAAAACGGCTTCATCAGAAACTCCACTTATCCAAATTGGGTTTCAAATCCAGTACTGGTTAAGAAGGCAAATGGGAAGTGGAGAGTCTGCATCGATTTTTCGGACCTAAACAAAGCTTGCCCAAAAGATTGCTTCCCGCTGCCCAGAATCGATCAGTTGGTAGATGGAACAGTTGGGCATGAGTTGTTATCTTTTATGGACGCCTACTCCGGGTACAATCAGATTATGATGCATGAGCCGGATCAGGAAGACACAAGCTTTATCACAGATGTAGGTCTCTACTGCTACAAGGTTATGCCTTTCGGATTGAAGAATGCTGGGGCAACCTACCAAAGGCTCGTCAATGCGATGTTCAAACCTCAGATTGGTAAAACCATGGAAGTTTATGTTGACGATATGTTGGTAAAGTCAAAGAAAGCGGTGGACCACATGGGTCACTTGGAGGAAATGTTTACAATTCTTCGAAAGTATGGAATGAAGCTCAATCCATTGAAATGCTCGTTCGGAGTAGAGTCTGGGAAATTCTTGGGTTTCATTGTGAGCGCTAGGGGCATCGAAGCCAATCCTACTCAAATCACAGCTCTAAGGGAAGTCAAAGCCCCTAAAACAAAGAAAGAAATGCAAAGCCTCAATGGAAAAGTCGCTGCTCTGAGTCGTTTCATTTCCAAGGCCACAGACAAATGCATTCCCTTCTTTGACGCTCTAAAGAAAGGGAAGAAAAGTTTTGAATGGACTCCCGAATGCCAGAATGCTTTCGATGAACTAATTCGTCATATGGAAACACCTCCGGTTCTTTCCAAGCCTATTGATGGTGAAGACCTTTTCATCTATTTAGCAATTTGATCTCATGCCCTCAGTGCAGCACTTGTACGAGAAGATATGAAAATACAACGTCCAGTCTATTACATTAGCAAACGGTTCACTGGGGCAGAAATGAATTATTCAAAGATAGAAAAGCTCGCCTATTGTTTGCTAATTGCTTCCAGGAAATTGAGACCATACTTTCAAGCTCATCCTATCAAGGTTCTTACTGATCAACCTCTAAAGCAAGTCATGTTTCGTCCTGAAACTTCGGGTCGTCTTTTGAAATGGAACATTGAACTGAGCCAATATGATATCACTTACCATCCCCGGAGAGCAATCAACGGACAAGCTTTAGCATATTTCATCGCAGAATCTACTGACTAAGGTGATAGTGAGAATGAAACAACTAATGGCATTCCAATCCAGTGGAAGTTGTATGTTGACGGATCGAGAAATGATTACTGTTCTGGGGCAGGGGTTGTGCTCGAAACCCCCGAAGGACAATCGTTGTGCTATGCATTGAGACTAGAATTTCCTTCAACGAACAATGAAGCAGAGTATGAGGCTCTAATTGCTGGTTTAAAAATTGCCAAGGAACTAAACATCAAAGTGTTACAGATCTTCAGCGATTCTCAACTTATTGTTTGGCAGGTAAAGAAAGAGTTTCAGGCTAAAGGTGGAAATCTGCCCGCGTACTTGTCAAAGGCATGTAAACTTCTCGAAGATTTCGATCATTATACGATAAGTCATATTCCTCGGGTAGAAAACATGAAAGAAGATTCTCTGGCAAAGTACTCAAGCTCTGGAGAAGCTCAATTACTGGGATTAGTTCCTGTGGAAGTTCTGTCAGCTCCAAGCATTGATGAAATGGATGTTGATTGGATTATGGCTGCATCTCAAGAGCATAAATCATGGATGACTCCAATCAAAGAATACCTACTCAATGGTTCCCTGCCAGAAAGTTCTAAGGAACGTCGAAAATATTGAGGAAAGCATCAAGATATATAATTCAAGATGGCCGATTATACAAACGGGGATTTTCAATGCCACTGCTCCGATGTGTAACTAAGGAAGAAGCCAAGACAATTCTAGCTGAGATACACGGAGGAGAATGTGGAGATCATTCAGCCGGTCAAACTCTAGCTAAGAAAGTTCTCCGATATGGATATTTCTGGCCTGACATTAATCGAGATGCTGCCATTTACTCCCGAAAGTGCGACAAATGCCAAAGATTTGCAAAAATCCCAAAAGCGCCTTCCACCGCACTCACAAAAATGGTTGGCCCATGGCCATTCGCCATTTGGGGAATAGACTTGATTGGACCTTTACCGATCGCTAAATCTGGAATCAAATATGCTATTGTTGCTGTTGATTATTTCACGAAATGGGCTGAAGCTGAACCCTTAGCCACTATTACCTCTAAAAAGATGATAAATTTCGTAACTAAAAATATCATTTGCAGATATGGTGTGCCGCAGAAAATAATCACAGACAACGGAACTTAGTTTGAAAGTGAGGAATTCCAAGACTTTTGCAAACGGTTCAGAATTCGAAAAAGCTTCTCAGCAGTGGCTCATCCGCAGGCAAACGGGCAAGTGGAAGCAGTAAACAAAATCATCAAGTCAACCATCAAAAAGCAACTCGAAAAAGCAAAAGGCGGTTGGGTTGATAAGCTTCCATTAGCACTATGGGCATACAGAACTACTCACAAAACTGTGACTGGGCACACTCCATTTTCATTGGCATACGGATCAGAAGCAATGATTCCAGTGGAAGTAGAAGTTCCTTCACACAGGAGAATTCATTTCAATGAAGCTGAAAACGAAAAGCTGCAACTTGAAGCACTTGATTTTCTTGATGAAAAAAGAGAAGAAGCTAGGCTCAGAGTTTCAGCTTATCAGCAAAGGATAGCCAGGCACTTCAACTCTAAAGTTCGCCAACGCAGCTTTGAGATCGGAGATTTAATCTTGAAAAGGATCATGGCAGCAACTGGGGTGTTTGGGCCAAACTGGGAAGGGCCATATGTCATAGGCAATAAACTTCTTGATGGCACTTTCAAACTCGTCACTGTCGAAGGACATCCAATTCCAAGAGCCTGGAACAGCAACCACTTACGTCCTTATTTTACTTGAAAAAGCTTTGCTCAAAATTGTAAAATAGCGATGAATGTATCAGTTGTATTGAAAGACATTGTAAATCAGTGCAAGTGAATAAAAGCTATAAAGTGGATGTAGGCCCGATTCTCGGCCGAACCAATATAAATCTTGTGTTCTTTACTATTTCATAATGCCTGTTTCATTTCGATATGTAAATACTTTAAATGTATTGCTAAAATGTCGATTCAAAATTGCAGGACATTAAAACAAGGCTTGCTCGTCACAAAGCCAAGCGACCTCTATAAATCACCTACTAAGCAAATACCAAGCGACAAAAATTCCAAATTCAAATCCTATACAAGAAGAACTTCGCATAAAAAGTTGGCGACTCCACTGTGGCAAGCTTCGTTAACTGGTTATGATTGTCGATATGAACAGACATCCAACTAGGTAACTCGCGTTTGTCCCGTGAAGTCGTTCAACAGTGAAGTCCACTTCTTCGGATAAGGAAATTTACTTGCAAAAGGAAAGAAGATGCGCTTGGAAACGATAATAAAAGATCGCTAATGAGAAGATGATGAGAGAACATGGCCAAGCAAACACAGAAGCAGCCAAAAGGAAGTATGCCTCTCAATAAAAGGGCCGGTAGAACCACCGAAGGGACACCTTCCCAAGCAGAAGGAACAGGGCCCTTGCTAACTGATCGTGATGCATCCGATCAGGCAGCTTGCGTCCGTCCCGTGGATCTACTCGCCCCTGAGACGCAACCTTCCTGGCACACCAACCAACCAATGCTCCTTCCCAAAGGTCAACAAAGCCCTCTAACGAGGCACGCCAAAAAATGAAAGTGCTTCTCTCAATCAAAAAAGATTGGTGGAACCACCGGAGGGGCACCTTCCCAAGCTGAAGGAACAGGGCCCTTGTTAATTGATTGCGATCGTTTATGCAAACGAACATCCAATCAAACAACTTGCGTCCGCCCCTTGGATCCATCCAACCATGAGAAAGTAACTTCCAGGCAATCGACAAGCCCTCTTCGGAGGCACAAGCCCTCTTCGGAGGCACACGCCCTCTACGGAGGCGAAAGCCCTCTCCCGAGGCACCACAAGCCCTCTTCGGAGGCACAACTCTTTAAGAGGAGCCCTCTTTAGAGGCATGTCCCAAAATAGAATACTCAAACAAAAAAGCCTTCTCCGGAAGCACATTTCAACTCTCAAAGGAAGGTTAACTTATTCATCTCAAAAAAGTTCTTCCTAAAAAGTTGAAATGCTACAAAAAGACCTCTTCAGAGGCAAACTTCACTGTGCTCAAAGTACCAAAAATAAGCCCTTTACTGGGGCACAAAATCAAAACCTTCTTCAAAAACTCATTTCACTGCATAGGGAAATCCACTTTTTAACAAATAAAAGTGATCATCTCTGAAAGTTGAAGTGTTCTTCAAGGAAGAAAGAGAAAGTAAAAATTTCTCCAAAAACGAGATATAATCTATTAAAAGCAGAATGATTCTTCCCTTAAAAGTGGAATAGTTATTCTCTGAAATAAGAGTATCAGTCTCGTAAAAGCTAATGTTGCAATGCACTTATGGTATGGGGGCAACACTATACAATTCAATTATATTAATAAAAGTAACACGCAAGCAACATACCACAAGTTCATTGCAATATCACGAAAAATAGATGTGGAATAAATGCATTCTCAAACATAGAAAAAAAGTTTGTACAAGTGAAAAGAATCGTTTACTCTACACTAAAAATGAGAAATAAATATACTCACGCATACATAAGAACTTGTACAAGTGAAGGAACTATTTTATTCAATACTATGAAAATTCTTTACATGTGCAGATATCTCAAAAAAAAAGCAAAAGCAGGGACCAGTACCCGCACAATCTCCGGTCAATACATCAAAAAAAAAAACAAGAAGCATAAGGTCTAGCTTGTCATTCCTTCTTCCGACCACCCTTGGAACTCTTTCCCGGTCTGATAATCAGTTTTGAAAGCCGTTGTGAATGAGTTGGGGAAGGAGGAGAAGGAGGGGCAGCCAGATCTTCTTCAATGTTCTTCTCATCATCAGCCAAAGCGCTCTTCTTCTTCTTCTTCATCGCGCACTTCTCTTTCCTCTTGGAAGAAGAC
The DNA here is from genome assembly GCA_030737815.1 of Allium fistulosum. Lineage (NCBI taxonomy): Eukaryota > Viridiplantae > Streptophyta > Magnoliopsida > Asparagales > Amaryllidaceae > Allium > Allium fistulosum. The sequence continues at coordinate 639,733,287 of CM060904.1, forward strand.
TCGCTTCCCGGACTAAGAAACTCAGAAAGTTTTGTATCGTCATCATGAGTTTGCTCCGGAGTCTTTTTGCCTTCTTCAAGTCCTCCAATCTTTTGCTCCTGCGAAACAACCGGATCATCCAAGTCTTTAAGGGCTTCTATTTTCTCTTCTTGTGATCCTGGTTGAGAAACAGAAAGGGGAGTAACTTGGGAAGGAGGAGGAACAGCAGTTGGAGAAGGAGAAGTTGGTATAGCTTTCGGAATTTCCGCTGCAGAAGAAAAGAAGTTAAAATCGGTATTCTCCGAGAAAAAAGAAGTTATTAGTTCATCAAACTCGGTTAAATCGAATAAGTGATTCACTGGATCCGGGTCGACACCAAAGTTACCTGAAGAAGTCGGTTTTGTAAAATTAATCTCGAATTTCTCGGCCTCAATATCTTCCAGGGCTTCGTCCTCAGTAGGAGTAGTCACAATTTCAGTGTCTACTTTAGCAGGAAGCAAAGAATGGGCACTGGAATATATAATATTGACGTCAGCTGAAGTTGAAGTATGAACAGGGGCAGTTGAAGGAGCTTCCTCTTTCGGGTGTTCATCTATTGTAGACTCAGCCCGCGCCCTGGCAAGTTGCTCTTTTCCTCTAGCAAGAGCGGCACGAGCTTCATCGTCAAGGTAACGCACCTCAAGTCCTGCTTCATCATAGCCGGCACCGCCCAACATATCAACTGCGGCTTCCCACACCTCAGCCAGAGTAATCTCATATTCAGGGCCCAGAAAAGAGAGACTTCCATGACCCAGAACGCTGTGTAAATAAAAGTCGAATAAGGTAGAGCTGACGTTAGCTTTTGTTGCCTCGTGCGACTGCTCGGCCGCTTCTTTTTCAGCAACGGCTGCAACTCGACCAGCAACAGCCTCATCACGCTCTTTCTCAGCTTTAGCAAGTCGAGACTTTAGCAATTTGATCTCCACGCTCTAGGAGTTAACTGTTTCCCGCAACTGAGTGTTATTTTTGCGGTATTCTTCAACAACGAACTGCTCAGCCGCAAATTTCATCTCAGCATCTCTTTGAGCAGCGTGCGCATCCCGCACTTGTTTCTGAAACACTTCTTCTTTCTGAGATTGCAAAGCAGAAGAAGCGGCGAGATCTTCCTTGAGTTTTTTAACCTCGGACTGAAGTCTCGCATTATCATCAGCAATGCTCGTCATCTCGGCATCATGCTGTTTGCAAATTTTATCCCACTCGGATTTATCATTCTCCATGGTTAGCATGGCCTCAAGATTTGCACGGTTGACTCTTTGCAGCTCATCGACAAGCTTTTGCCATCCGAACACCCTTTCAATGTTAAGTTTGACGGCATCTACGCTACGCAGCATATCCGATTTATCAATCGGAACCAAATCAAGGTCAAAACGCACCCCTTTTAAGCACCAATTTGGAAATCGGCTTTAAAGAATAGGAGGAGCATCTTTAACCTGATACTGAGATCTGCTGATGATCGCCTGGATGTCAGATTTCTTTAAAGCAGGAGAGCCGGATGGAATATTAGGAGAGATGGGAGCATCGATCTTTTCCGAAATTGCAGACATGTCCTTTTCGTTAAGTTTGGTCCGCTTGCTAGAACCATCAGCAATGTGACTCTTCCCCTTGTCGTCGTAAGATTTCCTTTTTTGAGAATCGTCGCTTCTACGGGAAGAGTCGTACCGCTCATCCCTACTCCCATAGTGTTGTTCATCTTCTCTTTTGCGGCGCTCTTCATAGTCCCGCCTCTCTCGAGCTTTCCTAATAGCTCTTTCTTCATCCGTTTGCCTTGGGGCATCGAGATATTGCCTAAAATCATAAGCTCCGCGGCCTCCATAGCGCTGAAATTTGTCGTAATATGAACCAGTGCGCCCCATCGGAGAATTTGAAAATGGAAAAGAAATGAAGTTTAGAAATTTCCAGAAAAAGAGGATAAGTGCGTATAAGCGCTGAAAAATCCTAAGTGTGTGCGGCGTGCAAACTACGTGCGTCAAACTACAAACCACGCTTTAATGTGGAAACGAAGACGACTGGTGTAGAAGGTGTCAAAGCTTGTTTCAAAGAGGAAGTCGCTTCAATAACGGGAGAGATCGCTTTTGAGATATTATCTTTAAAAAGCTCCTGAGAAGTTATCATTATATCACTCAAATTATCAAAAACATCATCGCCGTGATGCCTAGCAGAACTCTCTTTTTCGACTTCCATGTCGGCCGTCTTCTAAGAAATGTGAGGATTTTCCTCCTCTTCGATAACTGGGGAAAGCATTGACTTGTTGGACGACCCCGCAACATCGATAGGAGTAGAACACTTTACTAATGCAGTGTCTGCAGTTGGCTCCTTTAGAGCCATCTCTTCCGTTGAAGCTGGGGCATCTGATGTTTGTGCTGGAAAATTTGAAACTTCACGAGGCTGAGTAAAGCGGGAAGAGTGTAAAAGCCCGAATTGATGCAAAAATTCGTTTGTCAACAGGAATTGGATACTCCTCTCTTCAACTGGCACCGCCATAAGCCTCTCAAAAGTCGCTTTGTGACCGGGATCTCTAGAAGGAGGAGGAAGTGCTGAAAAGAAAAGGGCAAAGTTAACACTTGACAACTCGGACTTCGGCAAGTTCGAAAAAACATAAGAAACAGAGACAAGCGATCTTACTTCCTACTCTCCAAATAGTGTAAAATCCCAGAGGACAGCGAACGTAGAAAAACTGGCTTAGAAAACTGTGAACACTGTCAGGGAGACCGATGATCAACTTACGGTTTCTAGCACTTCTCACAACTGTGATGGAAGGATGGTCTTTGTTTTTAGCGAAAGTGCACAAATAACAAATTTCGTCAAAGCTTGGAAGACGATCATGTGTCCTCCTAAAGAGCACGCATAACCCCGTTAAGATAGCATATCCATTGGGATGCAGCTGGAAAGGGGAGATGGTTAATCGTAGAAGAAGTGTTCGCAAGAAGTCATTAAAAGGAGGGATAGCTCCATTCTGGCACATTTGTCGATTTACCGCAACAAAACCACGAGGAGGTCTATCAGCATTATCAGGCTTCCCGGGTAGTTGTGCGTCTGCTTCAGCAATTCCGAATTGAGTACACAACTGGTTAAAGGTTCTGTAGTTCAAAGTGGTCGAGACCCTTTCTGGAGGATCATTCAATGGAACAGCAACTGGAAAAGTCTCTTCAACTTGCTCTATTTCTTCTTGTTGAGAAGACATTCTACACAATCAACTGGATGTTCAAATGTGAAGGTGCACGTTTCCTAAAAAGTGTGAAGTGTTGTGCAAAACTAATGAAAATAAAAAAAAAGCAAACATAACTGGAATTAAACTAGCTGACAATCAGTCAATTACAAGATTTCAGAACTTGTTAATTCTCAAGTGCAGTGTTAATGCAAACAAATCAGTTTCAGTTGACTATTACGATTTTGCTTTAATACTTCACTTGAATTGGTTATTGTATAGCATTTCATTCATACAGTTCATTTAATTTGATTTTTTCTTTATCGACTAATCTGTCGTTCGATGTGGGCAGTCAATGACAGTATATTCGTCCCAGTTTTCTGCGAATATTGTGTTTAACAGGTTGATAGCATTAGGAATAATCTGCAAAGAAGTTCAGGCAATTCAAGTCTTAAAGTTCAGGACAGTGAAAAATATGTCAAGTTCAAACTCGGCCGCGACCTGGAACCTGCTACTGAGATTAGATCGGTTAAATTATTCAAAGTCCTAGGTCGGAAATTCCTCAGGACGCAATGTGCAAGTTAAGTGATCCATGACTTAAAGGGGGCAGGCTACGATTTAAATTAAGTCATCTGTTCCTTAAGTCGCACTGCAAAGAAAGGTCTCAAGTCAGAATGAAGAAAAGCCGCAAAGTCCTAGGTCATTGCCGACTTACGATCTACTTTAGGTCGTACACAGTTCAACACTTAACACTTAGGTCGTCGAAAGTTAAGTCGTGATTTCTAAGGCGTTAAGTCGACCGTCTTTTTCAATACATCAGAATTGCCCAACTCCTAACCCGTTAACCCATTATCCCGTTAGCCTCTCCATCAACGAAATCTTCATCTTCCCATGCCATTGAATCACCACCAATCTGATGCAATGCCTTTCCATCGCAAACCACGAATCAGTCCAACTGGAGTGCCGTAGTCCATCGTTTCGTTATCCAAAGTCAGGACAAATCATCTCGAATCCATCAGCAGTCGATCAAAACGAGAGTTGCAGTGGAGCATGGCATAAGAAAAGTGGGATTCATAATTCAATGACAGTCGAGGATTGATGAGAACAACGAATTCACTTACGCGATATAACGATAAGGATAACTGGTGATCGAGTAATTGATTTCGTCTTCGAAGATTTTGAATGCTTGTTAATGGCGGAATGAAATGATAAGAGCAGGTGAAGGAAAAGAAGGGACGACTTAAGCTATTTATACACTGAGGCAGTGAAATGTGAATCGCCACAAATAGCCAACGACTTATCTTAAGTCGTCCGCGACCTAAGAAGCTCATCAGAGAGTAAGTTAAGGAGATTGAAGCATACGACCTACGACTTAGGCGCATACTTCGAGGGGCAAATGTTAACCCTCTTTCGATTCGCGACCTAACGAGTTGGAAAATAAACGATGTTAACCCTCTTTCGACTCACGACCTAACAAGCTAAAGGCGTCACCGACTTAAGAACAAGTCCGACCTAACAGGAACCAACTTAAGAAGAGCTCCGACTTAAGAAGGGCTCCGAGTTATGAAAAGCGCCGACCTAAGGTAGCTCCGACCTAGCAGGAGCCGACTTAAAGAAGTCTACGACTTAAGGAATTCTCCGAGTTAAGGTAGACACCGACTTAAGAGATGCTCCGACTTAAGAGATGCTCCGACTTAAGAGATGCTCCGACTTAAGAGTCTACGAGATAAGGAAGTCTCCGACTTAATGAAATGGTTTACAACATAAGACCTGCTGCTTTCTATAAGTCGCGTACGACTTATACTAACTCGTTCAGAAGAGATCATGCAACCCAAGATTCATCTCTTAAATCGTTGCCGACCTATGACGCATGCTAAGTCGTTGCCGACTTATGACTCGCTTGTTCTAGACACTTAGAGGCAACTAACATACACCCCTATCTCACCGCCGACTTACGACCTACGACTTTCTATAAGTCGGCCACGACTTAAAACTACTTAGTCGAAATCCAAAGCCTCAACGTTTATGCTGCAAGACAATGACTCGGGGACGACTTAGGACTTGAAGCATAAAACCAGAAGAGGAGGTGAACTACTAAGGAAGTGTTGAAACTGATGAGCCGGCTGCGACCTATCATAAGTCGGCCGCGACTTATACTAAGTCGGCTACGACTTAGGACTTGGGAAAATTCTCTGCCCAGACTCAACTCTATAAATACACCACCATCTCCAACAAGGAGGAGACTTTTGGCCATTCATTTCTTCAAGCGCCGTTACTCTGTCGAAGTCTCCATTCATCTAGCAATCAAAGATCTTCAAACATTCAAGACGCAACAACAAGCTTCAAGAGAAATTCCTTACATCCAACACGGATTCATCGAATTTCATCGACGAAGATTGAGCTAGTAGTCAAGATTGTTTCTTGTGATCAAATTGTACTATTTTGATAAGAGATTTGTATCGATTTGTAACCGAATTCAGTAATAAAGAGATTCAAAGTGGATGTAGGCTTAATCTCAAGTCAAACCACTATAAATTGTTGTCTTTTACTGCTTTTCTGCCATTTTACTGCTTAAATTATGTTCACGTCACGCGGGTGGTGCTTTCACGATTCTATTACACACACTAGGTGTTAGCGTTCACTTTTTAGCGTTAACATTTTGGTGCTTTCACCGAGAACCCAACTCAGGCTACTACTCACCATTGCTTCACAGAAGTTTGCTGAAAGAATTTCCTACAAAACCAGAAGTCTATCAGACATAATGGCTCTTGGAAGGAAACGAAAGTCTGTCAGAACTGATGATGACCGTGACAATACTGCCACTTCTCTCTCTCCAAATCAGGCAGCTCCAAGCGTCGGGGTGACGCGACAAGAGTTAGATGCTGCAGTATCCGGACTGTACCAGCAGATTGAAACTCAGAATAATCTGATGATGGAAAAGCTGAATGCTCTATTTGGGGCGAATCAAAGACCAGTAAGTAATGAGGAAAACTTTGCTAATGCTGCTCCCAATTCCGAGGGGAGAAATATTCCTCATGGAGGATCAGGTGCTGCTGAAGGGGCACCCCTCCAGGCTGAAGGATCCAGGCCGTCACCAGTTCTTCGTGAGCATTTACCTGGACAAACCCCCGAAAAGCTGGCCGAGGTCTATTCTGCGAAATCTCTAAACAATGAGGAATATCTTTCTAGCATGATCAAGCAAATAATGAAAGAGAGCATGCAAAGAGATGAAGATGAGAGCGAATGGGGATTCGCACCGAGTAGAACTCCGTTTACCGAGAAGATTCTAAAGGCTGAATTTCCTAGAAAATTTGTTCCCCCCACCATTCCTGCTTATCGGGGAACTAGTGATCCAAATCAGTTCTTGTATAAATACGACTGGCACATGACCGGCGCAATAGCATCTGATGAAATAAAGTGCCGGTATTTCCCAGTATATTTGGAAGGTGTAGCACTTCTCTGGTTTACCAAGCTTCCTGTCCGATCTGTAGATCAGTTTTCCGATTTGACCCGAAAATTCAAAGAGTAATTCAGGCTATATGCTTCAAAGGCAAAAGACATAATGTCATTGTCCAGTCTTGAACAGAATCCGGGAGAGCCTATTAAGTCATTCCTGAACCGCTTCAATTTAGCTCTGGCAGAAGTCGTTAACGCAGAGCCACGAATGATCTTGACCTATTTGATGCGTGCTATCGACAAATCGAGCGAATTTGGAAAATGGCTAAAGATGAAGGAGCCAAATTCGCTTGAGAAATTCTACAAAAAGGCTGACGAATTTATACGCCTAGAGAATCTTTCCGCATCAGCTAAAGTTGTGACAACAGTGGTGGAAAATAATGCTACAGTTCAAAGCAAGAAAGAACATGCAAATCAGAAAAGGGAAAGTAATGGTGGGAAGAGGCAAAAAGATCTCAAAAAGCCCCGCTTCCTTAAACCTTCAGACTTTACTCCTCTGACCGATACCCCGGAGAATATTTTCATCGCCACTAAGGATGCTGTTCAATTTCCAAAACCACCGACCGTGAAAGTTGGGAAGACTGCTGTTCAAAGCGGAAGATTTTGCAAGTTTCACAACCAACCAGGGCATGATACCAATGAGTGCCGCCATTTGAAAAGCCTGATTGAAGAATTGTTAAGAGAGAATAAGTTGCAGCAGTACGTCAAGAGGAATAGAAAAGACCCGTCTTCATCTAACCAGGGGCAACTACCCCTAGCTCATTCATCTGGTTCAGGAGAAAGGCCTGCTGAAAAAGAAAGACCTGTTATCAATGTGATCACAGGAGGACCTCATCCAGCTGGCAGGAGTTGGGGTGAAATGGAAAGGTATGCTAGAGCTTTGAAGTATGCTCCGACTGAAGAAAGTGTCTTGATCTTGGAAGATGCTGCACCTCTAAAGCAGCAGAAGACTTTTCACGATGATATTATGTTCAGAACCAGGGATTCTATTGATGTGGAAGCTCCTACGGAGGACCCTTTAGTTGTTTCTGTCGGTATTGGGCCGGCTATTGTCAGCAGAGTTCTGGTTGATAGTGGCGCTTCGTGCAACATACTCTTTAAAAAGACATTTGACCAAATGAAAATTCCAATGACAGATGTACAAGCCTCTTCACACAAAATTGCCGGATTTACAGGAGAGCTGAAACAGCCAATTGGAACGGTGGACTTGTTTGTTGAAATGGGCGAAGGGCAGAAGAAGTTGGTTCGGAAGCAAACTTTTGTAATTGTTGATGGATTCTCCGCCTATAACGCTTTCTTGGGTCGGCCTACTCTTGCTGCTTTCAGGGCCGTCCTCGCTCCTTGGTGCTTAACAATGAAATTTCCTACTGATAATGGGATTGCTGTTATTAAAGGAGATCAGAACGCAGGACGAGAATGTTATCTTGTAGAACTCCGAGAGGCCAAGAAAAGAGAAATAGGGAAAGATGCGGCAGCTCCGCTCCGCATCAAGGAACCAACCCTGTAGCAACTACGGAGTGGCCCCTGTACTGGCGAACACAGCAATGCAAGAAAAGAAATGGATCCCAGGAAAGCCAGTACATGGGAGAATAGAGTGGTACCCGTGGAGGTAACGGTACCAATATCTGTTGACTCGAAAGACCCGAACAAAGTACTCAATGTGGGTTCACAGCTAAGCATAACAGTTCAAAACACGCTGATATCATTCTTAAAAGCCAATCTAGATGTGTTCGCTTGGTGTCACGCTGATATGTGTGGGATCTCCCCGGAAATTGCTGTACATACTCTGAACATAGATCCAAAATTCACGCCAGTGAAACAGAAGAGAAGAACTCAAGGCCCAGAAAGATCGACAACACTAAAGGAAGAAGTCGATCGGCTCATGGAGAACGGCTTTATCAGAAACTACACTTATCCAGATTGGGTTTCAAATCCAGTATTGGTCAAGAAGGCAAATGGAAAGTGGAGAGTATGCATAGATTTCTCAGATCTAAACAAAGCATGCCCCAAAGATTGCTTCCCGCTGCCCAGAATTGATCAATTGGTGGATGGAACAGCTGGGCATGAGTTGTTATCGTTTATGGATGCTTACTCCGGATACAATCAGATTATGATGCATGAGCCGGATCAGGAAGACACAAGCTTTATTACAGATGTGGGTCTCTACTGCTACAAAGTTATGCCTTTCGGATTGAAAAATGCTGGGGCGACCTACCAAAGGCTCGTCAATGCAATGTTCAAGCCTCAGATTGGTAGAACCATGGAAGTTTATGTCGACGATATGTTGGTAAAATCAAAGAAAGCTGTAGATCACATGGGACACTTGGAGGAAATGTTCGCAATTCTTCGAAAGTACGGAATGAAGCTCAATCCATTGAAATGTTCGTTCGGAGTAGAATCCGGGAAATTTTTGGGTTTCATTGTGAGCGCCAGGGGCATTGAAGCCAATCCTACTCAAATCACAGCTCTAAGGGAGGTCAAAGCCCCTAAAACAAAGAAAGAAATGCAAAGTCTCAATGGAAAAGTCGCTGCTCTAAGTCGCTTCATTTCCAAAGCCACAGACAAATGCATTCCCTTCTTTGACGCTCTAAAGAAAGGAAAGAAGAATTTTGAATGGACTCCCGAATGCCAGAATGCTTTCGATGAACTAATTCATCACATGGAAACACCTTCGGTTCTTTCCAAGCCTACTGACGGTGAAGACCTTTTCATCTATTTAGCAATTTCATCTCACGCCCTCAGTGCAGCACTTGTACGGGAAGATATGAAAGTACAGCGTCCAGTCTATTACATCAGTAAACGGTTCACTGGGGCAGAGATGAATTATTCGAAGATAGAAAAGCTCGCCTATTGTTTGTTAATTGCTTCCAGGAAATTGAGACCATATTTTCAAGCTCATCCTATCAAAGTTCTTACTGATCAACCTCTAAAGCAAGTCCTGTTTCGTCCTGAAACTTCGGGTCGTCTTTTGAAATGGAACATTGAACTTAGCCAGTATGACATCACTTATCACCCCCGAAGAGCAATCAACGGACAAGCTTTAGCAGATTTCATCGCAGAATCTACTGACAAAGGCGATAGTGAAAATGAAACAACTGACGGCATTCCAATCCAGTGGAAGTTGTATGTTGACGGATAAAGAAATGATTACTGTTCTGGGGCAGGGGTTGTGCTTGAAACCCCCGAAGGACGATCATTGTGTTATGCATTGAGACTGGAATTTCCTTCAACAAACAATGAAGAAGAATATGAAGCACTTATTGCCGGTTAAAAAATCGCCAAGGAACTAAACATCAAAGTGTTACAGATTTTCAGCGATTCTCAGCTTATTGTTTGCCAGGTGAAGAAAGAATTTCAAGCCAAAGGAGGAAATTTGCCTGCATATTTGACAAAAACTTCCGAACTCCTCAATGATTTCGATCACTATTCAATAAGCCACATACCCCGAGAGGAAAATATGAAGGTAGATTCTTTAGCAAAGTACTCAAGTTCCGGAGAAGCTCAATTACTAGGATTAGTTCCTGTAGAAGTTCTGTCAGCTCCAAGCATTGATGAAATGGATGTTGATTGGATTATGACTACGTCTTAAGAGCATGAATCATGGATGACTCCAATCAAAGAATACCTACTCAGTGGTTCCCTGCCAGAAAGTTCTAAGGAACTTCGAAAATTATTGGGAAAAGCATCAAGGTATATAATTCAAGATGGCCGATTATACAGACGGGGATTTTCAATGCCTCTGCTCCGATGTGTAACTAAGGAAGAAGCCAAGACAATTCTAGCCGAGATACACGGAGGAGAATGTGGAGATCATTTAGCTGGTCAAACTTTAGCCAAGAAAGTTCTCCGATATGGGTATTTCTGGCCTGACATTAACCGAGATGCTGCTATTTACTCTAGAAAGTGCGACAAATGTCAAAGATTTGCAAAAATCCCAAAAGCACCTTCCACCGAACTCACACAGATGGTCAGCCCATGGCCATTCGCCATTTGGGGGATAGATTGAAATGACCCTCCTATTTACACCCTAATTTCATTAGTGATTTTTTTTTTAAAAGATGATATATAGATATATCATCCATTACAAATATATTTCCCAGGGTCATTTTCTTTCTCTAATAAACAAAAATATATCCAGGATCTTTCACAATATAAAAATATTGTTTTAATTCTAAATCATTTTTAACATACATATATGAAGATATCTATGTTATATTCTACTTGAATCAGAGCATGATAATAAGTAGAAATCCTTTTTAAATTTGCGAAAATGTGTTAAATTCCCTTTTTAAAAGAAAACTTATTGTATCCTGATTTTTGACTATAGTGTCCACTGGAAATATGTACCTTAGGCTGTTATCATAATTAAGAAATGATCAAGCAATAATCAGTGGAAAGCAAGCTTATAATATAGATGATTTTCTTAAAGTCTGGATAGTATCAAACTCAGGTTAAAAGAAAGTGGATCATAAGTGAACACAAGCAACATCTAGGCGTAATGGAAACGCGCCTAACTTATACATTCAAGGTCACGAGTTCGAGTACTATGCTGGTCGGTTCAAACACAATTTTTGGTTTTTCTCTTTATTTTTCTCCTGTATGGTTAGAAATCTGATACCTACCTATATTTGTACATATAGATTCAATTTTTGCTTATAACCTAACATACAAAACAATTCTTCTTACATAACTATTTTTAAAACCCATTCTTACAACTGTTTTAAGGATTTACATTTATATTTTTGCCCAATTTCAACATGTACACAGATATATATGTACATGTCAGTGTCTTTGTTCATTTTCCAGAAAACTGAGCTCAATTGTTCCCTTGCTTCATTGATTTGAAGTGAAACATTTGGCCTGACCAGAGGTCTAACCATGTGGTTACTCTGGCCATTCTTTTGTTTGCATTTTTACAACCCAGATTATACACAAAACATTGATACCTCTCATTTTCAAAAACCTGTATATATATATATATTTGTATGAATCAGACACCTTGTGATCAGATATATATCATTCTTCCTAACCATAATTCTCTTTTTAAAAATATATCTTCAGAGTATATACACATTTTCTTGCATTTGGGCATATATCAATATCATGAATTGAAAACATAGCAGTTTAATCCTTTTCTGGGTTTCCCAATATAATTTTCTACATATCTATATTTTTTTTTGAAAGGACTCAGGATTAACTGGAATCACCATAAATGATTATGCTTATAAAATCCAGGTTTTTTTTTTCCTCTAAATCAAAACAACTTTAGCAAATAGGTTTTCAAATCAGTTTAACATCAATATCCTTAATACATTCCAAACCAGAAACAACATAGCATATGTCTCTTACAAGTTCTTCCTACTTAATACATTTAGATAGCCATATCAATCAGGGAATACATGCATGAATTAACACATTCTAGCTTTTATTTCTAATTATCTTAGCATCCTCTATTCCATATCTTTTTAATCTTGCTTACTTAGCTCCATCACAACCTGCAAAAGCATTAGTGGCTGCCCCATTATAAATGAGACACCCCATGTGCCATGAGCAATAAGGGTCAGATCTATGATCTGGTGTGAGCATTTCTAACATATCCATGATATTAAGCTAAGGATACAGCATGAATATACTTTGCATACTTAACAGGTATTAACATGTACAATACATAAGAGCAAACATATGCATTAAAACAACTTTTATCTGGAACTACTAAGGTTGCCTTTTCTTTTCTTATAAATTCCTAGCCTCATCTGCTATAAGGAATCAAAGGGACACATTGCCATGAACTAATTAACATCATGGCACAAAGATCTCAGGGCTTAAACAAGCCATGTGCCAACTTGTCTACTTCAAATAGGACAAGCATTCCAGCAGCCTTCTTGGCACAAAATCCTTAGTTATATCACTAAGTGTATTTGTGTTCATTCTATCAATGATAGCTAGGTGTACAAACCACCTGTACACATGAAGCATACTAGTTACCTTGCAGACATAATATTGCAAGCAATTTAAAGGTTACTTTCTAGAGGTATAACACCCCAATCATTTCATCTCACATTATTTAGCATATAAACACCCTATTCAAGCATATACCAGAATATTTGCAACTGAGAATAAATGCATGGCTCTATTGGGTTTATTTTGATTTTGCAAGCAACTATGTTTAGCCAGATTTTTAATCTTGTTTAAACACAGTTTTTAGGCTTGTAAATTTCTGTTTGGTTTAGGGCTCAGCACTTATAGAGAAAGACTCCATTGCACCCTTAACCAATTATTTCAAGCCTCAGCACCATACCAATGTATATGCAGCTCATAGTTTTCTTTTTTTTTTTCATTCTTTGTCTTAAGCCATTATTCAGTCTAGTTACAAATACTCTATTATATGTTCTTTAAGGTTTTGGTATGATATACAGAGATGAAAATAGAACAACAAAGTTATACATCCAGCATAGCAGATCATATCTCATCAAACATTCATGAAACCATCAGTAGCCAACATAGTTTGTAAATCAAAACATGCAAAATGTAGCATATAAAAGCTTGGCTGCCTAATCCCAGGTCTTAATGCCATGTATATGAGTGAGGATACTCACCTAGATGCTACACAAGCTTAAACCAGAAAACCCTTCAAATCTTTAGCCTTATCTTCCTCTTCTTCCTTAGGTTAATTAATTAGAGAGAGAGCAGTTTTTCTGGTTAGGCTCTTGGTTTAAATAAGGGTTCTGTCTAGGGTTTTGGGTGATGCAAAATCCCTATTTTAGCCCAGACCAGAATCATGCATTTGGCATTGCATATCCCCTCCCTTAATGTCCCGGCCAATATTTTAAAAACAAGGCTAAATTGTGCCCATTTTCTTTTCTTTTCAGAAAGTGATTACTTTAAGTATTTTTATTATATTTACCTCAAACATGATAATGGTGTGACTTTCTATTTTCTGCCTATGTACATTTGCTTTCTTGCACTTTGGTTCTTACTGTTTTAGTGATTCCTTTATTAATTTTCTGCTCAAATAATATCTGGATATATATATATATATACATTTATACAACTATGGGTGTTAATTTAACTTTAACCTTTTATTTGCAGAAAACATGTGCATACTTATGTGCATTTCTACACCTATTATTCAGATAAAAATTTCACTTATTCATCAATGTTCTCTTCTGCCTTAATTTTCAGACAAGTCATACATATGCATATATATATATAGATATATATATATATATATATATATATGCACACACATCCTCAGGAATTTTAATATTCATGTCTAGGCCTATATTTCCTTTATTTAAAACATTTTATCTAAATGTTTTCCTTCCTTGTTTTATCATTCAGGAATTCTGGATTTTCTCTTAGTGCTATAAATAGTGTGCACGTGCACACATGCACACAACCTTGCACCACTGAAAATCCCACCTATATAATAATTCTGATTTTCCCCCAGAATTTTAATCATTTATTTTAAAAGAATTTTCCTCAAAATCTTGGGGTATTACAATCACCCCTTCTTTTAGGAATTGTGCCCTCACAATTTGCAACATATTCTTTGAGTACTCCTACTTTCTTAGGGAAAATTATTCAAATATGCATGAGCAATTTAAATAGTCACTGTCTATCATACATATCAAACTTTCTTAGTAATCTAAGAATTTACCTTTTAAATTTGCAAAGAGCCTAGGGTAATCCATCCTGATTTTATCCTCTAGCTCCCAAGTACAATCACTAGGATCCATACTCCATTGAATCTTTACAAGCTTCAATGTCTTGTTTCTTAATTTCTTTTCTTCCCTTGCCACAATTCCCACTGGCTCTTTCTCATAGATTAGATCTGGATTAATCTGAACTTCGGTAGGCTTTTCTAAGATTTCCTCCTTGTCATGTACCCATCTCCTTAGTTGTGACACATGAAACACATTGTGCATTGCACTCATCTTCTCTGGAAGCTCCAGCTTATAGGCTAGTAAGCCTATCCTCTCCAAAATCTTGTATGGTCCAACATATATGGGTCTGAGTTTCCCCTGCTTGCCAAATCTCAAGACTTTCTTCATTGGTGAAACCTTAATGAAGACATAATCACCCACTTTGAATTCCACTGACTTCCTCTTTGCATCAGCATACTTCTTTTGCCTATCTTGAGCTACTGCCATCCTCTTTCTTACCAGTCCTATTTTCTCTGTGATGTCCTTGACATATTCTGGCCCTAGGATAGCTTTCTCTCCTGCCTCAGCCCAACACATAGGTGATAGACATGGCTTTCCATATAGGGCTTCAAAGGGTGCCATTCCAATTGTACTCTGGTGGCTGTTATTGTATGTGAACTCAGCCAAATGGAGGTGGTCCTCCCAATTTCCTCCAAAGTCTAACACACATGCTCTAAGCAAATCCTCTAAAATCTTGTTTACCACTTCTGTTTGCCCATCTGACTGGGGGTGATAAGCAGTGCTTAGGCACAATTCACTCCCCATAGCTTCTTGGAAGCTCTTCCAGAATCTTGAAGTGAAGATTGTATCCCTATCACTCACTATAGTTTTAGGAACACCATGCAATTTTACCACTTCTCTCATAAAAGTTTGGGCTAACCTAGGTGCATTTCTGTCTGCTTTCACTGGTATGAAGTGGGCTACTTTAGTCAGCCTATCTACAATCACCCAAATACTTGTATTTCCCTTCTTGGATCTAGGAAGACCATCTATGAAATCCATAGATATGTCTTCCCACTTCCACTGTGGTATGCTAAGTGGCTGCAATAACCCTGAAGGTCTTTGGGTCTCAGCTTTTATTTGTTGACAAACCATGCACTTAGCAACATATCTGGCTTCATTAGACTTCATTCCCTTCCACCAATAGTCCCTTTTTAAGTTTTGGTACATTTTGGTGCTGCCTGGATGTATGGAATATTTGCTCCTATGGTACTCATTAAGGATTTCTTCTTTCAATTCTATGATGTTTGGGACACATATCCTTCCCTTGTACCTTAAGTATCCTTTTACATCAATGTGATAATCCTTCACTTCCTCCTTCTTTAATAGGAGGGACCTCTTTTCTGCTAAGTTTTGATCTTCTTCTTGCATTTTTGCCACCTTCAAGGCCAAATTTGATTGTAAAGTAATTAAACTTAACCTTCCTTTACTCCTTTCTTCCTCAATTATCTCCATATTTATCCCACTGCTCTCATCTATTTCCAAATCAGTGAGCATGGTCAAG
The DNA here is from genome assembly GCA_030737815.1 of Allium fistulosum. Taxonomy (NCBI): domain Eukaryota; kingdom Viridiplantae; phylum Streptophyta; class Magnoliopsida; order Asparagales; family Amaryllidaceae; genus Allium; species Allium fistulosum. The sequence goes on from CM060904.1 coordinate 639,749,116, forward strand.
TCTCTAAACTCCTCCATCATCAACATGGCCACTTTTGCATGCTGCCTACTCAATGCATCTGCCACTTTATTAGCCTTGCATGGTGTATAAAGTATATCTAAGTCATAAGCAGCAAGAAATTCAACCCATCTGTGTTGTCTCATATTTAAATCTTTCTGTGAAAAGAGATACTTTAAGGCCTTGTGATCAGTGTATAAAATGAACTTTGCACCTAATAAGTAATGCCTCCAAAGCTTCAAGGCATAAACTACTGCTGCCAACTCAAGATCATGAGTTGCATATCTAGTCTCATGGGGTTTTAGTTGTCTAGATGCATAGGCTATGACCTGATCTTGCTACATCAACACAGCCCCTAGCCCTGACCCACATGCATCTGTATATACAACTAATCCCTCATTGCCTTCTGGTACTCTCAACACTGGTGATTTTACCAAAGCCTCCTTGATCTGGGTGAAAGCTTGTTCACACTTATCAGTCCATATAAACTTTTGGTTCTTCCTAGTCAGGTTAGTGAGTGGCATTGCTATTTTAGAAATTCCTTGTATAAACCTCCTATAGTATCCTGCCATCCCCATGAATGACCTAACTTCACTAACATTGTTAGGCTTCTTCCATGCTTGGATTGCTACTATCTTATTGGGGTTTACAGAAATTCCTCTAGCAGAGACAACATGTCCAAGAAAGTGTACTTCCTCTTGCCAGAACACACACTTAGAGAACTTTGCCTTCAAATCTTTTTCTCTTAATCTAGATAAGACCAAATGTAAGTGGTTCTCATGTTCCTCTATTGTTTTAGAGTAGATTAGAATATCATCTATAAAAATCAGAACAAACTTGTCTAAGTAATCTCTGAATATCCTATTCATTAGGTCTACAAAGTAAGAAGGGGCATTTGTTAGCCCAAATGGCATAACCAGAAACTCATACAATCCATATCTTGTGTTGAATGCTGTATATTTAACACTTGATTCCTCAACCTTCATCTGATGAAATCCAGATGCCAAGTCTAGCCTAGAAAACACTTTAGCTCCACTGAGTTGATCAAAGAGATCATCTATCCTGGGTAATGGGTATTTGTTTTTGATGGTTACTTTGTTTAATTCTCTATAATCTATACACATTCTTAAAGTACCATCATGCTTTTTAACAAATACTACAGGAGCACCCCAGCATGAATTACTTGGCCTTATAAACCCCTTGGCTTCTAATTCTTCCAGCTGGTTCTTAAGCTCCTTTAACTCACTTGGCCCCATCCTTGTAGGCTTTTTGATAACTGGGCTAGCCCTAGGCATAAGGTTAATCTGGAATTCAACAGGTCTATGGTGTGAGACACCTTTTACTTCCCCAAATACATCCAAGTATTCTTTAACTATGGGGATTTCATTAATAGCTATTTCCTTGGGATTATTTTCTAATTCAATTAAATGATTTAGACTGTTTTCTTTGATAGGTTCACATAGAATTGTAACCCTTTGGCCTTTAGAATTTTGTAGTGAAATGGTGGATGCATCTAGGTCAATTATGGCTTTGAATTGTCTTAGCCAATCTGCCCCTAATATAACTCCTATATTTGGGAAATTTAGAACATATAAATTGGAAACAAATGTGTTTCCCCCTATGTTCAAATTCACATCCACACAAATCATATCTAATACACTAGAACTTCCTAAAGGGCTTTGTATTAACAGAGGTATTTCAGCCAAATTGCAGTTCATTTTCAACCTTTTAACTATTTCATGGGAAATGAGTGAGTGGGTTGCCCCGGTATCATATATTACAGCTAAAGGTATGGTACAAATAAATAGTGTACCTTCCACTTGACCATGGTTTTCAGCATTAGCCTCAATTATGGCCTTGCCCCTACCTTCCAGGTTTGCCACTTTCCCTTGTTGCTTGTATTCTGGGCAATTTCTTTTCATATGCCCTTCCTTCCCACATAGATAGCATTTGAAAGCTCCCCCTTTAAGCTCTGGGCATCTTGGCTTAATATGGCCTTCTTTCCCACAATGGTTGCAAACTATCTTTCTTTTGGCTTCATTGGGTTTTGCATCTACTGCCTTCTTACCATCTGCCTCTCCTTTCTTCTTATCATAAGGATGGTACTTCCCTTTGTTCTTCTTGTTACTATTGTTTTTGAAGCTCCTAAACTTATCTCTTTCCTTGTCATGCTGCTCAATCTTCAGAGCCAAATCTATCACTTGATCAAAAGTTCTGTCAGCATAAGGCAGTATAGCCCTGCTAAGCCCTTGGTTCAATCCCTTGATGTATCTATCATTTTTGGATGCTTCATCAGCCACTAACATTGCCCCATAGGTTGACAATCCCTCAAACTTCTGGGTGTATTCTGTGACATTCATAGTCCCCTGTCTAAGTTTGATGAACTCCTCAAGTAAAGTGGTTTTTGCTGAGGCTGGAACAAACCTTGCCTCTAACATCTCCTTAAATTGATTCCAATTAATTTCATTTTCATTCCGGCCAGCTATGATCACCTCCCACCAACTCAAAGCTGCACCTTTTAATTGCCTTGAGGCCACTTGCCTCTTCCTTTGGTCATCTAGTTGCATATCAGTGAAGATCCTCTCTAATGTCCTCAGCCATGCTTGAATCTCCATTACACTTTCAGTTCCTTCAAAGCTCTTGCCTCCCAAGTTGGTATAAGTCTTCACTAACTTGGAGAGCTCCTCATGTGGGTTCTCAGGTCTGTGCCCAATTCCATCTCTCAAAACTCTCACAAATTCCTGCATGTCAAGCATTTGTGGTGTGCTAGATCCTCCTTGATGATGAGACCCTCTTCCTACCATATTTCTAGAAGTATATGTATTTCATCTTATTAGTTTATAACACTTAGCTTTAATTTTAAATTGGTTGTATCCTTCCTATTTAATCATTGTGTATGTCACATGCACACACATACATACATTCAGGGAATACTTATAAACAGTCAAATATACAAACAAACTTAGTATAAACATAAGCATACAAACATTTTGCTATGTTAATTAAAACATAGCTCTGATACCAAATGAAATGACCCTCCTATTTACACCCTAATTTCATTAGTGACTTTTTTTTTAAAAGATGATATATAGATATATCATCCATTACAAATATATTTCCCAGGGTCATTTTCTTTCTCTAATAAACAAAAATATATCCAGGATCTTTCACAATATAAAAATATTGTTTTAATTCTAAATCATTTTTAACATACATATATGAAGATATCTATGTTATATTCTACTTGAATCAGAGCATGATAATAAGTAGAAATCCTTTTTAAATTTGCGAAAATGTGTTAAATTCCCTTTTTAAAAGAAAACTTATTGTATCCTGATTTTTGACTATAGTGTCCACTGGAAATATGTACCTTAGGCTGTTATCATAATTAAGAAATGATCAAGCAATAATCAGTGGAAAGCAAGCTTATAATATAGATGATTTTCTTAAAGTCTGGATAGTATCAAACTCAGGTTAAAAGAAAGTGGATCATAAGTGAACACAAGCAACATCTAGGCGTAATGGAAACGCGCCTAACTTATACATTCAAGGTCACGAGTTCGAGTACTATGCTGGTCGGTTCAAACACAATTTTTGGTTTTTCTCTTTATTTTTCTCCTGTATGGTTAGAAATCTGATACCTACCTATATTTGTACATATAGATTCAATTTTTGCTTATAACCTAACATACAAAACAATTCTTCTTACATAACTATTTTTAAAACCCATTCTTACAACTGTTTTAAGGATTTACATTTATATTTTTGCCCAATTTCAACATGTACACAGATATATATGTACATGTCAGTGTCTTTGTTCATTTTCCAGAAAACTGAGCTCAATTGTTCCCTTGCTTCATTGATTTGAAGTGAAACATTTGGCCTGACCAGAGGTCTAACCATGTGGTTACTCTGGCCATTCTTTTGTTTGCATTTTTACAACCCAGATTATACACAAAACATTGATACCTCTCATTTTCAAAAACCTGTATATATATATATATTTGTATGAATCAGACACCTTGTGATCAGATATATATCATTCTTCCTAACCATAATTCTCTTTTTAAAAATATATCTTCAGAGTATATACACATTTTCTTGCATTTGGGCATATATCAATATCATGAATTGAAAACATAGCAGTTTAATCCTTTTCTGGGTTTCCCAATATAATTTTCTACATATCTATATTTTTTTTTTTGAAAGGACTCAGGATTAACTGGAATCACCATAAATGATTATGCTTATAAAATCCAGGTTTTTTTTTTCCTCTAAATCAAAACAACTTTAGCAAATAGGTTTTCAAATCAGTTTAACATCAATATCCTTAATACATTCCAAACCAGAAACAACATAGCATATGTCTCTTACAAGTTCTTCCTACTTAATACATTTAGATAGCCATATCAATCAGGGAATACATGCATGAATTAACACATTCTAGCTTTTATTTCTAATTATCTTAGCATCCTCTATTCCATATCTTTTTAATCTTGCTTACTTAGCTCCATCACAACCTGCAAAAGCATTAGTGGCTGCCCCATTATAAATGAGACACCCCCATGTGCCATGAGCAATAAGGGTCAGATCTATGATCTGGTGTGAGCATTTCTAACATATCCATGATATTAAGCTAAGGATACAGCATGAATATACTTTGCATACTTAACAGGTATTAACATGTACAATACATAAGAGCAAACATATGCATTAAAACAACTTTTATCTGGAACTACTAAGGTTGCCTTTTCTTTTCTTATAAATTCCTGGCCTCATCTGCTATAAGGAATCAAAGGGACACATTGCCATGAACTAATTAACATCATGGCACAAAGATCTCAGGGCTTAAACAAGCCATGTGCCAACTTGTCTACTTCAAATAGGACAAGCATTCCAGCAGCCTTCTTGGCACAAAATCCTTAGTTATATCACTAAGTGTATTTGTGTTCATTCTATCAATGATAGCTAGGTGTACAAACCACCTGTACACATGAAGCATACTAGTTACCTTGCAGACATAATATTGCAAGCAATTTAAAGGTTACTTTCTAGAGGTATAACACCCCAGTCATTTCATCTCACATTATTTAGCATATAAACACCCTATTCAAGCATATACCAGAATATTTGCAACTGAGAATAAATGCATGGCTCTATTGGGTTTATTTTGATTTTGCAAGCAACTATGTTTAGCCAGATTTTTAATCTTGTTTAAACACAGTTTTTAGGCTTGTAAATTTCTGTTTGGTTTAGGGCTCAGCACTTATAGAGAAAGACTCCATTGCACCCTTAACCAATTATTTCAAGCCTCAGCACCATACCAATGTATATGCAGCTCATAGTTTTCCTTTTTTTTTCATTCTTTGTCTTAAGCCATTATTCAGTCTAGTTACAAATACTCTATTATATGTTCTTTAAGGTTTTGGTATGATATACAGAGATGAAAATAGAACAACAAAGTTATACATCCAGCATAGCAGATCATATCTCATCAAACATTCATGAAACCATCAGTTGCCAACATAGTTTGTAAATCAAAACATGCAAAATGTAGCATATAAAAGCTTGGCTGCCTAATCCCAGGTCTTAATGCCATGTATATGAGTGAGGATACTCACCTAGATGCTACACAAGCTTAAACCAGAAAACCCTTCAAATCTTTAGCCTTATCTTCCTCTTCTTCCTTAGGTTAATTAATTAGAGAGAGAGCAGTTTTTCTGGTTAGGCTCTTGGTTTAAATAAGGGTTCTGTCTAGGGTTTTGGGTGATGCAAAATCCCTATTTTAGCCCAGACCAGAATCATGCATTTGGCATTGCATATCCCCTCCCTTAATGTCCCGGCCAATATTTTAAAAACAAGGCTAAATTGTGCCCATTTTCTTTTCTTTTCAGAAAGTGATTACTTTAAGTATTTTTATTATATTTACCTCAAACATGATAATGGTGTGACTTTCTATTTTCTGCCTATGTACATTTGCTTTCTTGCACTTTGGTTCTTACTGTTTTAGTGATTCCTTTATTAATTTTCTGCTCAAATAATATCTGGATATATATATATATATATATACATTTATACAACTATGGGTGTTAATTTAACTTTAACCTTTTATTTGCAGAAAACATGTGCATACTTATGTGCATTTCTACACCTATTATTCAGATAAAAATTTCACTTATTCATCAATGTTCTCTTCTGCCTTAATTTTCAGACAAGTCATACATATGCATATATATATATAGATATATATATATATATGCACACACATCCTCAGGAATTTTAATATTCATGTCTAGGCCTATATTTCCTTTATTTAAAACATTTTATCTAAATGTTTTCCTTCCTTGTTTTATCATTCAGGAATTCTGGATTTTCTCTTAGTGCTATAAATAGTGTGCACGTGCACACATGCACACAACCTTGCACCACTGAAAATCCCACCTATATAATAATTCTGATTTTCCCCCAGAATTTTAATCATTTATTTTAAAAGAATTTTCCTCAAAATCTTGGGGTATTACAATCACCCCTTCTTTTAGGAATTGTGCCCTCACAATTTGCAACATATTCTTTGAGTACTCCTACTTTCTTAGGGAAAATTATTCAAATATGCATGAGCAATTTAAATAGTCACTGTCTATCATACATATCAAACTTTCTTAGTAATCTAAGAATTTACCTTTTAAATTTGCAAAGAGCCTAGGGTAATCCATCCTGATTTTATCCTCTAGCTCCTAAGTACAATCACTAGGATCCATACTCCATTGAATCTTTACAAGCTTCAATGTCTTGTTTCTTAATTTCTTTTCTTCCCTTGCCACAATTCCCACTGGCTCTTTCTCATAGATTAGATCTGGATTAATCTGAACTTCGGTAGGCTTTTCTAAGATTTCCTCCTTGTCATGTACCCATCTCCTTAGTTGTGACACATGAAACACATTGTGCATTGCACTCATCTTCTCTGGAAGCTCCAGCTTATAGGCTAGTAAGCCTATCCTCTCCAAAATCTTGTATGGTCCAACATATCTGGGTCTGAGTTTCCCCTGCTTGCCAAATCTCAAGACTTTCTTCATTGGTGAAACCTTAATGAAGACATAATCACCCACTTTGAATTCCACTGACTTCCTCTTTGCATCAGCATACTTCTTTTGCCTATCTTGAGCTACTGCCATCCTCTTTCTTACCAGTCCTATTTTCTCTGTGATGTCCTTGACATATTCTGGCCCTAGGATAGCTTTCTCTCCTGCCTCAGCCCAACACATAGGTGATAGACATGGCTTTCCATATAGGGCTTCAAAGGGTGCCATTCCAATTGTACTCTGGTGGCTGTTATTGTATGTGAACTCAGCCAAATGGAGGTGGTCCTCCCAATTTCCTCCAAAGTCTAACACACATGCTCTAAGCAAATCCTCTAAAATCTTGTTTACCACTTCTGTTTGCCCATCTGACTGGGGGTGATAAGCAGTGCTTAGGCACAATTCACTCCCCATAGCTTCTTGGAAGCTCTTCCAGAATCTTGAAGTGAAGATTGTATCCCTATCACTCACTATAGTTTTAGGAACACCATGCAATTTTACCACTTCTCTCATAAAAGTTTGGGCTAACCTAGGTGCATTTCTGTCTGCTTTCACTGGTATGAAGTGGGCTACTTTAGTCAGCCTATCTACAATCACCCAAATACTTGTATTTCCCTTCTTGGATCTAGGAAGACCATCTATGAAATCCATAGATATGTCTTCCCACTTCCACTGTGGTATGCTAAGTGGCTGCAATAACCCTGAAGGTCTTTGGGTCTCAGCTTTTATTTGTTGACAAACCATGCACTTAGCAACATATCTGGCTTCATTAGACTTCATTCTTTTCCACCAATAGTCCCTTTTTAAGTTTTGGTACATTTTGGTGCTGCCTGGATGTATGGAATATTTGCTCCTATGGTACTCATTAAGGATTTCTTCTTTCAATTCTATGATGTTTGGGACACATATCCTTCCCTTGTACCTTAAGTATCCTTTTACATCAATGTGATAATCCTTCACTTCCTCCTTCTTTAATAGGAGGGACCTCTTTTCTGCTAAGTTTTGATCTTCTTCTTGCATTTTTGCCACCTTCAAGGCCAAATTTGATTGTAAAGTAATTAAACTTAACCTTCCTTTACTCCTTTCTTCCTCAATTATCTCCATATTTATCCCACTGCTCTCATCTATTTCCAAATCAGTGAGCATGGTCAAGTCTCTAAACTCCTCCATCATCAACATGGCCACTTTTGCATGCTGCCTACTCAATGCATCTGCCACTTTATTAGCCTTGCCTGGTGTATAAAGTATATCTAAGTCATAAGCAGCAAGAAATTCAACCCATCTGTGTTGTCTCATATTTAAATCTTTCTGTGAAAAGAGATACTTTAAGGCCTTGTGATCAGTGTATAAAATGAACTTTGCACCTAATAAGTAATGCCTCCAAAGCTTCAAGGCATAAACTACTGCTGCCAACTCAAGATCATGAGTTGCATATCTAGTCTCATGGGGTTTTAGTTGTCTAGATGCATAGGCTATGACCTGATCTTGCTGCATCAACACAGCCCCTAGCCCTGACCCACATGCATCTGTATATACAACTAATCCCTCATTGCCTTCTGGTACTCTCAACACTGGTGATTTTACCAAAGCCTCCTTGATCTGGGTGAAAGCTTGTTCACACTTATCAGTCCATATAAACTTTTGGTTCTTCCTAGTCAGGTTAGTGAGTGGCATTGCTATTTTAGAAAATCCTTGTATAAACCTCCTATAGTATCCTGCCATCCCCATGAATGACCTAACTTCACTAACATTGTTAGGCTTCTTCCATGCTTGGATTGCTACTATCTTATTGGGGTTTACAGAAATTCCTCTAGCAGAGACAACATGTCCAAGAAAGTGTACTTCCTCTTGCCAGAACACACACTTAGAGAACTTTGCCTTCAAATCTTTTTCTCTTAATCTAGATAAGACCAAATGTAAGTGGTTCTCATGTTCCTCTATTGTTTTAGAGTAGATTAGAATATCATCTATAAAAATCAGAACAAACTTGTCTAAGTAATCTCTGAATATCCTATTCATTAGGTCTACAAAGTAAGAAGGGGCATTTGTTAGCCCAAATGGCATAACCAGAAACTCATACAATCCATATCTTGTGTTGAATGCTGTATATTTAACACTTGATTCCTCAACCTTCATCTGATGAAATCCAGATGCCAAGTCTAGCCTAGAAAACACTTTAGCTCCACTGAGTTGATCAAAGAGATCATCTATCCTGGGTAATGGGTATTTGTTTTTGATGGTTACTTTGTTTAATTCTCTATAATCTATACACATTCTTAAAGTACCATCATGCTTTTTAACAAATACTACAGGAGCACCCCAGCATGAATTACTTGGCCTTATAAACCCCTTGGCTTCTAATTCTTCCAGCTGGTTCTTAAGCTCCTTTAACTCACTTGGCCCCATCCTTGTAGGCTTTTTGATAACTGGGCTAGCCCTAGGCATAAGGTTAATCTGGAATTCAACAGGTCTATGGTGTGAGACACCTTTTACTTCCCCAAATACATCCAAGTATTCTTTAACTATGGGGATTTCATTAATAGCTATTTCCTTGGGATTATTTTCTAATTCAATTAAATGATTTAGACTGTTTTCTTTGATAGGTTCACATAGAATTGTAACCCTTTGGCCTTTAGAATTTTGTAGTGAAATGGTGGATGCATCTAGGTCAATTATGGCTTTGAATTGTCTTAGCCAATCTGCCCCTAATATAACTCCTATATTTGGGAAATTTAGAACATATAAATTGGAAACAAATGTGTTTCCCCCTATGTTCAAATTCACATCCACACAAATCATATCTAATACACTAGAACTTCCTAAAGGGCTTTGTATTAACAGAGGTATTTCAGCCAAATTGCAGTTCATTTTCAACCTTTTAACTATTTCATGGGAAATGAGTGAGTGGGTTGCCCCGGTATCATATATTACAGCTAAAGGTATGGTACAAATAAATAGTGTACCTTCCACTTGACCATGGTTTTCAGCATTAGCCTCAATTATGGCCTTGCCCCTACCTTCCAGGTTTGCCACTTTCCCTTGTTGCTTGTATTCTGGGCAATTTCTTTTCATATGCCCTTCCTTCCCACATAGATAGCATTTGAAAGCTCCCCCTTTAAGCTCTGGGCATCTTGGCTTAATATGGCCTTCTTTCCCACAATGGTTGCAAACTATCTTTCTTTTGGCTTCATTGGGTTTTGCATCTACTGCCTTCTTACCATCTGCCTCTCCTTTCTTCTTATCATAAGGATGGTACTTCCCTTTGTTCTTCTTGTTACTATTGTTTTTGAAGCTCCTAAACTTATCTCTTTCCTTGTCATGCTGCTCAATCTTCAGAGCCAAATCTATCACTTGATCAAAAGTTCTGTCAGCATAAGGCAGTATAGCCCTACTAAGCCCTTGGTTCAATCCCTTGATGTATCTATCATTTTTGGATGCTTCATCAGCCACTAACATTGCCCCATAGGTTGACAATCCCTCAAACTTCTGGGTGTATTCTGTGACATTCATAGTCCCCTGTCTAAGTTTGATGAACTCCTCAAGTAAAGTGGTTTTTGCTGAGGCTGGAACAAACCTTGCCTCTAACATCTCCTTAAATTGATTCCAATTAATTTCATTTTCATTCCGGCCAGCTATGATCACCTCCCACCAACTCAAAGCTGCACCTTTTAATTGCCTTGAGGCCACTTGCCTCTTCCTTTGGTCATCTAGTTGCATATCAGTGAAGATCCTCTCTAATGTCCTCAGCCATGCTTGAATCTCCATTACACTTTCAGTTCCTTCAAAGCTCTTGCTTCCCAAGTTGGTATAAGTCTTCACTAACTTGGAGAGCTCCTCATGTGGGTTCTCAGGTCTGTGCCCAATTCCATCTCTCAAAACTCTCACAAATTCCTGCATGTCAAGCATTTGTGGTGTGCTAGATCCTCCTTGATGATGAGACCCTCTTCCTACCATATTTCTAGAAGTATATGTATTTCATCTTATTAGTTTATAACACTTAGCTTTAATTTTAAATTGGTTGTATCCTTCCTATTTAATCATTGTGTATGTCACATGCACACACATACATACATTCAGGGAATACTTATAAACAGTCAAATATACAAACAAACTTAGTATAAACATAAGCATACAAACATTTTGCTATGTTAATTAAAACATAGCTCTGATACCAAATGAAATGACCCTCCTATTTACACCCTAATTTCATTAGTGATTTTTTTTTTTAAAAGATGATATATAGATATATCATCCATTACAAATATATTTCCCAGGGTCATTTTCTTTCTCTAATAAACAAAAATATATCCAGGATCTTTCACAATATAAAAATATTGTTTTAATTCTAAATCATTTTTAACATACATATATGAAGATATCTATGTTATATTCTACTTGAATCAGAGCATGATAATAAGTAGAAATCCTTTTTAAATTTGCGAAAATGTGTTAAATTCCCTTTTTAAAAGAAAACTTATTGTATCCTGATTTTTGACTATAGTGTCCACTGGAAATATGTACCTTAGGCTGTTATCATAATTAAGAAATGATCAAGCAATAATCAGTGGAAAGCAAGCTTATAATATAGATGATTTTCTTAAAGTCTGGATAGTATCAAACTCAGGTTAAAAGAAAGTGGATCATAAGTGAACACAAGCAACATCTAGGCGTAATGGAAACGCGCCTAACTTATACATTCAAGGTCACGAGTTCGAGTACTATGCTGGTCGGTTCAAACACAATTTTTGGTTTTTCTCTTTATTTTTCTCCTGTATGGTTAGAAATCTGATACCTACCTATATTTGTACATATAGATTCAATTTTTGCTTATAACCTAACATACAAAACAATTCTTCTTACATAACTATTTTTAAAACCCATTCTTACAACTGTTTTAAGGATTTACATTTATATTTTTGCCCAATTTCAACATGTACACAGATATATATGTACATGTCAGTGTCTTTGTTCATTTTCCAGAAAACTGAGCTCAATTGTTCCCTTGCTTCATTGATTTGAAGTGAAACATTTGGCCTGACCAGAGGTCTAACCATGTGGTTACTCTGGCCATTCTTTTGTTTGCATTTTTACAACCCAGATTATACACAAAACATTGATACCTCTCATTTTCAAAAACCTGTATATATATATATATTTGTATGAATCAGACACCTTGTGATCAGATATATATCATTCTTCCTAACCATAATTCTCTTTTTAAAAATATATCTTCAGAGTATATACACATTTTCTTGCATTTGGGCATATATCAATATCATGAATTGAAAACATAGCAGTTTAATCCTTTTCTGGGTTTCCCAATATAATTTTCTACATATCTATATTTTTTTTTTTGAAAGGACTCAGGATTAACTGGAATCACCATAAATGATTATGCTTATAAAATCCAGGTTTTTTTTTTCCTCTAAATCAAAACAACTTTAGCAAATAGGTTTTCAAATCAGTTTAACATCAATATCCTTAATACATTCCAAACCAGAAACAACATAGCATATGTCTCTTACAAGTTCTTCCTACTTAATACATTTAGATAGCCATATCAATCAGGGAATACATGCATGAATTAACACATTCTAGCTTTTATTTCTAATTATCTTAGCATCCTCTATTCCATATCTTTTTAATCTTGCTTACTTAGCTCCATCACAACCTGCAAAAGCATTAGTGGCTGCCCCATTATAAATGAGACACCCCCATGTGCCATGAGCAATAAGGGTCAGATCTATGATCTGGTGTGAGCATTTCTAACATATCCATGATATTAAGCTAAGGATACAGCATGAATATACTTTGCATACTTAACAGGTATTAACATGTACAATACATAAGAGCAAACATATGCATTAAAACAACTTTTATCTGGAACTACTAAGGTTGCCTTTTCTTTTCTTATAAATTCCTGGCCTCATCTGCTATAAGGAATCAAAGGGACACATTGCCATGAACTAATTAACATCATGGCACAAAGATCTCAGGGCTTAAACAAGCCATGTGCCAACTTGTCTACTTCAAATAGGACAAGCATTCCAGCAGCCTTCTTGGCACAAAATCCTTAGTTATATCACTAAGTGTATTTGTGTTCATTCTATCAATGATAGCTAGGTGTACAAACCACCTGTACACATGAAGCATACTAGTTACCTTGCAGACATAATATTGCAAGCAATTTAAAGGTTACTTTCTAGAGGTATAACACCCCAGTCATTTCATCTCACATTATTTAGCATATAAACACCCTATTCAAGCATATACCAGAATATTTGCAACTGAGAATAAATGCATGGCTCTATTGGGTTTATTTTGATTTTGCAAGCAACTATGTTTAGCCAGATTTTTAATCTTGTTTAAACACAGTTTTTAGGCTTGTAAATTTCTGTTTGGTTTAGGGCTCAGCACTTATAGAGAAAGACTCCATTGCACCCTTAACCAATTATTTCAAGCCTCAGCACCATACCAATGTATATGCAGCTCATAGTTTTCTTTTTTTTTTCATTCTTTGTCTTAAGCCATTATTCAGTCTAGTTACAAATACTCTATTATATGTTCTTTAAGGTTTTGGTATGATATACAGAGATGAAAATAGAACAACAAAGTTATACATCCAGCATAGCAGATCATATCTCATCAAACATTCATGAAACCATCAGTAGCCAACATAGTTTGTAAATCAAAACATGCAAAATGTAGCATATAAAAGCTTGGCTGCCTAATCCCAGGTCTTAATGCCATGTATATGAGTGAGGATACTCACCTAGATGCTACACAAGCTTAAACCAGAAAACCCTTCAAATCTTTAGCCTTATCTTCCTCTTCTTCCTTAGGTTAATTAATTAGAGAGAGAGCAGTTTTTCTGGTTAGGCTCTTGGTTTAAATAAGGGTTCTGTCTAGGGTTTTGGGTGATGCAAAATCCCTATTTTAGCCCAGACCAGAATCATGCATTTGGCATTGCATATCCCCTCCCTTAATGTCCCGGCCAATATTTTAAAAACAAGGCTAAATTGTGCCCATTTTCTTTTCTTTTCAGAAAGTGATTACTTTAAGTATTTTTATTATATTTACCTCAAACATGATAATGGTGTGTGTAACAACCCGGAAATTTCGAACCCGAAATTTCCTGATAGTTAGAGGAAAAAGAAAAGAGATAGAAGAAAGAACAGAAAGAAGAAAGAAGAACAGAAACACGACATCTCACATTCGCAGCGGATAAAATATAATATCAAATAATATTCTTTATACAAAGAAAGCTGTATCAGTCAATTACATTTAATACATCAGAGTTACAACCATTTACATGAACTGGACAGTATACAACTTGTTCCAGACTACAATCTATACAGACTACACAGTCTCATATATACAGCGGAATACTCCATACGTTCCTGCCATCCAGCTCGCCACCTGAGCTCCAAAACGTCCTAACCTGAAATCTGTAATACTCGGTCTGACCCGAGCATTACATCAAAGTAACACCCAGGTCAGGCTGGAAACCAGCGTGAGTAAACCCATCCAACAAGGAATACTAAAGCATACAACTTATTTAAACCTGGGGTAACTCGTACCTTAGTACGAGTTCTTAACTTGCCATAGTCAAATACACATCTTACAATCATATCTAAGCATTATTACTCAGATTAAATGACCAAGTTATATCATTTATTCCAATCCAGCCTATTTAATTTCACAAATCAAATTTATAAAGAATTATTGAAGATTTCAAATCGAAGTGGTTTCGGGTATTAACTAATACCCGATTCCTGTCTCTTCGAATCCAATGTCATCTTAACCCAAGTTATTCAATGAAATACAATTCAAACTTTAAATACCGGTGTCACCTTTATACAGTAATTCATCATCGATAGATACCCATATTATCACAGTTTAAACCAAACATATCATATCACAATATATCACAACTCAATACCAGAGATATTCAGACAAACCAAGGTATTCAATTCAAGTTTATCATCTATAGGCAAGATTGATAGTCAACCATTCTTAATTAGCTTAATTTAATCATAATTAAATTACTTAAGAACTAATCACTTATCCTGCTTAATCAATTATTAATTAATTACAATCATTTAATTAATTAATCATACCTTAATTACTTTTATAAGTAAATTAACTAACCTTAATCAGAGATTAATTATCCTTTAACTATTAATTAATAAACCTAAATTATTAATTAATAAAACTTAATTTTAAATTAAGTAATTCTTAATCAAAGATTAATTAATTATTAATTACCAATTAATTACTTATTTAATTAATCACAATTTAATTTATTCTTAATACTTGAATTATTAACCCTTAATAATTAATTAATTAACTACTAATTACCAATTAATTTCTTAATTAATTAATTAATTAACTTTAATTATCTAATTAATAATTCTTAATTACAAATTAATTAAACTCTGATTAATTATAATCTTTAACTATTGATTTATTATTATTTAATTAATAATTAAAATTAATTAATTACTCTTTATTAAATTATCAAAATTTTAATTATCTTTAACAAATCATTTTCTATTGTTAATTACTTAATCACATTATTAAGTTTAACCTTCAATTAACATTTAACTATAACTATAAAATGATTTAGTTTTAAAACATTTTATTTAAATTTTAACAACTTAAATTTAAACAAACATGCCATTAAAATAAAGTTTAAGATTATTTAAAAAGAGGTTTATAAAAGTTTTAAACATAGAATCGTTCTTAAAATTTTAAACTTTTATTTTTATAAAACTTTTAAACGCTTAACATTCTGCTCCGATCCTTGCTTCGTGTCATCCATGCCTTTACTCGAGATCTCCACGAGTTCCCTCGCAGCTTCTCTCCTTCCTAGTTTTCTTTTATAAAACTAAACTGCTAAAATACACTACTCGCACACGAGAGTTGCTTCAAGCCTGACATCTAAAAACCCGAGAGCCCCTTCGAGTCGCCCACGACCATCTTTCCTGACACACACTTCATCGTTGTGCACGTGTACACGCGATCACCCATGTTCTGACCAACTCCGCCATCACCAGCATATCATCTTCGACCTCCTCTTATGATTTCGACCACCAGACTTTTGAATCGAACACGAAATCGACATCGAGCTACACGAGATCCTACTGGAACAGAACTGAATATCCAAGAATCACCTCGATACGTCGCCACAGATCACCAGAAATCACGCAACTCCTACTATAGCTTCATCGGAGACCCACGCAACTATCCCCCTACTCCGGTCGAGTCCGGTTCGCCAACGACGTCGCACGAACCCAAGAATCTACTTCGACCAAAACTGGTCCCTAAACCCTAAAACGCCGACGTACAACAACCACGATGATCGATAAATCCCTTCACCATTTTTCCCATGCTCTCCATCCTCCAAGCTACCCTCGAAATCCATCACGACCCACGAATCGTCGTCAATCACCAGAAATTGACGAAATTGACAATCCCGTTCAGCTCTCATTTTCTCATGATTGAATAAACTAAAATTCATGATTTTACTTTTAAAAATCATATTTTCTGAAAGCAAATCATATTATAAAATTTAATCACGAAATTAAGATATTTGAATTTCGACATATATTTGAGTTTACTGGTATATTCTTCTTCCCAGACAAACTTTCCTTTATTTTAACTTAAAAATATTTTTATAGTTAATGTCTTGTTATTTCTAACATATCTTGTTTGCATGCTTAAGTCTAACAAGAATTAGAAGAAGAGGAATCAATTTTTGAACTTATTTGTGAAGCCTGTAACCTGAAACAGAGCTTATACCAGACATGCACACCTTATTTACATGTATATATATACATGTAGGAATACTTACATCTATATAAATACTTCACAATCATACTACAAGCATTTATCACAGGCAGATCAAGATATATATATATAGATTTAAGAGTTTACTCACCTTTATATAGTTAGAACAGAAAATAGGACTTTGCTTTTTGAACTGGAACTTGAATGTTGATCATTGAACTGCTGTTTGATTTAAATTTGTAACTTGATTTGTGATGCAACTTGAAATGGAAACTGATCCGAGATTTTAATTAAAGCCT
This sequence comes from Allium fistulosum, assembly GCA_030737815.1. Taxonomy (NCBI): domain Eukaryota; kingdom Viridiplantae; phylum Streptophyta; class Magnoliopsida; order Asparagales; family Amaryllidaceae; genus Allium; species Allium fistulosum. The sequence continues at coordinate 639,766,280 of CM060904.1, forward strand.
GATCCTTGTATTGCATTTCCCAGGTTAAAAACTGAAGCTTTGAACTGCTTTTGGTTTATTGTTTGAACAGGGAAGGTTTGAAGCAGTTTTATTTTTGAAACCATGAATGCTTGGTGGTCTGAACTTAGTTGAGTTGCTCTTGCTTTCAACCTGAGATGATTCCCGAATCACAGCTTGCTAATGTTTGAGATGCATTCGAATTGTTTCCAGATTTGAGATTTCCAGTTTTAAAATTACTTTGAATATGTTTTTGCTTTGATTTATTTTCTGGTTTGTATTTATTTTTCTCAGGGTTTTGATTCTTAGTATGAGAATGAAGATGGGAAAAATGAAAAGGAAAGATATATGTTTTTATAAGTTTAATTAGGATTTATTAAAAATAAAAGAAAATAAAGATAAAAATAGTGACACTTGTTCAATTCTTGTTTCAAGATAATTACACTTGTTAAGTTGAATATGTTAAATATTAACACTTGTAAATTCCTTTGCATGAGAAAATGTTTATACATTATTTATTTATATTGTACTCCTTATCTTATAAACACATTTATGTATATTCTTTTAATTGTATTTTCTATTTATATAATCACATCCCTTTGTTATATTTATACAACTTTAAAAGAAAAAGTTTTAATACTAATTTATAAATAAAATCATACACATATGTTAATATTTTGAATCCAATATTTATAAGATATTTTATATCAAAATTTAAATTCAAATATAAGTTCAAATTCAAATTAAAATTCAAATTTGATTAAAAATCAACTCAAACATATATATTTAAATAAACACAAATTAAATTTGTAAATAATAATTTTATTAAAAATTCATTTATATATAAAAACAACACATTATTATTGTTTTGAAAACACAGTTTCACAAATTTTAAATAATTTAAAAAGGAGATTATTACATTTATTCGTTAAATTTATCAATTAGTATTTTCAAGAGTTAAATCAAATAACTCATCCAATTATCTGATGCTCGAAAATCCGGGTTATCACATTCCTCCCCCCTTTAAATCTTTTCGTCCTCGAAAAGGAACGAGGCCAGAATTTACTTATTTACTTATTATCAGATAAATTTTTCTTTTGAACATATTTTTAAAACACTTTTAAAATCTTTATAATATTACTAAATTAGTTTTTATAAAAATACTTTTATAACTCGATGTTTCAACAAGTCCATTCTCGTTCTCACAGAAATTCGGTCATACGTTGATCAGGCGTAAGACTGAAAATCTATAAGTACTTAGCAGACCCATTTTCAACACCCAGTGAAAATATTTGGAAAATACTTTATTTGAAAATATTGAAAACGTTTTTGAAAATAGATGAAATAACTTTGGTGAGAATGCTCTGGAAATCATCACCCCCATCCATGGTCACAGTTACATCACGGGTTACGTTGCCATCGCAGCAAAAGTCCATGTAACTGATAACAGCATGGAACCCACAACAGATCGCAGTTACATTCCAGGGTTACGTTGCCGTCGCAGCAAAAGTCCATGTAACTGTTGGCTCTCAGCGGCACACACGATTTCGCTGTCAAAATGAAACTCCTCCACATAGGTCGCAGTCTACCGATATAAAATCAAACGCAGACTGTTGGCTCTCAGCGGCTCAAACGACTTTCGCTATGTTACCATAGTGTCACAGTCTACCGATATAAAATCAAACGTAGACAGTTGGCTCTCAGCGGCACACATGACTTCCGCTATGGTCTGCAGTAGATCGCAGTGACATCGAGTTAAATTGTTGTCACAGCATAACTCAAATGCCTCTGTGGGCACCAGCCCCTCGACTTTCGCTACACAAATAATCCTCAGGAACTAGTTTTGTCCGGACTCCTCACAGGATCAACTTTAGAATCCCCCCTTGGGGTTCAAGGCAGTACCACCCAGTGGTACTCCTGAGAAGTTCATTTCAAGGAAGTGCCTTTTTTCCCAGAGCTATTCTCAAAACACTTTATACTATATACTTATAGTATCTTTAAATCATACCCTTTATGATTTATCAAAATCTCCTTTACACAAAATCGATTACCAAAATCGATAATTCTCAAACTAGGCTTTTCAAAATCCAAAATTGATTTTCCAAAAATCAAAAGCCTTTTCCAAATTATATAGGTTCCCAAAACCTTTTCCAAAATCATTCTCATAAAATGCTTTATATATATAGATATAGATATATATAACTTTGAAAATCTTTGGATCATTTCAAACTTGTATAAAACCTCTTTTATACTTCAATTATTTCAAAACCCTTTTTATTCTGGCTAGATTCAATAAGGGAAGTTTATCATATTACAAAATACAACTTATTTATTGCCAAATCAAATATTCAAGTTTGATTTCTTTATAAATTTATTTACCATTTACTTATCTCCATAAAGTAAATTTCAACCAAAGAAATACCCAATTCCATTATATTTCACATAATATACCTTTCATTTTCGAAAACCATTTCAAATTTCTTATCCTCAAATTTTAAATGCCAATTTCATTCAAACCCGTACGATGTACACATATCATCCGTACGCTATATCAATTTGATCGCTCACTCGATCACACGATTTCACTTCCGAACTAGTATTGTCCACCCGACTTTCTAGTGCGGACTCAGATCTGGTTTCCTGATCAGAAACCGTCATTCTCCTTGCATAGTCACAACTATGATAGAGAATATCCAGAACCAATCAACAATCCATATCCAGGTTCGCCGTCGAAAATCGAGCGAAAAAATCCCAACTCGGATCGATAATACTATCTCGAAATTCTGTGCTCGAATCTGGGTCAAATCACTATGCGAATAGAATAATATACGTATATCCTACGTATTTATCTTTATTGGTTATTAGCCAAATCAGTTTCCTTTTCTATTCATATTTCCTTTAATTTCATTCACTTAATCTCAATTGCTTCCATTTCCAATTGAGTTATTACTTCAATTACAAACAGTCTGAACTCTGACCTATTTAATTTTAAAAATAACTTGAAAAAAATTCAAAATAGATAAGTAGTTGAAAAATAGTTATTAGTTTGTAAAATAGCTGTAAAATAGTTAAGTAGGTATAAAATAGTTAGATAATTGCAAAATAGATTTAAAATAGTGATTAGATGTAGGTAACTGAAAAATAGTAATTAGTTTATAAGACAGTTTCAAAATAGTTAAATAGTTCCAAAATAATTGTAAAATAAGTATGAGATAGTTTGGGGTTTAAGAAGAAAGATTATATAGTAAATAGTTTGGAAAAATATATTTGTATTAAAACAATTTATTTTGAAAATAATCCAGAGCCAAACTGTTCAATTCTCATCAATTCAATTTAAATTTCCACCCCATTTAAATTAACTCAATTCCAAATTTAAATAACTTCAATTTCCATTGAAATTGATTTATCCTTAATTCAAGTTGAATTAATCCTCAATTTCTTTCCTAATTCAAATCAAATTCCATTTGATTTTTTAAACTTATTCAACTTTAATCACAATTCCAAATTATTTCAATTCAATTTGGATTAATTTCAAATTGAACCAACTTCAATTTCCAAATTCAAATCATTTCAATTCTAATTTACCATTTGAATTTTTAAACTTATACATCTTCAATCACAATTCTAATTAATTCAAATCAAATTCAATTTGAACTAATTTTATTCAAATCTCAATTTAAAACTATCTCGAATTATATAAATTCGAGTTAAAATTTTTAATTATTGATTTAATTCCTTAAATTTTTAATTTTAACAAATTAAATCTTTAAACCTTTTAATTCTGAATTCAAATTTCAAAATTCCATTTTAAAATTATCTTTACTTAACTTATTACAAAGTTCAAATAAGAATTCAAAAACAATTTAATCTTCAGATTCTAATTTATTATCCATTTTCAATTTCCAAATCTCAAACCCATTTTGAGATCACTCATAACACCCATTTAAATTAACCATTTAACTACCCAAGTTAAATTTAAATTTCATCTTGAAATTTCCAATTCAAATTATTTATTCAAACTTATTTAACTTCCTCCAAGTTAAATTTACTTAATCCGGTCAACTTTCACAATTTGAATTCCCATTCAAATTTTAAACCTTATATTAATAATCTTTCCCCTTTTTAAGTTTAAAAAACTTAATTCACTTAGGTTTTCACATCACATTCCCAGGAAAAATTTAAAACTCAACACTTAGAGTTATTTCAAAGCATTTTTGATATTATGTATATCCTCATATATACATTTTCTTTATACACCAAGTTATACTTTAAATTTTTAAACCACCTTTGGTTTTAATTCAAAACAAACTTCTTTAAAACAATTTCAAGTTTTCTGGATTTAGATTTAAAATTTCACAATTTTAAATTATCTTCAATTCCAATTTATAAGTTATACTCACTTAAATGTTTACTTCTCTAAACATTTCATTTTACTTAATCATTTACATCACTTCATTATTAAACACAACAATCATTTATGATAATAATCAAGATTATCATATTTGGAAACCAATTTATTATTATCTTTATTCCGATAACACTTCTACAAATTCAAGATTTTAATTTCAGTTTGAATCCATTTCAAACTTATCTTCATTTAATTCCAATTTGGTTGTACTACTATTATCACTTAATTCTTATTATTTAATTTAATTCCAATGATTCAACAACCAATTACCTTAATATTTATTAGAAAGAAATATCATTTTATATATCAAAATATAATTTTATATAAAATCATTTACCCTTAAAACCATTTAAAATCTTTATATAGAAAAATAACAAGTACGTTCTCTCATATATATATACTCAACTCATTTTTAGGGTACCATTGACCCTATCCTTAATGAGTAATCCCACCAGAGCCAAGGTTCTCGCTTAACCTTTAGCTCTGATACCAACTGTAACAACCCGGAAATTTCGAACCCGAAATTTCCTGATAGTTAGAGGAAAAAGAAAAGAGATAGAAGAAAGAACAGAAAGAAGAAAGAAGAACAGAAACACGACATCTCACATTCGCAGCGGATAAAATATAATATCAAATAATATTCTTTATACAAAGAAAGCTGTATCAGTCAATTACATTTAATACATCAGAGTTACAACCATTTACATGAACTGGACAGTATACAACTTGTTCCAGACTACAATCTATACAGACTACACAGTCTCATATATACAGCGGAATACTCCATACGTTCCTGCCATCCAGCTCGCCACCTGAGCTCCAAAACGTCCTAACCTGAAATCTGTAATACTCGGTCTGACCCGAGCATTACATCAAAGTAACACCCAGGTCAGGCTGGAAACCAGCGTGAGTAAACCCATCCAACAAGGAATACTAAAGCATACAACTTATTTAAACCTGGGGTAACTCGTACCTTAGTACGAGTTCTTAACTTGCCATAGTCAAATACACATCTTACAATCATATCTAAGCATTATTACTCAGATTAAATGACCAAGTTATATCATTTATTCCAATCCAGCCTATTTAATTTCACAAATCAAATTTATAAAGAATTATTGAAGATTTCAAATCGAAGTGGTTTCGGGTATTAACTAATACCCGATTCCTGTCTCTTCGAATCCAATGTCATCTTAACCCAAGTTATTCAATGAAATACAATTCAAACTTTAAATACCGGTGTCACCTTTATACAGTAATTCATCATCGATAGATACCCATATTATCACAGTTTAAACCAAACATATCATATCACAATATATCACAACTCAATACCAGAGATATTCAGACAAACCAAGGTATTCAATTCAAGTTTATCATCTATAGGCAAGATTGATAGTCAACCATTCTTAATTAGCTTAATTTAATCATAATTAAATTACTTAAGAACTAATCACTTATCCTGCTTAATCAATTATTAATTAATTACAATCATTTAATTAATTAATCATACCTTAATTACTTTTATAAGTAAATTAACTAACCTTAATCAGAGATTAATTATCCTTTAACTATTAATTAATAAACCTAAATTATTAATTAATAAAACTTAATTTTAAATTAAGTAATTCTTAATCAAAGATTAATTAATTATTAATTACCAATTAATTACTTATTTAATTAATCACAATTTAATTTATTCTTAATACTTGAATTATTAACCCTTAATAATTAATTAATTAACTACTAATTACCAATTAATTTCTTAATTAATTAATTAATTAACTTTAATTATCTAATTAATAATTCTTAATTACAAATTAATTAAACTCTGATTAATTATAATCTTTAACTATTGATTTATTATTATTTAATTAATAATTAAAATTAATTAATTACTCTTTATTAAATTATCAAAATTTTAATTATCTTTAACAAATCATTTTCTATTGTTAATTACTTAATCACATTATTAAGTTTAACCTTTAATTAACATTTAACTATAACTATAAAATGATTTAGTTTTAAAACATTTTATTTAAATTTTAACAACTTAAATTTAAACAAACATGCCATTAAAATAAAGTTTAAGATTATTTAAAAAGAGGTTTATAAAAGTTTTAAACATAGAATCGTTCTTAAAATTTTAAACTTTTATTTTTATAAAACTTTTAAACGCTTAACATTCTGCTCCGATCCTTGCTTCGTGTCATCCATGCCTTTACTCGAGATCTCCACGAGTTCCCTCGCAGCTTCTCTCCTTCCTAGTTTTCTTTTATAAAACTAAACTGCTAAAATACACTACTCGCACACGAGAGTTGCTTCAAGCCTGACATCTAAAAACCCGAGAGCCCCTTCGAGTCGCCCACGACCATCTTTCCTGACACACACTTCATCGTTGTGCACGTGTACACGCGATCACCCATGTTCTGACCAACTCCGCCATCACCAGCATATCATCTTCGACCTCCTCTTATGATTTCGACCACCAGACTTTTGAATCGAACACGAAATCGACATCGAGCTACACGAGATCCTACTGGAACAGAACTGAATATCCAAGAATCACCTCGATACGTCGCCACAGATCACCAGAAATCACGCAACTCCTACTATAGCTTCATCGGAGACCCACGCAACTATCCCCCTACTCCGGTCGAGTCCGGTTCGCCAACGACGTCGCACGAACCCAAGAATCTACTTCGACCAAAACTGGTCCCTAAACCCTAAAACGCCGACGTACAACAACCACGATGATCGATAAATCCCTTCACCATTTTTACCATGCTCTCCATCCTCCAAGCTACCCTCGAAATCCATCACGACCCACGAATCGTCGTCAATCACCAGAAATTGACGAAATTGACAATCCCGTTCAGCTCTCATTTTCTCATGATTGAATAAACTAAAATTCATGATTTTACTTTTAAAAATCATATTTTCTGAAAGCAAATCATATTATAAAATTTAATCACGAAATTAAGATATTTGAATTTCGACATATATTTGAGTTTACTGGTATATTCTTCTTCCCAGACAAACTTTCCTTTATTTTAACTTAAAAATATTTTTATAGTTAATGTCTTGTTATTTCTAACATATCTTGTTTGCATGCTTAAGTCTAACAAGAATTAGAAGAAGAGGAATCAATTTTTGAACTTATTTGTGAAGCCTGTAACCTGAAACAGAGCTTATACCAGACATGCACACCTTATTTACATGTATATATATACATGTAGGAATACTTACATCTATATAAATACTTCACAATCATACTACAAGCATTTATCACAGGCAGATCAAGATATATATATATAGATTTAAGAGTTTACTCACCTTTATATAGTTAGAACAGAAAATAGGACTTTGCTTTTTGAACTGGAACTTGAATGTTGATCATTGAACTGCTGTTTGATTTAAATTTGTAACTTGATTTGTGATGCAACTTGAAATGGAAACTGATCCGAGATTTTAATTAAAGCCTGATCCTTGTATTGCATTTCCCAGGTTAAAAACTGAAGCTTTGAACTGCTTTTGGTTTATTGTTTGAACAGGGAAGGTTTGAAGCAGTTTTATTTTTGAAACCATGAATGCTTGGTGGTCTGAACTTAGTTGAGTTGCTCTTGCTTTCAACCTGAGATGATTCCCGAATCACAGCTTGCTAATGTTTGAGATGCATTCGAATTGTTTCCAGATTTGAGATTTCCAGTTTTAAAATTACTTTGAATATGTTTTTGCTTTGATTTATTTTCTGGTTTGTATTTATTTTTCTCAGGGTTTTGATTCTTAGTATGAGAATGAAGATGGGAAAAATGAAAAGGAAAGATATATGTTTTTATAAGTTTAATTAGGATTTATTAAAAATAAAAGAAAATAAAGATAAAAATAGTGACACTTGTTCAATTCTTGTTTCAAGATAATTACACTTGTTAAGTTGAATATGTTAAATATTAACACTTGTAAATTCCTTTGCATGAGAAAATGTTTATACATTATTTATTTATATTGTACTCCTTATCTTATAAACACATTTATGTATATTCTTTTAATTGTATTTTCTATTTATATAATCACATCCCTTTGTTATATTTATACAACTTTAAAAGAAAAAGTTTTAATACTAATTTATAAATAAAATCATACACATATGTTAATATTTTGAATCCAATATTTATAAGATATTTTATATCAAAATTTAAATTCAAATATAAGTTCAAATTCAAATTAAAATTCAAATTTGATTAAAAATCAACTCAAACATATATATTTAAATAAACACAAATTAAATTTGTAAATAATAATTTTATTAAAAATTCATTTATATATAAAAACAACACATTATTATTGTTTTGAAAACACAGTTTCACAAATTTTAAATAATTTAAAAAGGAGATTATTACATTTATTCGTTAAATTTATCAATTAGTATTTTCAAGAGTTAAATCAAATAACTCATCCAATTATCTGATGCTCGAAAATCCGGGTTATCACAGTGTGACTTTCTATTTTCTGCCTATGTACATTTGCTTTCTTGCACTTTGGTTCTTACTGTTTTAGTGATTCCTTTATTAATTTTCTGCTCAAATAATATCTGGATATATATATATATATACATTTATACAACTATGGGTGTTAATTTAACTTTAACCTTTTATTTGCAGAAAACATGTGCATACTTATGTGCATTTCTACACCTATTATTCAGATAAAAATTTCACTTATTCATCAATGTTCTCTTCTGCCTTAATTTTCAGACAAGTCATACATATGCATATATATATAGATATATATATATATATATATATGCACACACATCCTCAGGAATTTTAATATTCATGTCTAGGCCTATATTTCCTTTATTTAAAACATTTTATCTAAATGTTTTCCTTCCTTGTTTTATCATTCAGGAATTCTGGATTTTCTCTTAGTGCTATAAATAGTGTGCACGTGCACACATGCACACAACCTTGCACCACTGAAAATCCCACCTATATAATAATTCTGATTTTCCCCCAGAATTTTAATCATTTATTTTAAAAGAATTTTCCTCAAAATCTTGGGGTATTACATAGATCTAATCGGACCATTACCAGTTGCCAAATCAGGAATCAAATATGCTATTGTAGCCGTTGATTATTTCACCAAATGGGCTGAAGCTGAACCTTTGGCCACCATTACTTCTAAAAAGATGATAAATTTTGTAACGAAAAATATCATTTGCAGATATGGTGTGCCATAGAAAATAATCACAGACAACGGTACTCAGTTTGAAAGTGAAGAGTTCCAGGATTTTTGTAAACGGTTCAGAATTCGGAAAAGCTTCTCAAAAGTGGCTCATCCGCAGGCAAACGGGCAAGTGGAAGCAGTAAATAAAATCATCAAGTCAACCATTAAAAAGCAACTCGAAAGAGCAAAAGGTGGTTGGGTTGATAAGCTTCCATTAGCACTATGGGCATACAGGACTACTCACAAAACTGCAACTGGGAACACTCCATTTTCACTGGCATACGGATCAGAAGCAATGATTCCAGTGGAAGTAGAAGTTCCTTACATAGAAGAGTTCATTTCAACGAAGCTGAAAATGAAAAGCTACAACTTGAAGCACTTGATTTTCTTGATGAGAAAAGAGAAGAAGCTAGGCTCAGAGTTTCAGCTTATCAGCAAAGGATAGCCAGGCACTTCAACTCTAAAGTCCGCCAACGCAGCTTTGAGGTTGGGGACTTAGTTTTGAAAAGGATCATGACGGCAACTGGTGTGTTTGGACCAAACTGGGAAGTACCATATGCCATTGGCAGTAAACTTCTTGATGGCACTTTCAAGCTCATAACTGTTGAAGGAGATCCAATTCCAAGAGCCTGGAACAGCAACCACTTACGTCCTTATTTTACTTGAAAGAAAAAGCTTTGTTCAAAATTGTAAAATAATGATGAATGTATCAGTTGTATTGTAAAACATTGTAAATCAGTGTGAATGAATGAAAGCTATAAAGTGGATGTAGGCCCGATTCTTGGCCGAACCACTATAAATCTTGTGTTCTTTACTATTTCATAATGCCTGTTTTATTTCGATATGTAAATACTTTAAATGTATTGCTAAAATGTCGATTCAAAATTGCAGGACATCAAAACAAGGCTTGCTCGTCACAAAACCAAGCGACCTCTATAAATCACCTGTTATGCAAATACCAAGCGACAAGAAATTCCAAATACAAATCCTATACAAGGAGAACTTCACATAAAAAGTTGGCGACTCCACTATGACAAACCTTTGTTAATTAGTTGAGATTGTCGATATAAACAGACATCTAACTAGATAACTTGCGTTTGTCCCGTGAAGTCGTTCAACAGTGAAGTCCACTTCTTCGAACATGGCAATGTAAGGAAAGAAGATGTGCTTGGAAACGATAATAAAGATCGCTAATGAGCAGATGATGAGAGAACATTGCCAAGCAAACAAAGGAGCAGCCAAAAGGAGGTATGCTTCTCAATAAAAGGGCCAGTAAGAACCACCGAAGGGACACCTTCCCAAGCAGAAGGAACAGGGCCCTTGCTAACTGATCGTGATGCATCCGATCAGGCAGCTTGCGTCCGTCCCGTGGATCTACTTGCCCCTGAGACGCAACCTTCCTGGCACACCAACCACCCAATGCTCCTTCTCAAAGTTCAACAAAGCCCTCTGACGAGGCACGCCAAAAAATGAAAGTACTTCTCTCAATCAAAAAAGATTGATGGAACCACCGGAGGGGCACCTTCTTAAACTAAAGGAACAGGGCCCTTGTTAATTGATTGCGATTGTTTGTGCAAATGAGCATCCAATCAAGCAACTTGCGTCCGCCCCGTGGATCTACTCAACCATGAGAAAGTAACTTCCAGGCAATCAAAAAGCCCTTTTCGGAGGCACAAGCCCTCTTCGGAGGAACATGACCTCTTCGGAGGCAAAAGCCCTTTCCCAAGGCACCACAAGCCCTCTTCGGAGGCACATGACCTCTTCGGAGGCAAAAGCCCTTTCCCAAGGCACCGCAAGCCCTCTTCGGAGGCACAAGCCCTCTTCGGAGGCACAAGCCCTTTTCGAAGGCACAAGACCTCTTCGGAGGCACAACTCTTTAAGAGGAGCCCTCTCCGGAGGCATGTCCCAAAATAGAATACTCGAACGAAAAGCATTCTCCGAAAGCACAGTTCAACTCTCAAAGGAAGGATTAACTTGTTCATCTCAAAAAGTTCCTCCTAAAAAAGTTGAAATACTACAAAATTCTTTCAGAAAAGTTCATTTCACTTCATAGGAAAATTCACTTCTTAATAAATAAAAGTGATTATCCCCGAAAGTTGAAGTGTTCTTCAGAAAAGAGAAAATAAAAATTCCTCTAAAGACTAGATATACTCTATTAAAAGCAGAATGATTCTCCCCTTAAAAGCGGAGCAATTATTTTCTGAAATAAGAGTATTAGTCTTGAAAAAGCTAGGAATATTGCAATGCACTTACGGCATGGGGGAAATACTATACAATTCAATTATATTAATAAACACAACATGCCACAAGTTCATTGCAATATCACGAAAAATAGACGTGGAATAAATGTATTCCCAAACACAGACAAAAAGTTTGTACAAGTAAAAGGAATCGTTTATTCTACACTAAAAAAGAGAAACAGATGCGTTCTCACATACACAAGAAGTTGTACAAGTAAAATTACTGTTTTATTTAGTACTATGAAAATTCTTTACATGTGCAGATATCTCAAAAGAGCAAAAGCAGGGACCGGTACCCGCACAATCTCCGGTCTATACATGTAAAAGGCAAAATAAGAAGTAGAAAGTTCAGCTTGTCACTCCTTCTTTCCGCCACCCTTGGAGCCTTTGCTTGGCCTAATAGTTAATTTCGGAATCCGATGTGGGCGGGACAGAGAAGGAGGAGTGGTTGGGTCTTCTTCTGTTTTGTCTTCCCCAGTCGAAGCACCTCTCTTCTTCTTCCGTATGGCACGCTTCCCCTTCCTCTTTGAAGAAGATTCGCTCCCTGGAGTAGCAAGCAATGTTGAAAGCTTTGGGTCATCATCTAGAGACCGCTCTGGGGTCTTCTCGATGTCTTCAAGATCCTCCGCCTTCTGCTCTTGCGAAACAGCCAGATCGTCCAGGCCTTGAAGAGCTTCGATTTTTTCTGCCTGCGATCTTGGTTGGGAAGCAGAAAGAGGAGTAATCTGTAAAGATGGAGGGACGGCAACTGAAGGAGTGGAAACTTGTGCAGTGTTTGGTGCCTCAGCTGTAGAAGAAAAGAAGTTAAAATCAACATCTCCCGAAAATAGAGAGGGTATCGGTTCACCAAAGTTTAAGTAACAAGTAAGAAGGTCATCAAACTCAGTTAAATCAAATAACTGGTTCATTGGGCCCGGGACGACGCCAAAATTACCTAGAGGAGTTGGCTTCGCAAGGTCAATCTCGAATTTCTCGGCTTCAGTATCGTCCGGTGCCTCATCCTCAGTGGGAGTGGTCGCAGTTTCTTGGGCAATTTTAGCTGGGAGTGAAGAATGGGAGCCGGAATCCATAATGTTTGCATCAGCCGAAGTGGAAGTATGAACAGGGGCAGTTAAAGGAGCTTCCTCTTTTGAAAGCTCATCTCCCAATGATTCAGCCCGTGCTTTAGCAAGCTGCTCCTTCCCTTTAACAAGAGCGGCGCGAGCCTCATTATCAAGATAGCGAGCCTCGAGTTCTGCTTCATCATAGCCGGCACCTTTAAACATATCAATTGCGGCTTCCCACACTTCAGCCAGAGTGATTTCATAATCAGGACCCAGAAAAGCAAGGCTCCCATGACCCAGAACGCTGTGTAAATAAAAGTCGAATAAGGTAGAGCTGATGTTTTCTTTCGTTGCCTCATGTGATTGCTCAGCCGCTTCTTTTTCGGCAACGGCAGCAACCCGACCAGTGATAGCCTCATCACGCTCCGTCTCAGCTTTAGCGAGTCGAGACTTTAGTAACTCAATCTCCACGTTCTGGGAGGTGACTTTTTTCTGCAGTTTGGCGTTTTCTGTGCGATACTTCTCAGTAATGTGCTGCTCAACGGCAAGCTTCATTTCGACATCTCTTTGTGCAGCATGTGCATCCTGCACTTGCTTCTGAAAGACTTCTTCTTTTTGAGTATGTGATGCAGAAGAAGAGGCAAGATTTTCCTTAAGCTGCTTAACTTCATATGCAAGCCTTGCATTGTCATCCGCGATGTTCGTCATCTCTGCGTCATGCTGCTTGCACCATTTATCCCATTCAGCTTTGTCATTCTCCAGAGTCAGCATGTTTTCAAGATTCATATGGTTGACTCTCTGGAGTTCATCAACAAGTTTCTGCCATTGCGACATTCTCTCAATGTTAAGCCGAACTGCATCGAGACTTTTAAGCATGTCTTGCTTATCGATTGGGACCAAATCAAGGTCGAAACGCACTCCTTTTAAGCACCAGTTCGGAAACCGGCTTTGAAGTGTTGGAGGGCCGTCTTTAACCTGATATTGGGGCCTGCTGATGATCGTTTGGATATCAGTTTTCTTTAAAGGAGGAGAACCGGCCGGAATATCAGAAGGGATAAGAGCATCAGTTTCTCAGAAATTACAGATGCGTCACTTGGCTTGGACCGCTTGCTTGATTCGTCAGTAATATGAGTCTTCCCTTTGTCATCATAAGACTTTCGCTTATGAGAATCGTAACTTCTGTAACAAGAATCATATCGATCAGCATCTCTTCTTCTCTACCGCTGCTCATAATCCCATTTTTCTTGAGCCTTCCTTTGGGCCCGTTCCTCATCTGTCTCTCTCTGGTCACCAAGATATTTCCTAAAGTCATAGGATCCACGACCTCCATGGCGCTGAAATGAGTCATAGTACGAGCCGGTACGCCCCATCGGAGAATCTGAAAACCGAAAAAGAAGTAATGTTTAGAAATTTCTAGAAAAAGAGGATAAATGCTTATAAGTGCTGAAAAATCCTAAGTGTGTGCGGCGTGCGAACTACGTGCGTCAAACTACAAACCACGCTTTAGTGCGGGAACGGAGATGACAGGTGTAGAAGGCGTCAAAGTTTGTTTCAAAGAGGAAGTCGCTTCAACGACAGGAGAGTTTGCCTTTGGAAGATTATCCTTGAAAAGCTCTTGAGAAGTTATCATTATGTCACTCAAGTCATCAAAGGTGTCATCATTATGATGCTCAGCAGAATTCTCCTTTTCAACTTCGACATTGGCTGACTTTTCAGAAATTCGAGGATTTTCGTCCTCTTCAATAATTGGAGCAAGCGCCGGTTTGCTGGACGTTCCCGCAACGCCAATAGAAGTAGAACACTTTACTAATGTAGTGTCTACAGTTGACTCCTTTGAAGCCATATCTTCCATTGAAGCTGGGGCATCTGATGTCTGCGCTGGAAGATTAGAAACTTCACGAAGCTGGGTAAAGTGAGAAGAGTGTAAAAGACCAAATTGATGTAAAAATTCGTTTGTCAATTGAAACTAGATACTCCTTTCCGCAACCGGCACTGCCATAAGCCTCTCAAAAGTCGCTTTGTGACTGGGATTTCTAGAAGGAGGAGGAAGAGCTGAAAAGAAAAGGGCAAAGTTAACACTCGACAACTCGAACTTCGTCAAGTTTGAAAAAACATAAGAAGCAGAGACAAATGATCTTACTCCCTACTCTCCAGATGGCGTAAAATCCTGGAGGACAGCGGACATAGAAAAACTGACTTAGAAAATTGTGAACGCTGTCGGGGAGACCAACGATCAACTTACGATTTCTAACACTTCTCACAACTGTAATGGAAGGATGGTCTTTGTGCTTTGTAAATGTGCACAGGAAGCGAATTTCTCCAAAATTGGGAAAACGGCCCAGCGTTCTCCTAAAAAGCACACACAGTCCCAACAGGATGGCGTAGCCATTAGGGTGTAATTGAAAGGGAGAGATAGATAGTCGGAGAAGAAGTTCTCGAAGGCAGTCATTAAATGGGGGGATAGCTCCGCTCGAGCACATTTGGCGGTTAACTGCGACAAAGCTAGGGGGCGGTCTATCAGCAGTATCATCTATTCCAGGGAGCAAAGCGTCAGCTTCGGCAATGCCAAACTGGGTGCATAATTGACAAAAGGCTTTATGGCTCAAAGTAGTAGGAGTCCTTTCTGGAGGATCGTTTAATGGAGTAGCGATTGGAAAGACTCCTCCAGCTGGTTCCAAATCTTCGTGTTGAGATGTCATTCTACACAAGGAACTGGATGATCAAATATTATGGTGCACGTTTCCTAAAAAGTGTGAAGTGTTGTGCAGAACCAATAAAAGAAAAAATAACAAGTAAACACAACAGGAATTAAACTAGTCGACAATCTGTTGATTATGAGATTTCAGAACTTGTTAATATCTAAGTACAGTGTTAATGTAAACAAATCAGTTTCAGTTGGCTATTACGATTTTGCTTTAATACTTCACTTGAATTGGTTATTGTACAACATTTCATTCATGCAGTGCATTTAATTTGATTTTTTCTTTATCGACTAATCTGTCATTTGATGCGGGCAATCAGTGGCAGTATATTCGTCCCAATATTCTGTGAATGTTGTGAGTTAACAGGTTGTTGGCTTGCAAGATAAATGTGGCATGTAGAAAGGTTCAAATAGTTGAAAATTAGGCAGTTTGTTCCAGCTTTTCAAGTCAAGAAGTTCATGTCAAAAGTATGTTCCAAGTTAGAGAATGCGAGTTCAAATATTTCACTAAGTCTTAACCCGGCCACGACTTAAGGGGGTGAAGGCGATTCAAGGCCTCAGTTCTGTTAGCCGCACCGCAAGGAAATATCTTAAGTCCTAGATCGTTACGGATCTACGAACCACTGTAGGTCGTACATAATTTAACACGAAGCAATGAAAGTTAAGTCGTAAGTTCTGTTCAAACTGCGTTCTTAAGTCATTGCCGACCTATGGCCTATCCTAAGTCGGATACGACTGAGCACTAAAGTCAGCAGTCAAGATTTCTGTTCGAATGACAAAGGCTTTAAGTCGTTCGTCTTCTCCCCAATACATCAATTCGCCTAACTCCTAACCCATTAACCCGTTAGCCCATTGGCCTTTCCATCAACAAAAACTTTCATCTTCCCATGCCGATTAAATCGCCCTAAAATCACCACAAATCTGATGCAATTCCATTCCATCACAAATCTCGAGCCAGGAAAACGGAATCGCTGCAATATATCGCCTCATTCACATAGATTGTCCAAAGCCAATGCAAGTCATCTTGAACCCATCAGTAATCGATCGAAACAAGAATTCTGAAGCATGGCATAAGGAAAATAGGTTGAAAATGGGATTCATAATTCAGTGACAATCGGAGATTGAATAATCGAGTTCACTTACGCGGTATGATGATATGAATAACTGGCGATCGAGTAATTGAATTTGTCTGAGAAGAGCTTGAATGCTTGCAAATGACGGAATGAAATAGGTGAAGGAGAAGAAGGAACGACTTGAGCTATTTATACTCTGGGACAGTGAAAGGTGAATCGACACATCCGACTTACGACTTATCCTAAGTCGTTCGCGACCTACGACTCATCTTAAGTCGGACGCGATATAGCGCACTCATCAAGAAGCGAGCTAAGGAAATCGAAGCACACGACTTACGACTTAAGGCGTGTACTTCGAGGGGCAAATGTTAACCCTCTTTCGACTCACGACCTAACAAGCTAAAGGGGTCACCGACTTAAGAACAAGTCCGACCTAACAGGAACCAACTTAAGAAGAGCTCCGACTTAAGAAGGGCTCCGAGTTAAGAAAAGCGCCGACCTAAGGTAGCTCCGACCTAGCAGGAGCCGACTTAAAGAAGTCTACGACTTAAGGAATTCTCCGAGTTAAGGTAGACACCGACTTAAGAGATGCTCCGACTTAAGAGATGCTCCGACTTAAGAGATGCTCCGACTTAAGAGTCTACGAGATAAGGAAGTCTCCGACTTAATGAAATGGTTTACAACATAAGACCTGCTGCTTTCTATAAGTCGCATACGACTTATACTAACTCGTTCAGAAGAGATCATGCAACCCAAGATGCATCTCTTAAATCGTTGCCGACCTATGACGCATGCTAAGTCGTTGCCGACTTATGACTCGCTTGTTCTAGACACTCAGAGGCAACTAACATACACCCCTATCTCGCCGCCGACTTACGACCTACGACTTTCTATAAGTCGGCCACGACTTAAAACTACTTAGTCAAAATCCAAAGCCTCAACGTTTATGCTGCAAGACAATGACTCGGGGACGACTTAGGACTTGAAGCATAAAACCAGAAGAGGAGGTGAACTACTAAGGAAGTGTTGAAACTGATGAGCCGGCTGCGACCTATCATAAGTCGGCCGTGACTTATACTAAGTCGGCTACGACTTAGGACTTGGGAAAATTCTCTGCCCAGACTCAACTCTATAAATACACCACCATCTCCAACAAGGAGGGGACTTTTGGCCATTCATTTCTTCAAGCGCCGTTACTCTGTCGAAGTCTCCATTCATCCAGCAATCAAAGATCTTCAAACATTCAAGACGCTACAACAAGCTTCAAGGGAAATTCCTTACATCCAACACAGATTCATCGAATTTCATCGACGAAGATTGAGCTAGTAGTCAAGATTGTTTCTTGTGATCAAATTGTACTGTTTTGATAAGAGATTTGTATCGATTTGTAACCGAATTCAGTAATAAAGAGATTCAAAGTGGACGTAGGCTTAATCTCAAGCCGAACCACTATAAATTGCTGTCTTTTACTGCTTTTCTGCCATTTTACTGCTTAAATTCTGTTCCCGTCACGCGGGTGGTGCTTTCACGATTCTATTACACACACCAGGTGTTAGCGTTCACTTTTTAGCGTTAACAAACGACTTAAGACAAGGACCGACTTAAAGAGGCCTACGACTCAACAGGCTCCGACCTAAGGAATGGTCCGACTCAATGGTTTGCGAGTTAAGGAAAGGTTCCGGCCTAAGGCGGAATGTAACTTAAGCTACAGGACCGACTTAATGGGTTATGACATAAGAGTTGCCGACCTAAAAGAGCTGCCGACTTAAGAGCCTAACGACCTATGAAGTAGCACGACCTAACAGCTTATAAAGGTTAGCGACCTAAAGACTTCTGGACGACCTAACGACTTAAGAATTGCCGACCTTAAAGGTATACCGACCCAATATTAATCGACCTAACTGCTGAAGGGAGCATACTGAATTAATGGTCTGGACGACCTAAGAGGCTACCGACTTAAGAAGATAACAGCTCAACGACCTAAGGAGTAACGGGTTAACTTTGTATCGACCTAAAAGCTCACCGACTTAAGGAAACGAAGGCAGTGCTGCATCTTTTAGGTCGTTGCCGACTTACAACTTATACTAAGTCACGCACGACTTACTAACTCGTTGAGAAGAATCAGCTGCAACCAAATTAAGCCAGACTCCTTATGTCGTCGCCGACTTACGTTCTACGACCTACCTTGGGTCGTAGCCGACCTATCACTTGGTGATGAAACTTCTGTTCAGAATTCGACTCCTATAAATAGACCACCACTTTCAACATGAAGAGGACTTTTGGCCGATCATTTCTTCAAGCATCGTTACTCTGCCGAGCTCTCAACTCATTCAACAATTGAAGATCTTCAGATATTCGAGACACTACAACAAGCTTCGAGAGGAATTTCCTACATCCAACACGGATTCATCAAGTTTCGTCATCGAAGTTTGAGCTAGTAGTCGAGATTGTCTTTGTGATCAAACTGTATTGTTTTCATAAGAGTATTGTATCGTCTTGTAATAAGATTCAGTAATAAAGAGATTCAAAGTGGACGTAGGCTCGATCTCAAGCCGAACCACTATAAACTACTGTCGTTTACTACTTTTTTCACTATTTTACTGCTTGCTTCTTGTTCCCGTCACACGGGTGGTGCTTTCACAATTCTACTACACACACCGGGTGTTAGCGTTCACTTTTTAGCGTTAACATCGTTGATTTTCAAGAAATAATAAAATCTATAACAGTTTGGCTCAACAGTTAGATGAAAGAACCAGAGGTCCAAAAGGATTAGATTAGATACCGATACGGTTAAATCACTTCACAGATTCCGCTGTGTATCGGTCATCAAAACACAGAAGTAAATATACCCCAGAGATCAGCACGACGAGATGGTCAAAACGGTATACAGATATCAGTGGTACGATCGAATTATAAAAATTCGAGTTTTTATACTAGCGGAAAATGCAAGAAAAACGCTGAAAAATAAGATCGACGGAGCCAAAGATGTCCGAATTTGGAAAAACGACAAACTAACATCTTGCTCAGAAGATGGTTTAGAATTTTTCTA
Source organism: Allium fistulosum (assembly GCA_030737815.1). Taxonomy (NCBI): domain Eukaryota; kingdom Viridiplantae; phylum Streptophyta; class Magnoliopsida; order Asparagales; family Amaryllidaceae; genus Allium; species Allium fistulosum. The sequence goes on from CM060904.1 coordinate 639,786,017, forward strand.
TGTAAAAAGATTTAGGTTTCGGAAACATTTTTTTTCATCTCTTTTTAACTGATTAAATTGAAGTGAATTTACGCGCGAAAAAAACTTTCATATTTTCGGACGAAAATTTACCGGTCGCTATGTTTAACTAAACGCATTCCAAATATCAAATTTATATTTTAAAATTTTATCGTTTAAAATTTCACAAAATTTCAACTAATTATGTTATTAAAACAGTTGAAATTTACGGGTCGTTACATCATTCCTCCGATCGGACACATTTCTTCGATACCATTCTATTACTTTGTAATTTGATTGGGTGCACCGTTGATTTTGTGAGTGTGTCTCGAGGTGAGCGGCAGTAGCTGCTATGCGTTACCACCAGTCCGGATTCGCAAATGGTATATCTACCCTGGCATTGCCTCGCGTGCCGTGTTCACATGCCCTATCGCACCTTCTACGAGTTTATTTTGTACCATACCTATGGTGTATCCTCTGGGTAAACGCCCAGTTTGGTGGAGCTTACGGCATTGTATAGACTACGTGAATATATAAAATGTGTTAAAGGGGATATGGGTAACGCCTTAAGGCTATTTTAATACTTTACTTTACTAATAGATATATTATAATAGTGTATTTTATTACATAGTAGATAGTTCCATGGATCCTTAGAGGATATTGTTGATTCATGAGTTTTGATTCATAACACAAGCTTCAGAGATCATACGACGAGAATACTATACGAAAGCGACAAAAAGAGAATAAGTGTATATTATGCACTACAAAGGAGACAATACTACAATCCAGAGATTAGTATGAATATTTTAATGTATTAAGTCTTAGAATATTGTTAAAATCATTCCTCAAGTAGTCACACACACACACACAAATTGATTTATATTGAGTTATACATAAATTAGTGTGTACTGTGCAATTGACAACAGGTCAGCTGACCGACCAGAAACCTCGGTCGACCGACTCTGTGTCAAGTGCACAGATATACATTATTTTGTGTACGGTTTTGAAACTCAGCTGACCGACCAGTTTTCTCGGTCAACCGACCTGAACATAACGGCTAGTTTTCTGAAGAGTTGCGATCGTTCATGAAGAGGAATGTCCTTCAATCCAAGAGATACAGACACAACTTTTGATTGAAACTCTTCATGAAAGATTGTAACTATTCTACAACTATATAAACGTGTTCAATTCACTTCTACAATCATCGATTCTTGTTTATAATTCTGAAATCTATTCTCTATTTATTTCTGCAAATAAAAGCATTCATTCTTATTAATATCACTAGAATCCTTGATTTAATTCATATACTTCGATTCTACGTGATTATCTTCCTTCTAAATCTTCACACACATATATACTCTTGAGGATTTGATTATAGGAAAGTTGTACTATCAAAAGACAATCAGTGTTATTCAGAACACATTCGTCAACAAGCTATTTGTATTAAGTTGAAGTTCTCTTCGGCTGTTGAGGAGGAAAAATTCATGTTCGGCTGCTCAAGTGTCGTATACCTATTCCTCCGGGTTAAGTGAGGGGTTTAGTTTAAATCCAGAGGGTATTCTGGGACTGGACGTAGAATGGGAAGTTCGAACCAGTATAAAAATTCCTGGTGTGCTTACTTTAATTTTTATTTTACTGCTATTATCAGTTTCCGCATTTATATATCATATTACACGATCCTTAGTACTGCACGTACACTTACAGATATAAATCCTAAACATCCTTTAATTTATTTGTATTACAGTTGACATTTCACTTGAGTTGAATTTACTGGTATAAGAATGTTATTCCTGACTCGAGTGTTTTGTGTTTTTCTTTATGCTTGGGTCAGACTGAGTGTCATTGCATTTGAGACTCACCTTTGGAGCTTTGCTTGAAGATATGTATTTATCTATTCATCTTTTCAGTTGTTTCAAGTTGATTTGTTCAGACTTGTCATTTGTTTCTGTATTAGATACTATTCTGTATTCGAGATATCAGTTTCATTTTACTGTAAACTCTGATGTTTATATAGTAGCTTCATGTACTACTATTTATTTATTCCGCTGCTTATTATTATAATACTCCATGTCTGTGATTCTTGAATTGATTTATTTACTGTATATGATAAGTATTGCCAAATATAAATTAACAATCTGTTGTTTTGAGAAATTCAAGTCTGACATGTGTGGATGATTGTCGATTTGAATGGTTCGAAATACCGGGTTGTTACATCTATGATTGAAAAAAATTCTTGTAATAATTGCAGCATCATCGACGTTTATTTTCAAGTTTCAAAGTAGGGTATGCTACTATAGTAGTTTGCTATAGGGTTGTTTTAGTAAAACAGATTTTGATTTAATTCCGAAAGTTTGATTTGATAAACCAAAGGAGATATGTATATTATTATTTCAAAATGGTTTGAAATAAAACTCGGTGTTTTGTTCTTAAGTGGATGTATGTATATTATGCATTAGGGTAGTTTGGTTTGTGCATCTTATTATGACATGTTGATTAGTAGTTTTCATTTGTTAAAACGAGATGAAATTTTTGGATATTTTGGACAGTCAAAATTTTCCGAAATAGTTGAGAACTTGAAGCTAAATGTTTGTGAAAATATAAAAGTAGAGTTTAATAATTCTAGAATTGAAAGAGGGCAAGTAAAAACGAGTTTTAAATTTGTTGAACGTCCTGGTTAAGTAAAGCAAATTGATATTGTGTATATACTCTTAGGATGCAGCGGAGTATTATATGAGTAAAATGGACTAAAGCAAGTTTTTGAAATGTTTTATAGGTGAAGGTAAGTCTTTATAGAGTGTTTGTAAAATGAAGATAGTGTTTTATAAAATGTTTCATAAATGAATTTTAGTATTAAATAAGAAATGATCATTGAGAAAACGAATGTGATTTAAATTCAAAAAAAATTGGGCAGTTAAGAAACTAATATAATAAATACGTAAGTGGTACATAGATTATTTTATTTGCATGGCAACTCTTGATCCAGGATTTGAGTATATGATAATGAACTTATTTACACCGGTCTGAGTTAGGAATTTTTACTCGATTCTTGATGGCGAACACTTGATATAGATGATTGATATGATTTTCGAATTTTCTAGTATATGTCTATGAAAGGAGAAAAAAGGTTTCTAATCAAGGAACCTGATCAGATTCTGCACTAGGGAAGTCGAGTGAGCGATACTAGCTCAAAAGAGTAGTTTATGTGACCGAGCAAGTGATCGGATCTGATATTGCGTATGGGTGACATAATTACATCATACGTGCTTGAATGTAATTGTATGCTTCTTACATTGGAAATGAAGGTTGCATGGTTTGAGATGGTATTTTGATGTAAGTTGATTGCTACATATAATTTACCATGCTTAGATCCGATAATGGATGAGTTGTTGTATTCCTTCAATTGTCATGTTTAACTCTCTTTTGGGTTATAAAAGTGAAATTCGAGTATATGGAAGAAAAGGTTAGCTTGTTGCTTTTGGTTTCATGAGTAGAGCTTGATTGCTCGATAATTGGTATGTGTTTATGCTTAATGGGCGTGTTTGCTATGTGACATACGCACTCTATAAGATATAACATAAGTATATGTTGTTGTTTTGTTGTCCCCATATATAGAAGGTCTCAGATATGGGCTTATATTGATATTTTGATTTTTTTTGGGACCTAGCCATGCAAAGAAGGTGTTGTTGAAATTTTCCATAACACATGGGACTTTCTAAGCTTAATAGCTCATTTTAATTAATTGATTTTAAAAGTCTAAGAGTTTGGAGATATTTTCTTTCTTTGGAAATTTCGATGATGAAATTCTTTTAAGGGGGAAGAATGTAACGATCCATAATTTTTAATGTTTCGAATAGGAATATTTAATTTATTTGAATATTCAATTTTGGTTCGAATTTAATAAATATTAAGAAAATCAATTTTTAATAAAACGACTTGATTTTAACGATGTATTTTTAAATGAATTTTTAGGATTTTTCCATAATTATAAATTTGGAAATTATTTAAATGATCATTTGACGTATTTTGCCTCAAACACTAGTATTTTTGGAATTTTATAGAATAAGATAACCAACGTATTTTATTGTTGTTTTGAGATCGTGTTGCATTATTTTGCACGGTCGTATTTTTATTTCTATCATTCGTGGCTCGTACGCGAATGAAATATTGGGTAGAAAAGTATTGAAAATATTAAATAAACAAACTCCTACCATTATACTTTTCTTCATTCTTTTTTTCACCTTTTACTTTTCACTAACCCTTTTTTCACATAAAAGAAAACCTTACAGCCACGTTAAAAAAAGAAAATCGTGAAATATATACCACTAAAATTAACAATACCAGATCCATTGAGCTCGTAGTGGTTAGGGCTTTAAATCCGTATAAGATTTGTTGGGTGCTGCGGTTGTGCTTGGGCATGTTCGCATAGCTAATATGTGATAGGGTTTTGATTTTTCGTCGATTAAGAAGATAGACAATGCCGAGTGTGGATTTGTGTTTCTCATTCAGAGGCAAACATGTTAAAGCAATTTGGGAGTGGAGCGACGCGAAATAAGAAGTGTGACTTATGATTTGTCATTTTCAAGTCATGAAGGTCTCGATGTACTTCGGTTGAACGAGATTGACATGATTTGAGGATGCAGAGCTCTCAAGTGGAGGAGTTCATTAGTGGAAGCGATAGTCGATTTCGTCGAGCGTCGATGGAGAATGGAGGAGAGAGGAGGTTCTGGTGTGTGCATGTGTGTCTCTGTGCATTCGGGCATAGGTAGTTGATTAAGGGCCAAGGAGGATTTGGAGAGGATAATTAAGTTAATGAAGTGATTAAGTGAATTAATTAATTTAATTTAATGTCAAAATTTATAAAATTCATAACTTCTTCATAGGTGGTCCAATCGAGACGCGGTTTTTTATGTTGCATTCATAGGAGCATTATCTACGCAGTGGAGTTGATTTTGTCAAGTATGGAACAAGTAGAATTTTGGGCTAAATTGAACGTCGTTCAATTTTAAATCAACCGGGAACATGTAAGCATCAACTGGAATAACAAATATCTCGTAAAGGCATCTCATATATAACTAAGCATATTTAGGGTAATGATAAGCCCATATTTGAGAATTTATAGTTTTATACTTCAAAATGATCTCATAAAATGGTAATGTTATCATTCTAATACATGACTTTAAAGACTTAGTTTTATACAAAATATGATGTTGAATGTAATTAATGCAACCAATCCTGCTATGGTTCAATATATATTTTAAACCCTAGACATTATTACAACACCAATGGATTTTCTAATAAAATAGTTTGGTTATCATAAGGTAAAACCCATCCTATGTTTATGTAAGGTATTACTTATGAGATACCTTTATTTTTGAAAGGCTTATAACATTAGAAATCCATGTGATTTATGTTTATGTAAAGGACATTATTTCCTTGTAATGCTTGGGCCAGCCTGAGCGTATTTCCAAATTTAGTTACAGATGTTTTGGGGATTCAAGAGATGAGCTAGATGCCTCCAAGACGTATTCACATATCTTTTATTTTCCGATGCATTTCTTATTTGTGTATTTATCAACATTTGTGAGGATGGGCCATTTTGACTTTCTAGATCGATGATAGTTTAGTTTACTCTGATTGATGTATGTGTATTACAGTTTCCTTTTGTAAAGACCTATTGTATATTATATATTATTCGTCACGATATGAGATTTTGTTCTATCTTTTCTTTCTTTCACTATAACAATTTATCATTCTAGCACTTTGATGCTCGACATGTGAATACCGTGGATGTGTTATTGTCGACTTTTAAGGGTCGAAATGGCTGGTCACTACAAGTGGGGTGCTGCAAAATGGAGGTGTCATTGAACATTCTTATATATACAAGCGCCATGGTGTGTGCGAAAATCTATCTGAATAGAAATATATGACATAAAATGGTCAATCAATAGGTGTTAAACATTGGATTTCCTTCTGGATTCAAACTCTGTTAAGATCCAATAAAGCATCTAATAGGTGACATAATAACCAGACTATATGTGTGTGTAGTGCCAAAGTTGCCAACGACTCGCCTATGGTACTCCGGTCCGTGGTTGAGCTCCAACCATGGTGTCTTAGAACGACAGTAAACTACAATATCCCACTCGATCGGTGATTTTTCCTCATTCTAAGGTATTGTGGTCGATGTTCAACCTTCGACCGGGTACTTATAGCCAATGATCTGCGTCCTCAGCATCAATTATTCTGAATGAGTTGTGATGGCACACACTACGCACATGCATATGAAATTTTAGTATGAATGATTTATGTTTAAAAAATGCAAGAATAGATGTATGTATGGACGTATGAATATATAGTAAAAAAATACATGATTTGCAAGTGCAATTTGACATATAAATGACATGCATAAAGTTGAACTTTTAAATATAAAATAATTAATAAATGAAAATTTATTCCATTTTTGATGATTGTTATTCTATAAGAATATATTACTTCAGAAAATATAACCAAAAATAAAAATAAAATATGGTTCAAACTCATAAAAATAAATTTCTAACGAAAAAATATATCAAATTTGTCCCTTTGAAGATATTAGCACATCCTTTACAGAACAATTTTAGTGTAGGTCTTGAATTGCCCTTAAACTTCCCCCTTTTTACTATAACTTTAATGTTTCTTATTGAAACTCCTCTTAATAGTGCAATATAAAGTTTGTCATGGCTGATTACATCTTGGGGTAAGTAAATTCCCACATTTGGAATTGTTTTCCCTTCATCTTTATTAATAGTTAAAGCAAACCTTAACCTTAAAGGGAACTATTTATGTAAAAAAGTTAATGGTAAACATGTATCTTCAAAGTGTTTCATAGGTATTCTTCATAAGAAAACCCAAGTTCTAGTAAAGCGACAGATAGGGATCTCAACATCTATGATGGTGTTGTGAAGTTCATGTCATATAAGTCATGTACCGTTGCATAACCCATTTTTTAGATCGAGGTTCCTTAGTAGCATAATTGTTTCATCTTTCTTCAATACCAATTCATGTATGGGTAGATCCTATTGAATTCAAATATTCAAGCCGTTATAGATTTCTTATATCATCCTCCATAGAATTGAAAGAGTAGTAGACACGATGATCACCAAGAAAAAAATTTATAACTTAATCATTTAACATACCCAGATATTCATTGAATGGGTTGTTAAAGCCCTTGTAACCATATATTTTGTATTGAATGCATTCATGTTTAAGTTTGGAAAAGTTAAATTTATGACAGCAGTTATTGATTATTAATCTTACCATGGTATTACCATTTCGTCCGGGTTTCTTATCTTTTTCTCCTCTATATGTGGCACACTTCCATCATTAACTCGTAGTAGGAAATTCATATATTGCCCTCATATTTTGAGTGATATGGATCACTTCTACATGTTTCCATAAAGATGATTTGACTATGCATGCATTAATTGTTTCTGATATTGTACCGTTTTGTACAAATGTTAAAACTTGTCTAAAATTCGCGCTCATGATTATAACTTTACCTCCAAATAGGATGTCCTTTCCCAATATATCTTCTATCTAGTACTTCGAAAGCATATATGTGGGTAACTATTACTTTATCCCAAACAAGAATAGCCGCTAATCTCATAAGTTTAACTACTTCGGACTATTTAGATATCGTACACATTGATTTGAAAGTGGTATTGATTGGATTTTAAATCGCGAATGTTTCGTTCGACCACTTGGTAAGATTGTTGCGATTATTTCTAATATGGCCATTGCAAGTGTAATCAAACCATCCTATCTAAGTTTTGCAAGTATTGCTCGATAAAGAAATATCTTTCCCATCCTACGAGGGCTATCTATGAAATAGATTTTGTTCTCCTTATTATAAACTATTTAGTAATTTTTAGTGTCATGGCCCGTTTTTCCGTACCCTTTGAATCGACAATAAACCACACATGTCCAACTCAAATTGCACGAATAAGCGGATCTTTAAGGGTATAAAGAAAATAAAGACAAAACAAAATCTTACACGAATGGAAAAACATATATTATTTCAATAATAATCTTTATAGAGGAAAATTTTAAAATACAATATCAGAGTCTAACGTAGATTCAGCCTGGACAGTTATAACACTTGCCCTTACAAATGCTGACAAACAACAAAACAAATACAGTAGATGTAGTGGATAATATAATACATCAATACGATGATGAAGATCTCCAGCTCTCCTGTAGAAACTCCAACCGTCTTCAACTCAACCTGAAACTACTCGGATCTGACCCGAGTATTAAAATACCCGGATCAGGCTTGATAAACCAGCGTGAGATACTCGAAATTTAAAATGACTATATTATCAAAAACCTTTGAAAAGAAGGGTATCTCATAAGACTACGCCCACTCATAAACACAGACGAGTTTTTACCTTATGATAACCAAAACACCTTTATACCAAAATTCACTTGATATTATTTTTAATGACATTCTTTTGAATTCACTTTTCAAATAAACTCATTCAAATAAGGTATCACTACCCAGACTAAGTCTAAGGTAATATATGATACCAAAAGGGGTAGCTGAAATGTTTGCAAGTCATTACAGCTATTTTGAGAATACAATCAAAACCGTAAATCTCGTATTGGGATTGGATTTACAACATGATAGGAAACTAGTGGAAAGATCAATCTGTATCCACGGCTTACGTCCAGACTCAGATGCCGTTATACAACAACACAAATGGCTAAAAGTGGATACAATCTGCAAATAACATCCAAGGACTCGGACTTCGCGTGTAATAGCCCGCAAACCCATACCCCTTGAGTCGACACTATTCTCCAATATATCAACTCAAAGTGAATGGAAATACGAACCATTAGGGTTAAAGAAGAAGGAGGTAGAAGAAGAAATATAGAAAACAAACCACAGAATCTCACAAATGCAGCGGAACAATATATAATAGATACATGACTGATCTTTACATAAAAAGAAACTATATCTGTTATATACATTACATCATCAGAGTACAACACATTTCATAACACACACTGGCAATTATCATAACCTGTCCTCACAAAAGCTGACTATACAGCTTTCACCGCACAGCGGAAATATAAATCTATGGAAAATACGCCTCGTCATCCAGCTCGTCTCCTGAGCTCCAAAGCAGTCCTTCCAAAATCTGTACTCTATAATACTCGGTCTGACCCAAGCATTATAATAAAATATCACCCAAGTCAGTCAGGAAAACCAGCGTGAGAAAAACACACTCAATTGGATTATTAAAGTTTCAAAATTTTTTGAAATCAAAAGCATCTCGTAAGACCACGCCACAAATAAACATGTCGGGTTTTTACCTTACGATAGCCAAAACACTTTTTATCAAATCCGCCTGATATTATAATAGTGTCTATATTCAAATACTTATTCAAATAACTGAAATAGCCAAAAATTTACTTTGTTAAAATAAATTCCTTTACTTTCCAAATTTATTTCAGAACCCATTAATTTTAGATTTACTCCTTTATTAAAATCTTATTTGAACTAAAAATACCAACTTCATATTTATTGCAAATTCTTCCTTTACTCCTTCCTTAACCATTTAAAATCCTGAATTTTTAGAAATAATCTATTATTCCTTTAATTAACATCACTTAGGTTTTAAATTCATTTATTCCCATTTATTCAAAAATCTCCTTATCCATACTTTGGAATTTAAAAGAAATCCACTTTTAACTTTTTTAAATCATTCTTTAATTTATCCGAAATCTCTATAATTATTTCACTTAAAAAATTTCTCTTATATTTTCTTTCAAAAATCCAAATCTATACATTTTGATAACTCAGAATATCCAAATATATTCAATCAACCCATAGCATCCAATATTCTAATTATCAATATAATTCATCACAGAATATCAAATAATCATAACACAGAATTATTAGAACAATCTAAATAATTTTGAGGAATCCAGCTGGATCCCTCCAACCTGTTTCCCTGCATCCATAGATGTTAGCACAATACCAATTCCACTTCGAGGTGGAATATCGCGGTATATGGGTTTATATAATATCATCCGCTATTATGCGGCGCATAGGGTCTCATCCGCTATATAATGCGGGAAATCAATCACTCCAATATATATATATACTACTATGTAATATATGTCACATCCAATCAAATCAATCATTCAACCCAATATTTAAATTTAACTATTTAAATTTAAATAACAACCCAGATGAGTGAGATTAACTCACCTTTGACCTTTAATTCGCAACCCGATTCATACCGGCTTGTCCCTTCACGATTTTAGACCTTGTATAAACATTTATAAGGTTTATTAATATTCGAAATAATCGAACAAGCAATTGCCATTTTATAATTTTAATTGACTAATAATTATTTTAAACTAATTTTCCTTTAAATAATTTTCTTAGTAACTAAAATAATTTAAATAAGTTAATTAAACAAGTTATCTCCATAATACATTATTCTAAAATTAAACTGTAAGTTAAAAATGTATATACCTATATTATTTTTCTTTTGGAACAACATATATTTTTATAAAATAATCTATATAGATTCTAAGATTTAATTTTTATATAAACTCCTATATTTCCCTAAATCTTATATATACTTATATTTACTGTTTTCCTGTATATATATATATATATTTTATTAAAACAAAATTGTTCTCATCTTACTATATATATATTTTTTCTTCTGTTTTCCGTTTATTTTCTAACCTACATACATATACACATAAGAATGGAATTGTTTATACCTTACTGCTCAAGCTAAAACCCCCAAAGCCACGCGAGATGCTCCACGCTCACCTCCCTAATTGACTACCAGGTCGCGACCACCCATCGGTCTCCTCCCCTTGAACCACCTCGACTTCCCATCTGAACCGCTAACATCAGACTCCTCACGTGCGATTCCCTCTGCGCCATCGAAATCGAGGCTCAACCCTAGCCTCGCGAGCCCCAAACCCACTTCGAATCGAACGAGCCTTCCTACGACATGCTCGCAAAACCAACCATCGCGAGACTCCCCTTCGCATGCTCGAGTTCGAGCTAGCTACCTCGTACGCCGCCTTCATGTTGCCTTCGCTCGATCGATGCTCGCCTGCCCTGGCTCCTTCGATTAGGTCGGAGGATTTAAAAAAAAAAAGTCGCGATTTGAAATGCCTTCGCGAATTGGAAGATGAGGGGAGATTCGATTTGGTTTTTTTTGTTTAACGAACGTCTTCGGTTCCTTGATTTGAAAAGGAGGGATGGTAGGGAGAAGGCGCGATTTTGAAGAGGAAATTTCTGCTCGGCCATTTATTTTTTTCTGCTTGAAACCTAATGTTCTACGTGCATTTTAAATAAAAAAGGGAGGGGACACGACACGATGGTGGCATGTTTGAATTGTTTACGTGCAGAATTTGCTTTGCTACAGAGGAGGCATAAAGTTACGATGGAGAAAGAAAACAGGCTGGTGGGAAGGGAATCTCTGCTATTGACTTAGGGTATATAAATATGTATATTTTTTTTTGGCAAAGCCAGCGGGGTTGGAATGGGCCCATACCATTTATTGATATACCAAGATCAAAGAACTACAAGGAAACAAACCCACAGATGCAGGCATGGAAGAACAGAGGAACAAGAGAACAAGGAATACATGCATATCAACAAGAAGAAAAGAAAAACACACACAACACAAACACCAACACCAACAGCAGACATTAAAGAGATTGGAGGGCCAACATAAAACCAGGTTCAAATTGGTGGCTAGAGGCAAGAATCCCATGTTTCATTTTCCCAATGATGCTGAGTTTCATTTGCATATGCTGAGTTTCATTTTTAAATACAAATTGTCTCGAATTTTGCAACTCAAAATCTCGACCTCCTACCGAGGCGTGCCGCTAGGCGTTTATAATGTTATACCCCTATTCTGAATGCAATGGAAAAGGTTTCGAGTACTAATTCGATCGTATGGAGAAGATAGCTTTTTGGACCTAGTTATTATATTAAATTTCGATATAGATTCCAGCGCGTTTACTTACCGCACGACCACACAACAAATCCAAACACTACGAAAATTGAAATCCAATAATAATACACTATTACGGATCCAATAGAACTGGTTTCATGGAATTCCGAGACTGTGCCCCGGAAGGCTATTTTTAAATTCAATTTAAACAATATATTTTCAAAACTGAACAAAACACCTTTAAACTCAATTTTAAAAGTTCTATCACCTTCAGTATCATTCATATGAATTTTATAAGCCTTCAAATATTTTTAAGAGGCTTAAAATTTTAGATTCAACCATTTACCCAATTTCCAATTATTTAATTAAATAATTAAATCACTCAATAAATAGTGGCATTTGAAATTCGAGTTAGAAATTAACTTTTAAATATTTAAAATTAATCAAATATTCCAATTTCAAATGTCCAAAATTCCGGGACGTCACATTCCTCCCCCCTTAAAAGAATTTCGTCCCTGAAATTGCTAGTTAAGGAGAATGATCCATAACCTATTAACTATTTCCTCAACCCAAATAGTTTTTAACAACTTGCCAAAATAAATCTTTTTATCAAAGACACACTAACCCTCTTTCTAACTTTTCAAACTTATCCATAAGTCCCAAACAATATTACTTACTTAACAATTCAAATTTAAATTTAAAACCAAATTTTGAATTATCAAAATTTTCTCAAAATTATTCTAACTCCTTAAAATTTTGAAAAATTTCGCCAGCGTTTCCTTTGCGCAACTAGCTCGAAACAACTACAAAATGCCTCTATGGGCCCCCAGATTTCAAAAGAAAACAAAAGCCAATTGGCTAGATCAGAAAATCATCAAATTTCATACAGAAATTTAAACACATACCTTTTGTTGGGCTATTTAAATTTATTTTCTGAAATCAAAAATACCAATTCCAGTTTTCTTTTTAAACACCTGTGTCCTACTTAGCAATAATATCCAATAACAGAATCCAAGATCATTTTATACACTTCCTTTACAAATTTCCAATATCTACTTTACTTAAGCCCGAACGCTGCACATATATCATCCGTACGCAATATCACATCTGATCGCTCACTCGATCACACAATTTCACTTCCGAACTAGTATCGTCCACCCGACTCTCTAGTGCGGACTCAAATCTGGTTTCTTGATCAAAAACCGTCATTATCCTTGCATAGCCACAAACTATGATAGAGAATATCCAAAATCAATCAAAATCCATATCCAGGGTTCGCCGTCGAAAATCGAGTGAAAAATCCTAACTCGGATTGGTTTAACTACCTCGAAATTATGTGCTCGAACCTGGATCAAACCGCATGCGAATAAAATAATCTACATACATCCTACGTATTTATATCCATTGATTATCAATTATATCAATTCCCTTTTTATTCACATTCATTTTGATTTCTATTCACTTATCCACAATTATCCCATTTCACAACTTCATTAAATCTTCATTCAATTATTCACTTAGAATAATTTTCTCAATACCAAATTTACTTAAGAATTTCACCATTCATTTCTTAAGTTCAATATAAATATTTTATATACTTCTTATATTCATTTTTACTTCACTACTGAAGTTATATACACCTTTATTCACTTTGCCTTTACAATTCCATTTGAATTCAATTTACCTTCCAATTTTAAATATTGAGTTCAATTCATCTCATCTCAAACAAGATTTAATTAATCCTTCCTTAAATTAGTTCCACTTACTAATTTATTTTAAGTATCAAACAATTTTATTTCTAATCTTTAATTATTTTAGTCCACTTCGAACCAATTCAACGACTCCACTTAACTCAATTCAGAATGAATTTAAATATCCAATTTCAGTTCCATTTACTTACAAATATAAATTAAATATCAACCAAAATGCATTTCTGATTCATTTGCTTACCCATTTAAACCAATTAGTTTACTTACTAATTTTTATTCTTCAATCTTTTGCTTTATTTAGTCTAACTTGACAAATTTTCCGTCTTTCACAATTCAAAATGAATTTCAACATTCAATTTCAAATTCATTTCCTTGCAATTGTAAATTCATTTATTCATTCACAACTTATTCCCAACTTAATAAATTTTATTGCAATGCCCATTTGCTTAGTCTAGTTTACTTAGACTTTCCTCAATTTCGGTTTTATTTAAAGTTAATTCTGCTACATTTCAATTTAATTCAAATTTTAAATTTCTATAAGTTTCCCACTTACTTAAATTCCATTTACTAATCCCTTTAATTTTCTTCATTTAAATGAGTTCACTTGCCACTCTATTTTATTATCACACTTTCATTTATCTAACTTCCTTCAAGTCAAATTTTATACCATAGATTTCGAATTTGCACGTTATCAAACTTATTTATATCTAATACACATTTTCAATTTACTTCGAGAATTTTAAACAATTCCTTAGACATTCCAAAACATTTAAACCAACTCCAGAGTTTTCAACAATCTCTTAAGTATTTCAAAAATCAAAGCGGTTTTACCAACCCAAAACTTCAACATTTCAAAATCACCTTTGAAATCAATTATATCCAAAATCCTTTGCATTTCTAAAATAAAACCCAACTTTCACAAACAATTCCAATTTAAAACATTCAGGTATCAATTCCTCCTTTGGAAACTCGAAAATGAATATCGATAATGCTGCAGTCATCACCAAAGTTATTTTCCAGCGACCAAAAGAGTTCAATGCTTTTATCTCTTTAAAAACATTTTCAAATATTTTTAATTCCCATATCTCACCAGATTTCAAATTCAACTCAAAAATATTTCCAAATAATATCACTATTATTCCTTCAAGCCTTTGAAAACATTTTCAAACTCAAAGGAATTAAATTTTCTCAAAATTTCAAATTCCAAATCCTTTCAATTCACATACAACTATTACTCTGGAATTTTATTTCAAATTATAAATCACATCTACAATTTACATTTACAAATCCCATTTGTATATGAATTTATTTCTAAGCTTTTAGTTATGATTTCAATTTTTACACAATAATGATAATAATTTAATATCATCCCTTCCTAACAACCAAGCAACCAATAATTTACAAAAACTTTTCCTTTTACATCCGAAAATAATTTGGGGTAAAATTATTTCATTTACCCTATTTGAAAACCATACTGTGTCGGTTTATCTCATTCAAGAGTTTAGAAACCCCTATCAATGACATGGCGCCCCACATATCGACCAAAATCCATAAACACCCAACCGATAAGTCAACACAATATAAAACAATTTTTATATTCACTAACAATTACGCGCTCATATCTATTAATTTACTTAAACTCATTCTAGAGTACTATGGACTCTATTTCAATGAGTAATCCCCACCAAAGCCAAGGTTCTCGCTTAACCTTCTGCTTTGATACCACTATAATAGCCCGCAAACCTGTACCCCTTGAGTCGACACTATTCTCCAATATATCAACTCAAAGTGAACGGAAATACGAACCATTAGGGTTAAAGAAGAAGGAGGTAGAAGAAGAAATATAGAAAAAAAACCACAGAATCTCACAAACGTAGTGGAACAATATATAATAGATAAATGACCGATCTTTACATAAAAAGAAACTATATCTGTTATATACATTACATCATCAGAGTACAACACATTTCATAACACACACTGGACAGTTATCATAACATGTCCTCACAAAAGCTGACTATACAGCTTTCACCGCACAGCGGAAATATAAATCTACGGAAAATATGCCTCGTCATCCAGCTCGTCTCCTGAGCTCCAAAGCAGTCCTTCCAAAATCTGTACTCCATAATACTCGGTCTGACCCGAGCATTATAATAAAATAACACCCGAGTCAGTCTGGAAAACCAGCATGAGAAAAACACACTCAATTGGATTATTAAAGTTTCAAAATCCTTTGAAATCAAAAGCATCTCGTAAGACCACGCCACAAATAAACATGTCGGGTTTTTACCTTACGATAGCCAAATTTTTTTTATCAAATCCGTTTGATATTATAATAGTGCCTATATACAAATACTTATTCAAATAGCTGAAATTGTTACATGATTAAATTCCAGCATACTAGCCACAAAGTGGGTTCTACAAACAAAAACCGTAAAAGGCACGTAGGGAGAATGGATTTCCAACTAATGACTAGGCACTGGGGTACCACCTGTCACAGTACCTGGTCTAGATCAGCGTACCGAGGATCCACCCTAAATCCCCTACAACACAAGACCGGACTACCCCTTACTGGATAGTCCGAGTAAGATCACCCCGCGGTTGGGATCGGCAACCGCCCATACAGCCGAAATAAAAAAAGGAACATCTAGACATGGATGACATCACCCTAATAGGCACGACCCACTTAGCCTTGCTGCATAACCCCTGATTTTTAGTCATTCCCGGTTGATGAGGCTCGAAGCTACGCGTTACCTTTTTAGAACATATCACTTAGAATGCTCACCGTCCTCCTGACGATGTTCTGGAAGCATTCATCCATACAAGTCCGTTCCGGGTTCGAACGGAACAGAAGGCACTATTCCTACTACATCCATTTTGGAATCATCCTTAGGATTAGTAGCGACTAGCCCTTACACTTCACCACTCCATCTTCGACTCCAAACTCGTCTTCCTCACGAAAACGTATAAACCAGGTCGAAGTGGTTTTCGGGAAATGAATCCCGATCCTGGTCTCTCCGAAACGGTCAGCGCATTGGCCAATATTGATAGTCGGTTATTTAACTATCAAATAACATTCACAAAAACCATCAGACCTTTAAATAATTTCCCAAGTTATTTATTTCAAAATATCTTTGCAAGATATTTTTTCTACATGTGACGATCCGACTTTCATCGACCAGAAAGTCGCATCATCTTGAAGAAAGAAAGGAATAGAAAAGATAGAGAAGAAAGAAGAAACAACATCAGAATCTCAACAGCGGAACGAATAAATTATATTAATAACATAATTATTACATAATATACAACGACTATCAGAGTTACACAGATTATACATCACATACTAGACAGTTATAAACACCTGTCTAGTTATTACAACTCAAATACAATACAGAGATCAATACAGAGATCAACACAGTGGAACTACTATATATATATATATCTACAACTCTAAAGCCTCCTGCTCCATTTCTCCTCCATAATTCATCAAAGCTAACCTGAATCCCTTGGCTACTCGTAAAAATTTGAGTACCCAAGAGTTTAAGAAAACATAAATAAACTCCGGGTCAGACATGGGTCTGGTGTGAGTAACAGGTTAAAGTTGCTTAACTTGAAAACCTTTGGAAAAAAAAGGTATCATGTAAGACTTCCCACCCATAAACACGGAAAAGTTTTTACCTTACGATAACCAAAACATTTGATAGGAAATCCAGTGATATTATAATAGGGTCTAGGGTTTTCAAAATAAAATACAAAAATAGCTGGAATGCTTACATCTCACGTTCCAACATAGTTCGGCACAACTAATATGTACGGCACTTATTGGAGATTGGATTCCATACAATTGGCAGGGCTACTGGGGTACCGCCCGTCACAGTACGTGGCCTAGATCAACGTACCGAGGATCACTCCCGACCCCTTGCAACACAAAGCCGGAACCATCCCTTACTGTACACCCGAACAAGACAACCCCGACAGTTGGAGCTCACAACCGCCCACACAGCCGAAATAAAAGGGACATCTAGACAGGGGAAAATCTTGTCCTACTTCAGTGCTACCCACTTAGCCTTGCTGCACCTCCGCTGTTTTAGCCATTCCCGGTTGATGAGGCTTGAGGCTACGATTACCTTTATAGAACACATCTATCTTAGAATGATCATCATCCACCTGACGATGTTCTGAAAGCATTCAATCCATACAAGTTCGTTCTGGGTTCGAACGAAACCGAAGGAATTATCTCGTTACACTCATTTTATAATCACCCTCAGAGTTAACGACAATAACCCTTGCACTCTGAATCTTCATCTTCACTTGAGATTCATGACCTATCGTTAATTTGGATCGATGTGGTTTTTGGATATCCAAATCTGGAAACCCGATCCCGGTCTTATCGAAATCCAAAACGTATCTTTTAGGTCCAAGTTGTTTAAAGTTGAAATAATTCAATTCTATTATCTATATACACACAGATTGATAATTCACAATATCACAATAGATAATCTACATTATCATCACAAATAGATAATTCACATTATCATCATACTTCAACAAAAGCATTAATATCACACATCATCACTTATCTCATATCTGAGATCTCAAACCATTCAAGGCAATCAATATCATTCAACATCCATAAGCAATGATTTATTAATCACCATCTATAATTAATTTAAAGTGAATTAAATTAATTACTTGCATCTCTAATTAATTTAAAATAAATTAAATTAATTACTTTCATCATTCTAAATCTTGCTTACTTAACCATTAATTAATTATAAATTAATTAATCGTCCTCTAAGTATTCATCTCAATTAATCACCCTTGATTAATTATACTCTAATTACATTAAGTAATTATCCTTAATTAATTACACAAATTAATTATCCTTAACCAAATACAATAATTAATTTTAATTACTTCATTAATTAATTAACTAAAATTAATTACGTTAATCAACTAAAATTAATTACATTAATCCTTAATTAATTACATTAATTAATTACTCAAAATCACTTATTATTGATTAATTAATCTTAATTAATCAACCCTTAATTACATCATTAATTATATAAATTAATGATCCCTAATTACATTTTTAATTAATTAATCTATTTAAATTAATTACATTAAGTAATTAATCTTTAATTAAACCATAATTATTAATCACTCTTGATTAATCAAATCCAGTAATTAACTACCCTTAATTACTTCATTAAATAAATTAATTACTCCTTAATTAATTATCTTAATTATTCCCTTGATTACTTACACAAACTAATTTAATCCAAATTACTTCCATATTTAAATCATCTTCAATTAATTACATTCAGTAATTACCATTAGTTACTTCACTAAGTAATTACACTTTATTTATTACATTAAGCAATTACTTATCAAATCATCCAATGTTTATCTTAAATTAATTAAACTTAATTAAGTGACTTAAACTAATCAAATTTATTTAATTAATTACCTTGAGTAATTAATTCCTTAATTACTTCCATTAAGTAAATACACTTAAATAATTTCATAAATGATTATCTTTAATTAATTAATCTAATTGATTATTAAAACTAATCACATTAATTAATTATTAAATAATCTGAGTTAATGACCTTCATTAACTATTCTTTAATTGTTTCTCTAAAGAAATTAAACTTACCTTAATTATTGTTAATTACAAATTTATTTATCTTTAATGATCTATTAATTAATCTCTAATTATTTAATTAATTAAGTTCTTAACTGTAACTTAATTAATCCTAAATTACTTGATTAATTAATATTTAATCATTAATTTAAAATCTAATCTTATCAAATTAATGATTCTTAATTCCAAATTAATTATTCCTAATTAATTAACTTAAAACTTAATTAATTAGTTTAAAACTCATAATTACTAATTTAATAAATCCACATCATTAATTAATTAAATAAATTAATTATCCATTTTAATTATCTTAATAATTTAATGAATCATAAATCATTAAATTCTATTTATCTTTAAGTTAAAACTTTATTCTTATGAATGATTAAATTATCATTATCAAAAGCATTTTAAAAATAATTTACCTTTAAACTTACTTTTAAATTCCATTTTAAATTTAAGATTTAAAATGAATACAAATTTAACTTTAACAAAGTTTAAACAATTTAAAAACCTTTTAAATCTCATTTTAAAGAAATACTTACCTTATAAAAGAAATTTAAAAGAATTTGAAACCAAATTCATTTTTAAATCCAAACTATTTAGATTATGCTTTAAACATTCAAAGTTGTTTAAAACATTTTAAATTTTAAAAACTTATTTATCTCCAAACTAGGATTCAAACTAAACTTGATTCCAGATTTAAACTTAGATTTAAAACTCTGTTTAAATCCTTACTTTCAGGTTTTAAAATCATTTTATAAAATACTTTAACAATTTTAAGTTGTTAAAAACATTTCATTTTTAAAAACTTATTTATTTAAAACTAGGATTCAAATTCATTTTGAATCCATACTTTAAACTGGAATAAAAACCTATTTAAAAATTTGCTTCACATTTTAAATTTATTTTAAAAAAATTTAATAACACTTACAGGTTTTAAACCTGTAACCATCAATTACCCGAGCCCATCCCTTATTGCTTCAAGCCAAACCCAAAGTGCTTCGAGCAAAACTCGAATTACTCGAGAGTTACTCGAGTTCAAAAACCCTGCAACACACCAATCTTCACCAATCACAAACCATTGCACAGTGCATGTGCACGGTGGCTCCGACCCTCTTCGGTCATCATCGATGGCCTCAACACATCAGCAAACATCCACGCAACCCATCACGATCATCAGATCGTGACCATCAACTCGAAATAGAATTCGAGTATGTTAACCAAACCTGGAACCAAAAAGAGCAACACTTGAAAACCACTCGACCTCGCATCTCCGACCATCGTCACGTCTCAGATTCTGACCAATCCACCGTCAACGTTCCAGCTACCACCTCCTTAAGTTCTATCGAACTCGATCACCCAGAGACATTGAGATGATCACAAATTCTTAACCCAGCCAAACTAGGTTTAGAAACTTCCCAGATCAACCACAATTGCCACGGTCATCTACACACCCATCCATTATTTTTTCTCCACTCACCGATCATCCTACTATCACCTGAAGAAACCCCGACCTTCCAGATCCTCGGGATCATCAGAAACCTCTTAAATACCCATTTCTGGTCAAACCAGAAATGCCCTCAAATCCCACTACTAAAAATAGTAATTTTTGTTTCAAAAATCAAGTTTTAGTTTAAGCATTTGATTCATTTACCTGAATCCATGAATCATGATAATTGAATTTTAACTTATTTAATTTTGCATAGTTGTTTTATTATTTCCAGAGGCAATACAAATTATTTTAACTTAAACAAGTTTTTAAGCTAAAATCTATGATATAACAAACATATTTTGTTCAAGACTTAAGTACTAATAAAGATTGGATCAAGAGCAACTGATTTATGATTAGATCTAGAACTTGGAAACTAAAATCAGAGAAAGCATCCAGACACATAGCAATGCACACAACAAAATATTCATATATATACACGCAGAGTTTTAAAATATATTCACAAACATACTTGTATTCAGAGATGAACATGTAACATAATTATATACTTAAATTTTAAATAGTGATGTTACACACCGCCAATATGAAGAATAGAGCCTCTAATTGAAAATCTTTTTGAATCTTTAAAACTGGAAAATGCTTTGAAAGTTGCTAGCTGAAACCCTTTTTGATCTTCATGTTTGTGTTGAGTTGAATTGTTGTTATAGTTGAATTGTTGTCATAGTTGAATTGTTATGTGTTGAGTTTAAGCTTCAGTTGTAATATATTTTCTGGTATGCTAAGTTATGTTGAACGAATGAAATAAGGAAGATTGATATATAGAACAAATATACAGAGGTAAGTATTACTGGTATAAGATTTTTATTAGTTTGGTCCTAGATTTTTTTTCCATATGGGGGCTGAGATGATTGCATTAAATGAAGTTGTCTGGTTTTACATTTTCATGTTTATCCCCTTTTTAATTTCGTATGTACATATATGATTTCTTGCCTTGCATTGCAAACAAGTATATTCCATAGTTTATAAATTTCTAGAGTTATCTTAAGTTCATTTCATATTTTTATATAACCATTTATTTATTTGAGATATTTATTTAACATCAATACTTATTTTTATTTCTTTTAAAACTTAAACCACCAAACACTTCATTTATAGTTATTTAATTTTATACTTATGAATTACTTTTTAGAGAAAATAAAATAAAACTATTTATATATATACAAATAACAGCTTATACAAATATCTTTAAAATCCAAAACATTTTAAATATCTACCCTTTTTAATTTCAAGACTTTTAAATTCAAAATAAATTCTAAAATCCAATTTTAAAATCAAGTTATATATATATACATATATAACAACATATTTAATTTGAATATAACACTTCTATTTTAAAATCTATTTATATTTATATTTAAAACAATACATTAATAATGTTATTTGAAAATAATAATTTGTCAAATTTAAATAACTTATAAAAGAGATTATAAATTCCTATTATTATTAAATGAATTAATATATCATATTTATTAAACAATATTTTAAAACAAACCTTTTAATTTATCTTAAACTTAAGCTAAGATATAATTTAATCAATTAAACATTTATCTTAAATATTTTAAAACTATATATTTTAAATTTAATCATAATTTCCAAATTACCAAAATATATTAGAATTTGAAAACAAGATTTATTTATTTATTAAATTCAAACCAAAGATTTCTATTTACAATATATACAAACATATACACATTATAAATAGAAAACAATTTATTAGCTTTTAAAAAGATAAAATCACCAATTAAATATTTATTAAAAGAAGATTATTAAATCAATTTAAATTTCAATATAGATTATTAAATTGATATTGCCAAAAATTCTGGGATATCACATTCTTCCCCCCTTAAAAGAATTTCGTCCTCGAAATTTAAAACAAAGGTAATTTAATAATCTCATTAATGATTTAATTTTAAAAACACAAGCATATATTAATCATATGCTAACAACCATAGCAACCAACTCATCCAATCAAACAAATCTAACTATCCAGACAAAATTATGGATAGAATTTCCTAGAGTTTCCCAAGTAAAAATACCGGAATACTCGCCCTACACAACCCAAACAAAACTATACTACTAAGCTACAGAGCTCCTACTCATCTAGATCTACAAAACTAGACAGGATATCAGACTATAGACAAGTCTGACTCAATAACCAAACCTTCCTGGACTTCTGGTTCCAAAACCAGAGATGGATTATACACGTACTCCCTCAGAGATACGTGAAACACATCGAATCCTAGTTATCCAAACTAGCAATTCAATCTAGAAGACCAAACACTTATCCTCACCAGAACACAGAGAAAATCCAAAATTCCTCGGAGCTAGCTTCCCAATCTTACCAAACTATATAGCTCCTTTGATCGGAGAAAACTTACTAAAAACCAAATCCCCGACTTCGAAATTCAAATTCCTCCGTCTCTTATCCACAAAACTCATCTGACGATCCTGGGATGTTTACATCCTTATAGATTAGCTCAACCTTCGCTGAAGCCTCTCAAAATAACTTGGACCAAAACAATCAAGAACACAACCTCTACTATCATCAGTAGATAACAACTTCTCCTTTCCGAAAAAGAAAAACAGATACACTCCCAACTGCTTTCGCTGCACAACTCTGATCTGGTGTAGATGAAAATGCTGATGATACACACGAGCACTGTTGGGTACGTTTATACCACCACCAAATCAGAATGAGGAAGTAGACACCGAACCATTCGGTACTGAGCCAACACAAGGAGGCAACCACCGAACCATTCGGTACCGAGCCAACACAAGGATGCAGCCACCGAACCATTCGGTACCGAGCCGAAGCAAGGAACGGACTACCGAATCAAGCACTGCCGGACCACCTCGCCATCGGACCAACATTCTACCGAACCAGGCCCAAAGTAGCACTGCCGAACCAAAGCCACTCACCTATCACCGAATCAAACTCCAAACCAACTATCACCGGACAACAATACTACCAAACCAAGGCATTTCGAACCAACTTTGCCAGGCCAGATTGCATCGGCCCAGGCCCACCAGCAGCTATATACATCCAAGACCCCTGCCCCCAGCCTCACTCTATAAATAGAGGGGCAGGGGTACAGCAATGGGGACAAGTTTGGAGAGCTCAAGCACGGAGAGAACTTTCAAACAAATTTCAGATACTTGTATCAAAGCTTTGTACTTGTAATCTGAAGAAGAAAGGAGAAATAATATATAAAGTGGACGTAGGCACATTCTGGCTGAACCACTATAAATCTGCGTGTCTTTTACAGTTTAGCCCCTGCTTTTCATATATTTGCATAAATCACCCAAATCACTAAGAATAACATAAAATCAATTAAATCATACGACTTTGAGGTGTTTGTCCATTTTTTGTGCAAACATTTTTGGTGCTTTCGTTGAGAGCTAGAAGCTCGAAGCTTCAGCTTCTTCCACTTAACCTTCTTCCTAACAGCATCGTTCATCGCTTGGAAAACATGCCTCCCAAGCAGAAGAAAGATGTTAACAAAGGAAAAAACATCGCAACCAGTAGTCTTCCAGATCCAGTGGTCACAGATCAAGTAAATCATCCCCCTCCAGCAGCAGTACCAAATGAAGGTCAGGCAAATCCGACCACTCCTGTCGCAGAACAGCCTGCAGCAATTACTAGGGCAGATCTAGATAGGGTTGTGGCTGATGTAACTAACTGCTTCACGTCCCAGCAGGAAGCCTTGGTGGACCATCTCATGTCACGCTTAAGGGATGCTGAAGAGTCCAACCGCAACACTAAATCATGGGGTGAGTCCCAGTCTGGAGGATCTCAGAGACAACAAAGATCTTCTTGCTTCGAAGGAGCTAACGACAGAAGCAGCCATGGTAGGAGCCGAGATCGAGCACAGCCCGAAGTTAGGCCTGAGGAAACGCTTGGAACCGAACCCAATGGGGGAGGTACCGGGCGGAGGTCAACTGTAGCTGAGCCGGTTGTACTGCCTAACCACGGAAACGCCAATGAACGGGGCCGAGCTAGAGTCCAGCCCGAAGTTGGACCCGAGGAAGTGCTTAGATCAGAACCCAGCATGGGAAGATCAAGGCAAGGGCCAACTGTAGCTGACCCTAGCATGCTCCCAGAAGACCAAAGGCAGCCACTGGAAAATATGAGGAATGATAGACGATACCATCCCTACAGGTCATCTGGACGGAATCAATCCCACAGGACAGAACCGAACTCGTTTCTATCTGCTCCAAATTCTGATGAAAGGATGGCACACTTGTTCAGAGAGTGCGTCCAACGGGATCAAAGAGATCGAGGGATAGGCGCTAGGGTAACCAGCCCTTTCGCCTGCAATATCGAAATTGCTATCACCCCCCGAGAATGGAAGATGCCAACAATGGAACCTTACAGAGGAACCTCCGACCCCGTTGTACACTTACAGAGATACACGCAGCATATGCTCATGAGTGGAGCAATAGAGGGAGTACTATGCAAATGCTTTCCACTATTCTTAGCAGATCTAGCTACCTCCTGGTTCTGCCATCTACCCCAAGGATCCATCAGCTCGTGGGAGATGTTGAAAAAAAAGTTTATCAGCCAGTTCCGCATTCATGTGGAACAACCCAAGGACGCTTATTCCTTATCCAATATCAAACAGAAACCTGGAGAGAAGCTGCAGCAATATTTAACCCGATTCAATGCCGCAGCGGCCGCAGTCCAGGATGCCGATGAGAAGCTTGTCTTAATGGCCCTCTGTAGTGGTGTGCATCCGGATACTAAATTCGCTAGAAGATTAACAAAAGAAAAACCAGCTACTTACCCGATTTCTTCCATGAAGCCGGGAAATATATGAGGCTTGAAGACGCTGCCACTGAGGGGCAGTCAGGGCAACAAAATAAGGCAACTCACAGCAACGCGCCCGCTGTAGCAAAGGACGTTCGAAGAAATGATTCTAGAGACAATGCTGGGGGCAAGAAGGGAGAAAAGCGCCTATATCGGCCAGGACCGAGATTCGACACTTACACTCCTTTGAATGAAACCGTCGAAAACATCTTCCTTGCAATCCAAGGCGAAGTTAGATACAAACGCCCACCGTACAAGAAGGAATCAGATAACGCACAGAAGTCTGGAAAGTTCTGCCGCTTCCACGAATCTCATGGGCATGATACCAATGAATGCCATCATCTCCGGGACTTGATTGAAGAACACATCAGAAGGAAGAAACTGGAACGCTATGTAAAAGGTCAGGACAGGACTCCAGCTCCTGCCAATGAGAACCCAAGGCTGCCCTCACCAGAGATAGGCAGAGGAAACCGCAACGCTAGCGGCTCCAGTCAAGATAAGATAGTGGTCCATACCATCTCGGGAGGACCGCACATCGCCGACAGAAGCTGTGCAGAGATGGAAAGATATGGAAAGTCGCTTAGAAACGATGAAGACTGTGTTAATTCTGTTATAGAAGAGCGCCACCTGAAGTGGAAGGGGAGTGATGACATCACATTTGGTAGGCGTGACCTAGAAGGAAGGCAATACCCTCACATGGATCCCATGGTTATCTCTGCCCGGCTCGGTCCAGCCGAAGTTTTCCGAATTCTAGTAGACACTGGAAGTTCGGTAAATATCCTATTCAAGCATGCGTTCGACAAAATGAAACTATCAATGAAGGATGTTTCTCCCTGCAATAAACCACTACACGGTTTCACTGGAGATGCGAAGATGCCCCTCGGGAGACTGGACCTCTTTGTTGAAATCGGAAATCATCCTTGCTCCGTTGTGCGGAAACAGACATTTGTGCTGATAGAAAACCACTCGGCCTACAACGCTTTCTTAGGAAGCCAGCCTTGTCTGACTTCCAAATTTTCCTGGCCCCATGGTGCCTAAAGATGAAATTTCCGACGGACAATGGGGTAGGGGAAGTAGAGGGAGACCAGGACGTTGCTCGAGACTGCTATGTAACTGAACTTCGCAACAACCACAAGATGGATAAATGGAAGAGTGTAGAGGTTGCGCTTTGCACAAAAAGTTTGGAAGCATAGCAACTAAAGAAAGCCCCTCCTCTTCGATATACCAGTGATCCCTTCAATGAATTAGACCCCAGGGACAGGGAGGAGGAGGCCACCGTCGAGCCTGCAGAGGCTATGGAATCTGTATCTATAACAAACGTGACTCGAGTAGACTATTGAAAATCGGGTCCCAACTAAAAACAGAATTGAAGGAACAACTCATTGACTTTCTCCACCACAACTTGGATGTATTTGCATGGTTTCATGCTGACATGACCGGAATCTCTCCTGACATAGCATGTCACATACTAAACATTGATCCTACCAAGGCGCCCGTAAAACAAAGAAAGAGAAGTATGAGGGCAGAACGATCAGCAGCCCTCGACGAAGAAGTAAAGAATCTACTTGCCAATGACTTCATACGAGAGGCCATCTACCCAGAGTGGATCGCCAACCCGGTGCTGGTAAAGAAGGCTAATGGGAAGTGGCGAACATGCATTGACTTCTTCAACTTAAATGACACCTGCCCGAAAGATTGCTTCCCACTTCCCCGAATCGATCAACTTGTAGACAGCACAGCCGGGCACAAACTCTTATCTTTTATGGACGCATACTCAGGATACAACCAAATTCCCATGAATGCTCCCGATCAAGACCACACTAGTTTCATCGCTAACCGATGGTTGTACTGCTACAAGGTAATGCCTTTCGGACTTAAGAACGCAGGAGCCACCTACCAGTGCCTCGTCAACAAGATGTTTGCAGGGCTAATAGGACAAACTATGGAAGTGTATGTGGATGACATGCTGGTAAATACAAGGAAAACCAACAATCACGTAAGCCACCTAGGCGAAATGTTTCAAGTACTTCGCCAGTATGGAATGAAGTTGAATCCTCTAAAGTGCTCCTTCGGAGTATCATCAGGAAAGTTCCTAGGATTCATCGTCCATGCCAGAGGAATTGAAGCAAACCCTGAACAAGTCCAAGCTCTAAAAGATATCAAAATACCTTCCACTCGAAAGGAAATGCAAAGCCTGAATGGGAAAGTGGCCGCCCTAAGCCGATTCATCTCCAAAGCAACGGACAAGTGCGTCCCCTTCTTCAAAGCTCTAAAGAAAGACAAAGGAAAGTTCGAATGGACTGACGAATGCTTAACCGCTTTCCTTAACTTGATCGAACACCTTCAGAAACCGCCGGTACTCTCGACTCCAAGCGAAGGCAAAGAATTATACCTATACCTTGCTGTGTCATCTCATGCCCTGAGCGCTGCGTTGGTAAGAGAAGACAACCGCACGCAGAGGCCAGTATACTTTGTAAGTAAGAGGTTTACGGGGGCAGAAGTCAGATATCCTAAACTTGAGAAGCTAGCATACTGTTTACTAATCACATCACGGAAACTGCGTCACTACTTCCAGTCCCATTCCATCAAAGTTCTAACCGATCAACCACTAAGGCAGGTATCCATCGTCCCGACACTTCTGGGCGACTACTTAAATGGTGCATTGAACTAAGTCAGTATGATATCACCTATCACCCTCGCACCGCCATCAAGGGACAAGCCATGGCCGATTTCGTTGCAGAATTCACTACCAACGAAGGTAAGGAGCAATCGAAAATAGCAGAAGACATCAAGTGGAACCTCTTCGTGGATGGTGCGTCAAACGAACAAGGCTCGGGGGCAGGTGTGGTAATAATCACTCCTAGGGGAAATAAGTTGCACTATGCTATAAGACTGGAGTTCGCTGCCACCAACAACGATGCAGAGTATGAAGCAGTGATAGCTGGATTAGAACTTGCCTTAGAAATCGAAGCCAATTCTTTGTGTCTTCATAGCGATTCTCAACTTATTGTTAATCAAATACTAGGAGGATTCCAGGCTCGAGAAGAACGACTCATAGCATATTTAAAGAAGAACAAGTTACTTCTCAGTCGATTGGACCACTACTTAGTCAAACACATCCCTTGGGAAGAGAACCGAGAGGCCGACGAATTGGCGAAGCAAGCAAGCAGAAGAGACGGCGCTACTTCCGGAGCAGTAGCCATCTCAAAGCAACTGACCCCAAGTTTTGAGAAAGTGAATCTGATAGCTGGAACCGAAGAAGCAACTTGGATGACTCCCATCCGAGACTACTTGCTAAGTGGCACACTGCCCAACGGGCGTAACGAAGTCAAGAAAATCTTGAGGAAAGCTTCCCGCTACACAATACAAGAAGACACCCTCTATCGGCGTGGATTCTCTAACCCCTTATTAAGGTGTGTCGCTGGAAGGGAAGCCAAGGAAATCTTATCCAACATTCATCAAGGAAGCTGCGGAGATCACACCGGAGGGCAAACTTTAGCAAAAAAGATACTCCGATATGGATATTTCTGGCCCACCTTAAGCAAGGACGCCTTAGATTTCATCAGAAAATGTGACAGATGCCAGAAGTTTGCTAAGATTCCGCGGCTACCAACAACTGAGATTACTCAAATGACCAGCCCTTGGCCCTTTGCAGGATGGGGAATTGACTTAATCGGCGAACTGCCAATGGGCCGAGGCGGGGCCAAATATGCTATAGTGGCAGTCGACTATTTCACCAAATGGGTGGAAGCAGAACCCCTGAATAAAGTATCTTCAGCAAAAGTTATTAACTTCTTGATCAAAAATGTTCTGTGCAGGTACAAAGTCCCATTCAAAATCATATCAGACAATGGACTTCAGTTTGACAGCGAGGAATTCGCCAACTGGTGCCAAGAGCACGGAATTCACAAAAGCTTCTCATTCGTAACGTATCCCCAGGCCAACGGACAAGTCGAAGCCGTCAACAAAATTCTGAAAACTCTAATAAAAAAGAAGCTCGAAAAGTCAAAGGGCGCTTGGGTGGATGAACTCCCTACGGCACTGTGGGCCTATCGCACATCTTTCAGAACATCAACAGGGCATACTCCTTTCTCTTTGGCATACGGATCGGAGGCTATGCTCCCAGTTGAAACCATCATGCCTTCCCACCGTAGGATCCACTATAACCCAGAAGAAAACGAAGAACTCCTTCACATGTCTTTGGATCTAATTGAGGAGAAAAGAAATGATGCAGCCCTCAAAGCAGCAGCCCACAAGCAAAAAGTGGCAGCACAATACAGCTCCAAAGTCAAGCATCGTACCTTACAAGAAGGGGATCTTGTCCTCAAGCGAATCTTCCCGCGCCCTGGACCACTAGATCCAATCAAGATTGGACCATATGTAATTCATAAAGATCTCCACAACGGAGCTTATATTTTGTCAACAGTGGACGGAGAGGTGTTCCAGAGGGCATGGAACATCCAACACCTCCGTCGATACTTTTCTTAACTTGTACTGCCCATATGAAGTGAATTAACAAAGAGAATCAGTGGACGTAGGCATTTTCGTGTCGAACCACTTTAAAAAACCTTGTCTCTTTTTTAACTTGTTCCTTTATATCTTGGCTGCTTGTTAACTTTATCCTTTTCTGTTGAACGAAATCCTGTGCATATAGCATTTCCATTCAAGGCACTCCACAGCGCAACTTCACCTGGACAAGACCTAACAGGTACCATGCGAATCTATGCCCTCGCCAATGAGACACTTTCGCTCCGGCATCCCTCTGCTGCGGGTTAACTCATTGCTCGTGACGGCCCTTAAAGCCAACTGTAATGAGCCGATTATAAGCCACCGAGAAGGCCGACTATAGCCGAGGCAGCTCATTACGGCGTTCGGCTCACCGACAACTGTGAACCGACTATAAGCCCCAACATAAGGTGTGGCCAGCCAGGGGCAGTTCACGATTGACGATCGGCACCCACGCTAGCCGGCCATAGTAAATCGAATAATACCCATGATTATGGGCCATAATGGTCCGGGTAGTTACTGTGCGCGATCTCGGCTCCGATGTGTCTTAAGTGCGGCTGTGGTAAAAAAGAATTAACTCCCCGCGGAGGCGTAAGATGGGTGACAAATGTCTCCAAGACCCACAGCTAGGGAAAGTGACTACAAAGCCCGTTTGCCACGAACTTAAGCACATCGAAGGCCTTCCGTGATTGGAAGTTTTACTATTTCACATATTTCAATTTTATTTAAGAAACTTTTCTCCTATCCTCTGTAAAAATCCCTGAAGTACAGGACACAGAACAAGAGACATTCGCTAATGGAAGCGGATACTCACAGCAGGATACTAGACCGCATTCCATACTCGGTCACACAAGACATTCAAAGCCGCCATCTACAAGCAAAATATAAAGGGCAGTATTTCCTTCTTCCATGTGTAAACACGTGACTATAATCTATTCACACCTCACGCTAACATTGCAAGTCATGAAATTATGTTTTAAACAAGAACTTGACGTCAAACACAATTTAATTACAAGAATATGCATAGCTATATTTCTCATACAACATGTCAAAATAGCAAAAACATTCAAAAGACGACAGAATCAGCTTAAGTTAAAAAATTACACGTCAAGAATAGTGTTGTTTATTACAAGTAGCATAATTACAACCTAAGAGTTACATTATTGTTTTGAGACTATCATATACAACAATGTCAAGTCCACAAAAAGATATCCAGGTCCAATCAAGGAGCCGGCTGCGTCGGAGTCTTATCCTTGTCCTGTTGCCCACCTGTCCGGTCAGAGAAAGAATTCATTAGTGATAAGCAACCAAGTTAACAGAAAGACTAGAAAGGAAGACTTACCATCATTTGCTCCTTGATCATATTGATCATCATCCTCTACTTGCACACCTGCCTCCTCAGCTGCAAGCAACCGCATGCCCTCCTTCACCGCCACCTTCTCCTCCTTGGTAAACTGGGCGGTAACCACATCCATCCTGAAGGCCACACCACCCTCCTTATCCGCCTCAGCCTTGGCCTCCTCTAGAGCCATGAGATAGATCCTAGCCATAACCCGGGGGTAATCATCCATCCAGGACAAGTTACCCTGCCTCCAAGTACAGAAGTACATACCCTGGAGCATCCCATCCATCATCCCCTCGTTCTCTTCAAACTCCCTCATTCAGACCTCAAAAGCCCATATCTTTGCAACAACAACATCCCTCTCCGATCGATACCGTAAACGGTCCGCCTGAAGGGACCTCCTCATCGCCTCCATCTCCTCCTTCGACTTGGCCTGAGCAAGCTCCGCGGCCTCAAGTCTCCCCGATAGTTCCTCTACTCGCTCGAGATCCGCTTGCCGAACCTCATCCACCGTGGCAATGGCCATGTCAATCCGCTCCTTACAGATGGCCTCCATCCTCCGCAACTCCGCCCTACTGGCCTCTTCAATAGTCTTCCTCAATTATCTGGATGCGGCCTCATGCTGGGAGATTTGGATGGCTTGGTCGGCGAGTTGTTTAGCCTGGTCGGAAACCATCAACCGTAGCCGAATGTTGGCGCTTCCTATCCCTTCCCCAGCCTTGACCAGTCGGGCATGGTGCCCCATCAATTTCCTGGTCTCCTCAGCAACCCGGTCAATATTTGCCTTAGCCTCATCCCCCAGAGTTACGACCCGGGTAGTAAGCAGATCAAGGTCCAGGGACTTAGCTTCGTCAAGCACCCGTACCATAGGATTGCGAGAGGAAGAAGATGCTCACCAGTAACCTCATCGAAGGAGATGTCATGAGTGGCCGGGTCCAGGTCAGGGTGACCCGCAAACGGGTTACGAACCAAGCCAGGGTGATCTATCGGGGTGAAGGTTGGATTCTTAGACGGATGCGGGGAAGGTATAAGCTCGATGTCCTCCTCCTCAATATCATGGATAGGTTGGAGTGGGGCCGGAGGACCAGGAAGAGATCCAAACGTAGATCGACTCCTCTTCCTCTTCTGTATATCTTCTTCGATAACTCCAAGAAGAGGACGATAGCCGACTACATCTCCAGGGCGGTCAGTAGGAGTCTTCATCTTGGCAGAAGCTTTGAGGAGTCTGTATTGTTCAAGCCTATGTCGAAGATATGAGGTCTTGGCCGTTTTGCCCGCTCCTGGAATAAAAATAAAGCGTCACCAGCATGCATTGAGCCATCATTCGAGAATTAAAAAGAATAGAGAGAAATTCACCTTGAACCGCAGAGGTTGCCTCAGTAGAAGCGCTCCCGGAAGATAAATCGGCGCCGGTCCCAACTTTATCAGCTTTCTTGGACTTCTCCGTTTCCTCCAAACCTTCGAAGGCTTGACGGAAAGCGTCATCCGTCCACTCTTGCATCTCGCCTACTTGCCCAGAAGACAAAGCCCCGGTACCATCACCACCCTGTCCTTTTCCACCGTCATCGCCGTGACGAGCACCGTCACCTTCTCCACCGCTTCCACTCTCCGCCTCACCTCCTTCTTTCTTGCCTTTTTCCCCCTCCACTTTATCCACCTCCTGAACATCTGGATGTGTGCTAGGAGAGGGTCCATCAGACTTCCTGAGTTTCTTCCCTCCGGTGATTGGGTGCGCCGAGAAGGGTCTCCTTTTGCCGCTCTTCGCCGTGGCCCCTCCTGTGGCTTTGGTAGCCCTCTCCTCCGCCGTGTCTCTCTGCTTGACCACAGACCGATGTGGTAGGATCAGGTTGTGCCCTAGAAGTGTAGCATTCCTAATCAAATAAGAGGCCGACCTATCCCTTCCCGTGATGGCTTCTATTTCCGCAGCCATCTGAACCAGGCGGTTACTCTCTACGACCGCAAAGCCACCTATCGCTAGCAAGAAACAAAAACACATAAGAAGAGGTATTACAGTCAGAATGGAAATTATAAATAAGCTTAGGACTTACAGCCAGAAGTGAAGCGACAGATGGAAATGGAGTCATCCTTGATAAAAAACCATTCCTTCTTAAACATGCTGAACTTCGAGTATAAGTCCAGGACCGGCTTGAAAGATACGGCTGATTCCAAGCTAATGTATGGAGACCCGTTCTTATAGCCCCTCAAATTGTACAAATACCGGATCTCCCGGTTGGAAGGAGGGCGCCCGTATCTCCTCTGGAAGATAACGAAAAGGCTCACCAGAATGGCGTAGGAGTTAGGCTGAAGCTGGAATGGAGCCACCTTCAGATATGTGACAAAGCTGACTATCCAGGCATTGAGAGGCGGGATGGCACCACACATACAGTGATACCTGCTGTAAGCGAAATATTCTTCGGGGGGATTATATGGCATCACTCCTTCCCCCGGCAACAACATACGCGCTCTGTCAATCCCGAAAGAGCGAGAAATGACATCAAGCTGCTCGTCTTTGAGGGAGCTAGGGAAGCAATCAGGAGGTGAGTTCAGAGGCTTTTGAGGACCGTACCCGTCCACTAGCGATCTCGGGATGGGCCCATGTCGTTCTAGATTCGGCTAAACTGGGGGCACGACGTGAGATTCTCTTCTGTCCGTAGATCTCTTCTTTTCTGATCGGGTTTCCACTTTGTGAGACATTTATCTGCAAACACGGGAAAGCACGTTGTTAGAACGAAGGATGTAGAAATATAAAAAAAGCAAGTGTATGATGTCTGGAGTTTAACTTGTAGTTTGAAACATAAATTCATTCGGTACTGAAAGTTCTCAAGTCCATTCGGTACAGAAAGTTCTCAAGTTCATTCGGTACAGAAAGTTCTCGAGTCCATTTGGTACCGAAAGTTCTCAGGTTCATTCGGTACAGAAAGTTCTCAAGTCTATTCGGTACAGAAGGTTCTCAAGTTCATTCGGTATAGAAAGTTTTCATGTCCATTCGGCATTAAAAGTCTTTAGGTTCATTCGGTAAAACAAAGAAATTCAACCTTAAAAAGTCGTTCGGCAGGAGAAAACTTACCTGGTTCGGCAGCTAAGATTGGTTCGGCACAAAAGTTGATTCGGCAGTTCAGAATTTAACTCAGCTATTTCGTTCGGTAAGGAAGGACGAAGGCATGTGGCTCCTACTTATAGAGGAAGGTTGGATAGTCGAACCAGCCGGTTCGGTTCTCGGGCCGAATATGGTCGTCCATACTGGAACAAAGCACGACATATGCTAGCATATGCCCTACTTTGGGGGGCAAATGTTGGGTATGTTTATACCACCACCAAATCAGAATGAGGAAGTAGACACCGAACCAATCGGTACCGAGCCAACACAAGGAAGCAGCCACCGAACCATTCGGTACCGAGCCAACACAAGGAGGCAGCCACCGAACCATTCAGTACCGAGCCGAAGCAAGGAACGGACTACCGAATCAAGCACTGTCGGACCACCTCGCCATCGGACCAACATTCTACCGAACCAGGCCCAAAGTAGCACTGCCGAACCAAAGCCACTCACCTATCACCGAATTAAACTCCAAACCAACTATCACCGGACAACAATACTACCGAACCAAGGCATTCCGGACCAACTTTGCCAGGCCAGATTGCATCGGCCCAGGCCCACTAGCAGCTATATACATCCAAGACCCCTGCCCCCAGCCTCACTCTATAAATAGAGGGGTAGGGGTACAACAATGGGGACAAGTTTGGAGAGCTCTAGCACGGAGAGAACTTTCAAACAACTTTCAGATACTTGTATCAAAGCTTTGTACTTGTAATCTGAAGAAGAAAGGAGAAATAATATATAAAGTGGACGTAGGCACATTCTGGCTGAACCACTATAAATCTGCGTGTCTTTTACAGTTTAGCCCCTGCTTTTCATATATTTGCATAAATCACCCAAATCACTAAGAATAACATAAAATCAATTAAATCATACGACTTTGAGGTGTTTGTCCATTTTTTGTGCAAACAAGCACAAACTGGACAACACATCCTAGAAATATGGTTCAACAGATCCATAAAGAGGAAATTCAGAAATTCCATGATATCCTGATCTGCTTCACCCAAAAACCCCTCTCCGAGAACCCTCCTTCAACTAGCTGGACCATCGGTACCACTCCTGGAATCCTAGTCGAAATGAAAACTCAATCTCCAGATGCTAAGGCAAACCACTAACCTTTTCAAAGACATCCTGAAAGATCTCTGACAAACCAAGAGAACACTCAACTATCGCAAGTCACTTTTGCGATCAACCGAATCTAATATCCAAAGAAAACTGTTCTCTCTTTACCAATCAGAACAACTTAAGCCTATCTAGCCAATCCATCGAAGAAATGGGTCCACATAGCTGCTGCTTCTGAACTTCACCTCTAGAAAACTATTAAGCCAAAAGATCTTCCTGCTGGCACAAAACATCTCCTAGCTGCACTGCTGCCATGGATGCCAAAAACTTCCTAATCCAAAGCTCCTTTGAGAAACTCGGACTTCAAACCAAACACAACATCCAGCAGAACTCAGCCTCAACACCGATGCAGACACACTTCCTTATCCAAAGCTCCTTGAGAAATATCTTCGTAAATAACCCATAGCCACTGCATCTCATCACACAACTACTACTTCCCGAGTTTGCCAACATACCATCACTTGTTTCTGCCTAACCGACAGATCCAAACTCTCAAAAATCCGCTCACACGAGCGCGATCAAACTTGCACTTTAATGATGAACTCCGAACCTTAACAGGTTTCCTTCAGAGATCAATGAAATCCTTACACCATAGCAAAGCTCACTCAAGATGATATTGGGTCTATAGTCTCGACAGATACTCTTCCAACCACAATACTCAGACTTCTTCCATTGGTAGTCGTGCTACACACACCACTACCTTATCTACCTTTATAACTTATGTTGGAAAACCCGAATAGGTAACCCAATAGATAGGTAGAAATATATATATATATATATATATATTTAAAATTACAAATACGCTCTCTGAAGAAAGACACCACTCCAGAGCCTAGGTATTCGCTCAACCTATGCTCTGATACCAACTGTGATGACCCGACTTTCATTGACCAGAAAGTCGCATCATCTTGAAGAAAGAAAGGGATAGAAAAGATAGATAAGAAAGAAGAAACAACATCAGAATCTCAACAGCGGAACGAATAAATTATATTAATAACATAAGTATTACAAAATATACAACGACTATCAGAGTTACACAGATTATACATCACATACTAGACAGATATAAACACCTGTCTAGTTATTACAACTCAAATACAATACAGAGATCAATACAAAGGTCAATACAGAGATCAACATAGCGGAACTACTATATATATATCTACAACGCTGAAGCCTCCTGCTCCATTGCTCCTCCATATTTCGTCAAAGCTAACCTGAATCCCTTGGTTACTCGTAAAATTTTGAGTACCCAAGAGTTTAAGAAAACAGAAATAAACTCCGGGTCAGACACTACAACAAAAAAGACTTTTCACAGCGTTTGAAAAACGCTGTTAAAAGTTTTCACAGCGTTTTTAAAAACGCTGTATAACGACATGCGGTCGTTGACCCTAAATTTTTAACGGCAAAATATAAACGCTGTCAAAAACCAACTTTCTACAGCGTTTTTTAAACGCTGTTAATAATTTTTCTACTGCAAGGTATAAACGCTGTTAATAGTTTTCTACTACAAGGTATAAACGCTGTCGTAGGGATATGCATTTTTTTCCCAATGAATTGACAGCAATGTATAAACGCTGTCGTAGGGATATGCATTTTTTTCCAATGAATTGACAGCAATGTATAAATGCGGTCGTAGGGATATGCATTTTTTTCCAAAGAATTGACAGCAATGTTGTGCCATTGCAATATTCACACATATCATTAATATAAACTACATTTAATTATATTTTAATCAGTTAATGTACATAACATAAACAAATAAAACTAAAAATTGTAAAATAAAAGCATAACTATTAATCACTTCCATAAAATAAGTTGAACACAATATCCATGAACAAAGTTTACATAAACCCGTAAAGAGAGATAAAATTTATAAACCAACTGCATACAAAATTAGACAAATGCACAATATCTAGAAAGCAAGTTTGCATCTAATATTATCGATAAAACGTGCATAAAAGTAGTTCAAATACAGGCTGAAAATGAAAAGTGGCAGTACGAAGATAGATAGACATTGGTTTACTGAATTGTTGCCAACAGGGCAGTCTGAACTCGGCAAGATTCCTCCTTCCGTCTTTCTACTGAAGCGGTATCTTCATTGTATTGGATTTAAGTGTCTTCCATGTACCGTGACCATTGTTCTTTGACAGTGGATATAAAAACATGAGCTGTTGACATTTCTTTCTGTAAATCGTCTGTTCTATCAGAAGCACTTGCTCTAAGACCATCAATAGTAGCTTGAACCTAACCAAAATGAATTTGGTTATCAGTATACAAATATCATACAGGTGGATGCTACCTCTAATTCATTTCATAAGCATGTTCATTAACTATTCATTTCAAACTATAGTCATTTCATATGCTAACTATATAACTACAGGTAACTAATTCAATATTATGTAG
Source organism: Allium fistulosum (assembly GCA_030737815.1). Taxonomy (NCBI): domain Eukaryota; kingdom Viridiplantae; phylum Streptophyta; class Magnoliopsida; order Asparagales; family Amaryllidaceae; genus Allium; species Allium fistulosum. Next base: position 639,824,135 of record CM060904.1, read on the forward strand.
AAGTTGCAGAAAAGACCTGATATATTTGAGCAATATTATTGTTTGAATGGGTTTTTAGAAAAAGAGGAATAAGAAGCCACATAATTGTCCCATGGCAGATTTTGAATCAAAATATTGTGTTGATCCCAGATGTTACAAGCCTTGAGCTCAAAACTAAGGAAATTAAATGGAAGAAAAAGTAGTATAAATTATGAATACATAAGTTGCAACATAACAATATTATTATGAAAGCACTTGCTACCTGATACCAGGTACATACAGTGTGCAATTATGCCAATGTGGCAATGTGTGGAATTTCATAGTAGATTCTTTACAAAACCAAACAATGTTTCAAACATGTTAACCATCATGTATGCATAATTACAGACTACCTTAGATTTGGAAAGACAGCAGCTAAGCCTTACAGATGGACATATAATTTTGTTGCATATATATGTTAGCTTTTAAATGCAAGTAAAAATATACTAACCAAGGTAGTATAAAAATTAGAAATATATTGCTGATGTTTTATTAGTAATTATATCAAAGGAATAGAGAAAGTATACCAGCTTCTTCTTTCTAGCACTTGAACTAGCAAGCATCTCTGCTACCTTTTCAAGCAACTCTCTTTCTTCATTTGCAGCACACTCCTTGTAAAAGCATAAAATGTATAATAATCATCAGAGAAAATAGACAAGACCGTATTGCTGCTAGCCAATAAAATATTTTATCAGCAACGAGACCAACCTCAAACTTCTTCTCAAGATCATAAAGTAGTTGGACTTGTATATTTTGTGTTTCCTTCAATATACTACTCAACTTAGATACATGACTATCCAAAGTGCAGAAAAAATTGGTTGTAACCTTTGAAATTGTACTACTTGTGACGACCGCCCATAACCCCTGCACTGAACCTAGAGAAAATGCGCTGTAAAGTGTGCCAGGCGACCATGGACGATTGTCAGGGTAAATTAAAACATCAGAATCTATCGTATTACTCACAGCGCATGGATAAAATACAATAGAACATAAGTATAGTGAAGCTTTACAGAACAAAATGTCATCATATAAAACTTCATAATAGTTGAATATAGACATCCGAATAGTCAATACATCAAGCCTCACTACATAACACTCAGAGAATATACAAACAGCGGAACATCCAGTACATATAATAAGAAGATAATAAGCAACCCTCCAGCTCGTCTTCGATATCAACACCGTGGAAAGCAAGAACAGCACCTGTCACCTGCTACCTAGTCTGCCCGTCCCAAAATGGACGAACAGCCCAAGGCAATAAGAGTTAAAACATAAAGCCTTGAGTCAGACAACAGTCTTAGTGAGCAGTAAATTAACTAACAACATACCAAAAGAGCATAAAGGAAAAAGGAATAGGAATACAACCCTCCCACTCCAACCTCTTTCTACAGTGATAGCCCCCAGACACACACTAAGCAGAAGAAAACATAGCAGAGCATACAATTTAAAGTAAAGCAATTATCACTCGAGTCAAGGGCGATGTTTTCCAAGCACAAACCCCCAAGGCCTAAACCAAGATCAAATAAGCACCCAGAAAATACTGCTCTTAAGACCGAATGACGATACAACCAAACATCCATGACTCTGGCTATCACTGTTATCATTGCTTCGATATCATCGCTAATTGAATGACCGGCACATTCTTTCAGCCGTCCGTCAAGGGCTAATGGAAATCCCGGTTCTAGACATTACTCCCGCACGTCATCGTGACCCGTGCCTAGGACTATCGAATCTGCCCAGAGTACTTGACTATCAATCATTAGCCTTCAGGGACTATCGAATCTGCCCAACGTACTCTTGCTTTGAGCATGCTAGAACCTTCAACAACGATAAGATCTCAGCCTTCTAGTCATCCTCCTCGACGACTATTTCCATACTAGCTCAAGCGCCTCTCGAGCAACCCATTATCCTCTAACTCGAACCATTTCACCGAGTTATCAACATGCTTGGAATGATCCCGTCTGGATTAGACCAAGACTATCTCATATCATACTTTGCCTCATCATCATCATAGCAAAGCTCCATCTCAACATCATCATCAAATCTATCCATATGAGCTTCATCATCCGCTACATATGCCACGAGCAGCTTTTCCAATTCAAGAGCCTTTCCCTTAGCTTTTGAATCACCTTCGACCAACTTTTCTAATTCAAATCATCAATCATCTAATTCATAGCAATCAATCAAGTCAAACATTAATCCAAGTAATCAAGCATTCAAATATAAGTTAAATGGACAATTATAACAATAATGGCAATTTCGTAATTAAAGAGTCGAAAGTCTAACAAGCATGAAATCATGAGTAATGTCTCTACAATCTTGATGAATGAACTTGCATAGACTAACACTTAGTAAAATGGTTGTCAAATCATCGTAAACAATGGATCTATATGGATCTATACTTTAGTTTACAAAGATGCATGAAAATCACTACTTTACACCAAAATCAAGCCAACAATCCGATATACTCCTTTGGATCCGTGTGAGAGATAATCACCACTCACCAAATCACCTAAACAACCTCAAATCAACACGCTTCAGATCTGGACAGCGAAGGATCTAGCTTGATCTATCACGAATCCGCTTCAAACGATGAAATCTCACTTCAATGGATGTAGATCTTCAATCTAAGCTCTTGAATCTTCAATTTGATCTTCAACTTGGATGGATGGAATCACTAGATTGGAGTGGAGAAAAGAAGTGAAGAAGTGTAGAAGTCGAGCTCTCAAAATGGCAGCACTTCGTCGCTTCGAAATCCGGATCCCAAAAAGTGAGAAATGGACGAGTATTTATAGCTGAAATCCGCCTAAGTCGTCACCCGGAATTAGGTCGTCCACGACCTATAGAGCCACGACCTACGACCTAACGAACCCCACCGAACTAAAGCCTTCGACCTAACAACCTCCGACTCAACAACCCCAAGTCTCTACGACCTAACACTTAAGCGCTTAGCAACCTAACGACTTAACACCCAAGCGCTTCTACGACCTATCAAAGCTCTTCATCCTCCGACCTAACGACATAGCAGCCAAACTCCTAAGTCGGTCATGACTTAACACATAACAGATCAGTGCCTTCATTCGACTTACGACTTAGTGAGACAATCCATCCCACGACTTAAAGAGGTTACGACCTACGACTTAGCAATAGCTCCGACCTAACACTCATGCGACATACTATCTTAACCAGGTTACGACTTAACCCCTTAGGTCGTCTAACGACCTAGCTATACACACGTTCTAACTTGGACACGACTTAACCTCTTACGACCTAACTCCTAAGTCTTCTACGACTTATCCTACTTAGGTCGTTTACTACTATCCCAGCCTCCTTAGGTCGTCGCCTATCTCCTTAAGTCAGCTACGACCTAAGCCTCAACATACAATCTTACGACCAAACTCTTAGGTCGTCTACGACCTAACCATGCTAAATACTGGTTCTCCTTAGGTCGCTGCCGACCTATCCCTTAGCTCGCTCAGTCTTCTTAGGTCGGTCCTAACCTTAAGTCGTCTACTATCCTAAGTCGTCTCAATATCTTAAGTCGTACACTTCCTAAGTCGGTTACTCGACCTAAGCCACCCCATACGACCTAAGACTTAGACTCTAGGCGACTTATCAACAATGCGACCACTTGTCAACTGTTCTACGATGTTTCGATCCGTAAAAATACGGGTCGTTACATTCTCTCCCCCTTAGGAATTTCGCCCCCGAAATTCCAAACAAACAAGGCAATCAAAGACTAGTCTGTACGCCTACCAACCATAACAATCAACAAACCATGCATCCAATTCTAGCTTAGCGTACAGAATTCTAACACTAGAACAAGTTACAATATCGTGAGATGACACGACACCTTAGGGTCATACCTTGAAGAGTTCAGGATGAGCTGCCTTCATCCTCTCTTCCACCTCCCACGTACAGTCGTTATCATCATCACTCCATTGTATCTTGAGCAACTTAACTTTCTTCCTCCTAAGCTGTTTCGTGTCGGTTTCCACAACACGAAGCGGCTTACGAGGTCTCTTATCGACCGGATCAACTTCGAAATCTTCACAGCTATCAGCAGAAACCACTGTATTCGAGTCGTGCACATACTTCCGTAGATACGATACATGAAAAACATTGTGCACACTCGACATCTTCTCCGGTAACTCCAATCTGTAGGCGAGCTTTCCAATTCGCTCGATGATCAGGAATGGTCCAACAAATCTTGGAGTCAATTTTCCTTTCTTCCCGAATCGAATAACATTCTTCAGCGGAGAAATCTTCACAAAAACCATATCACCTACGTCGAATTCCAAATCCTTACGACGCTTATCATCATAACTCTTCTGTCGATCTTGGGCTGCCTTCATCCGTTGCCGGATGATCTCTATGAAATCCGAAGTATGTCGAATCATCTCTGGCCCAAGTATCAACTTTTCTCCGGTCTCTAACCAACATGTCGGAGAGTTACACGGTCTTCCATACAATGCCTCATACGGTGCCATACCAATGCTTGACTGGTAACTGTTGTTGTATGAGAATTCCACCAAATGAAGGTGATCTTCCCATGATCCTCCGAAATCCAAAACACAAGCTCTGAGGAGATCTTCCAAAACTCGGTTGACTCTCTCGGTCTGACCATCTGTTTGAGGGTGATAAGCTGTACTCAAACACAACTCGGTTCCCAAAACTTCCTGGAAGCTTTTCCAAAATCCAATAGTGAACAATGGATCTCGATCGCTCACTATACTCTTCGGAATACCATGGAATCGAACTATCCACTTAACATACAACTCAGCCAACTTTGATGCAGTCCTAGTCGATCGAACAGGAATGAATCTTGCACTCTTAGTCAGACGATCTACGATGACCCAAATCCCTTCATTTCCTGCTCTTGTTCTAGGTAGTCCATCAATAAAATCCATCGATACTTGCTCCCACTTCCATGTAGGAACTTCTAATGGCTGAAGCAATTCACTTGGCTTCTTCTGTTCGGCTTTTACCAACTGGCAGTTCATGCATTTGGAAATAAAATTTCCAACATCCTTCTTCATACCTTCCCAGTAGTAGGTTCTCTTCATATCCCGATACATCTTATTTCCACCTGGATGAATTGTCAACTTCGAGTGATGACTTTCCTTCAAAATTCACTCCTCAATTCATCTATATCGGGAACAACTAGTCGTCCTTGCTTTCGAAGCCAACCCTCTCGATCGACCTCGAATCCTTTATCCTTCTCTGGTTCTAATCCAGATTCCAAATCATGGATAATCTTGACAATCTTATCATCTCGCTTTTGACTCTCACCAATCCTTCCCACAAGAGTCGGTCTTATTGATAAGTTTGCCAACATCTTAGGTTCCAATTCGCATCTAGGCCTGAAGTCAAATCCAGCTAAATACTCGAGATTCTTCCATTCTGAAAACATGGCTCCCAATCCTGCATGTCTTCGACTTAACGCATCTGCCACTGCGTTACCTTTTCCCGGAGTATAAGATATACCAAAATCATATGATGCCAAAAATTCTAGCCACCGTTGCTGCCGAAGATTCAAATCCTTTTGGGAGAAAAGATACTTCAACGACTTATGATCTGTAAACAACTCGAATCGAACTCCCAGTAGATAATGTCTCCACATCTTCAGAGCAAATACAATCGCCGCTAACTCCAAATCATGAGTCGGGTAATTCCTTTCATGCGGCTTCAGTTGTCGACTTGCATACGCAACAACTTTATCCTTCTGCATCAGCACTGCTCCAAGTCCAGTACCACATGCGTTAGTGTAAACCACCATTTCATCATTCCCACTTGGAATAGTCAGAACAGGAGCACTTGTCAATCGCTCTTTCAGGATTCTGAAAGCTTGCTCACACTTATCTTCCCATCTGAACACTTGGTTCTTTTTCGTCAATCCTGTTAACGGTGCAGCCACCTTGGAGAAGTCTTTGATAAACCGTCGATAATATCCTGCTAATCCAAGAAAACTTCTCACATCAGATGCATTCTTAGGTCTAACCCAATCCTGGATTGCTGCCACCTTAGCGGGATCAACCGCTATTCCATTTCCAGAGATAACATGTCCTAAGAACCTCACTTCACTCTTCCAGAAGTGACACTTCGAAAACTTAGCCTTCAGCTGATGTTTCCACAAGATTTCCAAAACAATACGCAAGTGCGTCTTGTGCTCTTCTTCAGTTCTGGAATAAATCAGAATATCATCCACGAACACAAGTACGAACTTGTTCAACTGATCTCTGAACACTCTATTCATAAGATCCACAAAATATGCTGGCGCGTTGGTCAATCCAAACGGCATTACCAGCCACTCAAAGAAACCTGATGGTGTCCTAAAAGCAGTCCTCGGCACACTATCCTTAGCCACTCTCAACTGGTGAAATCCCGTTGCCAAATCCATCTGAGAAAACACCTTAGCCTCGTGAAGCTGATCAAACAAGTCATCTATTCTCGGCAATGGATACTTGTTCTTCTTAGTCACTTTATTCAGCTCACGATAATCCACACACAACCTCAGCGACCCATCTGCTTTGGTTACAAACACAACTGGTGCACCCCATTCTGACACACTACGCCGAATGAATCCTTTCTGCAAAAGACCATCAACCTGCACCCTCAACTCTTGCTGTTCCCTAGGCGCCATCTGCCTAAGAGGCATCACAACAGGTCTGGCTCCTTCAACTAGATCTATACGAAACTTGATCTCTCTATGCGGCGGTAACCCCTTGACCTCATCAAAGACATCCTCAAATCCATTAGCGATCGGCACTGATGACAGCCCTTCCCGTGGAACAACCAGCGAATACATGAAGCTCATGAAGACGCCTTCTTCATGCTTACATCGTATCACAATCTTTCTCCCCTCCACATTCTCGACTGTCACTTCCAACCTCTCGCAATCAACCTTTGCCGCATACTTCCTAAGCCAGTCCATACCCAAAATAATTCCGAACCTCGCAAAGTTCAGAACAAAACAATCACAAATAAAAGAGCAACCATGACTCGATACAATCAGACCACGGCATAGCATACACAAACAAGATGAACCCCCAACTGGATTAGTCACAACCAATGGCCTATTAACAATATCCGGTTCTAAACCCAACCGGCCTACAAGTTCACTACAAACAAATGAATGCGACGCCCCAGTATCAAACAACACTATAACTGGAACACCACATATGGAAAGAGTACCTTGAACCACCACACTCTTTCCTTTCTCTTCAGCGGTAGGAGCTTTTGAAGACGATGGGACAGCCCCCAAAGCATAAGCTTGCACAATCTGCTTGTCCCTCCTCGGTTCTGGACAATTCTTCCTGATATGCCCCGGCTTGTCACAGTTGTGACACTTCATTGGCACCTTCGGATTCTTACAATCCTTAGAGAAATGGCCCTTCTGCTGACAATTGTAGCAAGTCACTTCGCCCTTCGGCTTCTTCTGGCCATCCTTACCCTTCTCCTGCTGCTGCTTCCTCTTCTTGTTTCCACTCTGCTGGGGTTTAGACTCTTCCCTGGTCACAGCAACAACAGATCCTTCCTTATGAAACAAACTCTCATGCCTGAGAGCTTTCTCCACAAGCTTCTCAAATGAATCGTCCAAATGATCCATCAACTGTCTCCCAAGATAATTATCCAAGCCTGTCACAAACTTCTCATTCTTCTGATAAGCAGATTCAATATACGACCGGGCATACTTGGACAAAGCTTCAAACTCAAAAACATACTCAAGAACTGGTCTTCCTCCATGCTTGAGCTCCACAAACTTCTTGAACAGAATAGACTTCTGAGCTGTAGAAATTAACTTAGCTTCAAATCTGACTTGGAATTGCTCCCAAGTAATCTCTTCCTCTGGAGTATTGATGGTAATAGAGTTCCACCAATCAGAAGCTCTCCCTTGAAGCTGTCTTGATGCCAACTTCCTCTTAGTTGCATCCTCGATCCCCAAATCACCAAAAATCCTTCTACAAGCATCTATCCATCTCTGGACTTCAATGGTTGATTCTGTTCCCAAGAAAACCTTTCCTCCAAGAGCAGTATAGTCCTTACACAACTTAGCAAAATCCACCGGTCTCGGAGCCTGAACCTGAACTCCAACATCAACTGCTGTCCCCGGAACTGGCATCCTTCTCATGATCGAAGTCATCATAGCTTCGAACATAGCAGCATAATCAACAGCCCCTTCAGCTGCACGGCCTTCCCTAGCAGCTGGTCTCCCTCTTCGACTCATTCTCAATATCTATAAAAAGGAATGGTCAGAACATCTTGAGAAACAACTGCTTAAAGGACTCAAACACTTCTAATCTACTATATTATATATAGTAATCATCCATCAAAATACAATTACGTCTCTCATACGTAGTTACGTCAGCGAGCGTTGGGTAAAATCGATTAACCAAAGCTCTGATACCAAATGTGACGACCGCCCATAACCCCTGCACTGAACCTAGAGAAAATGCGCTGTAAAGTGTGCCAGGCGACCATGGACGATTGTCAGGGTAAATTAAAACATCAGAATCTATCATATTACTCACATCGCATGGATAAAATACAATAGAACATAAGTATAGTGAAGCTTTACAGAACAAAATGTCATCATATAAAACTTCATAATAGTTGAATACAGACATCCGAATAGTCAATACATCCAGCCTCACAACATAACACTCAGAGAATATACAAACAGCGGAACATCCAGTACATATAATAAGAAGATAATATGCAACCCTCCGGCTCGTCTTCGATATCAACACCGTGGAAAGCAAGAACAACACCTGTCACCTGCTACCTAGTCTGCCCGTCCCAAAATGGACGAACAGCCCAAGGCAATAAGAGTTAAAACATAAAGCCTTGAGTCAGACAACAGTCTTAGTGAGCAGTAAATTAACTAACAACATACCAAAAGAGCATAAAGGAAAAAGGAATAGGAATACAACCCTCCCACTCCAACCTCTTTCTACAGTGATAGCCCCCAGACACACACTAAGCAGAAGCAAACATAGCAGAGCATACAATTTAAAGTAAAGCAATTATCACTCGAGTCATGGGCGATGTTTTCCAAGCACAAACCCCCAAGTCCTAAACCAAGATCAGAAAAGCACCCAGAAAATACCGCTCTTGAGACCGAATGACGATACAACCAAACATCCATGACTCTGGCTATCACTGTTATCATTGCTTCGATATCATCGCTAATTGAATGACCGGCACATTCTTTCAGCCGTCCGTCAAGGGCTAATGGAAATCCCGGTTCTAGACATTACTCCCGCACGTCATCGTAACCCGTGCCTAGGACTATCGAATCTGCCCAGAGTACTTGACTATCAATCATTAGCCTTCAGGGACTATCGAATCTGCCCAACGTACTCTTGCTTTGAGCATGCTAGAACCTTCAACAACGATAAGATCTCAGCCTTCTAGTCATCCTCCTCGACGACTATTTCCATACTAGCTCAAGCGCCTCTCGAGCAACCCATTATCCTCTAACTCGAACCATTTCACCGAGTTATCAACATGCTTGGAATGATCCCGTCTGGATTAGACCAAGACTATCTCATATCATACTTCGCCTCATCATCATCATAGCAAAGCTCCATCTCAACATCATCATCAAATCTATCCATATGAGCTTCATCATCCGCTACATATGCCACGAGCAGCTTTTCCAATTCAAGAGCCTTTCCCTTAGCTTTTGAATCACCTTCGACCAACTTGTCTAATTCAAATCATCAATCATCTAATTCATAGCAATCAATCAAGTCAAACATTAATCCAAGTAATCAAGCATTCAAATATAAGTTAAATGGACAATTATAACAATAATGGCAATTTTGTAATTAAAGAGTCGAAAGTCTAACAAGCATGAAATCATGAGTAATGTCTCTACAATCTTGATGAATGAACTTGCATAGGCTAACACTTAGTAAAATGGTTGTCAAATCATCATAAACAATGGATCTATATGGATCTATACTTTAGTTTACAAAGATGCATGAAAATCACTACTTTACACCAAAATCAAGCCAACAATCCGATATACTCCTTTGGATCCGTGTGAGAGATAATCACCACTCACCAAACCACCTAAACAACCTCAAATCAACACGCTTCAGATCTGGATAGCGAAGGATCTAGCTTGATCTATCACGAATCCGCTTCAAACGATGAAATCTCACTTCAATGGATGTAGATCTTCAATCTAAGCTCTTGAATCTTCAATTTGATCTTCAACTTGGATGGATGGAATCACTAGATTGGAGTGGAGAAAAGAAGTGAAGAAGTGTAGAAGTCGAGCTCTCAAAATGGCAGCACTTCGTCGCTTTGAAATCCGGATCCCAAAAAGTGAGAAATGGACGAGTATTTATAGCTGAAATCCGCCTAAGTCGTCACCCGGAATTAGGTCGTCCACGACCTATAGAGCCACGACCTACGACCTAACGAACTCCACCGACCTAAAGCCTTCGACCTAACAACCTCCGACTCAACAACTCCAAGTCTCTACGACCTAACACTTAAGCGCTTAGCAACCTAACGACTTAATACCCAAGCACTTCTACGACCTATCAAAGCTCTTCATCCTCCGACCTAACGACATAGCAGCCAAACTCCTAAGTCGGTCACGACTTAACACATAACAGATCAGTGCTTTCATTCGACTTACGACTTAGTGAGACAATCCATCCCACGACTTAAAGAGGTTACGACCTACGACCTAGCAATAGCTCCGACCTAACACTCATGCGACATACTATCTTAACCAGGTTACGACTTAACCCCTTAGGTCGTCTAACGACCTAGCTATACACACGATCTAATTGGGACACGACTTAACCTCTTACGACCTAACTCCTAAGTCTTCTACGACTTATCCTACTTAGGTCGTTTACTACTATCCCAGCCTCCTTAGGTCGTCGCCTATCTCCTTAAGTCAGCTACGACCTAAGCCTCAACATACAATCTTACGACCTAACTCTTAGGTCGTCTACGACCTAACCATGCTAAATACTGGTTCTCATTAGGTCGCTGCCGACCTATCCCTTAGCTCGCTCAGTCTTCTTAGGTCGGTCCTAACCTTAAGTCGTCTACTATCCTAAGTCGTCTCAATATCTTAAGTCATACACTTCCTAAGTCGGTTACTCGACCTAAGCCACCCCATACGACCTAAGACTTAGACTCTAGGCGACTTATCAACAATGCGACCACTTGTCAACTGTTCTACGATGTTTCGATCCGTAAAAATACAGGTCGTTACACTACTTGTCTCTACAGCTCTTAAGTGCCCCTAATAGTTAGCCAATTTAATAAATTTGTTGGGAATAACAAAAGGAATAAAACTGAATTTCAAACCAGTAGTCTAGAATCAACCTCACGCTGCTGGTTTGCAAATGAAGTCAGTTTATCCCTTCGGTTGAAGAGACATCTTTGCAGATCATTAAGCAAATGATTAGCCTCTAACGCACCTGATTTAAAACGCTGTGATGGAAAAGAAAGTAGAATTAACACTAATACTAAAAATCGTATCAAATAAACTTTTTCCATATATGGTACACTTCATCATGCAATGAAATAATTTGTTAGGGACTTCCAATGTTGCATAACTACATCACAGAACTGATAGACTAAGAGAATCATACTGCTAAGACTGCTAAGACGTAACTCACATCCTCAAGCGTAGTATTGAATTTTTGCAGTTTCTTTGTTCTGCTTCTTCAGTTTTCCCTTTTTCCTTTTTTTTCTTCTTGAATTTTTTAATATCTATTTTTTCAGATATTACAAATATTTTATTCATAAATGACAACTAATTCATAGCTTTAAAGTAAATAATGATATTACAAATCTTTTATCCATAAATGACAGCTAATTCGCAGCTTTAAAGTAAATATTAGCTAAAGCTAAATGCCTATATAGAACTAAACATTATCTTATAATCACAGTTCTGTTTTTTCTTTAGTGAAAGTGATTAGGAACTTTTTTTGAAATGTTATTGTTTAGTCAACCCACTAAATATTACCACGTCATTAAGTTGTATGATTTCTGAGTAAATAGGTATAGCCAAATCATTAAATGTTGTATACATATATATATATATATATATATAACTTTTTTGAGCAGTATGAAAGTGATGTACACTAAGTTTTAGGTTAGCATGGAAACAATGATCCATTAGAGCAAATTAATTAAGCCTAAGCTCTTGCAAATAATTAAGGTATATTTTCTTGGTTGATTCTTAATATCGCATAACTATTTTGAAGTGTAGCCACTAAGTTGACACTACTTACTTTATTAAATTCACTCAAGTAAACCCAACAAAATAAAAACACACGTATTTGATTTATTTTTAAGGTTTCTTCATTATTTGAAACTGATTTTGATGTTTTAACGTTAAACTAAATTTGGAAATTAATTTTTCTCTCTTATTTCATTTTTATTTCATAGTTTTCTTTATACACCATAATGTGAGATAATAAATTGGACTCATCATTCAAACACTAAACTAAATCGTGTATACCATCTTGAATGCCAGTGGTCATTATCCTCAGTTCCTCACTAATTTTAAAATTAAACAATGAACTTTTAGCAAGAAAAATTTAATGACACTTGGCTATTACCGAGACAATACATGATTTATGTAATATATTCTATAATAAGCAAATCTCAATCCATCAAAACCATTTCATTTTCTCAAAATCTATACTTTATGCTTTTATAGATTAGCAGTAGTGGCAGGTATAGTTCATGTGCTTGCAATATTATTTGAAATGTCAGTAGGAAGCATGTTCACATAATTCAATATTGAAATAAAAATCTCAGTTGATTCATAAATTGTTGTACCTCATTATTCAATGGTGCTCATATGGATCAACTACTCCAGTAAAACATTTGATTTTTCCAGCCCGAGCAATCTTGTACAAGCACTTTTGAATCCATTGATCTCCAAATTTCTAGTGGAAAAAAAAAGAAATTTTACTTTATTTAGCTCAGAATATTTATCGAGTATTTAAAATTTTAACATTTCTAGTCTTCATAATAGATGAGTTATGGAGATGTTCATATTTTATAAATCAATTTGAAGTTTTTTTTGGTTCCATCTCTGAAATCTTTATTGATGTGCATAAGGGTTATCCTATTTAACTTGGGTATTTTTGTGAAAGCGGTGGCAAAAACTATACATGTATCTGAATAAAGCTGCTACATCTTGAAATCCCTCATCATAAGATGGTCTCTATAGAAAAAATTACCCAAATGATTTTTGATTTAGATAGAGAACTATATCAACCTATAAACCATTGCCAATACAAAAAATATCATATATTAACTGTAAAATTTCTAATGGAAATAATGAATAGCAGTATTACCTAACAACACCAAAATGAACCGAACTGTGTTCCCCATCCATGCTTACTGCGAGCCTTGGACATTCCAGGTCCTTGCGGAAGAATGTAGATCATAATACCAGGCTTAGCTCCTCTTTGAATGCTTAAAATGCTGTTAGTAACGGCTCACTCATAATGATCAGCATAACCTATTCCTTTACTCCATTTAAACGAGTTACGAGGAACCTGTGTAATTTAACATGGACACTAGTTAATCAAACAAGGATTTGTATTGCCAAGTTAGTACCAAATGAATGCGGAAGCTTGCTTTTTATATGTTTGGGTTGCAAGTTTTGTTGAACTAATTTAACAAGGTTAAGAATGAATGTCTCTTAATACTGTGATGCAGTTCCTATATATATTTTAGATTGACAAGAGGTTCGCCAAATATATGTTGAAGACCATGAATGCCTTAACATGAACAAAGCCCAGTTGGTTCAATGTTGGATCATAAAATAAAAGTGAATTACCTTAAGCATGAAGAAGGCAGCTTGATAAATCAATAATCAAGAGTGCTGAAGTGTTTTTTTACCAAGTACATTTTCATGAAGGAAAAGGTATGATATTAATATTGCCAAATTTACATTTCAGATATTGTAAATATGTATATGCTACACTAGATAATAAGAACATGAAATATTCAAACTTTGTGAAGAACATTCAAATAAGCAACCAAAGCTTGTGCATCGCATTTTGGAATTTTAGGTAACATGCTTGTTGAACTCTGACATGATTGTATGAACCTATGGATTTGCATTCAAATAAAGTACTCCATCCAATTGATCAAACCATTTTACCTTAGAGTAACTCAACAACATTTAAGACACCCTCTATGGTAGATACCTGAAGAGTTCATAAAATTAAATCTTAACATATTACGAAATTCAAAATAACAATAGAAAATTGATAAAAGAAACCATAGCAATAACTCTTGTAGTTGTTTTATGGATAAGGAAAAGATGATGATTGTAGAAGGATACTTTTAGTATTCCTATTTTGGTCATTTCTGATTCTATCTTTATAAATAAGAAATTTTTTATTATATAAGAATCAAAAGCACCCTTACCATAGTATGCACTCTTCCATATGAAGCAAAGAGTAATTGGGCAGGTTAAGGTTCTATTCTTGCTATAAAATTTGTTAAAGCCTTACGTGAAAAATGAACAAAATAAAAGAATTACAGCCCAAACAAACACTAAAATGGAGGGAGTAATTAATATAATAATAACTATAGGTGATTTGAGCTTACCAATGTTTTAAGAAGCTCAAGAAACACAACTACTATACATACATTAGTGTGATCCTCTCCAACAAAGCTGATAAATGCCCAAAGACCTTCATTTCCATAAATTTAATTGGGTTTTTTCTGATGTTGTAATGCAACAAAGTTTTCCAGTACGGTTGAACTAAAGAAAACAAATTTATGGCTAATGTTGTTGTATTTATTTCACATTTAGTCATGGTTATGTGCATTTACCAGTAACCAAAACTCAACCCAAAATTTAATATTTTTTATTGTGAAAAGTGTGCATGTTAAATTTTATATCTGTTGAACAGGTTTCTTTTGTATAAAATAACAACTATTTTTCTGTCTCTAAATTATACAAAGGTACAAATCAGATGATAGCCTTGACGTTTACTTTAGGTAGTGAAATATCCAAAGACAGCTTGAGATTATTTGGAGAGTATAGACAAAATCATAAGTGCATCAGACATCGTGATGGACGGTACTAGAAGATTTTATGGTTCAAATGGATTTGCAGTATTGAAGCAAATAAGTGGAAAAGGAAACATGAATAAACTTATGTCTGTGGATTTATAAATGCAATTTTTTTATGACATAAATAATAAATAACAGGAATGAAAAGTTTCGTTAGGATGTTTATGGAACTTCAAGGAAAGTATAATGACATTTTTATTTCAACTTTATCGCAGCACAAAATAGTTTGTTTGTGGTAAGATAAAAATGTCAGAAGAAGTGCAGTACTATCCTTTCTATATGAGTTGCATACACGGACCACTTTCTATAGTGCTAATAATTGATGTGTTCCTAAATTATATGCATGAAAATTCCTAATCTCTATTTGGGACTCCATATTTACTTTGTTTATGGCATTAACATGTCATGATAAAAACAATCAGAACACAGGTGCCAACATCACTCATATAGAACATTTAGTAAGAAGGGTAAGCTATCTGGTTTCAGGAGCAAAATTTTGGTAAGAAGTATAACTTAAGTAAAGTACATACCTGGGGTTTCAAGTGAAATTTATCGGCTTATATGCCTAGAGATCATCACCATGCTTCTTCTTTGTTTGCTTCCTTTATCTTTTATAAAGCTTTTCAGTTCTCTGCATCATTGTTTTCAAAACGGGATTTAAATCATAAATCGTAAAGTTCAAACTTTAAATCGAAACGAGATTCAAATCGTAAATCGTAGATTCAAAAGATTCGTATTTGAAGGTTTGCACACAATTTGAAATTGATTTTGATGTTTGAACTTCTACAATTAAACATTAAACTCAATTTCCACTCTTATTATATTTTTATTTTATTTTGAAAACATTGTAATTTGAATTTTGAATTCAAATAAACACATTAAGTATGTTAGTATATAAATAGTATGTTTTTTATTTGCGGTTTTGACTAAGTTTGGATCGGAATGTAAATCGAATCGTTAAGTGAGAGATCCGATCCGAATCGGGATTTAAATCGTATGATTTTAGGATTTTTGACAACAATGCTCTGCATCTCTATATTTTGTATCAAAGAATTTATCCATTTGAGTTTTTCTTCATTTCTTAGGACAGTACAAGAAATAAGACATGAAAAATGCTGATTTATATTACTCTTAGTGAAGAAAAAAGCTTTTTGCAACATGAATCAATTGCAAAATAAAATAACTTCCCCAACAAATTGATATATCAAGAATCAAAATTTAAGATAAAAGAATGTTTATATATTGATTTTTAATCTAGAAACTTTATATATCAAGAATAAAACTTGGTCATGAGATACATAAATTAATACAAGAATGAATCCAATAGAACCAAAGCACATGGCATGCTTGCGCATGCACTCACATTCATTTTCAAACTTTGATGTTATAAGCTTCGAAAATAATTAAAAACTATATACATGCATACATATATATATATATATATATATATATATATATATATATTGTTCATTTATCTTCTTCTGGAAGACTTTTCCTGAAATATGTGTCACATGCATATTCATCCAATCTTGTTTGAAGTTGAATTCATACCATTCAAAAACAAAATATAAAACATTATTTTTGATGTTTAGTAATATTTTTTGTGCTTTGTTTTGATAAATTAATTTTCATATTTACATGCACATGCATTCCCAAATTTATGATACCTTAAGTATTAATGAATCTACTTTTGAAACTACTCTATTTTTCTGCTCTTCAGTGCGAAGTAAAAAAAATGACGTGTTTACACAGTTAAAACTACTATATATATAATGTGTGTGCAAGTGTGTTTATTGTGTGTATTTTTTTGTATGTGTGTGGATGTGTGTGCATGTGTGTTCGCATGTGTGTGGACTGACTTGTAAAAACTAAGGATAGTACTATCAATTGTATAATATAGGTTATATTTAAGTCTATATTCAAAGATTGATAGGTCGACTGGCAGAAATGATGTTTCTTAAACAATCAGTTATTTGTATGGTCCATGTAAAAAATGATTTTACTTTGCAAGCACCATACGGTTATACCGAGGATGGCAAGTAATCATAAATCCTATTTTGGGCCAGCTATCAACAAGTTTTAGTGTTAAAAAAGTCAAATTGCTTGGTCCCCTTTTATAACATCTTTCCCTTTTACCTCGAATCAAGTGAGCTCAAAAATTACCAATGGTATAACATTAAAAAATAAAGCTTAAGGTACAGACCTTGTTCCTTATTAGTGGATGAGAAAGTAAAAACATTATTAACTTGTGCATGTATCCATATACATTAAAAATAAATCTACATCTTCTACAAAAAAATGTATCGGAATTTTCAACAGTGAAGCAAAACAAAAATATATACATCCGACAACAATATAATTAATGTAATACACTTGAGATTATAATGCAAATATGCCATAAAGTGCCAACATCCCATTTTAAATGATATTGAAGTTCATTGAGGATCAAAAGCCTATGACTTGATTTGTTGTGGTTGAGGTGAGTAAGAAAATCATAATCTTGTTTGCATTTTTATAGTCAGAACCATGTAAAGTTCTATTGCAGTAATATATTTAAGATTCAAGAAAAATTAAACAGTGTAGCAAATATGTGTACAAACAAGAAACCAACAGAGCTTATAATCCAGATATCTAAAGTGACAAGTAACTAACAGAGCATGACTAGTTCTTGTAATCTTTTCCTACTTATTCGTATTTTAGAAGATACAAATACATGCATTTCAGAATCCTCGAAAGAACGCAAAAGGAAAATATAATTAAAACCTGAAGCGGTGAATCAATTAAACCTAAAAAAGATGAATTAGGGTGGTTCATTGACAATGGAGTACCTGTGGTATCAAAGGGGCAGTGACGATCGACAAAATAGAAGAACAAGAAAAATCCAATGGAAATGAAAATAGGCGGAATTGAAATGAAGAAGAGAAGAGGGAGCGGCAGTTAAAGAGAGGGAGAATGAAAATTTTGGGAAGTATAATGAGTGAGGCGGCAAGTATTTTGTCATTGGAAATTAGAACCCTAGTACCATTCTCAGCGTTCCAATGCAAACATTTTTCATTTTAAAGTGACTTTCACCGCATTTATGTTCGAAACGCTGAGAATAAATGCAGTCATAAATCAGATTTCTTGTAGTGAGACATGGGTCTGGTGTGAGTAACAGTTTAAAGTTGCTTAACTTTGAAAACCTTTGAAAACAAAAGGTATCACGTAAGACTTCCCGCCTATAAACACGGAAAAGATTTTACCTTACGATAACCAAAACATTTGATAGGAAATCCAGTGATATTATAATAGGGTGTAGGGTTTTCAAAATAAAATACAGAAATAGCTGGAATGCTTACATCTCACGTTCCAACATAGTTGGGCATAACTAATACGTACGGCACTTATTGGAGATTGGATTCCATACAATGGCAGGGCTACTGGGGTATCGCCCATCATAGTACGTGGCCTTGATCAACGTACCGAGGATCACTCCCGACCCCCTGCAACACAAAGCCGGAACCATCCCTTACTGGACAGTCCCGAACAAGACAACCCCGTCAGTTGGAGCTCACAACCGCCCACACAGCCGAAATAAAAGGGACATCTAGACAGGGGAAAATCTCGTCCTACTTGGGTGCTACCCACTTAGCCTTGCTGCACCTCCCCTGTTTTAGCCATTCCCGGTTGATGAGGCTTGAGGCTACGATTACCTTTATATAACACATCTATCTTAGAATGCTCATCATTCACCTGACGATGTTATGAAAGCATTCAATCCATACAAGTTCGTTCCAAGTTCGAATGAAACCGAAGGCATTATCTCGTTACACTCATTTTGGAATCACCCTCAGAGTTAATGACAATAACCCTTGCACTCTGAATCTTCATCTTCACTTGAGATTCACGACCTATCGTTAATTTGGATCGATGTGGTTTTCGGATATCCAAATCTGGAAACCCGATCCCGGTCTCATCGAAATCCAAAACGTATCTTTTAGGTCCAAGTTGTTTAAAGTTAAAACAATTCAATTCTATTATCTATATACGCACAAATAGATAATTCACAATATCACAATAGATAATCTACATTATCATCACAAATAGATAATTCACATTATCATCATACTTCAACCAAAGCATTCATATCACACAGCATCACTTATCTCATATCTGAGATCTCAAACCATTCAAGGCAATCAATATCATTCAACATCCATAAGCAATGATTTATTAATCACCATCTATAATTAATTTAAAGTGAATTAAATTAATTACTTGCATCTCTAATTAATTTAAAATAAATTAAATTAATTACTTTCATCATTATAAATCTTGCTTACTTAACCATTAATTAATTACAAATTAATTAATCGTCCTCTAAGTATTCATCTCAATTAATCACCCTTGATTAATTATACTCTAATTACATTAAGTAATTATCCTTAATTAATTACACAAATTAATTATCCTTAACCAAATACAGTAATTAATCTTTAATTACTTCATTAATTAATTAACTAAAATTAATTACGTTAATCAACTAAAATTAATTACATTAATCCTTAATTAATTACATTAATTAATTACTCAAAATCACTTATTATTGATTAATTAATCTTAATTAATCAACCCTTAATTACATCATTAATTATATAAATTAATGATCCCTAATTACATTTTTAATTAATTAATCTATTTAAATTAATTACATTAAGTAATTAATCTTTAATTAAACCATAATTATTAATCACTCTTGATTAATCACATCCAGTAATTAACTACCCTTAATTACTTCATTAAATAAATTAATTACTCCTTAATTAATTATCTTAATTAATCCCTTGATTACTTACACAAACTAATTTAATCCAAATTACTTCCATATTTAAATCATCTTCAATTAATTACATCCAGTAATTACCATTAGTTACTTCACTAAGTAATTACACTTTATTTATTACATTAAGCAATTACTTATCAAATCATCTAGTGTTTATCTTAAATTAATTAAACTTAATTAACTGACTTAAACTAATCAAATTTATTTAATTAATTACCTTGAGTAATTAATTCCTTAATTACTTCCATTAAGTAATTACACTTAAATAATTTCATAAATGATTATCTTTAATTAATTAATCTAATTGATTATTAAAACTAATCACATTAATTAATTATTAAATAATCTTAGTTAATGACCTTCATTAACTATTCTTTAATTGTTTCTCTAAAGAAATTAAACTTACCTTAATTATTGTTAATTACAAATTAATTTATCTTTAATGACCTATTAATTAATCTCTAATTATTTAATTAATTAAGTTCTTAACTGTAACTTAATTAATCCTAAATTACTTGATTAATTAATATTTAATCATTAATTTAAAATCTAATCTTATCAAATTAATGATTCTTAATTCCAAATTAATTATTCCTAATTAATTAACTTAAAACTTAATTAATTAGTTTAAAACTCATAATTACTAATTTAATAAATCCAAATCATTAATTAATTAAATAAATAAATTATCCATTTTAATTATCTTAATAATTTAATGAATCATAAATCATTAAATTCTATTTATCTTTAAGTTAAAACTTTATTCTTATGAATGATTAAATTATCATTATCAAAAGCATTTTAAAAACAATTTACCTTTAAACTTACTTTTAAATTCCATTTTAAATTTAAGATTTTAAATGAATACAAATTTAACTTTAACAAAGTTTAAACAATTTAAAAACCTTTTAAATCTCATTTTAAAGAAATACTTACCTTATAAAAGAAATTTAAAAGAATATGAAACCAAATTCATTTTTAAATCCAAACTATTTAGATTATGCTTTAAACATTCAAAGTTGTTTAAAACATTTTAAATTTTAAAAACTTATTTATCTCCAAACTAGGATTCAAACTAAACTTGATTCCAGATTTAAACTTAGATTTAAAACTCTGTTTAAATCCTTACTTTCAGGTTTTAAAATCATTTTATAAAATACTTTAACAATTTTAAGTTGTTAAAAACATTTCATTTTTAAAAACTTATTTATTTAAAACTAGGATTCAAATTCATTTTGAATCGATACTTTAAACTGGAATAAAAACCTGTTTAAAAATTTGCTTCACATTTTAAATTTATTTTAAAAAAATTTAATAACACTTACAGGTTTTAAACCTGTAACCATCAATTACCCGAGCCCATCCCTTATTGCTTCGAGCCAAACCCAAAGTGCTTCGAGCAAAACCCAAAGTGCTTCGAGCAAAACTCGAATTACTCGAGAGTTACTCGAGTTCAAAAACCCTGCAACACACCAATCTTCACCAGTCACAAACCATTGCACAGTGCATATGCACGGTGGCTCCGACCCTCTTCGGTCATCATCGATGGCCTCAACACATCAGCAAACATCCACGCAACCCATCACGATCATCAGATCGTGACCATCAACTCGAAATAGAATTCGAGTATGTTAACCAAACCTGGAACCAAAAAGAGCAATACCTGAAAACCACTCGACCTCGCATCTCCGACCATCGTCACATCTGAGATTCTGACCAAACCACCGTCAACGTTCCAGCTACCACCTCCTTAAGTTCTATCGAACTCGATCACCTAGAGACATTGAGATGATCACAAATTCTTAACCCAGCCAAACTAGGATTATAAACTTCCTAGATCAACCACCATCGCCACGGTCATCTACACACCCATCCATTATTTTTTCTCCACTCACCGATCATCCTACTATCACCTGAAGAAACCCCGACCTTCTATATCCTCGGGATCATCAGAAACCTCTTAAATACCCATTTCTGGTCAAACCAGAAATGCCCTCAAATCCCACTACTAAAAATAGTAATTTTTGTTTCAAAAATCAAGTTTTAGTTTAAGCATTTGATTCATATACCTGAATCCATGAATCATGATAATTGAATTTTAACTTATTTAAGTTTGCACAGTTGTTTTATTATTTCCAGAGGCAATACAAATTATTTTAACTTAAACAAGTTTTTAAACTAAAATCTATGATATAACAAACATATTTTGTTCAAGACTTAAGTACTAATAAAGATTGGATCAAGAGCAATTGATTTATGATTAGATCTAGAACCTGGAAACTAAAATCAGAGAAAGCATCTAGACACATAGCAATGCACAAAACAAAATATTCATATATTTACACGCAGAGTTTTAAAATATATTCACAAACTTGCTTGTTTTCAGAGATGAACATGCAACATAATTATATACTTAAATTTTAAATAGTGATGTTACTCACTACCAATATGAAGAACAGAGCCTCTAATTGAAAAGCTTTTTGAATCTTTAAAACTAGAAAATGCTTTGAAAGTTGCTAGCTGAAACCCTTTTTGATCTTCATGTTTGTGTTGAGTTGAATTATTGTTATAGTTGAATTGTTATTAAGCTTCAGTTGTAATATATTTTCTGGTATGCTAAGTTATGTTGAACGAATGAAATAAGGAAGATTGATATATAGAACAAATATACAGAGGTAAGTATTATTGGTACAAGATTTTTATTAGTTTGGTCAGAGATTTTTTTTCCATATGGGGGCTGAGATGATTGCATTAAATGAAGTTGTCTGGTTTTACATTTTCATGTTTATCCCCTTTTTAATTTCGTATGTACATATATGATTTCTTGCCTTGCATTGCAAACAAGTATATTCCATAGTTTATAAATTTCTAGAGTTATTTTAAGTTCATTTCATATTTTTACATAACTATTTATTTATTTGAGATATTTATTTAACATCAATACTTATTTTTATTTCTTTTAAAACTTAAACCACCGAACACTTCATTTATAGTTATTTATTTTTATACTTATGAATTACTTTTTAGAGAAAATAAAATAAACTATTTATATATATATACAAATAACAGCTTATACAAATATCTTTAAAATCCAAAACATTTTAAATATCTACCCTTTTTAATTTCAAGACTTTTAAATTCAAAATAAATTCTAAAATCCAATTTTAAAATCAAGTTATATATATACATATATAACAGCATATTTAATTTGAAAATAACACTTCTATTTTAAAATCTATTTATATTTATATATAAAACAATACATTAATAATGTTATTTGAAAATAATAATTTATCAAATTTAAATAATTTATAAAAGAGATTATAAATTCCTATTATTATTAAATGAATTAATATATCATATTTATTAAACAATATTTTAAAACAAACCTTTTAATTTATCTTAAACTTAAGCTAAGATATAATTTAATCAATTAAACATTTATCTTAAATATTTTAAAACTATATATTTTAAATTAAATCATAATTTCCAAATTACCAAAATATATTAGAATTTGAAAACAAGATTTATTTATTTATTAAATTCAAACCAAAGATTTCTATTTACAATATATACAAATATATACACATTATAAATAGAAAACAATTTATTAGCTTTTAAAAAGATAAAATCACCAATTAAATATTTATTAAAAGAAGATTATTAAATCAATTTAAATTTCAATACAGATTATTAAATTGATATTGCCAAAAATTCCAGGATATCACACTACACTACCACCCTATGAAAATAGTTTCAAACCATTTTTCTCTCACAGAATAAATTTCCCAAATATTTCTATTTCCACTGAGATCACCAAGTACAAATACTTTAGGTTTTTAAAATAAATTAAAAACACTTTATTATAAAATATACTTTAAACATTTAAATTAATAACTACTTTATTTAAAAATGTATACTTTAAGAATATTTAAAATAAACTACTTTATAAAATATAAAACTAAATTTTTATCTTTTTAAAACATAATACCAAGTCACCCTTTAACAATTACTACTAAAATAAATTTGAAAAAAAATACTTACTTAAAAATTTAAACATTTAAAAATAATAAATTTTCTAAAAACATGCTTTTAAAACAACTTTAAAACTTTTAACTCATACTTAAAAATTTGCTTTGAAACGTACTTGGCTTTCCAGGGACATACACTTCTCTTTCACAATTTTTTAAAAATAAATCACTATTTATTTTTAAACAAATTTACCCATCCCTTAATAAATTCCCACCTTGAATTTATATTTCAAATATCCACTGATATCTTATTCCACTTTATAAACCCAGTTTATAAATCCATAGTCTCATCTTCCTTTTAAAATCCCAGTTTCAAACACTTAATCAATTTTTCAGATTGATTTCCAAAATTTTAATTTGTTAAAATAAATTGCTTTACTTTCCAAATTTATTTCAGAACCCATTAATTTTAGATTTACTCCTATATTAAAATCTTATTTGAACTGAAAATACCAACTTCATATTTATTGCAAATTCTTCCTTTACTCCTTCCTTAACCATTTAAAATCCTGAATTTTTAGAAATAATCTATTATTCCTTTAATTAACATCGCTTAGGTTTTAAAATTCATTTATTCCCATTTATTCAAAAATCTCCTTATCCATACTTTGAAATTTAAAAGAAATCCACTTTTAACTTTTCTAAATCATTCTTTAATTTATCCGAAATCTCTATAATTATTTCACTTAAAAAATTTCTCTTATATTTTCTTTCAAAAATCCAAATCTATACATTTTGATAACTCAGAATATCCAAATATATTCAATCAACCCATAGCATCCAATATTCTAATTATCAATATAATTCATCACAGAATATCAAATAATCATAACATAGAATTATTAGAACAATCTAAATAATTTTGTGGAATCCAGCTGGATCCCTCCAACCTATTTCCTTGCATCCACAGATGTTAGCACAATACCAATTCCACTTCGAGGTGGAATATCGCGGTATATGGGTTTATATAATATCATCCGCTATTATGCGGCGCATAGGGTCTCATCCGCTATATAATGCGGGAAATCAATCACTCCAATATATATATATATATATATATACTACTATATAATATATGTCACATCCAATGAAATCAATCATTCGACCCAATATTTAAATTTAACTATTTAAATTTAAATAACAACCCAAATGAGTGTGATTAACTCACCTTTGACCTTTAATTCGCAACCCGATCCATACCGGCTTGTCCCTTCACGATTTTAGACCTTGTATAAACATTTATACGGTTTATTAATATTCGAAATAATCGAACAAGCAATTGCCATTTTACAATTTTAATTGACTAATAATTATTTTAAACTAATTTTCCTTTAAATAATTTTCTTAGTAACTAAAATAATTTAAATAAGTTAATTAAACAAGTTATCTCCATAATACATTATTCTAAAATTAAACTATAAGTTAAAAATGTATATACCTATATTATTTTTCTTTTGGAACTACATATATTTTTATAAAATAATCTATATAGATTCTAAGATTTAATTGTGAGAAATGCGGATTAAGGATCTTAAGGCTAGAATTAACACTAGAGGGGGGGTGTGTAACGACCCGTATTTTACGGATCGAGAAGTTTGTCAAAATCTGGGATTTTCAGCATTTTCTAGTTGTTTCAGATTTTGGTTGAAATCTGCCTAAGTCCTAGGTCGTACGCGACCTAGAGGTTAGTTAAATATTGTTGGCAACTTAGGAAATAAGTCGTGACCGACCTAAGAATGTTGGGGATTGGTGGCCTTAAGGTTTGGAGTTAGGTCGCGTGATGGATGGTAAGGGTTTAGGTCGTAGACGACCTAAAAGGAAGGAGACTTTAGAGTTTCTGGCGAGTTAAGGTGTTAGCGACCTAAGGAGTTGCCGTGTTAGCGACCTAAGGAGTTAGCGTGTTAGCGACCTAAGGAGTTAGCGTGTTAGCGACCTAAGGAGTTAGCGTGTTAGCGACCTAAGGAGTTGGGGTGTTAGCGACCTAAGGAGATAGGTCGCATAAGTGTTAGGTCGTAGCACTGATAGGTCGCGTGGGTCTAAGTGTTAGGTCATAACATCGTTAGGTCGTCTAGACGACTTAGGAGTGGTTGAGTATCTGTGATTGGTTAGGTCGGAGGTCCTGCTAAGTCGTAGGTCACGTGATGATATTAGGTCGCGTGTTGGCTTAAGCGTTAGGTCGCGTGGGAGTCTAAGGTATTAAGTCGTAACCTCGTTATGTCGTAGGTCGGCAAGGCAGTTAAGTGTGGTCGCGTTAAGACGTGTGTGTTTTGTAGGCAGTTAGGTCGGCAACGACCTAAGTTAGGTCGTGGACTTCTATGGTTGTTAAGTCGCGATGTGTTAGGTCGCTGAGAAGTTGAGTCGTAGCCTATGTGTTAAGTCGCGCGTTGTGTTAGGTCGTAGGTCGCTGGGTGTTTGGATGCGCAGGAGTGTTAGGTCGGAAACGACCTAGGGAGATAGCCAGATTTCGACTTAAGGAATTTTAGCTATAAATAGGAGGGGTTGTTCTCACTTTTTGGGATCCGGATTTTTGAAGCGACGAAGTGCTGCCATTTTGAGAGCTCGACTTCTACACTTCTTCACTTCTTTTCTCCACTCTAATCTAGTGCTTCCATCCATCCAAATCGAAGGTCAAGATTGAAGATTCAAGAGCTTAGATTGAAGATCTTCATCTTTTCAAGAGAGATTTCTTCGTTTGAAGCGGATTCGTGATAGATCAAGCTTGATCCTTCGCTGTCCAGATCTGAAGCGTGTTGATTTGGGTTTGTTTAGGTGATTTGGTGAGTGGTGATTATCTCTCACACGGATCCAAAGGAGTATATCGGATTGTTGGCTCGATTTGGTGTTAAAATAGTGATTTCCATGCATTTTCTTCATCCTAAGTGTAGATCCATATAGATCCATCGTTCATGATGATGTTACATCCATTTTATCATATGTTAACCTATGCAAGTTCATTCATCAAGTTTGTAGAGATATAATCCATGTTTTCATGCTTATTGGACTTTCAACTCTTTAATTACGAAAATGCCATTATTGTTATAATTGTCTACTTAGATCATTTTTGAATGCTTGATTGCTTGGATTGATGTTTGATTTGATTGATTGTTATGAACTAGATGATTGATGACTAGATTTAGATCGAAGATGATTCAAAAGCTAAGGGAAAGGCTCTTGAATCGGGAAAGATGCTCGTGGCATATGTAGCGGGATGATGAAGCTCTTATGCATAGATTTGATGATGTAATGTTGAGATAAGGCTTTGCGAGGATGTGATGAAGTGAGGCAATCATGTGATGAAGACTTGGTCTAATCCAGACGGGATCATTCCAAGCATGTTGATAACTCGGTGATATGATTCGAGTTGAGGATAATGAATGGATATGAGAATAGTCGTCGAGGAGGATGACTAGGAGGCTTGGATAGCATCGTTGTTGAAGGTTCTAGCATGCTCTAAGCAAGAGTACGTTTGGGCAGATTTGATAGTCCCAACGACTAACCGTTGATGGTCGAGTACTCTGGGCAGATTCGATAGTCCTAGGCACGGGTTGCGACGACGTGCGGGAGTTATGTCTAGAACCGGGGTTTCCATTAGCCCTTGACGGACGGCTGAAAGAATGTGCCGGTCATTCAATTAACGGTGATATCGAAGCAATGATAACAGTGATAGCCAGAGTCATGGATGTTTGGTTGTATCGTCATTCGGACTCAAGAGCGGTATTTTCTGGGTGCTTATCTGATTTAGGCCTTGGTACTTGGAAAACATCGCCCTTGACTCAAGTGATAATAGCTTTACTTTAAATTGTATGCTCTGCTATGTTTGCTTCTACTTAGTGTGTGTCTGGGGGCTATCACGGTAAAATGAGGTTGGAGTGGGAGGGTTGTATTCCTATTCCTTTTCCTTTATGCTCTTTTGGTATGTTGTTAGTTAATTTACTGCTCACTAAGACTGTTGTCTGACTCAAGGCTTTATGTTTTAATTCTTATTGCCTTGGGCTGTTCGTCCATTTTTGGGACGGGCAGACTAGGTAACAGGTGACAGGTGCTGTTCTCTTATCACGATGCTGATATCGAAGACGAGCTGGAGGGTTGCATATTATCTTCTTATATGTACTGGATATTCCGCTGTTTTGTATTCTCTGAGAGATTTGTAGTGAGGCTTGATGTATTGACTATTTGGATGATTGTATTCAACTATTATGGAGTTTTATATGATGGCATTTTGTTCTGTAAAGCTTCACTATACATATGTTCTATTGTATTTTTGTCCATGCGCTGTGAGTAATACGATAGATTCTGTTGTTGTAATTTACCTTGACAATCGTCCATGGTCGCCTGGCACACTTTACAGCGCACTTTCTCTAGATTCGGTGCGGGGGTCATGGGCGGTCGTCACATTTGGTATCAGAGCATTGGTTAATCGATTTTACCCAACGCTCGCTGGCGTAACTACGTATGAGAGACGTAATTGTATTTTGATGGATGAATACTATATATAATATAGTAGTTTAGTTGAGTTTGAGTCCTTTATGCAGTTGTTTCTCTAGATATTCTAATCATTCCTTTTTATAGATATTGAGAATGAGTCGAAGAGGGAGACCAGCTGCTAGAGAAGGCCGTGCTACTGAAGAGACTGCTGATTATGCAGCCATGTTCGAAGCTATGATGACTTCGATCATGAGAAGGATACCAGTTCTGGGGGCAGCAGTTGATGTTGGAGTTCAGGTTCAGACTCCGAAACCAGTGGATTTTGCTAAGTTCTGCAAGGACTATACTGCTCTTGGAGGGAAGGTTTTCTTGGGAACAGAATCAACTATTGAGGTCCAGAGGTGGATGGATGCTTGTAGAAGGATCTTTGGTGATTTGGGAATTGATGATGCGACTAAGAGGAAGTTGGCATCGAGACAGCTTCAAGGGAGAGCTTCTGATTGGTGGAACTCTATTACCATCACTACTCCGGAGGAAGAGATTACTTGGGAGCAATTCCAAGCTAGATTTGAAGCTAAGTTCATTTCTACAGCTCAGAAGTCTGTTTTGTTCAAGAGGTTTGTGGAGCTCAAGCAGGGTGGAAGATCTGTTCTTGAGTATGTTTCTTGTAACGACCCTAGATTTTTATTTAATTTAAATTGATAATTAAATAAATTTTTGAATAAAATTGTAAAGTCAATCGATTAAAGTGATGCGAGTTTCCCCGAATATAGATAAATTCTGTATAAATCATTTGAATTTAACAATATTGTATGTATGTGAACATATATGTGTATATATATTTTATTTGGATTTAAATTGTAAATAAATGGTTTAAAAATATAAAAATAACCCGATAGCTAAATTCCTAACAACAAACTAAAATAGAAATTATTTATATTACAAGGCTAAAAGTATTTGAGTTTAAAATCTCAAGTAAATGGTTTGATAATAATTTGAGTTTATAAAAATATATTTATAGAATTCAAATAAGTGTTGATGTGAAACATATATGTACAAACAAATAAAGAAAGCATATTAACTCGAATCTAACATTATGTTATAAAGTCAATACACATTGATAAGACAAAATACAAGCAAGATATAAGTATGTAGAAGCAATGTCTACCAGCACACAAGAAGTAAGTAATAGGCAAAAGGAAGATAATGTAAATATCTATCTCATACATGTATCAGCCGAGAATGAAGAAAAATTTATGTAAGAATGGAACCAAAAACTTAAGTTAAAAATTTATAACAAATATTAAAAACAGGGTATATATTTGTACATAAGGTACAAAGCAAGCTAGGCAATTAATGCCATGTCTATCAGCCTCCATTTGCTAGTAAAAATCACTGGCTATTGTACCCAAACGAAATCTATCAGCCACCATTTGAGAAATAATCTCTGCCTTGTTGTACAACCAAAAATTATATCAACTTGTACAAAATAATATATCCCCTGTACAAAATGAAGTATCAACCTGTAAACCTTTTGTTATATACATCATTTTCTTCATCTCTGTTTCGTTCAATTACAACTGAGAAAACCATCTGAAGTAAAAGAAAAAAAATCATCATTCAACAAAAGCAAACAGATTCAAAGAAGAAATCAAATTTGCAGATTCAAAACAAAGAGATGTTCTCTGTTTTTTCCCCTGTACAACTTCAAGGTGAGCAAATCTACCTGTTAAAAGCTTGGATCTGTGTTATGCTTTGTTTATGTGAAGTGAAACTATTTTGTATGAATATAAATGGGATTGTACCCTTGAGTATTCCCAGATATGTAGGTATGCATGTATGAGAGCAGGCATTTCACCCAGTTAAAAAGATATACAGATTTATGTTGGATTTAAAATTAAATTCCTCTTATTCCAATCTCTTTTAAGATTTGAGATTTAAACAAAAAGTGATTTGATTAACCAGATCTTAGTTTTAAAAATACTGTCAAACATAGTTAATAAGTAGTTTAGATCTGGAAGCATGAATTACAGTAACAACTCAAAAATAGGACAAAATTGACTTTAATGATTTATTGCTTCACTTATGTAATCTGTTTTGAAATTGAAAGTTATTATTTTTAAGATCAGTATCAAGATTTTTAAGCACATATGTATGGAGAAATCATGAATTGAACGTAAATTGGGTTTTGACGAAAATCTGATGATCAGAGTGATGATAAATCTCGTGATCGAAAAGGGAGCATGTTTGGAGGTCTAGGATCATCAGAAAAATGTTCGATGAATTTCTGGTTCGCCGTGGATGCGTGGCGAAGCCTTTTAGGGTTTAAATCTCGTTTTTTGGCCGTTGATGATTTTTAGTTTGTTCATTGCCATGGAGCGATCGAGCGTGATCGGACCCATTGAAATCGAAGCTCGAGTGGTAGACGGAGCTCTGGCCGAAGTTTCAACAATGCTGATGGCCTGAGTCGATGGGACGGGGTTGTTGTAGGTGATCGGGTCTGGGAAGTAGGTGATCGTCTAGCTCGATTTTGATTTTTGGGGAAGTTCATCGATCTGGGTATTCGCCTGAGGTGGGGAGGTCGGTGGCGACGTGGTGGTGTCCGGTGATTTGGTCGGAGGTGGCCAGGGCGATCGTGCACGTGCACGAGGATTGGTGGCGTGTCAGCGTGAGTTGTTTGGGGGAAGACTAGGGAAGAAACCCGGGGTGTACCGCGTGCGATTGAAGAAATTACTCGAAGCAACTGAAGTTTTGGTGAGGCCGGAAGCTTTACTCGAGATTTTGAGGGGGAGGACTCGAAGGAGGAGTGATGTAGCTTGGGTTTGCTAATCTGGTTCCAGGTTTCAAGTTTTATAACCTGACAGTGTTGAGTTTGCTTTTTAATCTAAATTTAAATTTCAAATTTAAAGCAAGATTTAAATTAAGTTTTAAATCAAGTACTAATACGGATTTAAGTTTACTATGGTTCCAAATCTTGAATTTAAGTCACCTTTTATAAAAATAAATGTTGAACAAGTTAAATGTTTTAAAGTAGATTTTTTTAAAAAGTGAAATAAAAAAATAATAAATGTTTAAAGAATAATTAATCAAAATAATTTGTAATTCATTAATATTAATTAACCAGGATTAGTAATTAATCTGATTTAAGTTAGTCAGATAATTAATTGACCTTACTTATGATGTTTGGATTTCATTGAATGCTGCACATTGGATTGATATCTCTGTTATGTGGTTATGATGCTATGAATTGCTTTATGCTGAACTGTGATACCTGTGATGAATATACTGCAATGTGAATATGAAAACCCTTGACGCGTAAAACGGCACTTTAATTTCGATGCGATAGGGAGTCGGATTTCAGTTGGTTATCCGAAACCCACATCGAATTGTAATCTTTGTGACTGATAAATTTATTTTATCTATGAATCTGTGAATGAAGATAAGCGTTATCGATTATACCGCTTATCGATATATCTGTGATGATTGATGTTGCACTATTGTGTGTGAAACCCCTGGACTACACCTTTACACACACAAATATGGATTTCACGTGGAAATCGGTTAAGTCACAGATAATTTAAATTTGATGTTTTTGAAATTGAAATTTTAATTTCAATTGATTTTGGAATTTGAAATTCGGGTTTAAAGTGAAAAGCTTTTGAAATAGAATTTCAAAGATAAAAGTTATTTCGAATAACTTAATCGAGTTTTAAAATTTAAATAATTTGATTTAAATTTGAATTCAAGTTTGAAATTGAATTCTATGATTTGAAAACTAGGGATTGAAGATGTTGTATAAGTTATATATGGGTTAAACCATTTTAAAGATATTGATTTGGGAATTTGAATCTTAATTCAAGGGTTTTAACTCGTGTAAATATAACTGGATTTTTCCAAAACGAAAACGACTTGTTTTCAAATAATAATAGCTTTCATTTTAAGAAAGGATTTCCAAATTGTGTTGAACGGTTTCAAGTTTGAAATGGAATTGAAATGTTTTGAAAACTATGAAATGAGTCTTTGATTTCAAAGACCGAACGAGTTAATCTAACTTGAAATGGAATTGTTTTGGAAGACTATGAATGAATCTTGGAAACGAGTTTTGAAAGCTATAAGTTAAATCTTGATTTAAAGATTTAACGAGTTAATCAAATTGAAATGGAAATCGATTTGAAAATCTATGAATGAATCTTTGTGAACGGGGTGAACTTTGTGAATTAAATCTTTTTGTTTAAAAGATTAAAAGTGTGGAAATTGTTTAAACCATTGAAGGTTTTTGAAATAAATCTTTTTGTTTAAAAGATTGGAAATGGTAATTTGTTTTAACCATTCGAATGAAAAGTTTTGGGATTTAAGCTGTGATTTAACTGAGACCCCAGTATCCATATGATTTTAAATTTCGCTCGTTATTCGGTTTAGCCGGGAGAGGACCTTTGTGTCATATAACCCATTCCGAATAGTGATACGACGATATGGATAGCATTTGAAGACCGGTGGTGAAGACCGGGTATTTGCGAGAACGATAGGATGACCTATCGATTGTCTCTGCACTGAGTCGCGCCGGTATAGAGATTTCCTAAGTGATGGGAAATCCGATCGAGATTGTGAATACCCGGATTTGCAAGGGCTTCTTTGGAAGTGCCTTCGGTTCTGTTCGAACCCGGAACAGACTTATATGGATGTGTGTCTGACGTTACACTTTGAGATGTAAAGCTGGTTTCTATCAAATACATTTCTGTTGGTGGCGGAGAATTTATTCTCTTAGCTTAACACCCTTCTCTGAGACGTACGAGCTCAGAGGTTATGTAGTTGATGGTTACTAGTGATACATTCCCAATTTGGTAATGTGGCATACGAAGTGCTGCTGATCATTTGATTGATCAAAGCGTGGCTTTGTGAAAAAGCGTGGCTTTGTGAAAAAGCGTAGTTTTGTGGACGAGACTTCGTCGAGCCTCACAACCCGGTAATGGTCGAAACAGGAATGTTGCGACAAAGGTTTATAGGGGTAGCGCCCCTAGGGTATGTCATTTCCTTCTGGATAAAGGGTGGTATCATGGTATGGAGCCCAGATACTTAACTCGTGTGGACACGGTAATTTATTACTGTATGATGTTGCTTTGTTGGTTTTCGGGATCTCGGATAAAGGTCGGTAACGACCGGGGGATGACATGACTCGTGTGTTAGTTACCTAGTTACAGCTGTACAGCGTGAGGTAGCGTCAGTGTGTTAGTTACCTAGTTACAGCTGTACAGCGTGAGGTAGCGTCGGCCTTTTGTTTGCAGAGATTCAGTTAGGATCCGGGGCGTCTTTCCAGAGGCGTTTCTATTTCGGTAAGGAAGTTCCTTAGCCTGATCATTTGTTGGAAATCCAAAGAAACAATATGAACCCTGTACGGTTTTTAGTTGTATTACCTGCTATGGAATGTGGCGGTAACCTGCTATTGAACATAGTAGCTATAGTAGGCATACAACAATGGTTGTATGCTGGCTAAGATTAATATTATACTTTCGAAATGTTTTTCTACACTATGCACTAGAAATAATATCAAAAGAGTTTTGATTTTGCGTAGTAAGCATTTTTGACTATCATAAGGAGAAATCTCCTCCAAGTCTGCGATTGCATTGTATGTGTGGCGGGAGGCCTTATGGTAGTTTCATTTTCCAAAAGCATTGCGGATTTCAATGTTAAAAGCCTTT
Source organism: Allium fistulosum (assembly GCA_030737815.1). Classification (NCBI taxonomy): domain Eukaryota; kingdom Viridiplantae; phylum Streptophyta; class Magnoliopsida; order Asparagales; family Amaryllidaceae; genus Allium; species Allium fistulosum. Next base: position 639,858,217 of record CM060904.1, read on the forward strand.
TGTTGCTTGTATTAAAGATAAACTGTTTTTGTTGCTCACACCAGTCCCATGACTGATCCGGAGTTTATTGTTCCCTTCCTAAACTCTGGGTGCCCACTATTTTCCACACGGGCAGTCTAGAGTTGGGTTTTCTCAGATATTCAGGTTTGGTAGATTATCTGGAGCTAGTCAGTTCTTGGAGTTCATGGATTGACGTTGCTTATCTTGGAGCATTCTATTAGGGATATTCTATCCGCTGCTGATGTTATCTTTTCTTTTCCGCTGCTATTTCTTGTATCATATCTCTGATGTATATTGATATTCATTGTATCACTCTGTTGTATCAGATATTATATATCAATGTATTAATATTTTCTTCCGCTGTGTTATTTACTTAATTATGTTATAGCTCCGGCGAATCGGATTTGAACGGTCGAATCTGCGGCATTCGAGTACGATATAAAGTATGGATGTCGATTTTCGAACGCGAAAAATCCGAGTCTGATACCACGCTGTAACATTCCCCCTTTTGACCGCCTCCAGTCGGTAATTAAACCAACTAAAAACGTTCAAAAAGACGAATTGTTATTTAGTTTATAAGGTTTAAACAGAATCAGCCACAGAAACACAGAATAATAACACTGAATTAAAACAAATGAGAATTTATTTCATTACTATAAATCTTTTTATATACATCAGAGTTTTATACAATTTAATACTGATACAGCGGAATATCTTAAAATACAATTTTCTCGAAATAAATGATTCTTTACTCTCTCTCTAACTTCGCTGCTCGAAAATCTTCAAGCTGTAGAAATACTCGGTCTGACCCGAGTATTATATTCAAAAGAAAATAATACACAGGTCAGTCTAATTCAAACCAGTTTATTAGTGCATAGAGGCAGTAATAATTTAAATAGACGACAGTCACAATAATTCTCGTCTATCCAATTCTTTTAACAAAGAAATCGGATAACGAAAATTTTAACACTAAACAGTGTTTAACAAAAATCAGCAGATTTAAATCATCAACAGAGATAAACAGTGTTATTGGCTGCCATACACACGTGTGCATTCGTACACGTGTGCACTGCCCCGCCAACTCGTGTGCATAGATAACGGTGCAACATAGTGTACAAACTCAAATAATCGGGCCTTAAACTGCACAACTAACAAATCAAGATAGAGTAAATCAAAATGCTACAAGTCTGAAAACTTCAAGGCCAGCAAAACCCAAACTCGAGGCAACAATGACCAAGAGCTCACAACTGCTCAAAAATATGGCAACGCAGCACCGACACAGCAAAGTATATCTACATATTAATTATGCAAACATATGTTGCAGTGAAATAACAAAGAGCTCAAGTCAACTTATATAAAAATGAATAGCATTAAGGCACCAATTCCAGTGAAGTTCAAAATGAAAATCAAGACATCACGTATGCGAGCTTCACACTACAACTAAACTTTTGAATGGAGGCAGTGCAACAACACCAAATAAAGAAGATGGTCAACACTTATGAACACAGAACAGTTCAAAATACCAAACCAAGCTTCAGACAATATAAATGCAGACCAAAAATTGAATGAAACAGGTCAAACAGATATGCAGTGACAAAATGGATGCAAAGCTCTATAAATCAGAACAAAACACTCCAGTATAAATGCAACTATACAATAGTGAATAATGCAAAGGCAGACTAAGTGAATCAACTACCAAGTATAGATGGAATGGAATGAATCAAGACAGCAACCTCAACAAACAACTACAAATTTAGTTCAAGTGATCAAAGACTGGACAACAACAAATGCAACAGGAACCATCAAAGCCACGACAGGCATTCAGTAGCACACACAAAAAAAAACAAGTGAAGCTACCCAACATGATTGTCAATGAAACTGGAACCAATCTCAAGTACAACTACTATAGTGACAAAACAGTTTCACAAATGAAGAACCCCGAGAAATGCAGAGTGATATATGCTACATGAACATGCAAACTATACAATACTGAAGTGGTGCAATATATATGAACCAACATGAAACAAATTCAAACAGTGCAACTCGAATGAATGCAGACTACCTGTAGCAAATGTGAACTACAACAGAGCTCACTACAAAGATGGGTGCAACAGTATGGAAGTAGTGTGACAACCAGTCACATATATACACACATGAATGTATATATATATATAAAGCAATGCCACACTAACAACAAAAAAATGCAGGGTAATTCAAAGATTCTCAACCAAAAACTGGGACCAAGCTCAATTACTAACATAATTCAATGCAACTCAAAAGAACTCAAATATCCAGACAGTGGACAACGAAATACTTCAATGCGACATAACCCACTGTAATAAAAATTTACAGGTTTTACAATTCGAAGCCAGGTGACAGAATGATAAACTGCAGTTTCAATTTAAAGAAGGCCGAGCAGTGAATTTGTTTAGAAATCAATGTCAACAGTTCAAAGAAATTGATTTAAGTCAAAAACCATGGTGAACGAGGAATCACTAAGTCAAATTTCAAAACCCAGCATCTATACAAAAACATACGACCTAGATGAATAGGTCGACGACGGTTTCAACATATATTCACGAACGAAAAAAAAACAGGGATTCAAACCCAAATGATAACAACTCGAATATCTATCCAAATCAATGGCCGACAAACAAGGGACGAATCCAACAATCCAATACGAACGAAAATTGTAGAATTCGAACACTAATACACTTGAAGTAGGAATTAGATGTGAGTAGGGGGGCTACCTTTGTTCGACGAGGTCGCAAGCGAAGGAGAACGGGAGACGAAGCCCTAGTTGAAGAAGAGCGATATCGAAGAATCGAACGAACGCCGAGGTCTTTTCCAGAGACGTCAATACGAAGGTCTCGAAGCCCCAATTCAAAGCGACAAAGAATCAAAGAGCCAAAGCCCTAATTTTCAGATCGAACGAGACGAGATCAAAGCCGCCATTTTTTTCTTTTCTCGATTTAGGTTTAGGGTTATACGAATGAGAAATGATAAAGGGAAAACGGGTAAAAGGTTTTTAACGAAACAAAGGGTATGGGCTGATATGGTTTGGGTATGGTATAGGGTATGGTTTTTTTTTTTTTTTTTAAATCAAATTTTGTTTTTTTTGTTTAATTTTGTTGTTAAAATCTAAACTATATATATATTCATTCGTACAAATAAAAATTTAAATAAAAGAATTTCAATCGATTTACAATTTCCAAATTCAAACAGAAATTAACAATCGATATTAAATCGTTAATTTACGAAGATTTTATCGTTATAAAAATTTCAACAATAAACAGCAAATATCTGTCAACTTTAATCGTTTATTGATGATTATAATTCGGGCAAAAATCCAGGTTGTTACAGAAATTCAATTTGAATTCGATTAAATTCTCTACGCGTTTACCCGCCATATATTCACAAAACAATTCTGATAAATACGAAAATTGAAATCCAGTAATAATTTAATATTACGGACCCAATAAAACTGGTTTCGTCAAATTCCGAGACTGTGTCTCGGAAGACTATTTTTAAATTCGATTTAAACGATAATATTTCAAAACGGAACAAATCGCTTTCTAATTCAATTCTGAAGCTTCTATTATCTTCAGTATTATCAATATGAATTTTTTCAAGCCTTTAAAATATTTTTAACCGGTTGAAAATTGAAGATTCAAATTTTATTCAACTTTAATAGATTAAATTCAAAAATTAAATCGCCAATTCATTCTGATAATTTGAAATTCAAGTCAAATCATCGTTCACATATTTAAAATTAATTAAATATTTTTAATTTTAATTGTTCAAAATTCAGGGTCGTTACATTGAGTCTGCTTATCAAAAGAATGAGTAGTTTGTGACAGGCTTGGACAGTTATCTTGGGAGACAGTTGGTGGATCATTTGGACGATTCATTTGAGAAGCTTGTGGAGAAAGCTCTTAGGCATGAGAGTCTGTTTCCTAAGGAAGGACCTGTTGTTGCTGTTACCAAGGGAGAGTCTAAACCACAGCAGGGTGGAAACCAGAAGAGGAAGCAGCAGCAGCAGCAGAAGGGTAAGGATGGCCAGAAGAAGCCGAAAGGCGAGGTGACTTGCTACAATTGTCAGCAGAAGGGCCATTTCTCTAAGGATTGTAAGAATCCGTAGGTGCCAATGAAGTGTCACAACTGTGACAAGCCAGGGCACATCAGGAAGAATTGTCCAGAACCGAGGAAGGACAAGCAGATTGTGCAAGCCTATGCTTTAGGAGCTGTTCCGTCGTCTTCGAAAGCTCCTACTGCTGAAGAAAAAGGGAAGAGTGTGGTTGTTCAAGGTACTCTTTTCCTATGTGGTGTTCCGATTAGAGTTCTGTTTGATACTGGAGCGTCGCATTCGTTTGTTTGCAATGAACTCGTAGGCCAGTTAGATTTGAAGCCGGATATTGTTGATAGGCCATTGGTTGTGACTAATCCAGTTGGGGGTTCGTCCTGTTTGTGTATGTTATGTCGTGGTCTAGTTGTATCGAGTCATGGTTGCTCTTTTGTTTGTGATTGTTTTGTTCTGAACTTTGCGGGGTTCGGAATTATTTTGGGTATGGACTGGCTTAGGAAGTATGCGGCTAAGGTTGATTGTGAGAGGCTAGAGGTGACAGTCGAGAATGTGGAGGGGCAAAAGATTGTGATACGATGTAAGCATGAGGAAGGCATCTTCATGAGCTTCATGTATTCGCTAGTTGTTCCACGGGATGGACTGTCTTTAGTGCCTATCGCAAATAGATTCGAGGATGTCTTTGACGAAGTCAAAGGGTTGCCTCCGCATAGAGAGATCGAGTTTCGTATAGATCTAGTTGAAGGAGCCAGACCTGTTGTGATGCCTCTTAGGCGGATGGCGCCTAGGGAACAGCAGGAGTTGAGGGTGCAAGTTGATGACCTTTTACAGAAAGGATTCATTCGGCGTAGTGTGTCCGAGTGGGGTGCACCAGTTGTGTTTGCAACCAAGGCAGATGGGTCGTTGAGATTGTGCGTCGATTATCGTGAGCTGAATAAGGTGACTAAGAAGAACAAGTATCCATTGCCGAGAATAGATGACTTGTTTGATCAGCTTCACGAAGCTAAGGTGTTTTCTCAGATGGATTTGGCAACGGGATTTCACCAGTTGAGAGTAGCTAAGGATAGTGTGCCGAAGACTGCTTTTCGGACACCATCTGGTTTCTTTGAGTGGCTGGTAATGCCGTTTGGATTGACTAACGCGCCAGCATATTTTGTGGATCTGATGAATAGAGTGTTCAGAGATCAGTTGAACAAGTTCGTACTTGTGTTCGTGGATGATATTCTGATTTATTCCAGAACGGAAGAAGAGCACAAGACACACTTGCGTATTGTTTTGGAAATCTTGCGGAAACATCAGCTGAAGGCTAAGTTTTCGAAGTGTCACTTCTGGAAGAGTGAAGTGAGGTTCTTAGGCCATGTGATTTCTGGAAATGGAATAGCAGTTGATCCCGCCAAGGTGGCAGCAATCCAGGATTGGGTTAGACCTAAGAATGCATCTGAAGTGAGAAGTTTTCTTGGATTAGCAGGATATTATCGACGGTTTATCAAAGACTTCTCCAAGATAGCTGCACCGTTAACAGGATTGACGAAAAAGAACCAAGTGTTCAGTTGGAATGCTAAGTGTGAGCAAGCTTTCGGAATCCTGAAAGAGAGACTGACGAGTGCTCCTGTTTTGACTATTCCAAGTGGGAATGATGAGATGGTGGTTTACACCGACGCATGTGGTACTGGACTTGGAGCAGTATTGATGCAGAAGGATAAAGTTGTTGCGTATGCAAGTCGACAACTGAAGCCGCATGAAAGGAATTACCCGACTCATGATTTGGAGTTAGCGGCGATTGTATTTGCTCTGAAGATGTGGAGACATTATCTATTGGGAGTTCGATTCGAGTTGTTTAAGGATCACAAGTCGTTGAAGTATCTTTTCTCCCAAAAGGATTTGAATCTTCGGCAGCAACGTTGGCTAGAGTTTTTGGCATCATATGATTTTGGTATAGCTTATACTCCGGGAAAAGGTAACGCAGTGGCAGATGCGTTAAGTCGAAGACATGCAGGATTGGGAGCCATGTTTTCAGAATGGAAGAGTCTCGAGTATTTAGCTGGATTTGACTTCAGACTTAGATGTGAATTAGAACCTGAGATGTTGGCAAACTTATCAATAAGACCGACTCTTGTGGAAAGGATTGGCGAGAGTCAAAAGCGAGATGATAAGCTTGTCAAGATTATCCGTGATTTGGAATCTAGATTGGAACCAGAAAAGGATAAAGAATTCGAGGTTGATCGAGAGGGTTGGCTTCGAAAGCAAGGACGACTAGTTGTTCCCGATATAGATGAATTGAGGAGTGAAGTTCTGAAGGAAAGTCATCACTCGAAGTTGACAATTCATCCAGGTGGAAATAAGATGTATCGGGATATGAAGAGAACCTACTACTGGGAAGGCATGAAGAAGGATGTTGGAAATTTTATTTCCAAGTGTATGAACTGCCAGTTGGTAAAGGCTGAACAGAAGAAGCCAAGTGGATTGCTTCAGCCATTAGAAGTTCCTACATGGAAGTGGGAACAAGTGTCGATGGATTTTATCGATGGATTGCCTAGAACCAGAACGGGAAATGAAGGGATTTGGGTCATTGTGGATCGTCTGACTAAGAGCGCAAGATTCATTCCAGTTCGATCGACTAGGACTGCATCAAAGTTGGCTGAGTTGTATGTTAAGTGGATAGTTCGATTCCATGGTATTCCGAAGAGTATAGTGAGCGATCGAGATCCATTGTTCACTAGTGGATTTTGGAAGAGCTTCCAGGAAGTTTTGGGAACCGAGTTGCGTTTGAGTACAGCTTATCACCCTCAAACAGATGGTCAGACCGAGAGAGTCAACCGAGTTTTGGAAGATCTTCTTAGAGCTTGTGTTTTGGATTTCGGAGGATCATGGGAAGATCACCTTCACTTGGTGGAGTTTGCATACAACAACAGTTACCAGTCAAGCATTGGTATGGCACCGTATGAGGCATTGTATGGAAGACCGTGTAACTCTCCGACATGTTGGTTAGAGACTGGAGAAAAGCCATTACTTGGGCCAGAGATGATTCGCCAGACTTCAGATTGTATAGAGATCATTCGGCAACGAATGAAGGCAGCCCAAGACCGTCAGAAGAGTTATGCCGATAAGCGTCGTAAGGATTTGGAATTCGACGTAGGAGATATGGTTTTTGTGAAGATTTCTCCACTGAAGAATGTTATTCGATTCGGGAAGAAAGGAAAATTGACTCCGAGATTTGTTGGACCATTCCCGATCATCGAGCGTATTGGAAAGCTCGCCTACAGATTGGAGTTACCAGAGAAGATGTCGAGTGTGCACAATGTTTTTCATGTGTCATATCTACGGAAGTATGTGCACGACTCGAATACAGTGGTTTCTGCTGATAGCTGTGAAGACTTCGAAGTTGATCCGGTCGATAGAAGACCTCGTAAGCCTCTTCGTGTTGTGGAAACCGACACGAAACAGCTCAGGAGGAAGGTAGTTAAGTTGCTCAAGATACAATGGAGTGATGATGATAACGACTGTACGTGGGAGGTGGAAGAGAGGATGAAGGCAGCTCATCCTGAACTCTTCAAGGTATGGCCCTAAGGTGTCGTGTCATCTCGCGATATTGTAACTTGTTCTAGTTTTAGAATTCTATACGCTAAGCTAGAATTGGATGCGTGGTTTATTGATTGCTATGGATGGTAGGCGTACAGAATAGTTTTTGATTTCTATGATTGCTTGGAATTTCGGGGGCGAAATTCCTAAGGGGGAGAGAATGTAACGACCCGTATTTTACGGATCGAGAAGTTTGTCAAAATCTGGGATTTTCAGCATTTTCTAGTTGTTTCAGATTTTGGTTGAAATCTGCCTAAGTCCTAGGTCGTACGCGACCTAGAGGTTAGTTAAATATTGTTGGCAACTTAGGAAATAAGTCGTGACCGACCTAAGAATGTTGGGGATTGGTGGCCTTAAGGTTTGGAGTTAGGTCGCGTGATGGATGGTATGGGTTTATGAAATGACCCTCCTATTTCCACCCTAATTTCATAAGGATTTTTTTTTTATTAAGAGATGATATATAGATATATCATTCATTACAAATATATTTCCCAGGGTCATTTTCTTTCTCCAATAAACAAAATATACCCAGGATCTTTCACAATATAAAAATATTGTTTTAAATCTAAATCATTCCTAACATACATATATGAAGATATCTATGTTATATTCTACTAGAATCAGAGCATGATAATATGTAAGTAGAAATCCTTTTAAATCTATTAAAATGTGATAATTCCCTGATAAAAGATTAATTATTGTATCCTGATTTTTGACCATAGAATCCACTGGAAACATGTACTTTAGTCTGTTATTCTAATTAAGAAATGATCAAGTAATAATCAGTGGAAAGCAAGCTTTTAATATGGATGATTGTGTTAAAGTCTGTATAGTATCAAACTCAGGCTAAAAGAAAGTGGATCATAAGTGAACACAAGCAACATTTAGGCGTAATGGAAACGCGGCTAACTTACACATGAGAGGTCACGAGTTCGAGTGCTATGCTGGTCGGTTCAAACCCAATTTTTGTTTTTTTTTCTTTTTATTTTTCTCCTGTATGGTTTGAAATCTGATATCTACCTATATCTGCACATATATACTTAATTTTTGCCTATAATCTAACATACAAAACAATATTTCTTGCTTTATTATTTTTGAAACCCATTCCTACAACTGTTCTAGGAATTTATGTTTATATTTTTGCCCAAATATCAACATGTACACAGATATACATGTACATGTCAATATCTTTGCTCATTTTCCAGAAAACTGGGTTCAAATGGTTCCTTGCTTCATTGATTTGAAGTGAACAATTTGCCTGACCTATGGTCTAACCATGTGGTTAATCTGACCATTCTTTTATTTGCATTTTACAAATCAGAATCTACCTAAACTTCACTTATTTGAAGCTGGTTAACTCATGTGCCTAGTGTCATGCCAGGTATCTGATCATGGCAATTGAAATGCCAGTCATTTGCATCATACCTGAAGCCTTCCCATACAATTACCTCTCTCAAAACAATTTAAAAAGTAGACTTGAACCATTTGTAGACATAATTCAGAGGAAAAACAATTAGATACTTAAAGGTATTATCAAGGTAAATTCTAAATTTACTCCAAAACTCAGTGTTTTTAAAATACTTAAGATTGTCCAATACATAATATAATTGCAAGGAAATTGCTCACATAATTGTATATTTCTTACCAGATTTTTAAAGCTAATGCTTGAACATATTTTTCTTGTTTATATCCCAGACACTTCTTCAAAAACAAATCAAACCTTAACACACAATGATTTCGACAGAGCAACTAATTTAATCTAACACTTTACAGAACATAAGAGCAACTTGATCACTAACCATAAAATATTCATTACATGACTGGAAATCTTAGAAACATAAATTTTTTCCTGAATACATGCAGATATAATCAATTTAAGCTCTTATTGAAACTAGCTAGCATGTTCATTCACTCCTCCATAATAGCCATAACTTCATTTTTACTTAGTGCCTGCGTTCCCTGAAAGAGCATGAGTGGCTGCCTCATTTTAAAATGAGACACCCCATATGCCATGAGCAAACAAGGGTCAGATCTAAGATCTGGTATGAATAACATCAATACATTCATGATATTAAGCAATAGAGAATATAAGAGCACCAACTAGTTATTTAAGCAAATTCCAGCAATCAATTACTTTAACATAGTATAAATAAGTTGATTCAGGTATGATATATTCATTTATCATTCTTACACTTGCGTACATAATCATGCAAACATAATTATCTATTTGCAACATTTGCATTCACTGGAACCATCTTGGTTCCATACCATTCAACCTAAGAAATATCCATATTCCTATTTCTTCATTTACAGGTTGTATAATTCAATTTAAATTCCTGCCTCATCTGCTATTAAGGAATCACAGGGACACATTGCAATGAACTAATTCACATCATTGCACAAAGATCTCAGGGCTTAAACAAACCATGTGCCAACTTGCATACTTCAAATATGACAAGCATTCCAGCAGCCTTCTTGGCCTTCCCTTCCCTAGTTTATTTACTAGTGTATTGACTTAAATCCTATCATCAAATATGCTAAGTGAACATGTCACTGCAAACATGGAAACATCCATAATCTTTCCTAGCATAATTCTCCTCAGAAATAAGCAGACAGTTATTTCCTAAATGGGGTCAATATGTCTTGATCTCAGTAAGATATAAGAATATTTTCAACTGTAAAAGAGGCATGGCATGTTCTTATTATATTGATCTGCAAGCCTTTATGATTGATTCAGATTCAGGATCTGGTTCAATCATAATTTTAGCTTGTGAGTTTCTTCTTTTTTTTTTGATTTGATTAAGGGCTCAGCACTTAGAAAATTTCTATTGCACCCTTAACATTTTTCTTCTCAAGCCTCAGCACTTATACCAAGTATAATGCAGCTCCCAACATTTTTGTAAAGTTTCCATGCCATAGATCTATAACAGTTGAGAGTATTCTCTATATAATTTTAAGATCCTAGACTTTAACATTTTTGAGTATAAATAAAACAGTATGATACACATCCAAAGACAAATGTCTCAGCAAATCAAAGATCACCAAAATCATCCATATTAAATCATATCAGATTTAAAATAAGACATCCAAAAAGCATTGATGAAATCATATATATCAAAACCAGCAATATATAAATGGCAATATAAAAAGTGGCTGCCTCATCTCAGGTCTTAATGCCATGAACTCAGTGAGGTTACTCACCTAAATATTTCTTATTAATCTAGAAAATCCTTGTATGAGTGTTTTCTCCTTCCTTCCAATATTTTTCTTCCTTTCTTATTTTTGTGCAGCTCGGAGTAAAGATAATTTTACTGGCTAAAACTGCCTATTTATATACATTTTTCCACTAGGGTTTTGTTAAAACAAAATTCCATTTCTGACCTGGCTAGCATCATGCATTGTGTGTTTGCATTTTCTCATTTTTATCCCTAATTACCCCCGGCCATATTAACCAATTTAAAGGCTGCATTTTCTTTCTTTTACTTTTCAGAAATGGCCACTCACCTAGTCATGTTAAAAGTGTGACTATCCTATTTTATATTTTAATTATTCCTGAGAATCCCCTTTGCTATTTTTGCCTACACAAGCATATTGACTTGTATCACATTTCATGTCATTTTAATGTTATAGTTTCACTTGCTTATATATATATATATACTTTTCAATACTTAAAAATGTATATTTGTATACATATCTTATCTAGGCTTATTTAATTCCTCTTTAATTTCAGAAACATATGCACCTATATGTATACAGGTTTACAAATCCTTATAACATATATATGTATAATTTTCTTTTCTGGGTTTTAAATAAAATCTGTTTACTGATTTAAAGTAAAACTTACTTTTCTTATTTTCTAAGATGATCCATATAATTCCAGAAATCAAATATCCATGTTGCAAAATCATGTTTGTATTGCTTTTTAATTCTTGTTTTAAATCCAAGAAATCTGGAGTTCTTCCTTGTGCCATTTCAGTGTGCACGTGCACACATATACTTGCACACTATTTATTCCAAAAATTTCACCATATTTAAATCTAAATATTTCAAAAATTAAATCATTTTACAAAAATGATTTTTCACAAAATTTTGGGGTATTACATTCACCCCTCCTTTTAGGAATTGTGTCCTCACAATTTTTCTAACATTTATAACAAGCATCATTTTCTTTTCTGAAAACTTATCAAACATATGCATAAGCAAACAAATTCAACTATATCAACCATGCATAACAAAAATTTTTTCCAGAAAAAAAAAATTACCTTTTAATTTGCAAAAAGCTTAGGATAATCCATTCTAATCTTATCCTCTAACTCCCATGTGCAGTCATTAGGATCACTACTCCACTGGATCTTAACTAGTTTCAAGGTTTTGCTCCTTAATTCCTTTTCTTCCTTGGCTATAATCCCCACTAGCTCTTTTTCATAAACCAAGTCAGGATTTATTTGAATTTTGGTAGGCTCTTCCAAAATGTCTTCTTTATCATGTACCCATCTTCTAAGTTGGGACACATGAAAAACATTATGCATTGCTTTCATTTCCTCTGGTAGTTCTAATTTGTAAGCCAATGAACCAATTCTTTCCAGAATTTTATAGGGTCCAACATACCTTGGTGTGAGCTTACCTTGCTTGCCAAATCTCAAGACTTTCTTCATAGGTGAAATCTTGATGAAAACAAAGTCTCCCACTTCATATTCCACTTGCTTTCCCTTCCTATCTGCAAATTTCTTTTGCCTATCTTGAGCTGCTGCTATTCTTTTTCTTATTAACCCAATTTTCTCTGTAGTTTCTTTAACATATTCAGGTCCTAGAACAGCCCTTTCTCCAGTCTCTACCCAGCATATAGGTGATAAACATGGCTTGCCATATAAGGCTTCAAATGGTGCCATCCCTATGGTGCTTTGGTAACTGTTATTGTATGTGAATTCAGCTAGATGGAGGTGGTCTTCCCAGTTGCCTCCAAAGTCCAGTGTACATGCTCTCAACAAATCCTCTAAGACTTTGTTCACCACCTCAGTTTGACCATCTGATTGTGGATGGTAGGCAGTGCTTAAGCACAATTCACTCCCCATGGCCTCTTGAAAACTTTTCCAAAATCTTGAGGTGAAGATGGTATCCCTATCACTCACAATGGTTTTGGGTATGCCATGCAACCTTACTACCTCTTTCATGAATATTTGAGCCAATTTTGGAGCATTTCTTTCTGTTTTAACTGGGATAAAATGTGCTACCTTAGTTAGCCTATCCACTATTACCCATATACTTGTGTTTCCCTTCTTAGATCTAGGAAGACCATCTATGAAATCCATAGATATATCCTCCCACTTCCACTGTGGTATACTAAGGGGTTGCATTAGTCCTGATGGCCTTTGTGTCTCTGCCTTGACTTGTTGGCAAGTCATGCACCTTGCAACATGTCTGGCCACATCTGACTTCATTCCCTTCCACCAAAGATTTCTTTTCAAATTTTGATACATCTTGGTGCTACCTGGGTGTATGGAGTACTTACTTCTATGGTATTCATTTAATATTTCCTCTTTCAATTCTATATTTTCTGGAACACATATCCTATTTTTATTCCTTAAATAACCATTTTTATCAACTTGATAATTTATTACTTCCTCCCCTTTTGATATGAGCATTTTCTTTTCCACCATGTTTAGGTCTTGTTCCTGCATTTTCCCAATCTTAAGAAGTAAATCTGATTGCAGAGATATCATACTTAATTTCCCTTTACCTTCATCTTCTTTAATGGGCATCATTTGTACCTCACTGTTTTCCTCAATTTCCAAATCAGTAAGTATAGACAAATCCTTAAATTCTTCCATCATCAACATGGCTACTTTGGCATGTTGTCTACTCAAGGCATCTGCAACTTTATTTGCCTTGCCTGGTGTATACAGTATATCTAGATCATAGGCAGCTAGGAACTCTACCCATCTATGTTGCCTCATGTTCAAATCTTTTTGTGAGAATAAATATTTCAGTGCCTTATGATCAGTGTACAAAATGAATTTGGCACCTAACAAATAATGTCTCCAAAGTTTCAAAGCATACACAACTGCTGCCAGTTCAAGATCATGGGTTGCATATCTTGTTTCATGTGGCTTTAATTGCCTAGATGCATAGGCTACCACCTGGTCTTGCTGCATCTACACAGCCCCTAACCCAGAGCCACTTGCATCAGTGTACACAACCAAATTTTCATTTCCTTCTGGCACTCTCAATACTGGTGCATTAATCAGGGCTTCTTTTATTTTGATAAAAGCTTGCTCACATTTTTCTGTCCATACAAAGGCTTGGTTCTTTCTAGTTAAATTGGTAAGTGGTGATGATATTTTTGAGAAATCTTTTATAAATCTCCTATAATATCCTGCCATCCCCATAAATGATCTAATCTCACTGATGGTGCTAGGCCTTTTCCATGCTTGAATTGCCACTACCTTATTAGGGTTTACTGATATTCCTTTGGCAGAGATAACATGCCCAAGAAAATGCACTTCTTCTTTCCAAAATGCACGTTTTGAAAATTTTGCCTTTAAATCATTTTCCCTTAGTCTTGACAAAACTAAATGCAAATGATTTTTATGCTCTTCCACTGTCTTAGAATAAATCAAAATGTCATCAATAAAAATCAGTACAAACTTGTCTAAATAATCTCTAAATATTCTATTAATTAAATCAACAAAATATGAAGGAGCATTTGTCAAACCAAATGGCATAACCAAAAATTCATATAAGCCATATCTTGTGTTAAATGCAGTATACTTAACACTTGAGTCTTCAACCTTCATTTGATGGAATCCTGATGCTAAGTCTAGCCTAGAAAATATTTTAGCTTCACTGAGTTGGTCAAAGAGATCATCTATTCTAGGCAATGGGTATTTATTCTTGATGGTTACTTTATTTAGTTCCCTGTAATCTATGCACATTCTCAAGGTACCATCATGTTTTCTTACAAACACTTCTGGAGAACCCCAGCAGGAATTGCTTGGCCTTATAAATCCCTTGCCTTCTAATTCTTCCAACTGATTTTTCAATTCTTTCAGTTCACTCGGCCCCATTCTATAAGGTTTCTTGATTATTGGACTTGCTCCTGGAATGAGATTAATTTGGAACTCAACTGGTCTGTGGTGTGGAACACCCTTAACTTCCCCAAACACATCCAAGTATTCATTAACTATGGGAATTTCTTCACGGGTTAGTTCACTCAGATCTTTTTCTAAGTCAACTAAATGATACAATTTCCCTTCCTTAGCTACTTCACATAGAACTGTGATCCTCTGGCCTCTAGAATTTTGCAATGATATGGTGGATGAGTCTAAATTAATTATGGCTTTAAATTGCCTTAACCAATCTACCCCCAATATAACTCCTATATTTGGGTAATTTAAAACAAATAAATTGGAAATAAAAATATTTCCTCCTATGTTTAACTCCACATCCACACAATTCATGTTCAAAACACTAGAACTCCCTAGGGGACTTTGTACAAGCAATGGGGTTTCAACCAATATGCAGTTTAATTTTAACACTTTAACTAATTCATAGGAAATCAAAGAGTGTGTTGCTCCAGTATCATATACTACTGGTATGGGTATGGCACAAATGAGTAATGTACCTTCCACTTGGCCATGATTTTCAGCATCAATTTTCACTGCAGATTTGCCTTTACCTTCCAAAGTTGCCAATTTCCCTTGCTGTTTATTCTCATGACAGTTCCTCTTCATATGCCCCTCTTTCCCACATAGGTAGCATTTGAAGGCTCCTCCTTTTAACTCTGGGCACCTTGGTTTGATGTGTCCTTCTTTTCCACAATGATGGCAAACCAATTTCTTCTTAGTATCATTGGCTTTTGTATCTTTACTCTTCCTGTTGTCTGCCTCCTCCTTCTTTTTATCATAAGGGTGATATCTTCCCTTATCCTTCTTGTTGTTGCTCTTAAAATTCCTATATTTCTCTCTTTCTTTGTCATGTTGTTCCAGTTTCAAGGCCAGATCAATTACTTGATCAAATGTTCTATCTGCATATGGTAGCATAGCTCTGCTAAGTCCTAGGTTCAGTCCTTTTATATACCTATCATTTTTGGATGCTTCATCTGCCACTAGCATTGCTCCATAATTAGATAGCCCCTCAAACTTTTGAGTGTATTCAGTGACATTCAAAGTTCCCTGCCTAAGTTTGATAAATTCTTCAAGCAAAATGGTCTTGGCTGATGCTGGTACAAATCTTGCCTCCAACATCTCCTTGAACTGATTCCAAGTGATTTCATTTTCATTTCTTCCAGCTATGATCACCTCCCACCAGCTTAAAGCTACCCCTTTCAGTTGTTTAGAAGCTACTTGCCTCTTCCTTTGGTCATCCAACTGCATGTCATTGAAAATCCTATCAAGTGTTCTCAACCATGCTTGAATTTCCATCACACTCTCAGTTCCTTCAAAACTCTTGCCTCCCAAATTGGAATAAGTCTTCAGTAGTTTTGAAAGCTCTTCATGTGGGTTCTCAGGCCTATGCCCAATTCCATCTCTTAAAACCCTCACAAATTCTTGCATATCAAGCATTTGAGGTGCACTGGGTCCTACATTGTGATGAGATCCTCTTCCTACCATGGTCTGCTAACTAAATTCTGGGCAAATGGTATTAGTATATTATGAGTACTTCTGTAATTTCTGTTTTCTTATCTAAATTATTTCATCCAAAACAAACAGACATAATACATTTCTATAATACTTAACAATCAATGCAACCAAGTGCTCTGATACCAACTGAAATGACCCTCCTATTTCCACCCTAATTTCATAAGGATTTTTTTTTGTTAAGAGATGATATATAGATATATCATTCATTACAAATATATTTCCCAGGGTCATTTTCTTTCTCCAATAAACAAAATATACCCAGGATCTTTCACAATATAAAAATATTGTTTTAAATCTAAATCATTCCTAACATACATATATGAAGATATCTATGTTATATTCTACTAGAATCAGAGCATGATAATATGTAAGTAGAAATCCTTTTAAATCTATTAAAATGTGATAATTCCCTGATAAAAGATTAATTATTGTATCCTGATTTTTGACCATAGAATCCACTAGAAACATGTACTTTAGTCTGTTATTCTAATTAAGAAATGATCAAGTAATAATCAGTGGAAAGCAAGCTTTTAATATGGATGATTGTGTTAAAGTCTGTATAGTATCAAACTCAGGCTAAAAGAAAGTGGATCATAAGTGAACACAAGCAACATCTAGGCGTAATGGAAACGCGCCTAACTTACACATGAGAGGTCACGAGTTCGAGTGCTATGCTGGTCGGTTCAAACCCAATTTTTGTTTTTTTTTCTTTTTATTTTTCTCCTGTATGGTGTGAAATCTGATATCTACCTATATCTGCACATATATACTTAATTTTTGCTTATAATCTAACATACAAAACAATATTTCTTGCTTTATTATTTTTGAAACCCATTCCTACAACTGTTCTAGGAATTTATGTTTATATTTTTGCCCAAATATCAACATGTACACAGATATACATGTACATGTCAATATCTTTGCTCATTTTCCAGAAAACTGGGTTCAAATGGTTCCTTGCTTCATTGATTTGAAGTGAACAATTTGCCTGACCTATGGTCTAACCATGTGGTTAATCTGACCATTCTTTTATTTGCATTTTACAAACCAGAATCTACCTAAACTTCACTTATTTGAAGCTGGTTAACTCATGTGCCTAGTGTCATGCCAGGTATCTGATCATGGCAATTGAAATGCCAGTCATTTGCATCATACCTGAAGCCTTCCCATACAATTACCTCTCTCAAAACAATTTAAAAAGTAGACTTGAACCATTTGTAGACATAATTCAGAGGAAAAACAATTAGATACTTAAAGGTATTATCAAGGTAAATTCTAAATTTACTCCAAAACTCAATGTTTTTAAAATACTTAAGATTGTCCAATACATAATATAATTGCAAGGAAATTGCTCACATAATTGTATATTTCTTACCAGGTGTTTATAGCTAATGCTTGAACATATTTTTCTTGTTTATATCCCAGACACTTCTTCAAAAACAAATCAAACCTTAACACACAATGATTTCGACAGAGCAACTAATTTAATCTAACACTTTACAGAACATAAGAGCAACTTGATCACTAACCATAAAATATTCATTACATGACTGGAAATCTTAGAAACATAAATTTTTTTCCTGAATACATGCAGATATAATCAATTTAAGCTCTTATTGAAACTAGCTAGCATGTTCATTCACTCCTCCATAATAGCCATAACTTCATTTTTACTTAGTGCCTGCGTTCCCTGAAAGAGCATGAGTGGCTGCCTCATTTTAAAATGAGACACCCCATATGCCATGAGCAAACAAGGGTCAGATCTAAGATCTGGTATGAATAACATCAATACATTCATGATATTAAGCAATAGAGAATATAAGAGCACCAACTAGTTATTTAAGCAAATTCCAGCAATCAATTGCTTTAACATAGTATAAATAAGTTGATTCAGGTATGATATATTCATTTATCATTCTTACACTTGCTTACATAATCATGCAAACATAATTATCTATTTGCAACATTTGCATTCACTGGAACCATCTTGGTTCCAAACCATTCAACCTAAGAAATATCCATATTCCTATTTCTTCATTTACAGGTTGTATAATTCAATTTAAATTCCTGCCTCATCTGCTATTAAGGAATCACAGGGACACATTGCAATGAACTAATTCACATCATTGCACAAAGATCTCAGGGCTTAAACAAACCATGTGCCAACTTGCATACTTCAAATATGACAAGCATTCCAGCAGCCTTCTTGGCCTTCCCTTCCCTAGTTTATTTACTAGTGTATTGACTTAAATCCTATCATCAAATATGCTAAGTGAACATGTCACTGCAAACATGGAAACATCCATAATCTTTCCTAGCATAATTCTCCTCAGAAATAAGCAGACAGTTATTTCCTAAATGGGGTCAATATGTCTTGATCTCAGTAAGATATAAGAATATTTTCAACTGTAAAAGAGGCATGGCATGTTCTTATTATATTGATCTGCAAGCCTTTATGATTGATTCAGATTCAGGATCTGGTTCAATCATAATTTTAGCTTGTGAGTTTCTTTTTTTTTTTTGATTTGATTAAGGGCTCAGCACTTAGAAAATTTCTATTGCACCCTTAATATTTTTCTTCTCAAGCCTCAGCACTTATACCAAGTATAATGCAGCTCCCAACATTTTTGTAAAGTTTCCATGCCATAGATCTATAACAGTTGAGAGTATTCTCTATATAATTTTAAGATCCTAGACTTTAACATTTTTGAGTATAAATAAAACAGTATGATACACATCCAAAGACAAATGTCTCAGCAAATCAAAGATCACCAAAATCATCCATATTAAATCATATCAGATTTAAAATAAGACATCCAAAAAGCATTGATGAAATCATATATATCAAAACCAGCAATATATAAATGGCAATATAAAAAGTGGCTGCCTCATCTCAGGTCTTAATGCCATGAACTCAGTGAGGTTACTCACCTAAATATTTCTTCTTATTAATCTAGAAAATCCTTGTATGAGTGTTTTCTCCTTCCTTCCAATATTTTTCTTCCTTTCTTATTTTTGTGCAGCTCGGAGTAAAGATAATTTTACTGGCTAAAACTGCCTATTTATATGCATTTTTCCACTAGGGTTTTGTTAAAACAAAATTCCATTTCTGACCTGGCTAGCATCATGCATTGTGTGTTTGCATTTTCTCATTTTTATCCCTAATTACCCCCGGCCATATTAACCAATTTAAAGGCTGCATTTTCTTTCTTTTACTTTTCAGAAATGGCCACTCACCTAGTCATGTTAAAAGTGTGACTATCCTATTTTATATTTTAATTATTCCTGAGAATCCCCTTTGCTATTTTTGCCTACACAAGCATATTGACTTGTATCACATTTCATGTCATTTTAATGTTATAGTTTCACTTGCTTATATATATATATACTTTTTAGTACTTAAAAATGTATATTTGTATACATATCTTATCTAGGCTTATTTAATTCCTCTTTAATTTCAGAAACATATGCACCTATATGTATACAGGTTTACAAATCCTTATAACATATATATGTATAATTTTCTTTTCTGGGTTTTAAATAAAATCTGTTTACTGATTTAAAGTAAAACTTACTTTTCTTATTTTCTAAGATGATCCATATAATTCCAGAAATCAAATATCCATGTTGCAAAATCATGTTTGTATTGCTTTTTAATTCTTGTTTTAAATCCAAGAAATCTGGAGTTCTTCCTTGTGCCATTTCAGTGTGCACGTGCACACATATACTTGCACACTATTTATTCCAAAAATTTCACCATATTTAAATCTAAATATTTCAAAAATTAAATCATTTTACAAAAATTATTTTTCACAAAATTTTGGGGTATTACAGTTTAGGTCGTAGACGACCTAAAAGGAAGGAGACTTTAGAGTTTCTGGCGAGTTAAGGTGTTAGCGACCTAAGGAGTTGCCGTGTTAGCGACCTAAGGAGTTAGCGTGTTAGCGACCTAAGGAGTTAGCGTGTTAGCGACCTAAGGAGTTAGCGTGTTAGCAACCTAAGGAGTTGGGGTGTTAGCAACCTAAGGAGATAGGTCGCATAAGTGTTAGGTCGTAGCACTGATAGGTCGCGTGGGTCTAAGTGTTAGGTCGTAACATCGTTAGGTCGTCTAGACGACTTAGGAGTGGTTGAGTATCTGTGATTGGTTAGGTCGGAGGTCCTGCTAAGTCGTAGGTCACGTGATGATATTAGGTCGCGTGTTGGCTTAAGCGTTAGGTCGCGTGGGAGTCTAAGGTATTAAGTCGTAACCTCGTTATGTCGTAGGTCGGCAAGGCAGTTAAGTGTGGTCGCGTTAAGACGTGTGTGTTTTGTAGGCAGTTAGGTCGGCAACGACCTAAGTTAGGTCGTGGACTTCTATGGTTGTTAAGCCGCGATGTGTTAGGTCGCTGAGAAGTTGAGTCGTAGCCTATGTGTTAAGTCGCACGTTGCGTTAGGTCGTAGGTCGCTGGGTGTTTGGATGCGTAGGAGTGTTAGGTCAGAAACGACCTAGGGAGATAGCCAGATTTCGACTTAAGGAATTTTAGTTATAAATAGGAGGGGTTGTTCTCACTTTTTGGGATCCGGATTTTTGAAGCGACGAAGTGCTGCCATTTTGAGAGCTCGACTTCTACACTTCTTCACTTCTTTTCTCCACTCTAATCTAGTGCTTCCATCCATCCAAATCGAAGGTCAAGATTGAAGATTCAAGAGCTTAGATTGAAGATCTTCATCTTTTCAAGAGAGATTTATTCGTTTGAAGCGGATTCGTGATAGATCAAGCTTGATCCTTCGCTGTCCAGATCTGAAGCGTGTTGATTTGGGTTTGTTTAGGTGATTTGGTGAGTGGTGATTATCTCTCACACAGATCCAAAGGAGTATATCGGATTGTTGGCTCGATTTGGTGTTAAAATAGTGATTTCCATGCATTTTCTTCATCCTAAGTGTAGATCCATATAGATCCATTGTTCATGACGATGTTACATCCATTTTATCATATGTTAACCTATGCAAGTTCATTCATCAAGTTTGTAGAGATATAATCCATGTTTTCATGCTTATTGGACTTTCAACTCTTTAATTACGAAAATGCCATTATTGTTATAATTGTCTACTTAGATCATTTTTGAATGCTTGATTGCTTGGATTGATGTTTGATTTGATTGATTGTTATGAACTAGATGATTGATGACTAGATTTAGATCGAAGATGATTCAAAAGCTAAGGGAAAGGCTCTTGAATCGGGAAAGCTGCTCGTGGCATATGTAGCGGGATGATGAAGCTCTTATGCATAGATTTGATGATGTAATGTTGAGATAAGGCTTTGCGAGGATGTGATGAAGCGAGGCAATCATGTGATGAAGACTTGGTCTAATCCAGACGGGATCATTCCAAGCATGTTGATAACTCGGTGATATGATTCGAGTTGAGGATAATGAAGGGATATGAGAATAGTCGTCGAGGAGGATGACTAGGAGGCTTGGATAGCATCGTTGTTGAAGGTTCTAGCATGCTCTAAGCAAGAGTACGTTTGGGCAGATTTGATAGTCCCAACGACTAACCGTTGATGGTCGAGTACTCTGGGCAGATTCGATAGTCCTAGGCACGGGTTGCGACGACGTGCGGGAGTTATGTCTAGAACCGGGGTTTCCATTAGCCCTTGACGGACGGCTGAAAGAATGTGCCGGTCATTCAATTAACGGTGATATCGAAGCAATGATAACAGTGATAGCCAGAGTCATGGATGTTTGGTTGTATCGTCATTCGGACTCAAGAGCGGTATTTTCTGGGTGCTTATCTGATTTAGGCCTTGGTACTTGGAAAACATCGCCCTTGACTCGAGTGATAATAGCTTTACTTTAAATTGTATGCTCTGCTATGTTTGCTTCTACTTAGTGTGTGTCTGGGGGCTATCACTGTAAAATGAGGTTGGAGTGGGAGGGTTGTATTCCTATTCCTTTTCCTTTATGCTCTTTTGGTATGTTGTTAGTTAATTTACTGCTCACTAAGACTGTTGTCTGACTCAAGGCTTTATGTTTTAATTCTTATTGCCTTGGGCTGTTCGTCCATTTTTGGGACGGGCAGACTAGGTAACAGGTGACAGGTGTTGTTCTCTTATCACGATGCTGATATCGAAGACGAGCTGGAGGGTTGCATATTATCTTCTTATATGTACTGGATATTCCGCTGTTTTGTATTCTCTGAGAGATTTGTAGTGAGGCTTGATGTATTGACTATTTGGATGATTGTATTCAACTATTATGGAGTTTTATATGATGGCATTTTGTTCTGTAAAGCTTCACTATACATATGTTCTATTGTATTTTTGTCCATGCGCTGTGAGTAATACGATAGATTCTGTTGTTGTAATTTACCTTGACAATCGTCCATGGTCGCCTGGCACACTTTACAGCGCACTTTCTCTAGATTCGGTGCGGGGGTCATGGGCGGTCGTCACAGGGTGAATAGTGTTTTAAGAAATTTGTTAATCTTTTTAAGTTTATCTTACTTTGTTAACAATGTATACACTAATCAGACACAGATATGAACACAGAATCAAACACAGATGCAAATATAAAGTAAAAGCAGTAAAGGAAAGAACACACCGGATTTTATACTGGTTCGGAGTTACCCTACATCCAGTCCCGCACAACTAAGTACGGATTTCCTTTCAAAATCAATTCAATAATTACAACCCTCGGTTTCAAGGCTACGAGGTACACCATCCAGAATCACAATCCTCTGGGTAGAGATACTTGATTTCCGGGGCAACAAGTTCACTCAATTGATTTCCAGGGCTACAATCACACCTTCTCTCGCTCAATTGATTACAAAAAGTCTATAACTCAAATTAGCACTTGGATCTTATAGAGATAGTGAAGAGAATCAAAATCAGAAATTATCTAGTTAGATTCGATATTGATTTCGGCAGAGTAATGGTGTAATTTGTAAATAAGAAAGTGGAGAAGAAGAAGAGAAGTTAAATCAGAGAAAAGTATTATAAAATTCTTTGAAACTGACCCCTATTTATAGAAGAACAACAGCCAGGACCATTCATGAAAAGTTATGGCGAATAGACACTTCTTTTGAAATTTGAATTTTGAATTAAACTGTCACCATGTCGACATGGTGACTATAGGCATGCCGACATCCCTCAGCCAAATTTGATGTTTTGAATTTCTATAAAAATAATATTTATCTTATATTAAAACTTTATAAATATACTTGAATATAGTTGAAATTCATAAGTAAATATAAAGAACAATATATATATATTATTTAACTATAATTTAAATCAAAGTATAAATAATTTTGTAACGACCCGTAAATTTTAACTGTTTTAATAACGTTATTAATTGAAATTTTGCGAAACTTTAAACGATAAAATTTTGAGATATAAATTTGATATTTGGAATGCGTCTAGTTAAACATAGCAACTGGTAAATTTTCGTCCGAAAATATGGAAGTTTATTTCGTGCGTAAATTTACTCAAATTTAATCAGTTAAAAAGCGATGAAAATAAAACGTTTTCGAAACCTAAATAGTTTTACATAGAAAAATTCTAAACCTTCTTCTGAGCAAGACGTCATTTTTCGTTTTTCCAAATTCGGACTTCTTTAGCTCCGTCGATCTTATTTTTCCGTGTTTTTCTTGCATTTTCCGCTAGTAGAAAATTTGAATTTTTTAAATTCAATCATAACACTGATATCTGTGTACCGATGTGATCGTCTCGTCGTGTGGATCCCTGCGGTATATTTACTTCTGTGTTTCGGTGTCCAGTGCACGACGAAACCCACAAATCGGATAACCATATCGATATCAGTTATTTTGAATCTTTAATCTTTCTTCTGTCTTTTCGTGTATTCAGCCTGAGGAATCGAATAGCCACCTGTTTTACATTTCCAAGAATTTTATTTACTTTTGCCAGCTCGTTTCATTGGTTTTGTTCAGATAAATTTCGATATCATAAATCTTAAAGGTAACGTGCATCTTCAGTCCACTTTGTTTCAAATTTGCTAGCGGTTGGAAATCTAATAGCTTGTAGCCTTTTTCAACTTCCCAAATTCAAATTGTGACTTTCACGTTTCCCTAGTTCAAATTTTTCATGTCGGTTCATTTGTTTGTGGTTGGTCTCGTCTTTTCTTTTTTTTATATTTTTTTTGGAAACAGATGAAATACAATATGAGCTGATTCATATTTTACTGTTCCTTCAGTTCATCTCCTCTTTATCTTTATTGCGCCTCCTTCTACAGTCACTTTCCCTACCTCGTGATCACGGCCTTCCCTTCATTTTTGTCTAACGGTTCGCCTACCTCTCGCATCTGCCCCACATCACCGACCCGCTTTCCTCCGACCAAGCTATGCCGATCTCCCCACCATCAGCTTGCAACCCGCGTGAAGCCTCCCCTTCGCTTCTTCCGTGAGCCACCACCGCACAAACAGCCTCGTCGACCACCTGGCTTTTCCTCTCTACATCGTGCCTTCCCTCCCGCCCCTTGCAACCTAACACGGTGGTCCACCTTCAGCCATAGCTTTGCTGTTTTTCCACCTAAGGTCAGCAAGCAACCACTCTTTTAGAAGAAGAAAAAAAACTGTGTTTATATAATATAGAATGTTTTAAGTTTAGTTACTATTATTTTGATGTATAAGTTCAACATAGATTGTTTTATATTTGAGTTATACTATGTTATATGTTTACTATATACATACGTTACAGTATTATTTATATCATAGTCTATCTCTATATTCTATCTAGTTAGATATAGGCTGCTTGTTAGTATTAGTAGGATTTCCTAATTTATTTATAAAGTCTGTTGTGTTAGAGATATGTTATCCTGGTAAGCCTGTATTTTCTTATAAACATTGATTCTAATATTAAAAGTATGTTAGTTTGGTTTTGGCTGTTATGATAAAAAAAAATATCTTTTAAATAAAATACTGTTAGTATAGAATGCTTGCCTCTCAGTTTAGTTGTTTCAAAAAAAAAACAGCAGTTAGACTTCATGTTCACGATATCATATCTCACTCATGTTTTATCGGAATGGGTTGACTCTATTTTTAAAAAAGATTCGAAGTTACCTAGTTTATGCCTGTCAAATTTCAGCAAAATTCGACATCGTTTAATGAGTGGTCGAGGATCTGGAAGTTGGACCCAGGCAGCTGTTCTTTTGTACTTGAAATTATTTTACACTGCTGCAAACACGACCTGAGTTCATGTTTGACGCATCGTATCTCTTCCGTCTTACGTCGGAATACAGTGATTCCCCTTTTGTTGAAAAGATAAAGTTTTCTACTTTTTGTATATAAAATATTAGCTTCATACGAGGTGGTTCAGTCCTCTGTTTCTTACCTAAAAGTCAGACCCAGAGGGGTTTTCAGACCTGAACATTTGACAGTCGCAACATGGCCTGAGTCTATGTTCGTGGCATCGTAACTTCCTGGTCTCTTGTCCAAATTAAGTGATTCTTTTGCGGTTTGAAATACAAGTTTTGATCTTTATTCATACCAAATTTCAGACCATTTCGATCTCGGTAGCACATAGAATTATATAGTTAAACTTTGACGCAGGACATTTTTTTTATTTGTTGCTATGTTGAATGTTTTGATTTGATTTCATCGATTTCTGTTATCAGCTTTGATCGTGGAATTCATGCTGATTTGTTTTGCATGGATTCGTAACTCAATCTCTATGACCGTATCAGTGTGCGTATTCGGGTCATCTTCTCGTGCATCTCTAGCCTCTAAAGGTGAGAAATCACTCACGATTAATGTTCTTTTATTTATTAAATTTGATTTCAATTGAAACGACAATTGAAATATGCTGCTGTTTGTTAATTATACTGTTATTTATGCTATTACTTGAATCAGTTCACCTGTGACATCTGACACCATTATCTGTTAATTATTTATGCGATGATAATACAGTTTTGGCTGATAATTGATTGATTGTTGATGTTTATATTGGACGTTAAATTGTTAATGTTAAAATGATAAATAGTATGCAATTGAACATGATATAGGATAGTTAAATGTTGAATTTGATTAGTTAAATGTGTATAATATGACCCCCTTTAAATGTTAAATAAATTGACACGTAGAATAGTGTTAATTACACTTTGAACCATTGAATGTATGTTGTACAATTTATGTAATATAAAATTGAATAATGAATGACAAGTGAAGAACCGTTTAAATATTAATAATCTTTAATCTACATGAAATGATAATGTAGATTCTAGAAATAATTATATTATTTCGCACAAATAACAATGTGAATTAATACGGTTATTTCAGGATTATTTGAATTAATTATTGGATTGATATTGATTGTTGTTCTTGCTTGTTTATTTACTTTGACACCATCCCAGTTATCACACTACAAGTTCCCTTTGCTATGTTTTGATTTTAATTGGAATCGGGTTGAAATGATAAATACCCAAATGAACTTGACCTAGGATAGAGAATTAAATAAAACCCGATTGGTCAATAATTTGATTTAAAAATAAAATGAAGATTTTATTTGAATAAATAATATGTTTTGAAACGAAGTTGGAATTTGAATTTTAATGAAAGAAAATGTTAATATTTAATAATCTGAATCAAAATATTAACATAGTAGATGATGAATGAACGTTGTTTTAAAATTTGGAATTATTAATAATTAAGTTTGAAATTAGTTAATAATTAAAGTTTTGAAATTATTTAATAATTAAATAAGATTGAATTATTTAATAATTAAATAAAATTGAATTCTTTATTTAGTGAAATTGAACTTCTTGAATAAGTGAAATTAAGTTTCTTTATTTAATTGAGTTTTGAAACTTGTAACTAAAATTAAATCAGTGAAATGAATTTCTCTAATAAGAAATAAAGTGTGTTTTATTGAAATTAATGTAAGATCTGAAATGTAAAGAATTTGATTTGATGAATTTAATTTAATGAAATTTGTAAGTTTTGATACAATGGAGTTGAACTTAAATAATTGATTTAATAAATTGGAAGTTAAATAGAAATTGTTTTGAATGATAAATTTATTTAATGGATATTGAATGAAATCGATCAATGAATTTAAATTGATTTGAATGTTAAATTAAATTAATTTAAATGATTTCGGAATGAAACTTTTGTACGAACTTGAATCAATATTTGAATTTTGTAAATGAAAATTGAAATTGAATTATAAGATTTTGAAATGGTAAATTGGAAGTTTTGAAACGTAAATTATGGAAATTGGTTTAGAAAGACAAATGAAATGTTGGTTACAAATTCTAATTGAGATTGAAATTGATTTGGTTTTGGAATAAATAAACGACCAATCGGTGTAATAATTACGAAAGTTATTAAAGAGACCGGAATCGGTTAGGGACATACTCACTGTCTAAACCGAAACCACTTTAATAACTATACGCGGAGTGTGATCCAGAATGAAGTGGTTGGAATGATGTACGTGATGACTGAAGAAAGAGAACGATAATGGATAGCCTTGACACTTGTGTCAAATTGGAAATGACTAAAACAGGAGCCGTGCCGGGCCAAATGGGGGTTAGCTACCTCGAGCGAACACACTTCATCGAAAACTACTCATTACTTGTTGTCGATTGGTGCACCCTTGATTTTGGGAGCGTTGTTTCGCGGTGTTGCGATCGCTGCGGCGATGCGTTCTCACCAGTCCGGATCAGGCAAACGGTAGTTTCACTACCTTGGGTATTGCCTCATGTGCCTTGTCATACTTGTATCCCTATATACGCGACTACTACGATTTGTTTTGTGTTATACCTATGGAGTACTCCCTGGTATCCCACTAGTTTACGGTGGAGTTTACAGTGCTGTATATTCTATAACGCTTATATAAAATGTGTTAAGAGGGATAATGGTAACGCCTTAACACTATTTTGATATCTTATATTACTGATAGGCATTATCTACTTATCGTACACTACTACATAGTAGATAGTTTAACGGATCCTTAAAGGATGGTTATTCCAAACATCCTTTGAGTTACTTGTATTTCAATTGCTATTTCACTTAAGTTGGATTTATTGATATAAGAATGTTAATCCTGACTCGAGTGTTTTGTGTTTTTCTTTACGCTCGGGTCAAACTGAGTGTACCAGTATTCAAGACTCACCTTTGGAGTTGGAGCTTCGCTTGGAGATCCAGCTATCTATCCAGCTTTCAGATATCTAGTTGATTCCAGTGATTTTATTCTGATTCTGTATTTGATTATTGTATCCGAGACATCTGTTGTACCTTATTTAACTCTAATATGTATATAGTAGCTTCATGAAATACTATCTTTTATTTCCGCTGCATTTATTACTCTGTGTTTGTGATCTGTGTTCTATTTATTTACTGTATATGTTCAGTTTTGCCAAATTTAAATTAACAATTCGGTATTTTGAATTATTCAAGTCCGGCATGTGTGTCTGCCTATGCACTTGGAGGGTGCAGCATGATAGGGGGTTCTCGCATTTGGTTTGGTAGCGAGCGGATGACTCTTACTCCTACATGTCCCGCGGGGTTGGTTCAGTCGAGAGGCTGGCTGTAAAGGCAGAACATAGGTACAGCTGTATGCTACGGTGGGCGTTACCCCACTAGCGCGTCCCGTTACAGTTGGTATCAAAGCTTTGGTAGCTCTAGGCAAAATTTAGCATATAGGGTAAGTGTATTTACAGAATCACTTTCATTCGAGTTGAATCCCTTCCTTTTGACTCAATTCCTTTGAATTTTGGAATGTTCCCTGCGGTTCCAAAATCCATTCGTATCCCTCACTATTCGTCTTCTAATTCCGGAGTATCCTATAACTCCACTTTGAATGACCTTTATAATGAATCGGCGGTCTCGCCAAACTTCGAAATTATGTAAATGGGTGAAACTCCTTTACAATAGACATCGATTTAACCGGAGATTTCTGTATTCTTGGTTTACGATGCTATCTATCTTCTGATATACCTGAATTCTATTTCTTGAGATCGAATGTAGATTTGGCTCGAAATTCTGCATCGATCTTATTCTTGAAGTCATGGTCGACCAGGTTAGGGTTGCCCGCGATTTATATAAACTTATCCATCGCCCTATTTTGTATTTAAACCATCTCATCTTTGTTTCGAATCTATCTTCGAATCAAAATTTCTCTTTGATTTGAGCCCATCAAATTTGAATCTCTATCCTTGCCTTGAAATTTATTTCGGTATTGTCGAGCGAGGAAGTGTATTTGTGAATCTCTATTTAAAATGCTTTATAGATATATTATGTTGTTTGAGTTGTTGATGTTGATTTGGATTTTCGATCTATTCGTTTGATCAACGCTATCGATAGAATTTCTAAAACACCTGAGCAGAGCAAACTGACACAATATTGTTTTCAAATTTGGTAAATGACATAATTTTGTATGATTATATTATAAATATATAAGTAAAATTTTTCTGGAAAAAAAAGGAGGTTAATTAATTCGTTGTTTGAAATGATAATATTTGATTATCATCTATTGTTCGATAAATGAATATATAAACTTGGTTTATAAACTGATTTAGAATTTGAAATGAAATTAAATTAAGAATTTGAGAATTTAATTTCCAATGATTTCGAACTATGGTTTTAAAAGTTTAAAATGCACACTATTTAAAGGTATTTTGACTATAATTTGTTTCCAAAGAATTTTAATATATATATTATTTAAAGTATTTTCAAATAGGAACCTTTTCAAAGAATTTTAAAATGTTGAAATCAGTGCTCTTCTCTTTGTCGCTGGAAAATAATTTCGGTGATGGCGGCCGCATCATCGACATTCATTTTCGAGTTTCGAAGTGGAGAAACCATTCTGTAGCTTTGCTACGGTTTTGTTTTGGAAAAATATTTTGATTTGAATTTCTTAAGTATGACTTGATTTATATATATATATGGGTATATTATTTTAAATTTAATTTGATTTAATATATATAGTATATACATAATTATTTCTAAAGGGTTTGAAATTAAACGGAAATTTAATTCTTAAAAATCATGTTAAAAGATGTTTTCAATTATAAATAAAGCTAAAATTTTGGATAAATATTTAGACATGAAATAATTGAATTTGAAATTTTATTTGTATAGTACTAAATTGCATTTCAATATAACTTACCTAAATTATTCAGAAGTTAAAATGTAATCGGATAATATACAATATAAAATAATTTTGTAAATAAAATTTGAGTGTTTATTATAAATGTTATACACTTAGATTTTAATTATAAAAAAAATGCTAATAAAGATGATAGAAAAATAAGTTAATTGAATGAGATGAATATAATAAATTTTGTTCTGAAAGAATCAACAAATTGAAATTAGACCAACTTATGGAAATACCTTAAATTTAAACCAATTATTGAATATAAATTAAATTAAATTAAATTTAAATTTATATGGTTTAAATTAATTTATATGGTTTAAATATATGTAATAAGATATATTAAGTGGAATAAACTTAATAATAATTTGGAATAAAAGAATTAAATTTGTTGAATAAAATATGAGTATAATATATGATTATACAAATTTATGATTTAAAAATTGTTAATGGATGATGACTAGATAATAAGATAATGA